>OZ025291.1:440866656-441546656 GCA_964019185.1 Maratus speculifer | reverse complement strand
AGCACTACAGCAAAAAGTATATTCAGGTAAATTTTAAAATTATTTAAATAAGAAAATAGTTACGAGATCGTGAGAATTTTCATAAGAATTATTATATGGAATAAATTAGGAAATATTTTTACAAAGAATATTTTGCTGATTTTATTGGCGATTTTTTCAGTATTGAGTTATATAGGCAAAAAAAAATGTTAAAACACATTAGCTTCAGATTAAACTTATATGTATATTCAGTGGAAAATTTCTAATTGTTTGTAAATCTTTATTTTATGATAATGCGGAACTTAAATCATCGATTAATCGGGATAGTATCATATAAAACATAGTAGGCTTAAAGCATATATTAATCTTAGATAAATAACATGCATAGTATGTATCAAAATCATGTATGTATCATGCATGTATCAAAAACGCACATTAACTCATCTAAAATACAAATTAAGGACATTTTGAATTAATTATGTATACAATTTCAATAGTCATACTACTACTACTAATTATTATTATATAAATCTTTAGTGTGATAGATAGTGATTTGAAACTTATTGAATAATTTCAAGATCATAAATGTTGCTCCCACATAAAAGTCTCACATACTTTTGGTCAAAATTAATTTTGTCTCAACTCAGTATGTTATTCATACTTTATGTACTATAGTACCTGTGCCTAATATGGACACCCTAAGGAAAATGTGTTTTTTTCACCCCCATTTATGCGTGATAGAACTCCAAAAATATACAGGGTGAGTCATAAATATCGAAACAATAGGCTATCTCCTTAAATATTGCCCCTAGACCCATACTTCCAATTGCAAAGTTTCATAAAAAAAGGTGAATTTTTTTATAAGATATGTTGCAACTCCATGGGGGGTCTATTTTAAAAAATACGAAAATTAAATTTTTATACGGCAGCCAGAGAATAAAACATCCAATTAGAAAATTTTTCCTTATTCATTCCTGAACTGAACAAAAAAAAATTTCATCTTGATATCTTCAAAACTCAGAGAGTTATGACAATTTTAATAAATCGCGAGGTTTCAAGGGATCAGACGCAAATTGAAATGCGTCTAATTGAAGAAACAATGTTGCTGTAATGGGTCCAGGAAATATTTATTTTATTTATTTATTTATAAAGTTGGAATTTTGAATGCTTTGTGATTGTTAACCATATAATTTGTAAGCATTATCACATCAAAAAACTTCTTAATATTTTTTTTTCAAAAAAAAAAAAAAAAAAAAAAAAAACAGTAAATTAAAATTGTTATAACTTAAAATATTATTTGTCGCGTTGAATTTTTTTCTTTTGATTAAACGAAGATGTCTAATTTTCAATTTTATTTCAGCATTTTAAATAATATGTATTTAAAAAAATAAAAGTATTTAAAATAGCAATATTAAAAAAAAAGTAATTTTTGTAAACAAATCATATTTTTAAAAGTAAATTTTCTGAGCTGAAAAGTTACCGTAACCGAGGTTATTGACGTATGTCAGTTTAAAAATGAGAAATGCTGAAATAAAAACATTTGATGCAGTAAAGTGCATTTAGTTTTAAGATGGGCAAAGATAGGCTCCTAACGTTTAAATGCTGTATAGTTTCGATTTCAGATTTTGTTTAAGTTTTGTCATTTTCACCTTCTTTAATTACTGTTTAAATGCGTCAGTTGATTTAAACTTTATTTTTTTATCACGTCGATTTCAAATTTTTTCATTGTGCTGTGACTCACAGACTGACATTTCATAAAAACATGTTTTTCGGTATCTCTGAGCCCTAAAACGTGTGAATCCATCGAAAACCGGAATTCAAAATTTTCATGAAACCAATACTTTCTTCTTGTAAAAATAGAAGAAAGAAAAAATAGGTTTAAAACCTTGATAAATTTTGAAACTGAATACAGTAAAACCTCTAAATAACGGACACCTCAGGAACGCAGAAATTGTCCGCTATTTGGAGGTGTCCGCTATTGAGAAAATCAAAGATATTCAAAAAGTGCTTAGAAACGTTTAACATTTTATTAATTGACTTTTATGTATCCTAAAATCTCTTTTATATGATTAATCAGAAATTAAAATTATTTTTTAAGCAATGGGGCTAAATAAAACTGTACACACCTTTACCCACTGTTCATTACATGCTTGTGAAAAAACCCTGTTACAAAAGTTAACTTTTGCTTGCGATTACATGTAATTTGTTTTTCAAAGTGACATTATTGGACATTATAGAGTTCCGGTCGGGGAGGGGGATTGCACTTTTTGGCTGCTAAAATCATAAAATCTCAATTTTCCGAGGGAATAATTCAATGCTCTGGAAGATGTCCCTCCTTGGTAACCCCTTCAATTCAACTCTTAACGTGTGGGGGGGGGATTTTCCCCAGCTCATTTATCACAAAATTCCCTGATAAATTTAAAGGCCTTTTTACTTTTTTTCATTTTTTTTTGTCCTTAAAGAATACTTTTTCATCCTTTATCGCCTTAAATAGTGTCCACTATTCGGAATGTTCGTTATTCAGAGGTTAAACATACACAAATTTAGGTTTTAAGAATGGGGATTGGAAAATAGTCCGTTAAACAGAGGTGTCTGCTATTCGGGAGTGTCCGTTATAGCGGTTTAACTGTAGTATAAAGTAGATTTTTTAAAATATTTCTATGTAATTTATTAAAATATATTTCCTTTGATTCCGCTAATAGAAGAGTCATTTTCGCTATTACTATATTTACTAAACTTATTGCCTGCGCCAATAGTTTTTAAGACACTTTTAATGAGAGTTTAATTAATATCACTTAATTTGATAACACTTTTAATAAGTGTTTAATAAGACGGTCCGTTCAATGAGTCGTGCCAGTTACGAAGTTGGCGGCAAGGTCGAAATATTGCAGACATCAAGCAAATTTCATCGAAGTTTAAAGCAAAAACCTATACGCTTTTATTTTATATCTAAAAGTTTAAGTGTTGTCTTGGATCGACATTTAACAATACGTAAATTTATGGTCGATCCCTTAATTGTACTTCAAATGAACTGATTTTGCTGCGCTCAGAGGCATGCTTAAGTGGTGTAAGTCAGGAATTTTGGAAAATTTTGGATATTAATATCTTTCGGAGATTTGCAGATATCGAGATGAATTTTTTTTTTGTTCAATTCAGGAAGGGATAAAGAATTTTTTTCTAATTGGAAATTTTATCCTCTGGGGGCCGTATAAAAAGTTAATTTTCGTATTTTTTAAAACAGACCTCCCATGGAGTTGCAACTTATCTTATCAAAAAATTCCTATTTTTTTATGAATTTTTGCAATTGGAAGTATGGGTCTAGGGGCAATATTTGAGGAGATAGCCTATTGTTTCGATATTTATGACTCACCCTGTATAACCATGATCCCTGGACTGTTGACTATCATTCTTAAAATTAGCGACTTTGTAACTATTATGGTTTTTATTTAAATGATAAAACAAAAAATTTTTACAAATGTCTATATAAGAACCACTAGTCCCCATTATGGACAGGTGTTTCCTTGTTGAATTTCTACACAGTGTGTATGGAAGAGCCACTTTTCCAAGGGATTTTAGAGGAGAGGGAAGAAAAAAAATGTATCTTAAAGTATTCCGAGGAGGAGGGGAGACAGAACTTCAGAAGATGCATTTTAGAAACGGGGGGGGGGGATTATCGGTGTTTACCCTTGGAAGACCCATGCAAAGCCCCTTAGTTATTAGTAAATATTATGAAGTAATATTGTTGGTTTTGCTTAGCTTTATTGCATCTGTCTGCGAATTTACATCTGTTATTAATCAGTCCTCACAGCATGGACAAATATAAACTTTTTCACGATGGTCAGTAAGTCCCACATAATCCTCATAAACATATCTGCCACATGTGATGCATAGCCGCATGTTTGAAAAAGCATCAATGCTGCAAAAGAAGCAGTACGAGCTCTCCTCTGTTGAAGAAGTCATATCATTGGTACCTACGATTTTGTCAACAGATATCCTAATGGGGTGGGGGCTTCTTTTTATTTTTCTGCAAGGGTTTTTTGGAGGAAGGTTTTTTGGGGATTGTTCAAATAGCATCTTGTTGAACAAAGATTTTACCTTTTTGATGACTTTTCAAGTTATTGCTTGGTAACGTTGAATTTTCTTCCTTCTTACAGTTGCAGTCGATGGGGACATAAGCTGTCCATATTGGGAACCGGGCGTAATTTTGTAACGTTACATGCATGCCGGGTGTCATTTGTAACGTTAGGTTGGTCGTGGTGGAGGTTAAATGTAGACATACTCAGTGATTAAGATAAAACAACAACGTTTATTGAAATGATAAGGTCTGAAGGGAAGTGGAGCAAGTCTTGATTTTACACAACTGAGAAGACTATGAAAAAACTAAACACATACTCACAAGCTTCGGCCTAGCTCAGTCGGGGCACCTACTAATACCTTCCGCTATCTCTTGGCTGATCTGCTAGATAAAGATTAATTAAACAGCCCGTGGCTGTGGGTAATCCTTTATTCACAAACAATCCAAATGAAACTAAGAGGTTTCTTACCCCGGCCAACTCTCAAGTCAACTGTCGGAACTCCTTTCCACTCACTGGAGGCTTCGTAGCTACTTTTCAATCGGCTAGCACTTCGCTGAACAATACTTCACTTCGCTATCTAATACCGGAGATCCTCACACACTGGCTAGACACACAGATGCTCTCTCGCTGGCTAATGCCAGAGGCGCTCGCTGGCTAATGCCAGAGACACTCGCTGGCTAATGCCAGAGACATCCCTCATTCACTCAAACCCAAGCTTTTATATGCTGCAAACTGAGATACTTCACATTAACATATTACTAATAACCGCAAGCTAACTGTAAAATCCGAAAGAGCACACACACTCTAGAAAGTTAAAGTAAAAGAGAGGATAGATGTCGCTTTTACGCTCACACATGTTAACTTATTGACGTCACGATCTCAGAAACACTAGAGTGCCTTTACGTGGAAAGGTCACTCCCTCACAGTTTTACTAAATCTTGTACCAAATGAATAAGGAAAATTATTTTAAGCAAAATATGCTATAGCAATCAAAAATATGTTTTATTAGCTTTCTAAAAAACTCCTCTTTTCAACATTTAATGTAATTTTACCATATCTAATAAGAATTTAAGCTTACAAGTAATTAAGATCAGAAAATAACAAGTCTCGAAATAACAAGTTTCCTAATAAATGGCGAACAGCGCACTTTTTTACACTTTCCAGACTTAATTATCTTTTCAACTGCTTTTCTTCACGAAAATGTTTAGCCATCTTTCGATCAAAATTATTACCTTAAAAAATATTAGGGGTGTCCATATTGAGAGCCCTGTCCATATAGGGTACAAATACCTTATTGCTATAAATGTATATTTTTTATAGAATTTATTAAAACACACACGAATAAAGTTTGCATTCAAACCATAAAGTACATAAAAATAATATAAAAACATATTTTAAGTACAAATGGAGTGAAAAATTTGCCAGCGCCATAAATCGAACCCGGTACCACATCATTCCAGGATATTGCTCTAACCACTAAGCTGCTTCGCCCGATGGCTGAGTCTGCGATTTCTCACTAAGAAACCAAATTGGGGAAAGTCATCAGCCACCGTTTAGATAGTCCTGGATAACGGGACAATGAAGAATATATTTAGAATTCAGTCGATCTGCAATAGATATTAAAACACACAAACACACACCAATAACGCCTGCATTCAAATCATAAAGAAAGAGACAGATAATATTATTTGGCAAATATAAATACACTAGCAGCCTTCGCGCGCTACGCTGGTCAGTTTTTCTAAAGAAACGTTTAATCAAACTAAACTTTTATATCATATTAATTTTTTGTGCATTGATTAATTCAAAACCTAGAATTTCTTTTATATATATAGATTAAAATTTTCAGTTTTTTGAGCCGAAGACATAGCCAAATTAGGAAAATGTGAAGTATCTCACGAACTACTGTATTTAAGAGAATTTACTTAGTGCCATTCGATTCAGCATAAAAAAAAAACTAAAATAAGTTATCAGTTGAAAAATAACTACAAAATCCCATTTATAAGGAATTTTTTTTTAAGTTCGTTCGTTTTGTTACATCCCTTCAGTGTGGAATTTTCGAAAATTCCTTCTTAAAGGCACTGCATTTTATAAGAAGTGTTTTTACTCCAATTTTCAAGATTTTTTGTTCGGTAGATTTTTTTGTGCTGTGATTAATACGATATAAAGACTTTCTTTTATATATATAGATAAGGATTGAACATTTCAGGTTTTTGCGCCAAAGACATCGCCAAATTAGAAAAATGTGAAATATCTCACGAACTACTTGATTCAAAAGAATTTGCTTTGTACCATTCGATTCAGCATGAAAAAATACACTAAAATATGTTATCAGTTGAAAATTACCTACAAAAGCCGATTTTTAAGGAATTTTTTTAAAGTTCGCTCTTTTTTTTAAGCCCCTTATGGATGGAATTTTCGAAAATCCCTTCTTAGCGGCACTCCATTTTTTAAGAAGTATTTTTAACCCAATTTTCAAGATTTTTGGTTCGGTAGATTTTTTTGTGCTGTGATTAATACGAAATCCAGACTTTCTTTTATATATATAGATTAAAATTATTATGTTATCAGCCGGAGTAGCCAGTGATTAGAGCAATAGACAAGAATGTTCTGGTCCCGGGTTCGATTCCTGGCTATGGCTATTTTTTCACTCCAGTTGGGTTTATTATATGTATGTCTGTATATTATTTGTATGTACCTTTATTTGTTTTTAGAGAAGTATCAATTAGAAAAGCAATCAGTATGAAATTATCCATAATATTTTATACATTTACATTGTTATGTATTTACATTAAAAGGGCATCATTCGAAATTTTGATTGGATGAATGATGTAAATTGACTCAAATTAAGAATTTCTGGAAACTTCATTGATATTTTGAAGCATCTTTAATTCGATAAAGATTGACAAATTTGGACATATATAAAATAAATACATAAAGTAAACAAAAAATTAAGAAAAATGGAATTCCAGAAGCAGCCAATGAAAAGAAATATTTTTTTTCAATCGTTAGGCATTAATTAGTTTTGCGTTAATGTTTACATTACCCAACCAAAATAATTGTATAAAATAAAAATAAAAAAGATATTTTATTAACCTGAAATTAAAATTTTTATGGAACGTTACTGGAAAAAAGTTAATTACTTTATCGTTATTTTACATCAAGAAATTTCAATATGAAATGGTCGTTAAAAGAAATGCAAATTTTACATTTATGCATGCTTTACATTCTAATTTAATAAAAATATATTGCATGGAAATTTATTTATTAATTTTCACAGATAATTTTACTAAGTTTAAATTGATTTGGATATGCAGATGAGACGATAAATAATAAATTTAAGGTGAAAAGAATGTGCTATTAAAATTGTTCTTTTCTGAGTTCGGAGTAACATTTTCTTGAATGCTCAGCAAATACCATTTTCACATTATCTTGGGGAGGATATGCAAAAAATATGTTTTTCAAAATTAAAAGTTTTGTTCTATAATGAGATACTTTAATTCTTCTTTTTCATACTTTTAAAAGTGGTTAAAAATCTTTCTTCTTGCACTTATTGTGGTTGTTATTGGTTTTCTTTGCTTATTAAGGTAATCAGCTGTTTTGAAGCAAAATAGACGAAAATAGTGTACGAAAATTTCTTTCTTTGAAATTTTTTGTTACTTACTTTATTTTCTTGTATTTTGTTTACTCGTTTATTTTTGTAATTACTTGATTCTGAAGCACTACAGCAAAAAATATATTCGGATAAAATTATAATTATTTAAATATGAAAACAGTTAAAAAATAATTAATGGAAATTGTTGTGAAAATTATTAACCGGAATAAACAGTCAACTATTTTTACAAATGGTATTTTGTTGGAGATTTTTTTTCCAGTATTGAGTTATACAGCCAACAAATGTTTGAACACATTAACTTTAGAAGACACTTGTATGCGTGTATGTTTAGTAAAAAAATTAGAATTGTTTGATAATATTTATGTTAATTCTTTAGAGTCTGGGGTACTATTAACAGTATATGTCTTTTTATTAGGTATTATTTTGTCTTTACAATTACTTAGTTAGGTTTTACATATATAAATATCATAGTATATGGCTATGCCTTTTTTATTATGACTTCTTTTATGTTTTCATATTTAATAATATTAAATATAATAATACCGTATTTACTCGTGTATAGGGCGCACGCGTGTATAAGGCGCATCCCTACTTTAGAAGTAAAAATGACGGTTTCATAAAGTCTCGTATATAATGCGCACCATAAATTTGATACGCTAATGAAGAATGACCAAATGAATTTCAGTAAAAAAAAGTCGAAACAAACGTTACACTAGACCAGAAAACAAGACGAAAATGCATTTTTAGACTTCGGGTTGTAAGAGAATGACGGGAAATAGGAATGAGTGACGGTAAAGAGAATTGCTAATTAGCGTTTAGATAATGTCATTAGCTGTGTTGTATAAAAAACTGCAAGGAATGAAATAAATGTGCAGTAATACTTCAATTAAATAACATTTTCCGAGTTTTAATATCTTCTTGGAATAATTTCTTGTTTCATATGTATATCGTTCAACTGCATCCAGCAGTAAAAAATTATTCCGTGTATAAGGCGCACCTAACAGTTTTGCCCTAATTTTTTGGAAAAAAGTGCGCCTTATACAGGAGTAAATACGGTAATTTACTTAACTCTCTTTGCACAGTTAGCACACATATTTCACTCTTTAAATTTAAAATATAAAGTATTTTTCTGGACGAATCATGTGAGATAAAACTCAAAAAACATAAAAAAATAATTCTAATAACCTCAATATCCTGTTGTAATACATTATTTCAAAAACACCTTCAAAAAATTTTCCTTAGCCTATTATCATATAACATTGGTTTAATTAAAGCACAAAATAAGTACATTCGTTAAATTTCAGACAATGAGATAATCTTTAATTTTCATTAAGTCTATTTGGATAGATACGCCCTCATAGCATGCATGGTCACAGTGACGTCACAATGACGTCACTGTGAGTCACTTTGGTCACATAACATCTGTGACCACTTAGTGATGTCACCACTTAGTGACGTCACACTGTGACTGAGATGTGACTTTATTAAAAAAATTTAGAAAATTACAAACATTCTTCAAAACATGTTATTTACTTTTAAAAAATATGTTTCTGGGAATTTAAATATCGTTGCTTTTGTCACAGTTTCGTCACAGTGTTAGTCACAAATGACACATTTTTCACAAATTTGTCACATTGTGACCACTTTGTGAAGCGTCACAAACGAGCTCTAAAACGGCCATAACGACTTCACATTTTAGACACTGTGACTTCACACGACGTCACGTGACGTCACATCGACAATCGATGGTTACAAAGTCACAATGTAACTTCACAACGACGTCGCAGTGACGTCACCATGCCTTACGGGCGATTAACGTTTTTAAAATAAAAGTGCTTTCCTTCTCAATATGAAAAAAAAAAAAAATCCGAACCGAAAAGTTTAAAATAATGTAGAGCATAAAGCATATATTATTTGGGGCGGGATGATATAATATAAATATTGGCTTAAAGCATAAATAAATCTTAGAAAAATAACAATCATCGCTGAATAAAAATAAAAATACACACTTTAATTTATCTTTTATACACATTAAAATCCTTTTGCATAAATTATGTATACATTTAATTAGTGTTAATAACAATAATTATGTATCTAATATATTTCGTTGGCTACAAATGATTGTTCTTTGACTTCTACATAATAGTTTCAGGGCTTTAGTACATTGCATTTTTCTATACAGTAGCGAGAATGACCGAGCTTTGCTAGAAGAAATGTAAATTCGTATTCAAGTCAGTGTATTATTCTTTCTGAAAGTATTATCAATATGAAAAGTGTTCATTTCTAATTTTCCATTGTTTGATTTTTATATTAAGGGTGTATTCGAAAAAACGCTTTTCCACCTTCAACAGCTCGAAATTTTCCGATACAATTTCAGACACATTTTTAAAAGTAGAAACATGAAACTTACTGAGGGGATTCTTGAAGGGACGTATGAGGTGCCGTGTGATGTCTTTTTACGATCAATTCATTAGAATTCGAGTTATAAACAATTATCTTCTCATTATGACCTTTTTTTCGTTCCCAGATGTTTTGCGTGGGAAATAAGCAGTTTGAATCGAAACACACCCTTAAAACTTTATCATTCCAAGATTTATTTTACTTTGGGTTTGATTGTTTTAATCATGAACCTTATCTCTAAATGGAAATTTCTGTAAAATTCTTTTAAGCATATTTTTTTCACATAATGTAAACAAAATTATAAACAATTATAAAATGCTTGTAACGTATTACAAAATAATCTTAAAATAGGAGAAAAGAATTCCAGCTGCAGCCATTGAAAAAAAATAAGTTTTAAAATTTAATTTTTGGCATTAATTTTTTTTGTGTTAATATTTGCATTAACCTAACAAAAAATAATATACATTTAACCTCTTCAGACCTGAGGTAGATAAATGTGTACCTCCAATCTTTTCCTCATAAAAACTAAACTGTTCGATTTTTTAGCATTTTTACTTTACTACTATATAGCTGAATGATTTTTTGCTTTAAAACAAAACCCATAAATGTCAGCAATGATGAATATTAGCTCATAAATAAATATTATTTTCATCAGAGTTTCAAAAAACACCTTCAAGTCATCATCGTGGCCAAGAAAGTAAGAATTATTCATGATTATTTAATTTAAATACTTTGCAATAAAAAAATTTCAGGATTTGCTGATCAATTACTTGTTTAAAGACCTTAATTTTGTTATTGCGTAAATTTATATTACTCATTGTTAAACTGGTGTTTTAAGGGGTGTTTACTTTTATATCCATATTTGTAAACCTAAATTACCAGTCCCCTAAAGTACTGATTTCATAAAAATGACTCTTTCTGTCATCTATGGTGTCATTTCGATTATTCAAAAGCAATAAATATATATTTGTAGAGTTATTTTATGCTCAGGTCTGAAGAGGATAAAATAGAAAAAAGAATATCCTGAATTTTTATTTTAAAAATAATGTTACTATTTATTTATTTAGTGGGTTTTTTACGCAAAAGATATTTATATGAAAATATTGTTAAAAAATGTCAATTTTTTGTACATTTATATTTAGTTTAATAAAAATATATTGCATGAAAATTCATTTATTCATTTTCAGATTTACTTTTAAACAGATTGAGTAACTTTGTCTATGCAAAACAGGCGACGAAAAATAAAATTGAGGTAAAAGGAATTTCTTAATTTAAAAAAAAATTGCTGAGTTTCGCGTAACAATTACTTGGAAGCTTTAGGAAAATCTGGTTACATGCCATAATTTTAGAAGACTTGTTTTTGAAAATTAAGTATTTTATTAAAAAATGAGAAACTTTAATTGGAACTTTCTTATTTCTGAAAGTATTTAAAATTTTCGTAGTTTATTGCCATTTTGTTGTCTTATTTTAGGTAATCAGCTGTTATAAAACAAACTACACAAAATTAGAATAGAATTTAATGTTAAAACTGTTGTTAGCTTTCGTTTTTTCAAAAACTAATACAAAATAACTTCACCTTTTTCTTCACGTATAAAAACATTTCATATTTATTACTTTAAACAGGTGTCACAAATAAAAATTAAATTAAAATGTTGACATGTTTCGGTTCATTAATAAGAACCGTATTCATAACATATAAAATCAGAAAATTAAATGACACTGGATATAAATATAATTTAAAAATCCAAACAAAACATTGCGCCCCCTATGATCATGAATATAGCCATTGCCACCGCGGCATATAAATATAATAAATTTTGACCATATATTAAATTTAAAAGGAAAAACTAAATGACTCAGGATATAAAGGTAATTTAAAAACCCAAAACACAAAATATTGCGCCCTCTATGATCGTGAATAGCCAATGTCACCGCGGCTTCTTCTATTAGACTTACCCTTTAAATATTTATTAAGTAATTCTAACCACAAACTCGGAATGTCATAAGAATAAGAATCATTACAAACCCTATCCCGCCTAGAATATATCTCTATGGATTCACGGATGATTAATTTTCGGAATAAACTTGAAATGAACACTAATCTACTATCTTTAAAACAAATTTTAACCCCCCTCTTTAAAAACAATCGTGATAACGCAGTCTTATCCCTACCAAATTTTATGTCACATTCATGCTCTTTCTTTCTAACCCCAAACTTTCTACCTGTCATACCGATATAAAAATTAATATCCCCCCTTTCATTCTCATATGGAATGTGACACCTGTTTAAAGTAATAAATATGAAATGTTTTTATAGAATAGAATTTGTTTTTCTTTAAAACTTTCCATAACTTACGAGGGGCGATCCAAAAAAAAAAGTTTACAAGGCAAAGGAAAAAGTATTTATTAACAATAGAAACAAGATACAAATGGCAATTAAGAGACACATCTGGCCTTTACTTTTCCACGTAGTCGCCAAACCTGTTTAGGCATTTGTCAGAACGTTCTACCAACTTATTTATCCCGTCTTGGTAGTAATCAGGATCATTGAGGCATTTCTCGGCAGCCCGTTTCACTGCATCGTCTGAGGTGAACCGTGTTCCGAATAAGTTTCGCTTCAACGCCGGAAAAAGGAAATAATCACTTGGAGCCAAATCGGGGCTGTATGGGGGGGGGGGGGTGATTCCAGACCTCCCACCTGAACCTTTGCAGCAATTCCTGAGTCTGACGAGCTGTATGGGGCCTGGCATAGTCATGCAGAACAAGGACTGTGAATTTGTCTGTGAATTTCGGATGCGGCCACATTCTTGGCGCATAAGAATCAAGTTACGGCTCGCACCTCTATGCGAGACCACTTTTCTAGACGTTGTGCCATTACTGTCACTTTTAAGTGTCTGCGTACTGACGCGCCATCTGTCAACCGCCTGGGTGGAAATATTCGCTCCACAATTATTATGTTTCAAATGCTTCTGCTTGTAAAAATGTTTTTGGATCAACCTACATATTTCATTTTTTTTATGATATTTATTCATTTTTTTTTTTAACTTAAATCATAAGTGCAGCCGAAAAGTACATTCAGGTAAAATTTAGAAAATACAATTATTTTAATAAGCAGTTAAGAAATAGTTAGTTTAAATTGTTACGAAAATATTTTTATGAAGTAAATTATGAAATATTTTAAGAAAGACTAATTTGTTGATTTTGTTGGCAAAGCGTTAAATGTATAACCAACAAATGTAAGAGTGCATTGCTTTAGGAAACATATAAAATTTAGCATGTTCAGCGGAAATTTTTGAAATATTTGTATATAATGTATACATGTTTGCATATATATATATATATATATTTTAATAATGTAGAACATAATAATAATAATAAAAAAACATGCATCTCTGAAAAATGTGAGGAGAAACACACATAAATTTATTTAGTATCTAAAGTTTTTGAATTAATTATGTAAACATTTTAAATAGTATTACTACTAATAAAAATAATATATCACTTTTGTGCAAATGATAGATTTTTTTTTAGTTTATTAAAAATATATTGCAGGGAAATTCATTTATTTTTCATAAAATTTGAGTATTATCTACTTTACAATATAATGTTCTATTAATTTGAAAAAGAGATAATATGTTAAATATTAGAAGAAAAAAAATACATATTTTTTAAATAAATAGCGTTGTTATGCTATAAGATAAGAATTTAATATTATTTTGAATAAGGACTGTAAACATTCATCATTACTGTTTACAAAAAGAAAGTAATTTGAATTTAATGATTCAGAAATTAAATGGAATTTGGATAATTTCATAACATTGGATTTCAAAGACAACAGGAAAAAGTAAACTTATTATTGTATTACATGAAATTATTAAGATGCTGTAAGATTGATATAAAATGTGAGGGGAAAATTATACAGAATGTTCCTTTTGGTGTCCTACAAATAATAAGAGCGATGAATTAGGTTTTATAAAAATATTTTTTCGATGTACATTGTACAATGTTATCAACAGTCCCTAGGAGCGTGTCAGATTGAACAACAGCCTTAAGTAATAGATTCTTGAAATGTTTAGTACAGACATAAATTAATGCTATATATAAAAGTACTTTTAATTAATTTATTAGTTAAATTAATGAATAGCACATTTCAATGGTACAAGTATTAATTTCATGAAAAAAGTACATAAAATTATTTATTTAAATTTA
Organism: Maratus speculifer; assembly: GCA_964019185.1. Classification (NCBI taxonomy): domain Eukaryota; kingdom Metazoa; phylum Arthropoda; class Arachnida; order Araneae; family Salticidae; genus Maratus; species Maratus speculifer. Next base: position 441,532,376 of record OZ025291.1, on the reverse strand, counting down.
AAAGCAATTGAATTCTTAAATTTGTGCTCCAAAATGCACAAAGTAAGTGTATCAAACCACAATATTATCCGAGAAAAAATTATTCCATTATTATTTGTAATTTCCATACCTCTTTTAAATTTCGACGCGTATTATACTGTTAAAATTTTATATGCATTAGTAGATATTTAAAGTGCTAAAATATATGGGTATTTTCTATATTTATTTTAAATTGTCTATTAATATTATCTTTTTAAATTAGCATTGGATAGTAAATAATTTCAATAAATCTTACCTAAAGAAATTTTCTTCTAATCCTATTGTATTTATATCGAAAAAAATTTTTAAATTTTTTTTTATATTTATATATCCTCTGTTCTCATTATAGAACTTTTTTCTCTAAATAAGTATTTTTAAAGCATGTTTTATTATTTCTAATCTAGAAAAAACTTATCTAGATTATTATACTGTTCGTCGCGCATTATTATACTGCTGTATCGCGTATTATACTGTTAAAATTTTATATGCATTAGTAGATATTTAAAGTGCTAAAATATATGGATATTTTTTATATTTATTTTAAATTGTCTATTAATATTATCTTTTTAAATTAGCATTGGATAGTAAATAATTACAATAAATCTTACCTAAAGAAATTTTCTTCTATTCCTATTGTATTTATATATAAAAAAAATTCTAAATTATTTTTTTTTATATTTATATATCCTCTGTTCTCATTATAGAATTTTTTTTCTCTAAATAAATATTTTTAAAGCATGTTTTATTACTTCAAATCTAGAAAAAACTTAAAATGTTATATAATTAATAACTAATTATTATTATCGCTTATTAGAAAATTTTTGATGTTTTGATTAATATAAAAAAACTGTTAATAATGAAAATAAATGACAAATATTTATAGATTTAATTATAGACATTAAATCTGCTTAATCTTTTAAATGAAAAAAATTGCATTATTTCATTTGTATGAGAAAATAAGAATACTGGAATATTAATAAAAGCATAAACCAACGATGTGAAAATACAAAATTCGTGCTCCTTTCAAAACTAGAAAAAAAAAATCTTTTTTTTAATTTACTAGCAGTCAAGTTATACCTACAAAATGATCAAGATATTTTTGAAAAAGAAGTTTATTCTTTAGGCTATAAAATTATTTACCAACCACATCTTGCAATTATGATATTTATAAGAAAAAATATGAACCAATGGAAAGACATAAATGTTAAAAGAGTGAAAAAACAACAATTATAAATGCACAAATAATGAATGAAAAGGTAGCAAACAGCTGTTTCGAATCTACTATCAAGTTTCTTCATCAGTGTAAAACTCCACGAGCTAGAAATAGCAAAACTGAGATTGTTTTTATACACTCTTTCATACATTCTCGTTTTCATGAGACCTTTTCATACATTATTTGTGCATTTATAATGGTTGGTTTTCTATCTTTAAACATTTTTGCACAAAGGCTTTATTTGCTATTTTAATAAGACATAAATGTCCCCTTACTGTATGTTAAATTACTTTACAACAATAACACTTCTCATAGCTATTAAAATTAAATTTAATTAAAAATAAACTAAGGTTATGCATTTGGTACTTATATTTAAACAGAATATTCTTATTGAAAATTATTATCCTGTTACAGAAAATTTTAATTCTTTCTGTGTGAATTATTAATTTAAAATCAAGATATATTGATTGGAAATCAAATGGAGTTAAATTATTGATATGAAATATAATCATCTTTTTAGAGAGAACAGGGTTATTGACATGTTAAAGTAATGAAGGAAAATACATTATAAAAAAGGACCATTTTACGGAGATTGTACTGGTAATCTGGACGTCAGTACAATTCGCTGATTTTATAGTAAAAAATCCCATAAATTCCAGAACAATTTCCATTTTTTCTGGAATTAACGTACATTTTTCCTTTAAAAAACAATAAATTGTACTGGCGCCCATTACCAGTAGAATTCCCGTAAAATCGTTCTATTTTTTATGGTATAAATATATCTTATTATGACTCTCAGAATTATTTCTCTAATGTATATTGTATGATATTGTCAATACTCATCTTAAACGTGGAAAAGAAAAAAATAAAAAATGCAAAAGATTTTCAGCGATGGTGTTTGTTTACTGTGGTATAAAGTTAGTCTCTGTAAATTTATTGCAAAATACAGTAACAGAAGAAAATGAAACGATCTGCATGTTTAAACAAGTTTCTATATACCGTCGAATACCGTTATTTACCGCTTTTTACCAATATCTTTTTATACTAAAAAAACACCTCCAACTTTATAAAAACTAGATGTGTACCTTTATTAAAATAAATGGATTTACATCTATTTTTTGTATAAAATATTTGTATTTTTGTATTTTTATAGGAAGTACACAGATTTCTGTACATTTAAAAAAAATCTCTAAAGTTACTAAAATGTGTCTAGTATATTTGTATTCCAAAAAAAAAATCAGAAAAAAATCATGTAACCGAAGAAGGTTACATGAAAAGTTTTTGGAATACAAATCTACTAGAAAAATCTTAGTAACTGTACCTATTTTTTACAGTGTAATGTTGCACCTCTCTCTCTCTCTCTCTCTATCTATATATAGAATATATACCAGGTTTCCCAAAAATGATTGATGGATTTTAAATTCAATAACTCGCAAACGGTGACAGTTATTTAAAAAGTTTTTGCAGGAGGGTTATGTATAATGTCAGGAGTTTTTTTGCTGTAATTTTTTATTTTAGTTCGCATCTCAAACAATAGGTGGCGGTGGCTCTGACGGCGATTGAAGGCCAGGTGATCAAGGCTGAGTGAAGCGTCGACCTGGCCTTCAAACGCCGTCAGCGCCACCTATTGTTTGAGATGCGAACTAAAATAAAAAATTACGGTAGAAAAACTCCTGACATTATACATAACCCTTCTGCAAAAATTTTTTAAGTAGCTGTCACCGTTTGCGAGTTATTGAATTTTAAAATCCATCAGTCATTTTTGGGACACCCGGTATATACAGCTGTGATAGAATATATATATATATATATATATATATATATATATATATATATATATATATATATATATATATATATATATGTATATATATATATATATATATATATATATATATATATATACAGCGTATTATCTGGGAATATTTATACCAATGATAATTTAAACTCATGTAAGATACACCCGTATGTTCAGTATGAGATTTGTTTTATACTGCTGTTTATTATCTCTGTTACAAAGGGAAATGTTGCTGAATTTGAATTTAACTCCCACATTACATTTTCAAAAATTCAAAAAATCAAAATTAAGTTATTCTTAAATTATTTCTTTGATAATATACAAATATGTTTTATTAATATTTCTGATATAATAATTTTAAAATTTTGAATCTTGTAACACAAGAAAAAAATGTGAGATAGGTACAAAATTTATGTCTAAAAACATTAAAAGTACTTTAAAAACCTATTGCAAAGAACTATATAAATATTCTGAACGACATCTTTTTTAAATTATAAAGTACCTCTAAAGTTCTATAAAATAAACCCAAAATAAAGTAAAATGAAATGACACAAGAAATTCAGCAGCAGGCAATCAAAAGAAAAAAATTATTCAATCTTTATACACTACTTAGTTTTGTGTTGATATTTACGTTACCCTAACAAATAGTGATATTAATATAAAGCAAAAATAAATGAATAAATTTTATTAACCCAAAATTGCATTTTTGTAACGTTACTAGAAACAATTTAATGATTTTATTGTTATTTTACGCAAAAGAAAAAAATCCATACGAAATGACAGTTAAAAAAAAAAAAAATACAGCTTTACATTCTAGTTATAAAAAAAATACATTGCACAGAAATTTATTTATTCATTTTCAAAGAAATTTTTACTCAGATTGAATTGTTTTGTCTATGCAAATGAAATGAAGTAAAATAAAACAAATGTGAAAATAATTTCCTAATAAAAACATTCTTTGTCGTGTTTAAAGTAACAATTACTTGAACGCTTCAGCAAACCCCAGTGTAATATTTTGTTCTATTAGATATAAAAAAAATTGTTTTTGAAAATTACAAGTTTTGTTGAAAAATTAAAAACTTTAATTGCTTCAGTTTCACATTTCAGAAAGTGGTTATAAATCTTTCTCCTTGCTATTTTTAGCTCACAGGCTATCATAGCCTGAGAGCTTATGTGCCCGTCCGTTCTGTATGTACGTTCGTGCGAAACGCGATCACTCATGATAAAAATATCTGATCCACTTGAAATTTTGTATGTAGGTATATCCTGACAAGGCGCTTCCCTGATTAGTTTTTGGAGTTCATTCGATATGTATAAGAGGGAGAACGGGGGGCTGATGCCCCTCCCCTTAGTTGGTATAAATGGGATTTTCATGCAGAATTATGTTTTCGTTCAAATTTTAGATTAGGATCATTCTGATGAGGCGATTCCGTGACTGTTATTAGGTGTTCATTGAATAAGTATAAATAGGGGGAACAGGGGTTCTAATGTCCCCCCTTAAATTATATAAATGGGTTTTTCAAGCAGAATTTTCAGATTTCGTTCAAATCTCTTTATAGTTTTGAAGTTTAATGGTTAAGTATAAAAGAGGGGGATAACTCCTTTTAAATTATATAAATGCTAAATGGGTTTTTATTAAGAATTATCTCATTTGCTCTGAATTTTGGATATAGATTTTTTATATGATAAAGCATGTCTTTGGTAGTATAGGAGATTCAATGATTAAGTATAAAAAAAGAGGAAAGGGGGGAGTTGTTTCCCCTTCTTAATTTTTTTCGAACGAAATTAACCCTTGAAAATATAAGGCTTTAATGTACAATTAGTATTTGTAGCCTGTGAGCTCAATGCCATCTGTTTAACTGGGCAGTATTCTTTATTTGGTTCGTACTCATTTTTCTTGCTTATTTATGTAATTAGATGTTCTAAAACAAATTGGACATAAATAGTTTAAAGAAACTTCTTTCTTTTATAACGCTTTATTACAAATGAGTTTTGTTTAGTTATTTATTTTTTGCTCAGTTAATTCATAAGCACTACAGTAAAAAAATATGTTCAGAAAAAATTTACAATTATACAGATAAGACAATAGTTAAAGAAAAAGTTAGTGCAAATTGTTACGAAAATTATCATACGGAATAAATTACGAAATATTTTTACGAAGAGTATTTTGCAAAATATAATATATAATTAGTATTATAAAATTTTTTCTCTCTGCTATTTTTTTTCTTTGTTCATACTCATTTTCCTTGCTTATTTATGTAATCAGATGTTCTAAAACAAACTACACAAATGCTATATATAGAAACTTCTTTCTTTTGAAACTTATTAATACTTATTTCACTTTTTGTATTTTGTTTATTTTTTTTTACTTAATTAATTCATAAGATTCATACCTATATTAAGGTAAAATTAATAATTTGAGAAAGTTAGTGGAAATTATTATGAAAATTATTAATCGGAATAAATTATGAAAATTTTTTACAAAGCGTATTTTGTTGATTTTGTTAGCGATTTTTTTCCAGTATTGAATATTACAGCCAATAAATTTAAGAACACCTTGCTTTAAAAGACACTTATATGTATGTACCGGGTGTCCCAAAAATGACTGATGGGTTTTAAAATACAATAACTTGCAAACGGTGACAGCTATTTAAAAATTTTTTGCAGGAGGGTTATGTATAATGTCAGGAGTTTTTTTACCGTGATTTTTTATTTTAGTTCGCATATCAAACAATAGGTGGTGCTGACGGCGATTGAAGGCCACTTGATCAATGCTGTGTGATGCGTCCACCTGGCCTTCAATCGTCATCAGCGTCACCTATTATTTGATATACGAACTAAAATAAAAAATCACGGTAAAAAAACTCCTGACATTATACATAACCCTCCTGCAAAAAAATTTTAAATGGCTGTCACCGTTTGCAAGTTATTGTATTTTAAAATCCATCAGTCATTTTTGGGACATCCGGTATATTAAATGAAATATTTAGAATACTTTGATAATATTTAGTTAATGTAGAACATAACTCATACATTATTTGAATCTATATGGTATAATACAAATATTGGCTTAAAGCATAAATAAATCTTAGAAAAAAACAAACATCGCTAAATTGTTTCCGAAAAGCACTCATTAATTTATCTTGTATGTTTATTAAAATAATTTTACATTAATACGTTGTAAATTATATAACTGAATTAATACATTTTAAACATTAGTACTACTAATCTTAAGTATATATATCTTTTGTGCAGATGGGTAATTTAATGATTAAAAAAATAATTCTAAAGTGCACACTATAAAATAAACTCAAAATTCAGAAAAATGGAAACGACACAAGAAATAAAAAGAAAAATCTTTCAACATTACTTAGACATTACTAGTTTTGTGTTAATAATTACAGTTTGTTAATAATTCAGATTTTTATTAAAACGGTCTCAAATTTTCCCAAGTTTTTTGCTTATAATTTGCAGAGTTCTTACTAAAAAAATGTTCTTTTCAGAAAATATGAGAAACGACGTTATACATAATTCTCTATAGTAAAAATTTAAAAATATTAATAATTGTATGAAAAATGAGCAGGTTTACTAAATAAATTTTCACTGCGTTTGCGTCAACTCTATAAAAATTTCATTTGCATATTGCGTTGGCTAAATGTATAGAGCACCTTTTGTGAAAGTTTCAAAATAATACCTTGAAAATTCTAAAAATTATTGTCGATAGAATAAGATCCAAATCCGTTATTCCCAATATGAAGCAAAAAGATGAGGAGCTATATCCAAATATTAGTAGTACGTGCAATATTGTCTAGACACTAATCAATGGAATATGGATACAGTTTTCATTTTTTTTTCATTTTGGGAATATCAGAGTTTGATCTTATTCTTTCGTCGATTATTTTCATATTTTTCAAGCTATGATTTTGAAACTTTAACAAAAGTTGTCCTATACATTTAGCTAACACAAAATTCAAATGAATTTTTTCTAGAGTTGATGCATGTGCAGTGGAAATTTATTTAGTAAACCTGCTTATTTTTCATACAGTTATTAATATTTTTAAATTTTGATTACAGGGTATTGCGTACAATGTCGTGTTTAATATTTTCTGAAAAGAACATTGTTTTTTATTAAGAACTCTGCAAATTATAAGCAAAAAAAACTTGGCAAAATTTGGGACTTTTTTTTTTATAAAAAACCTCAATTTCTCTACGAGTATGCATGCTATCCGCATAAAAATGAACACTGTTTATTACCATAAACCACTTAATCATAATCTGCGGTTTAAACGCTTTTTCTATATTAGTTTTGACAGGGCTATTCGAAAGATATTCGTTCTTTTTCAATTTGCTCACGATTCCCTATTGGATTGTGGAAAAAAAAAATTTCAAGTATATATGACCTGTACTATTTCGTTTATACATTTGGAGTTTCAGAGTCATTCTTTATGTATATTTCTAGATATTTAACAAAACATCTAAAATCTCAAATATCAAGATTTTCTTTGCTGTGACTGTAGTTGCAGGGTTGTGTAAGTTTCATTTTCCAATACGCTATGAACAAAGAACGAGCCATACTGGTTTAAAATTAATTCTGTATTCAACTCAATGTATCATTCTTTCTTTAAAGTATTATCAGTATGAAAATTGCGTATGTACTTCTAATTTTACATTTCTTCCTTTTTTATACTGAAAGGCCATCATTCGAAGATAGATTATTTTTTAGTTGGACTTTGATTGATTGCATGTATGCTGGCTTCAATTGGGAATTTCAATTGAGCCATAAAATTCTGACCTTCTAAAAAATATTTTTTTTCAAATAAAGTCAACAAAATTGACAATTATAATATATTTCTAAATCACTATAAAATAAGCTCAGAATAAAAGAAAATGGAAAAGAGGCATAAATTTCAGCTGCAGCCAATGAAAGGAAAAACTTTTTAAGCCTATCTTTAGACGTTAATTTGTTTTGTCTTAATATTTTCATTTACCTGCCAAAATAATAGTATAAATATAAAGTAAAAATAAAAAAAAGAATTATTTTTACCTAAAATTTTAATTTTCAAAAAAACATTACCGTTTAATTATTTTATTGTTATTTTACGCAAAAGTATTTGTATATGAAAAGGACATTAATAAAGTAAATGTTTTATAGATTTACATTTAATTTATTAAAATTATATTGCATGGAAATTCCTTTATTCAACTTCTAAGTTAATTTTAAACCGATTGTGTTGGGGGTTGTCTATACAAACGAAACGACAAAAAATAAAATTAAGGTGCAAGGAATTACTAATAAAAAAATTTTTTGTTGATTTTTCTGTAACACTTACTTTAACGTTTTAGCAAATCCTAATTACATACCATTCTCTTAGAAAATATACGAAAAAATTGTTTTTTAAAATTAAAAGTATTGTTTAAAAATTAGAAACTTTAATTGCGTCTGTTTCTTATTTCTGAAAGTTTTTAAATTTTTTCTTCTTGCCATTTTTGTGGTTTATGCCCATTTTCTTTGTTTATTACGGTAATCAGCTGTCTAAAACAAACCAGGCAAAAATAAGAGTACAAAAATTTCGTTCTTTAAAACTTTTCATTATTTATTTCATATTTATAATTTCTTTAATCTTTTTTTTTTTTTTGTTTACTTAATTCATAAGTGCTGCAAAGAAGTACATACGGGCAAAATTTAGATTTTAGAATATTTTAAATAAGAAAATATTTGAGAAATTGTGCAAATTGTAACGAAAATAATTATATGGAATATGTTATGAAATATTATAACAAACAGTTTTTTTTCAATTTTTTCCACTATTGAGTATATTGCCAACAAATGTAAGAATGCATTGCTTTATAAAATACTCATATGTCAGTATGTTCAGTGCAAAACTTCGAATTATTTGTTAATACATTTTTTTTTTTTTTATGTAGAACATAAAATAATTGTTACTCGGAATATAAGACTTATATAAGACTAACATAGGTTTACAGCATAAAATAAGCTTTAAAAAATGCATTTTTGAATTGTGTCGAAATATACACATTATCTAATGTAGTATACATAATATAAACATTTTGAATTAATTATGTAAACACTTTCAATAGTAGTAGCACTACTACTAGTACTAATAATACATATATTTGGCACAAATTATACCTTTTTTTACATCCATGCAATAGTTTCAATACGCTGTAAAAAAAACGGAAGATTTTAAGGAAATACTTCTCTAAACCTGGACGCCAGTACAATTTCTTTAACGGATAAATTTCCGTAATTTCTTGTAAAATTTCCGTATTTTTCAAGAATTTACCAGAATTTTTCCGTTAAAAAATAGTATTTTGTACTGGTGATCAGATTATCAGTGGTATTTTCATAAAATCGTCCGTTTTTTTGCAGTTTATTATGAATGTTGCAATTTTCTGTACACGAGCAAAGAAGACAGAGCTTTGTTCTGTTAGTTTCGTGTTCAACTCAGTATAATAATTTATCTGTATGCACCACTGTTATGAAGCTTTTTATTTTATATTAAACGGTCAAATATAAGTATTACTCGCGCTCAGCGCATTTCATAAAAAATATGTTATTAATTAACAATATTAATTAAAAAAATCGCCCCTAAAAGAATAAAAAGAATTTGAAAAAAAAAAATTATACAACGAATATAAGGTTTGGTATATCTGTAGCGAAAAGTATGAATTGGTATATCATAAAATTTCAAAGACATATGAAGCTTAAATAATATCAATATTGCTTTCCTATATAACCCCATTTTTTATATTCTTAATTTATTTAAATTGAACTTAATGCGGTAATGATGATAAAAGTAAAGCATATTTAAAATTCAGTTGGCATTTCATAAAATTAAATGTAGCGTTGTAATAATCATTTCTCGTTATAGAGTAGCTAAAACAAATCCCTTGATCAAAGATTTAACTTAGCATTACGCTAAGCGCGTTTCGAAAGGAGGTCACAAACGCCAATTTGATCCGTGCCGCTTTTTTCTAGATAAGTTTTTAATTAAATTTTAAAGACAATCAGGAATATTTAGAAATCCACTCAACACAAGTTAGTTGGAAGTACTAAAATATTTATGTGATTAATTCTAATTAAGTTAGTATTTTTATAACAATTTAACTCTAATCTAGTAGATTTTGTAAGCACGTTGGATTTTCACTAAAACTTTTGCAGATATACGCCAATCATGACCCTTACAACGACCACCCCTTCTAGTCGAAAAATTTATCTATCCTTTTTTTATGGACAAGATGGCATCCATAATTCTGCACTGGTCTCTTCCAAACTGATACATAAGATCAAGAAGCAGAAATTTTCTGTCAAGTTCGCTACTGGGCAAAATCGGTTAAAGATGGTGGCAATAAATGTTTTGTGAAAAAAAAAAAACTAACTTCTTAGTTATACAGTCAAACCTCGTTAACATGAACACGCTTAACGTGAATTATTTATAACATGAATTGTTTTCACAGTCCCCTATATAGACGAATACAATGATTTGATACTGATAACATGAATTACTGTTAACATGAATAAAATTTTCATTCCCCCTTGAGATTCATGTTAACGAGGTTCGACTGCAGTACATATCGAAGTAGTTTAAAATTATTATTACTTCTAAAAACTGGATCAAAAATTTATGAATGACAGATTTTTTAAGGGACTGAAGGTTTGAAAAAAACTTTATAACTTTGTCAATTTTCAAGGCATCAAACATATTTAAATTTATAGTAAGGCGTTCTGGTGTAATAACGCCAAGAACTAATATTATGCATAATTATGAAATACTCTGGTAAATGACACCTATGTGCTCTCTGGGAAGAAGGGTTTTGAGTCATATAAATCGCAAAAATCAGATTAAAGTTAATTTGTTCTATTTGTAGGTCTTATTGCTTTTACAAGCAACTAAAATTAACGCTTGATCTAAATTTTGCGAGATAGGTTTTGTGATGTAAAGACTATTTTTTTATCCGGAAATACTTTGCTTATTACATAAATTTGTAGTGCACTTCATGTACTTTCAAAATGTTGTAGAAGATTTTGGATATCTTCTCGAGATAATTTGTAGTTTAAAATGTTCTGCGCAATAAGTATACCGGGGTAATAACACCAATCCTTGCCAATAATACCCTGGTTGATCCCAACAGTGGCCGAGCTACATCCTAAAGTCTGATTCAATTAAACACAATTAAAACCGTGCAATGTTTCTAATAATTCTATTTAAACGGTCTTTTTTAAGCCAAAAGTAACTTAGAATCTGATATCCTTTTGCCTCCTCCCCCCCCCCCCATCACACCACACATTTATTTTTCTTGCACTTTCACAAAACAATGAACCTTTTCAATAGCATAGAATGCAGTTTGTCAATTTCTAGAGCTGTAGAGTTTCTATTTTTAGAATTGGGCAATCTACATGCTATTATTCTATATTATTTTATAGTTTTGTTTGCATGGCGTTATTACCCATATAGGTGGGTAATAACGCCAAATAGCATTGGTCCAGAAATCAAGCTATTACATTTTATGAATACATATCTGTTAAATTATTTTTCTATATAGATAGTCAATGAGTTGCAGTATCAAATCCTATATTTGTTTGAAAAATACAATCTAAAACTAAGCCGTGAAAATTGGTAGAACTTTAACGTGGCGTTATTACCCCAGGATACCTTACATTTTCTTAATATTATCTACAATATTTATATGGGTATATACTTATGCATATACATATACAGGGTGTCCAGCAAATAACACCCTGATTTTAAAACTAAATTTCTCAAAAACAAAGATCGACAGAACAATGCGGTAAACGTTTTGTTTATTAGGTAAGCTGTAAAAATCTTATACAGAAGTTTCGAATGGTGAATATTTTGAAAAGATTGTGTTCTGTTTGCAAAGAGTGCTTTGATTTGACATTTTTCTTGTTTTAGATTGCTTGCAGAGACAGAGTTTTTCGGCTGACATTGCTATAGTTCAACGATTTTTCGAACTAAATTTCTTGAATTTCGAAATTTTAAAAATTTAATTCCAAAAATCTTTAAACTATGTCAATTTAAGCCCAAAAACTCATTCTCCGCAAACAATCTAAAACAAGAAAAATGTCAAATCAAAGCATTCTTTGCAATCAGAACATAATTCTTTTCCAAAGATTCACCGTTCGAAACTTCTATATAAGTTTTATACAGCTTACCTAACAAACAAACCGTTTACCGCATAATTCTGTCGATCTTTGTTTTTGAGAAAGTTAATTTTAAAATCAGGGTGTTATTTGCTGGACACTCTGTATATACACACACACACACACACACACACACATATATATATATATATATATATATATATATATATATATATATATATATATATATATATATATATATATACCGGGTGTCCAGTAAATGACTGATCCATTTTGAATGTAAATAACAAAAAGACTGTTTGAGATAAAAATGCGCGACTTCCTGTATTGTTATTAGAATATAAATAAATTTTAAAATATGCACTTTGTTAATGTAATATAATAATATTTAAAATAATATCTCAGTCTCAAGACTGAGGAGGGGAAATATAATACAGATGGTTCAATCACAAATATTGTTTTAAATCACTTTCCAACCAACGTACCCTATTTCTGAAGCTGATTCGAGAGTCCATTCAACATATAGATTCAGATTCGACAACATATAGATTCAGATTCAGCAGAAAATCTCATATTTACGAAAATTAGAGTCATGTCTGTATTCAAACAGCCTGTTACCGCCAGCGCGATATTTTTTTCCGAAATTTGAACTATATTAACAAAGTACATGTTAAAAAAATTATTGATTTTCTAATAACAATACCGCAAACCGCGCATTATTATCTCAAACCGTTTATTTGTTATTTAAGTTCAAAATGGGTCTGTTATTTACTGGACACCCGGTATATATATATATATATATATATATATATATATATATATATATATATATATATATATATATATATATATATACACTTATTAATTTTTCATAGGACCAAATTTTCAGAAAATATTAAAAACGAAATAAAAACAAAAACGAAAACAAAAGGAAGGTTGTGGGAGAAGAAAAAAACAACTTCGTCAATTCACAAAATATCAAATTCGCATGAATTTACTATAGATTTTTTTAATATTATCTACAGATTTTATATTGACGCACCACATATTTTAAAACTCTGTCGGCATCTTAGTCTCAGATTTCATCATTTTGATGCTCCTCTTCTAAAAACTTTTTTTTGTGAATAATAGGACGTGGCCCCTGGATACTTATAAAAGTCCTTCGCCCAATTCTATGCATTATTTAACTTTACCTCTTTTACTGGTTTTCTTAGTCGTCCATAACCACAGTCCTCCTACCAGTCACCATCTTAAGGTCCACGCACATAGCACTAACTTCTTGCGGTCAGGTGTCGCTATTTTTGATCTTTCGTGTCGGCACTTTGATGCATAAAGTGCTTTTTCAGTGAACTTTTTTGAACTTCAAGAGAGGAATCTAACGCGAAATAAGTTGACAGCTTTACGACTGAAGATTGGGTAGATAAAAGTTCCGCTTCCTTTGTCAATTTGGTAGGGTCAGTCCCTCAAAAATCATTTAAAGAGGTTTTACCTTTGTTCCCTTCTTAAACAAAGATTGATTGATTGCTCTTTTAGTGTAATAAAAACTAGTGCTGTTCGCTCGCAGCCTTAGGAGGTCTGGTGTTATGACCCAATAAATTCAATTGTAAATAAATCTTGACACAAACTATCCATATCATTGCTCCTGACCTGACATTATGATATCACATCATGCATCGTAAAAATATGTGGAATCGAGAGACAATCTCTTAAGGGAATTCTTGGAAGAGAATCCATTTATATAGTACCCATTTGACGCTTCTTTATAATAGAACGGAAGGGAATTAACAAAAGAATCGGGAGGTAAGCAATCCACACTATTTAAATGAAAGATTTTTCTTTTACCGGATAACCTCCATTTTCAGCAAAACTCATTAAAGATCAAAAACACCGTGTCGCTACAACAAACGAGCCAACGCCGAACCACAAGATGCAGTCAGATCTGTTTGGAGCTTAAGACCACCCAGTCCTATGTATGACAATCTTGGAAAGGCAGACGTAGCATGCGTATAAACATTATTTTAAAAAAACTTTAAACACATTAAATACATACATAAATGATAATAATTAGCAATCACAATAATACAGTATTGTTACAACGTATTAAACATGAAAATGCATAGCACCCCCTAAACTTTTACTAAATATACTGGAGAAGAACACTCGTCGAAAATGACGGAGTTTTCACTTGCATTTCATTTTCAGAATACTTCAAACAAATAAACAGGATGAAGATTTCATTATTGAAGAGTTTGTGTTGTAGAAAAGCACATTTAAAAAAAATTCTACAAGAAAAAAAAATTGTTATTTTATATTTAATTTATGACCACATTTTAATTTCAAAACAAACAGCAGTATTTATTACAAAAATACTAATAATTAGCAATATAAAACTCAATTTCTGAAAATTTCACAAAAGATTAAAATTAAATATTGAATTTTTAAATTTTTAAAATACATTACCTTTATTAAAAGTATGACTCGGCAGCGGTTTTAGTTATGGATGTATCATAGATTCTTAGTTCGATGCTTTTAGTCGTCGTTTTCGAAGCTTTTTGTGTTTTTAAAGTTTGGATTTGTCACCAGCTATACGCAGTTATTATAAACAAAAAAAACCTTTTTTATAGTAATTTTTCTTATAGAAAATAGTAGAAGTGGGAGACATTGATTAAATCAAAATCAATTTTTTAAAACTTCAACTATGCAACTTTAAAAATTCAACCCGTAAATTATGAAAACTAAAATTATTATTATTATTTCTTTTGTAAAATTTTAAATTAAATGTACCAGTTTTTAAAAGCTTAGATTATATCCATTCGAAATTTGCTTCCATTGTTTTATCAATATTTTTATATGCATTTTCTGCATATGTTTATGCATATTTTTATGCATATTTTTATGCATATTTTTTTATCAAATGTCATTCAAAAGTCATGTAGGGAATATATAATAGCATGCGCTACATATATTAATTACATCTAAGCAGATAAAATTTTGATTTAAGAGCATGTGAAAAAATAATTTTCACTTTTACTAATGCAGTCAAGTTATTACATCTTATATATATCCATTACAACATGGAAAAGCTTATTTTATTTATAATAGAAAACAAAATTTGAAAAAAATTAAGCGAATAAATGCTAGCATCTTAAAAAATTAATAAGATTAAATTTAAATTGAAATCTGCTCCCGCCAAATAGCACACTGGTTTGAAAACACGTTCTGAGTCCTTTTGTTTCCCAGGATAAATCCTCCAGAAGTGCGAATGCTTAGTCTTTTTTAATATTCCCCCAAAATGCTTCTAAAGTAGTTCAAAGGTGGCAGCACTTAAGTAGTGTGATGAGGGTGAGATGACGGTGGGAGCAGATTAAATAAATCGTACTCTTAGACTATAAAACCTTATCAGTTTACACTTCCGTTGTTATCTTTATGTAATATGATTGGGTATGATATACATGTTTTATATGAAAATATGTTGAACAAACATTATTTCAAGTAAAAAAAAATATCAGTTAGCTGTCATTTTATCACCTGTTTTCAATAAAGCCGAGCATGGTGTTTAGCAACGGTCGATTCGCAGATCAGAATGGTTCGCCCCGGAATCGTTCCATACACTTTTCTCCAGTCGCATTTTATTATAAGTAGATTGTGAATGTTTAACAATCTGTAATTATGTGGATCAAAAATATTTATCGCTTCCCCAAATTTGAACTTTCCACGTTCGATAGTTTACGAGTTAATTTGCTGTGACAGACAGACAGATACTGGAGTGATCTTATAATGATTTAGTTTTCACTTTTAGGTAGATTTCGTAAGAAATACTACCTATTGCAAACGCACCAGTTTATATATCTATCTATCTATCTATCTATCTATCTATACAAATATATATCTCACTTTTTTATGGACACGATAACTTCTATAATTTTTCACCAATCTCCACCAAACTAGTACATAAAATCAAAGGGGATAAAATCTTGGCTAAGTTCGTTAATGGGCAAAATCGGACCAAGGGGGTCGGAATAGGGGGCGTTTTTGTGAAAACCGAAAAAACGCCATAACTTCTTAATTAAAGTAGATATCGAATCGGTTTAAAGTTTATATTACTTCTTAAAAATGGGCCAAAAGTATATGCATGACAGAATTTTGATAAATTTAGAAATGGGCTCAAGGGGCGAAAAAAACAGGGATTTTGAGAGAAAAAAATTCATAACTTCGTCAATTTTCAAGATATCAAGTCCAACTAAATTTTTTGTAAATGTTCTTAAAATTATCTAAAACTTTTGTATTTACAAGTTTTTGATAGGACCAACTTTTACCGACGAAAAAAATTAAAAACGAAAAGAAAAAGGGCGCTGAAAAAAGAGAAAAATCCATAACTCCGTCAGTTTTTAAGATATCAAATCTGATTAAATTTATTTTACATCTTCTCAAAAATATCTACAACTTTTATATTGACAAGTTTTTCATAGGATCAATTCGTATAGCAAAAAGAAATTCAACAAAAATAGGAGTTGGAGAAAAAACCTCAAATCCAAACTGCTTATATTCTGACTCATTTTTAAATTCATTTTTGATTCTAAACGGATCCAATTGGTAGATCCTTTTATTTAGAAACTGTATAAAGTGACGCATTGGTCAATTTTCTGATAAAGACAGAATATATTTCAAAAAAGGTTACCAAAAAGGGTATTTTCAACAGAATTTCCGAAAGTCATCCGAACTGAAAATTGAAGGAAGTATTCAAATAAGAAATTGCGTTTTTTTCTTACTCGTTTTTAAATCCATTTTTGTTCTCAAACGCAGCCAATTTACAGATCCTCTTATTTAGGAACTATATAATGTGATGCATTGGTCAGTTTTTTGATAAAGACGGAATATATTTCAAAAATGGCTACCAAAAAGGGTATTTTGAACAGAATTTTCCGAAATCATTGTGACTGAAAATTTAAGGAAGTGTTCAAATAAGAAATTGCGTTTTTTTCTGACTCGTTTTTAAATCCATTTTTGCTCTCAAATGCATCCAATTTACAGATCCTCTTATTTCGGAACTATATAATGTGATGCATTGATCGGTTTTTTGATAACGACAGAATATATTTTTAAAAAGGCTACCAAAAAGGGTATTTTGAACAGAATTTCCCGAAGTCTTTGTGATTTGAAAATTTAAGGAAGTTTTCACATAGCAAATTGCGTTTTTTATGACTCGTTTTAAAATCCATTTTCGCTCTCAAACGCATCCAATTTACAGATCCTCTTATTTAGGAACTATATACTGTGACGCATTGGCCAGTTTTTTGATAAAGATAGAATATATTTTTTAAAATGCTGTCAAAGTGAGTATTTCGCACAAAATTTTCCGAGCAATCATGAATAAAGAATTAAGTATGTATTCAAACAAATAGGTTATTTTATGACTCATTTTTAAATTCAATTTTTTTTTCTCAAATGCATTCAACTGACAGTTTTTTGTTATTTAGGAGCTGTATAATGTACTGTTTTGGTCGATTTTTTTAATAAATTCAGAATCTATTTCAAAATATGTTGTCAAAACGGGCATTTGAGCTGAATTTTTCTTAAGATGATTCTGATAAAACCAGTTTTTGAAGAAAAATGAAATTAAAAATTTTTCATAAACGGCCAAATGAAGTTATTAAACTGGGTTTATCTCTAATCATATATTTTTTTTGTTGAATTGAGCACTCTTCGAAATCTACCTCCGCCTATAGGCCCAGCCGACAGGGATTTTTTTGAATACGGAACTGTAAAAATATTATTTATGAAAAGCATCAATATTAAAAGTATGTACATACTTTTAAATTTTACATTACTTATATGTTTACATTAAAAGGGCATCATTCTAAACTTCGTTTCTAGTTGAACTTCGATTGATTGAATGATGTATCTCGACTCCAATAGAGATTTTTTAATAACTTTTTTTACATTCTAAAGCCTTTTTTTCGAAAAATATTGACAAATTTCACGATTATAAAGCACTTTCAAAGTAAAGGATATAATAATAATAACAAAAAATAAAGAAAATTGAAAATGACACAAGAATTTCAGCTGCAACCAATGAAAAGAAAAGTATTTTTTAAATTTATCTATAGACATTAATTTTTTTGCGTTAATATTTCCATTACCCTACTAAAATAATTTACAAATATAAAGTAGAAATAAAATTATAATAAAATAATATTTTTATTAACCTAAAATTTTAATTTTTAAAGTCCGTTCTACAAAAAATATAATGATTTTAATGTTATTTTAAGCTAAAAAAATTCAATATGAATCGGTTTTAAAAATGTAAATGTTTTATAGCTTTATATTCTAATCGAATAAAAATATATTGTTTGGAATTTAATTTAATCATTTTCAAATTTACTTTTACACATATTGAATTTCTTTCTCTATGCAAATGAGGCGACGAAAAATAAAACTTGGGTGAAAAGAATTCCCTAATAAAAATGTTCTTTGCTGAGTTTGGAGTAACAATTACTTGAATGTTTCAAAAAACTCGAGTTTAGTATTTTCTTCCGGAAGATAAGTGAAAACAAACATTTTTGAAAATTAAAACTTTTGTTTAAAAATGAAAAATTTTAATTGCATCTGTTTCTTATTTCTGGTAAAAATAGATAAATTTTTGTTCTTGCCATTTTTGTGGCTCATACCCATTTACTTTGCTTATTAAAATAATCAGTTGTTCTAACTTGGCGAAATTAGAATTCATGAATTTCTTTCTTTAAAGTTTTTCATTATTTATTTCACTTTTGTATTTTGTTTTCTCGTTTTTTTTTCTTTTACGTACTTAATTCATAAGCACAACAGACAAAAAGTACATTCAAGTAAAATTTAGTATTTATAGTTATTTAATTTAGAAAACAATTTAGAAATAGTTACTGCAAACTCTTCTGAAAATTATTATACGTAATAAATTCAGAAATATTTTTGGAAAGATAACTTGATAGCGATTTTCTCAGTACAAAGGTATGCTGTAAACAAATATAAAAATGCACTGCCTAAGAAAATACTTGCATGTATTTTTTTTAAGCAGTGAAAATATAGAATTACTTGTTAATATTTTTTAAAGAAAAGTATTAGGTAAACCATAAGTAATCAGGATGGTGACATATATGACTTAAGCGAAAATTGGTCTTAGTACACTGTTAAAAATTTTTGTTAAATAATGACGCGTTGACTGCATATTTGATATTCACTTTACCGTTTTTCTAGAAAATTTGTTAAACACGATTAATTTACAAAGATTTCGTTCGACCAATTGTAAAAAAATGCTCATTTAGCTGTTATACCTAAATACGCTCAAACGAATGCTATTTTACGTAATGTTACTTCTCTTCTAACCAATCAAAACGTTTCTCATTCAGTTTAAGAATCTGGCAACATCTGAAAAGTTGTTTGCGCGGTTGTGTTTGTTTACGATGGCGGAGCGAGCGCGAAATTCATCGTCAATCTTGTTGGATGGAAATGAAGAAGGAGAAATTTCATCATTCAAGTAAGTTATTTTGCTGGTTATTTTAAGGCTTATCATGTTTACTTTCATGTTGGTGGATTAAAATGCGAAATTTAAAAAATGAATTCGAATATGTAACATCGAGATGCGTTTAAATTCTGTTGTCGCAATCCATTCAAAGTTGATTCAGAATAGAATTAGATAATTTCTTTCTCCTGTTTTTATATTATTTATATAAATACGATATTTCATCATATGATAGGAATCTTTTAAAGATTTGTGTGAATTTTTTTTCTTATCGCTTTTGATCGTTATTATTTAATAATAATAATTATTATTTTTTATTAACACTAACTACACTGATTTAATACGTTGAAGAGCAGTTTGTTTTGAGCGTAATAGGCCAAATAAATAATTAAATGTTTATAAATTTTAGCAAATGTAATCGCAATGAAATTTTCAGAGTAATGTTGCACTAAATTACGAAAAAATATGTGAAAAAAAGGGCAAGCTGATTTTTTTTTTTTTTTTTTTTTAAGTAAAATGAAATTTGCCCATGTGTGGTTGAAAATAATTTTTTAAACTAAATAAACAGTTACTTGCATAATTAATAAAAATTTGTAATAGCTAAACCTGAAGCAACATTACTTCACTTTATGCTTTTATTGTCTTCATGAAGAAAAACTCATTGAATTGACAAGGAAATTGCATCATGTTTATTAGGTTCGCACATTAATATTTATTTGAACTTTTAATAATTTAGTCATTTTGAAAATTTTCCTACTTTTCAGTTTATTACTTGTTAGTTTTAACGTTTTACTATATTGCAAGCATTTTTTATAATTTGCATTGTGTTATTGCATTCAAGTTGCTGTTTAAAATTGTAAACAAAGCAATGACCAGAAATCTGCAAAATTCTAAAATTCACACAACCACTGGTCCCAAGTTGTGAGAATTTGAGGTCGTCTACTTCATATATGATGATATATATCAATGAACCCTGCAATAGCATAACTATAAATTTAAAAAGTAAAAGGCGAGTGGGGTGGTGTGGGACACTTTTTATAAAAGTAAGAAAATCAATTTTGTTTGACACAAACTAAAATTTCAATATATAGAGGGCAAGGTGATTCACTTTTTAATCGCTCTGAACAATTTAGAAATATAATATGCAATAACTATTTTATAATTATTGAATATCCTTCTTTTATCTTTATGACTATGTAAAAAGAATAATGTCTTATCTACACAAGCTTGTGCATAGTGACATGAATATCAGAATATCTAACGCTGGCTCAGTACAGCCATCTAGCGGATCTAAATGTAAACACTGGTATATATTTGTACCTAACAATAAGTAAAGAAATTGTAAGTTTCAAAATGTGTCCCAAACCCCCTCACTATAGCAATTAATCAAAACTTTATAAGGCACAAGTTGTCTAGTATCAGATAGCTATATTACAATCAAACAAGAATTGTAGGTTGATAATGTATGATGTGTCGAATATAAAATTTACAAAACCTGCTTGCCTGAAAAAAAAAAAAAAAAAAAAAAAAAAAAAAAATCAAGATAGTCATAGATGGCAATAAAAAATCATCAATTCAATTTATTTACATTTTGAAGTAAATGAATATGTTATAAATGTTATAATTTCCTGGATATGTCCTGACTTTTCTCACAGGGTCTTATTTTTGTGAAATTCAGAAATTTTTCTTACATTTGTGAAGATTCTAGTCAAAATTTTGTAAATTTTAAATTATCAAGTCTTCAGGTTCAGATTTTTCATGTGAGCTAAGTAATATGCTTTTTGTGGAGTTGAACTGCTTATTTACAGTCCAGATTTTAATTTTAAATGACTAAATTTTGAAAAGTTCAATTCGAAGGGGAAAATTTCTGAGAAAGGTCTATTTAAGAAACGAATAATTCTGAATTGGTATAAACTGTTTTGCGAAGGGTCCTGTTTTAAGATAAATTATTTTGTGAAAGGTCCTTTAAACATTTTAAAATTCCCTGATATTTCCAGGTTAGTCTCAAATTTCCAGATTACTGTTAAAATAAATTTTCAATGATTATTTCTTTAACAATATTACGTTAATGCATGGAAGCAGCAGTTTCAGCAGAAAAACAATATGGGACTAAACAATGCCTATTATTTCTTCATACATTATTTTTGCAGTATATTATAATTATTGCTTACTGTTGCTGAAAAATTACCAAAAATAAAAACTATTTAAAATTCTATTTCATAAAATAATAATAATTTGTATGCTTGAGAAAAGGATGGCAAAGGAAGGTAAAATGATTGATTGAAGGTAAAATGATGAAACAATTGATTTAAGTATATTTTTGACAAAATCAGAATTAAGTAATAAAACTTTGAAAAAAAAAAAAATAGTAAAATGCATCACTAGTTGTATCCAGATATTTCTAATAAAAGTTTCTCCATTCCATAGTATTTCTAAACCTGTGTTCTTACAATCTTGCAAAAAAGATAGAATTTTCTTATTTCTTTAGGAAAAAAAATTGAAATTATTCAATCACCTTGTAATTTATTTGTATTTTTATGTCATAAAATCATTCAAAATTAATGTTTATTGCATATTTTCCAACATTTTTTTCTTCATTAAAGTCAATAATATATTTTCTCTTGCGATAGTCCCCTTTTTCTTTCTAGTGTAAACGAGGGTTTGAAAAAACCCGGGTTTTTTTTTTTTTTAAAGCCCAACCCACTGGGCCCACCAGTCTAACACCAGTCTTTTTCAGGTTTTATCAAGTTTTTTTTTTTTTTTTTTTTTTTTTTTTTTTTTTTTTTTTTTTTTTTTTTATTTAAACACTTTAAATTTCTAATTTTTATATACATAATAGTTAAAATCTGAATGTATCAGTGAAACCTGGGTATAATTTTGCATTAAGAATAACTTAACAAAATGTATATATTAAAAAATCAAGTTAATTTAAAAGGTAGATTTGTGTCTGATATGACTAGTTTTTTGCATTAAGATTATTTTAAGCCAGCTATTTTGAGTTAACGAAGAAGGTTCAGAATGTTCGAAAAAAAAATGTACTTACAAGGAAGGTCTCCATTGGGGGCATACTCAGAATTTTTTGAAAAAAATACAAATTAAACTACTCATGTAGGTAATAAAGGATCAGTGAAAATTAGCGGCGGAATTACATTATTAGATATGTAAAAAAATAAAATAGTTTGGAATAATTGGCGTGAAAAGCTGAAAGCGACGCGGAATTTGGCGAGCAATGCATTTCCTCGCCAAAAGCAGACGATTTTAACGAATCTGAAAGTTGATTTTAATTGACTTCACTGTTAAAAATCTGCAGCATTTACTGCAACGTCACTCCACTACTTTTATAGAATATCTCTCTTCTGACCAATGAGAATGCTCCATAGCACGGTGAATTGACCGTTTCCTATAAAAGCGGTGGAGTGACGCTGCAGAAAATGGTACAGATTTTTAGCGGTGTAGTAGCTTGTGCAATATTGCATTTTGTTGCAACGCACTCCACCGCTTGTATATAATATCTCTATTCCACCAATGAGAAAGCTCCATTTCACGGCCAAGTAACCGTTTTCTATACAAGCAAGGGAGTGCGTTGCAACAAAATGCAGAAGATTTTTAACAGTGTATTTTTCAATTTGGAACAATTTTAATCAATTTAAATTGTGTTTTAAATGATAAAATATATTAATTTCATTTTGTTATAAGTACATATAAACGTATATGACAAAATTACACTTAAAGTAAAGTAAAAATGCAAAACTAAAATTACTTAAACTAAACTTATTTAAATAAATTGAACATAGAAAGTTTTTCTTTAAGAAGTATTCGAAGCGAAAAAGCGTATTTTTCAAAATTTCGTTTTTTCGCCAACCGGAGATAAATCGCCATATAAACGAAATTTTTATTATTTTTTTACGGACGTTATAAGGAGGTTCCGCCGAAATTTTTTTAATAAACATATAATAACTATATGAGAAGAACATTCTGTAATTTTTTCAGATTTTTCTGAGTATGCCCGTATGGAGACCTTCCTTGTTAGCACTAAATACAGTTTGAAGTAGTAATTACAACTAAATCAATGACAATCAAAACTACACTTTGCTTTTACAAAAATTGATTACTAGTAATAATTTTACGAATGAAATTATGATTAAAATACTATACTAATGCTAAATCAGAATTAGTAAGTACTTTTTATTATAACCAATTAATAGAATAAACCAAATAATTTTACAAAGGTACTTCAATAAATTAGGATTCCCAGGATATGTGGTATTTTGTTATGAGTTTCAATGGTATAACATAACATAAAACAGATTATGTATCAGTTTTTTTTTTTTTTTTTTTTTTTTTTTTTTTGTTTAATGGAAAAAAAGTTTGTTTTTGTGATATATAAAAAATTAAGTTACAATTATTTCTTTTAAAAATTTTCATTTCATGAGAATTAACATTTTTTCTCCTTGTGGTGGAGAGAGAAACTTTATAAGTGATGTATTGTTATTAAGAAATATACCTTAATATCAGTATTAAGATCTTACTTAATAACAATATTATGAAATTAATCTTATGTAATTAAAAGTTGAAATTTTGAAAAAACCAAGTTGGTTTTTTGAGTTGGGCAAAATCATAACAACCCTGTTTTAAGTTAAATATGCTAAATTTATATAGTTTCTTTCATTAATTTTAAAAAAGAAATCAGTTGAAAACTTTTTTTTTCCCTTTTTTACAGCTAATTTACTTTTTGGTCATTATATCAATGCTTAGAAATTCTTTTTAAATCTGGTTCTTTTGAAATATATTTAAATTGGCATTTATCTTTACATTAAGATACCTTAGATTAAATAATTATACAATTGTAAAAAGTAAAATCTTGAAAAAACCCACAATGGGTTTTATTGTGGGTTTTTTCAAGTGGGCCCACTTGGGCGAACCCTGGTGTAAACACTAATTTATTATAGCAGTAAATTGGCTATTTTAAAAATTACTGGATTATTATTATTATTATTATTTTAATATTGTGATATTTACAATCCTTCATTATTTAAAATTTAAAAATTTAAAAAATCTTAAATCTTTTTTTAAATACATTAAAACTATATTTTTTTATATTTAAAACTTTAAAAATTACAATTAAAATAAACAAATCAAAAGATATCATTTCACCACTGAAATAATAAAATTAATACTTATAATATAATAAGTATGGTAACTTGTACTTAAATCTGAGATTTTCTGCATATAGAAATGAAAACCATGGCCTGTTTGTGTTTAAAATTATTGATCTTGGAATTCAGAACAGGCTCAATTAAAGATATTTTGATTGAAACACTTTGACATCATATCAAATATACAGAGCAATTTTAATCAAAATCAGTTTTGTTTGCCAAATGTAACCAACAGTGATGTCTGTTTTTTAATTTTCTTAGGTATACTTTAGTTCAAATTATTCTAGGGTTAAATTGCATAACATCTGTATATAAATTTAGTTGATGTGAATAATTCATCAATATTACTTTTAGTTTTTATTATGTGTAGTTTGAAATATTGAAAAACAGACTGCACATTTGCAATCTTCTATTCTGAATACTAAAGGTTTCTTTTTTTTTATACAATTTTCAAAGATTTTGTATATTGAAAAAACTATCTCTAAAAAAAGTAATTAAAATGAATGATTCTACTGAATCAGTATTTGTTGACCACTCTTTTTCTTTAAAAATGTTTATTTTGATGCAGGAAAAAGAGAATCATCAAAATAGATATATTTGTGTTTGTACAAAATCTGCCATTATATTTAGGTTTACTTGATAAAGGGATTAAATTTTTTGTATTTTTTTACCATTTTACAAGACTTTTATCAGATTGAAATTAGTTAATTTCTATTTCCCTTATGTTTATGTAACTTAATTGTACTTGGAACTGCTTTCACTTTAGAAATCAGTCATTTTCTTTGGAAAAAGTTAATGACCTCCCCCCTCCCCCCAGAAAAAAGTAAATGTTTGTACAAAAAATTAGAATATCCTTCAAAATAAAATATTTTTTAAAATTATTATTAAGAGAACAGCCAAAAGAATATTTAATGATCTAAAAAATTTGTTGTCAATATTTCAGTTAAGCACTGTGTAGTGCCAAACATGATTAAAATCTTACCTACATCATTTGAGATAGTATAAGAACATTGTTTAAGTGAAAAATCTCTGTTTTGGAATTTTGATACAGTAGCATTTAAAAAATAAAATATGTGCATATTAAAAAAAAGAGGGGGGGTGGGCAAAAATGTAATGCTAATTAAACATAAAGTCTATGTAACTGCAGTAACTGTTTAAAAAGCCTTTTTTTATTTCATTAAAAATATTTTATTACAATGCGCATTTTTGGTCATTTTGTAACACTTCTCTCTCTCCCTCTTGTAAAAAAAATAAGCATATTGTTTAATACATTATTATTGGGGGAAAAAAAACTTTAAGAAATACAACAGTCTTTAATTTAATTAGGCACATACCTAAATAATTAAACAAGAATCATAGCAATATTATCTGTTTGGCATTCACATTTCCACTCTGGCATCTTAATCTTTGAATCAATGTTTCTGCATTGTCCATTACAGTAGACTCCATCAAATCCGCACATAATTTATGAATGTAAGAAATGAAACATTCATTTCGCATACAGAGAGAGAATTTAAATTTTTTGAATTTATACCAATTCTATGTATATTTTAATGTGTATTTTCTGTTAATATTCCTGAATCCATGTGTTTTCATGAAGGAAGAATAAATTTAGTTTTGAAAAAATTCAAGATATTGCTAATATCACTGCTAATTACAATCTTCTTACCAAATATATTTATGTATTAATCAAGCTTTTTTGGTTTTTAAGTCTGGGTAAACCTGAAATAAAACCTCCTTATTTTATGATTTTGATGTGAATTACTAATGTTCCTGTGAGATAAACTTCATTGAATCATTTAGGAAAAATAGATTTCTTCTTTACAATGAATATTTAATCATACATTATTGATTATTAACTTGACCTTTGCTTTCAATATTTTAATCATTTCAGGGCTTGAATTTCAGGGCGGGATGGCGGGATTCGCGCCCGAAATTTTGAAATCCCGCCCAAAAGAATATCATAGGCGGGACGCTCCCGCCCAAAAAAATCACGAATTTTCCGAAAATTTTTGCATTTTCAAACTATCATAAACTCCCACGATATTTTTGTACGACTGAATGACATATTTTGCGAGTTTTTTACTGCGAGAAAGCCTTGGAATTCACTATATTTTTCCGAAACCGATCGTCAAATTTTGCATTTACAAATTTTGTGCAATTTTCCGTCGCGAGAACGGAGTAATTCCGTTTCGAATTTTCAAAAAAAAAAAAAAAAAAAAAAAAAAAACGCATTCGATTCTAAAAGTTATGAAACATCGTTTGACAGTCCGGAAATTCAGATAGTTATGTCTGAATTTCCTGGCTAATAACTAACCTGGCTACTAACCAATTTTTCATAGCTTTTGAACCGAGCTGAATTGCATATTTTCACAATCAATTTCATCAATCGTTCGCAGAAAATTTTGTTAGATTATCGTGATAGAAACGGCAATTTTCTCAATGAATCGCGAAAAAAAAAAAAAAAAAAAAAAAAAAAAAAAAAAACTCGACTTTCCTTAAAAGATCGGGATAAAACAGGAATTTCTTTTTAAAAAATTACGGAATGAACACGAATTTCATGAAAGGATCGTGGAATAAACGTGATTTTTTTTTAAATTATTGCTGAATAAACGCGAATGTGAAAGCATCGCAGAATAAATGTAAATTTCGTGAAAGCATCACAGAATAAATGTGAATTTCGTAGAAGGATTGACATGTAAATAAAAAGAGGGCGGTCGCCCCGGACACAGAAATTTAGGAGCGCTGATTTTCTACTACCAGCATCATTTTTGGCCTGTAAGAAGAAAAATAACATAAATTTGAAACTTTGCTTCGAGCACAATTTTCTCTTCGCACGCCCGTGCATGTGAATCCAAATTTATCAAAATGCCACTTAAAAAACGCGAATTTCATAAGAGAATTTCAAAATAAATGTGAATTTCATTGAAAGATCCTAAAAAAATGCCAATTTTGTTGAACAAGCGCGAAAAAACGTAAATTTTGTTGATAATCGAGAAAAAAAATGCTAATTTCTTTAAAGGATAGCGAGAAAACGCCAAACTGGTCAAACGAATCTTCAGGGGTGATTCTAAGTGAAAACTTTTTTGAAATTCGCAGCAAATTTTCTGAAAAGTTAAAACAGATTGTGTGTGTGAGAGAGGGGGGGGGTTACTTTTGACTTATTTTTTCCGCTGCCCTTTGACGTAATTTGAGTATTTTCAGCGATCTTTGGACGAAATTATCAAACTTTTTAGAGTTTTTGATTGAAATTTACGAATTTTCCCCGGTCTTTTGGTGAAATTTGTGGATTTTCACGGTACTTTGACAAAAGTTGCAGATTTTTCGCGATTCTGTGAGAAAATTCGCGGATTTTTCGCTATCCTTTGACGAAATTTGTGATTTTTTCGTGATTTGCCTTTTTCCCGCAAGGTTTTTTATGATATTTTCTTTTTTTTCTGTGATCCCTACTCAAAATTTGAGTTTTTTCGCCAATCTTTGATAAAATCTGTTTTTTTCTTTCGCTATTGTTTGATGAAATTCATGTTTTTTTTTTTCACGATCTTTAGACAAAATTTGAGTTTTTTCACGATTATCTGACGAAATTCACATTTTCCCCGCGATCTTCTGATGATATTCGCGATTTTTCTGTGAATGATTTAAGAAATTGATTTTTTTGGGTGCCGATTTGTCGAAATTCGTAGTATGTTTTTTGTCTAAATTTCCGGATTGATGACGATTTTTTTTTTTTAATTTTATACAGAACAGAATCGCCTTTGGATCGTTTAATGAATGCAAAATTCTTTAAAGGATAACTTAATAAATCCGAAATGTCACAGAATAGTGTAAAACATACAAATTTCAACAATGCATCGCGGAAAAAAATGTGAGTTTCGTCAAAGGGTCGTTAATAAACGCTAATTTAGTTAAAAGGCTACTAGAAAACGCAAATTTCGTCTGAGGATTGCCGAATAAATGCAAAAGTCAATAGGCTGCTAAAAAAAATGCAAATTTCATCTCAGAATCATAAAAAGATATAAATTTCGCCAGAAAGTCGCGGAAAAAAATGCAGCCTTTTCCTTGGAAAACAATACACACACAAACTTATCTGTTTATTGTTATAATTTTTAATCAGAAATATTATATACTGAACTAACTTTAAAATAATTAGATTAACCCAAACCCAATCGACTTGCAGCAATCTAAAATCATCCTGAACCAAAAACTAAATTTACTAGACCTGAAAAAAAAAAAAAAAAAAAAAAAAAAAAAAAAAAAAAAAAAAGAAAAAAAAGAAAATAGCATAGGGAGAGAATTCATCCCTTTGAAAACTAGATAGACAGTATAAAATCTTGACTTTTTTTTTTTTTTTAAATAAAAAAAAACACATTTTGCAGAATTATTCTGAGCTGTTGATAAAAATTGCTTCAGTGGTATTTTGTCATGTCTGTATTCGTGTAATTCTTCAAATAGCACATAAAATAACAGTATGTTTTAAAGATTTTTTCTCCCTCCTAAACAACTAAACTCCCCTCCATTTATAAATGTTGGGAGGGAGACTCCCCTCCGATGGAAAATTGAATTTCAAGCCCTGCATTTTAAAAATTATCTATATTTTTATTTTAGTTTATTACTTATTTTATTATATTGTAAGTATTCGTTATAGTTTAGATTGCATTATTTATTGCATTCAAATTACTGTTTAAAAAATTTAAACAAAGTAATGACCAGAAATTTGCAAAATTCTAAAATCTGCACAACCTCTGGTCCGAAGCTGTGCGGACCCCACCAGTGGCCGAGAGGTTCTGATCTCTCAAATGGTAGACGAAAGGTGCTGGGTTCGAACCCAATCTCGGCCATTGGCCTAACCGTTCAGAGTTTTTGTGGTTTTCTTTGAACCAGGGTTGGTAAAAAATCGGGTTTTTTTGAAAAAACCCAAAAACCATGGTTTTTTTGGTTTAAACCAGGTTTTTTTAAATATGTTTTCCTGTTACATATACATGCAAATTTATGAATAAAAGTAAACATTTTTTAATATATAAGTAATAATTTGATTTAAAGGTAATTCTAATCAATATAATTATTTAATATACAATCAATTATGTAGAAAATTGAAATTCTTTAAAATCTAAACATTTTAGAAAAAGCTGTGTCTTATATTTCATAAATAAAATGTGCTACATAATGGAACATTGATACCCTGAAAATCTTAATGAACAATCTTTTGATTACTAGCACTATAAATAAATATATGATATAGATTCGTATATAAAACTTCATATATATTATTTTCAAATGGTTATTCAAAATAATTAATTTGAAATACATGTAATATGTGATGTCTGATTTTTTTGTTAGAAGACTTCATGAGTTAATTATCTTTTATTGAAAAATAATGCTTTTTATAAAGAATTTTTGGAAGGATTTGAATTTAGCAGTAGAGTCTTTACACACTTCAATCATTGTGTTTTCTAAAACTAACAGTTAAAAGATGACTGTTAAATAAACAAAAATATCTATTTAACAGCTTTTTAGACTATTGAAAAACATTGATGTTAAAACATACAGTAACTTTATAAATGCTGTCATCTACCAAAGATTTTAAACAGCCATCGGACTGCAGCATGCTCTATTATAACACTTAGTATTTTTAAACATCTAAACTAAAAATTGCTTTTTTTAGGCATTTTTATGAGACTTTTTTTCTATTACGTCTCAAGCAAACCTTGTCTTGCACCAGGGTTGCCGGCTTTTAGCCGGGCCAAAATAAGCCGGCCGACTTTTTTTGGTTTTATCCACTTAAAAAAAGCCGGCTAAAATTGAAAAAAGCCGGCTTTTATTTTTAAAGTGTTAATTTGTATTGAATCCATATTAAACGTGGACTGATTTTTAATTATTTACTACTAAAAAAGTGATACATTTCTATTTATTTTTTCAAATAAATATGTTTTTATAACCGCCAGAAGTCAACTGTGAAGGCATTATGTCTGAAAAATATAAATCTTGGAAAAAAGAAAATATACTCAAAAAATGTTTTTTAAACTTCTATATTCCATTAGTTCTTATATTACACATTCTTAAGAATTATATTTAATTCAATTATGACAAAATTAAACACATCAAAGTATTCATGGAAACGTTCTTACAGGTCAATATGTAAAGATTAAGTCATAAAATGAACAATGTTGAAAGAGAAATTAGGAAGGATTCAGTATTTGAGGAGAGTTTAATACATAATTACATAAAATTAAAACAACAACAAAAAATGTTCTAATAAAATTTGTTGAATTAAAATTTTGAATAGCTCTTTGTTATTTAATAGTGCTTATATGCCCACTTGCATGAATTAATATATTCATGCATATGCTAATTGAGAATAAATTGTGAATATATTATGAAATAATGCATAACTCGAAATACTATTTTCAATAGTGAGAAATGGTGTGTTTTTAGCTCACAGGCTATCATAGCCTGAGAGCTTATGTGCCCGTCCGTTCTGTATGTATGTGCGTAACGCGATAACTCATGATAAAAATATCCGATCCACTTGAAATTTTGTATATAGGTATATCCTGACAAGGCGCTTCCCTGATTAGTTTTTGGAGTTCATTCGATATGTATAAGAGGGGGAACGGGGGGCTCATGCCCCCCGTTAGTTGATATAAATGGGATTTTCATGCAGAATTAAGTTTTTGTTCAAAATTTAGATTAGGATCATTCTGATGAGGCAATTCCGTGACTTATTAGGTGTTCATTGAATAAGTATAAATAGGGGGAGCAGGGGCTCTAATGCCCCCCCCCCCGTTAGTTGATATAAATGGGATTTTCATGCAGAATTAAGTTTTCGTTCAAAATTTAGATTAGGATCATTCTGATGAGGCGATTCCGTGACTGTTATTAGGTGTTCATTGGATAAGTATAAATAGGGGGAACAGGGGTTCTAATGCCCCTCCCCCGTTAGTTGATATAAATGGGATTTTCATGCAGAATTAATTTTTCGTTCAAAATTTAGATTAGGATCATTCTGATGAGGCGATTCCGTGACTGTTATTAGGTGTTCATTGAATAAGTATAAATCGGGGGAACAAGGGTTCTAATCCCCCCCCCGTTAGTTGATATAAATGGGATTTTCATGCAGAATTATGTTTTCGTTCAAAATTTAGATTAGGATCATTCTGATGAGGCGATTCCGTGACTGTTATTAGGTGTTCATTGAATAAGTATAAATAGGGGGAACAGGGGTTCTAATCCCCCCCCCTTAATTTATATAAATGGGTTTTTCAAGCAGAATTTTCAGATTTCGTTCAAATCTCTGAATAGTTTTGGAAGTTTAATGGTTAAGTATAAAAGAGGGGGATAACTCCTTTTAAATTATATAAATGCTAAATGGGTTTTTATTAAGAATTATCTAACTTGCTCTGAATTTTGGATATAGATTTTTTATATGATAAAGCATGTCTTTGATAGTATAGGAGGTTCAATGATTAAGTATAAAAAAAGAGGAAAGGGGAGAGCTGTTTCCCCTTCTTAATTTTTTTTCGAACGGAATTAACCCTTGAAAATATAAGGCTTTAATGTACAATTAGTATTTGTAGCCTGTGAGCTCAATGCCATCAGTTTAGCTGGGCAGTATTCTTTATTTATATGTATGATTTTAAATGTTTATAGGGAATAAAACATGATATTTTAATAACTCTTAAAATTAGTTAAGTAATAAAACAAGTAACCATAGTCCTCTTTAATTTTATAAAGCAGTAAAAATAAAAAAACAAGGGTAGGATTAATGGTCAATGTAAATCAGGAAAAGCACCTGGTATGGCCATTTTATAATTTAGCTAACATATTTGCAATTCTGACTATAAACCACTGGCAACTCCATCAATGTGTTATTCTAGTACTAATATCTTCATTATTGAAAAATTGGGTTATAACATAACCCAATTTCTCATAATGAATCATAATTAAAATCCCAATTTTTCATAAAGTCAAAGTGAATTAAATATCATTAAAATTATTTAAAAGACACTTAAAAATGTATGGATTTTATATAAACTGTATTACTTCACTGTATAAAAGCCAATTATGGCCAAAAAAGGCCAATTTTGGCCAAAAAAAGCCGGCTAAAATCAATAAAAGCCAACCGGTCTGACTTTTTTTTAATTTTAGCCGGCTTTTTTGCAACCCTGTCTTGCCCCCCCCCCCTCCCCCTTTCTACCAATTTTCTTAACTGATCTAAGTAATGGGTTTAGTTATGCAATAGAAGATTTAAATATATATCTTTTGCATATTTTAGTTAAATGTAAACAGGTGCTTTACTAGTGCCTAATTTTTCAATGCCTTCTTATTCGACTTCATATATTGAGTTTTTTTTTTTAATTCTTAAAAAATAATCCCCCCAATCAAGAAAAATTTCTTTTCGAGCTTGACTGAAATTTTAAAGATCATTTATGTCATTATCTGTACATCTGCGTTTCTCAAAGGAAAATATTTTTTAAATCTAAATATTGCATATTTTTCATCTATTTTATTTTTGCTAAATTTACATGATTTAAGTGTTTTCTGTAGAGTTTCAGATATGTTCATAGTGCATGAAATATGCATTCTACATGTATACTAACATGACCTTGACTAGACTCACTATGTCTTATGGTGACTATTGAGATAAGACCTTAAAAATAGAAATTACTTTCATCCAATAATTTGAAACACTTAAATTACAAAAATGAAAAAATATTATATTAGATTTGTTCTAAAAAACTAATTGGTTTGAACTGTGCCAACCTAGCTGGCAAAAGAATAAAATTATAATGCAAAAAAACCCAATCCCAATGTAAGAATGCAAGAAAAACAAAGGCTTGTTAAAATCACTAATCACAGAGCAAATAAAAAGCTCATTGCCAATTATTCAATAGCATACATAACAAAAAGAATTTCTGAAATGATGAAATCCTTAGTAAATCTTAACTAATCAAGCAATTTAAATAATAAAAGTGCATTTTTAACTCGAGTCTGCCCTTCTGGCTATATATATGTTTTACAAATAATGGCTATATATATATATATATATACGTATAGGCCTTAAAAAAGAAAAAGAAAGAAAGAAAACTGATTAGTTTTTTCTAACCAGCTAATTTTAGAAAAAATAGTTATTCTGGTATATAGATTTACAGCTTACAAGAAAAGTTGAGTTGATTAAAATTTTTTGTCCTTTTAGAAACTTATTAATTCATCATTTTTCTACAGCTTTGCTTGTAGCTTCTTCATAATTTGGATTTTGCATTTTTCAATAATTTGTAAAATAAAACATTTGGGTAAAAGAATAAAACCAGGTGAAAAAAAACCAGCATGGTTTTTTTTTAAAAACCACTTGGTTTTAACCATGGTTTTAACCACGGTTTAAACCAAACAACCATGCTTTGAACATTGCGTAAATACAGGTTAGGTTCCCTTAGAAAGACCCCCACGAAGAGCAGTCATTTATAGATTTAATTACTTTGTTTGTATTTTGGTAAAAACAGATTACAGACTATTTTGAAATTTTGATCTAAATAACAAGTCACAAATAAAAAGATAAAGTTTTGGTTTGGATCAAACATGATAATGAAAATGATATAAAAAGACAAATCCTCTTCCTCTCTAGAGATATCTTAAGGTATCATGTGCCAGTCTACCTCCCCCCCGCTTTTCCCTAAAGTGATAACATTATATTATATGTACCAGCCCATTATCAGGCTGTTCATGTATTTGCTTTTAATTGTTCATCTATTTCCTTTCAGGGTTTGATTGGAGTTCTTTGCTGCATCTTAATTTAAAGTTTATTGATGGCCTATGTTTTTCGGATGCCTGCCATTCTGATGTCTTCATAACAAGAAATCTGGTACTTATGCTTAAAAATTCTCATTTTTACTTATTTGACATTTCGCTTAAGATACATAGTAATTACAACATGATTTGCTAATTTAAATTTTTATTAGCATGATTTTAATGAGTTTTTTTTTTAATTTGATTTAAATCAATAGTTTGAAGAAGTTGTTTTATTTAGAATTTAGATCAAGATATTTTGTAAAGAAAATTGGGTATGGCCATAAACATGTTGCACATTTTAGGAGTAGAGGTGAGAAAGAAGGCATAAATCTATGCTTTTAAAGTACCCCCCCCCCCTTTTTTTTAATCAAGTATTGAATTTTAAAATAAAAGTACAAATAGAAAAATTTTAAGTTATTAGTAAAACAGTTTACTTTCTATTAGAATAAGAAAATTTTTAGGGTAAATATAAGCTCTTTCTAATGTATTTTTTAAATCAGAGTGAGAGAATGTAGGCAAATGCAGCTTGGGAGGGGGGGGGATCAGATATTGCGTTTTATTTTTAAAAAACTAATAAAGTATTTTTTA
This sequence comes from Maratus speculifer, assembly GCA_964019185.1. Lineage (NCBI taxonomy): Eukaryota > Metazoa > Arthropoda > Arachnida > Araneae > Salticidae > Maratus > Maratus speculifer. The sequence goes on along the minus strand of OZ025291.1, from coordinate 441,497,180 downwards.
ATTTTTTTTTGGTACAAATTTTGAAGTAGTTAGTAAATAATTGTATAATCAATCATTTGTTTATTATTTCATATTCATTTTGCTTCAAAGCATATGAATAATTGTTTTTCGTTAACAAGCTAAGATGATTTCTTTCTTATCTGTTATAAATAAACTATGTAAGTTTATAAGATAAACTTATTCATAATTAGTTGTGTATGATTAAAAAAAAACAGATGTATCTTACTGGCAAATAGGATTTTTTTTTTTCCATTTTTAAAAATTAAACATATAAATATGGTGCATCCAAACAAAAATGGAGTTCTGCTGGAGGTCTCTTCCAAAAGTTCTTTAACTCTTAGACATTATGGGATATTGTGCTTCGCAGTGTTGAATTCATACCAGATTTTTCAAATTTATAAACTGTCTTTTGTGTACTAAATAATAAACATTTGGATATAATTTGATAAATATTCTTTTACGCAGTTATTAAAATAATAAATTTCAAATACTTCTTGGAGATTTTTGTTTCTTCTTTTGAGTGATTATTTGAAATCAATATTTTTAGTCATTAGATTCAGCTGATAACAGAAGGAGAAAAAATATTATTAGAATGCTGTAAATAGCAACAAATCTTTGAATACTCTCTTATTCGACTTCATATTTTGATTTTAATTCTTCGTGATAATCTCCTTAACCAAGAAAAAAAATTCTTGTACAGTTTGGGCAAAATCTTAAAGATAATCCTGTTATGTATTAATTGCTTTAAATAATCTGCATTTTTTAAAAATTAATTATTTTCTATTAAATATTTTAATCTATTTTTTTTTTTTTTATCATTTCACATGTTTTAAGCCTTCTCTTTTGAGCAATAGATATGTTCACCAATGCATACGGATCTTCATCTTATACATCAAAAAATGACCTAGACCCATTTTATCCAAGGCTGATTGCTAATAAAGTGTTAAAAGTAGAAATTACTTGTATCCATTAATCTGAAACAAATAAATTATAAAGGAAAAAGAGAAAATATCATTAGATTTCTTCTATTATTTTTTTTTTTTTTTTTTTTTAGGGGGAGGGAGAAACAGTTGGTTTTAAACTATGGTTAAAACCAATTGGTTTAAACCGTGCCAACCCTGATAATTTCTCAGCATTTTAATCAAAATTTATCTTATTTCTGTTTTTATTCCCAAGTACTTTGATTTTGAAATCAGTTATGTTGAAAGCAGGTACACATTGATATCTATTAGCAAAAAGTGTGGACTAATAACTATCCCTAAACAGATTTACATATGACTGGAATGTCTTCAGCATTGACATGCTGACAAAACGCAATAGAGCATGATGATAACATACATACAACTTATAGATATTTTAAAACAGGGAACAATGAAAATACAAATCTTTGGCTTTTGCAATTATCCATATTATTCTGAAATGTAGTGTGAATATATGTAGTGTGAATATATGTAGTGTGAAATGTAGTGTAAAACAGTGAAGCGATAAAATGTAAGGCAAGGTGAGGTAAAATAATTGCAAAAAATATTATTTTAATCTACAAAAGAATTACATTGAACATGCAAACAGGCATTGCTCTCAACATTTTAAAAACAATTTCAACAATAATATTTAGAATTATTACTGATAATGAAAATTTAAAATGCATATTTTGCTCATACCATGAGGGTTTTCTGAAGAAACATGAAATAAAATCCTTCATTACTTTTTTGTGTGTGTGTGTGAATTTAACTACATTATAACCTCGATCCATTGTTTTTCTAAGGGTGCGGGGAAACAATAAATGCGGGAAAATGATGAATGCGGATTACCTTCAAAACATGAAAAAACACAATATTTAAGCATTACTAATGAATGTAATGTATACAGTATACTAATTTATTGCTTACTAAACTGTAAAATAAATAATCCGAAGTTATAGAAAATTGATATTTATTTTTAAAAAATCAAAAGTTTTGCTTGGATTTTCGATTTTGTAATTTCCTTTAAATCAAAAAATAAATTTTCAAGATATACAGCATTTTTTTTTCAATTATTAATGAATGTTTATTGTATAGGCTACAATAGAATTGATGCATAGTATCTTGTTATATGTACCTACATTAAAAATATTTGCACTTTTCTACATTTATTTTCTTACAGAAAAAAAAAACTAAGCTCCTAAAAGTAATAGCGAAATTAAAAAGATGTTAAGTAAAAAAAAAAAAAAAAATGTGCTGTTCATGTGAATTTAGTATGTACTTTTTAGAAAAGGACAATTTTACCCCCCCCCCAAAAAAAAATAAATAAATAAATAAATAAATAAATAAAATAAAAACAAAATAAAATAAATAAAAATTTCATTCTTTTAAACAGTTGCATTTAAAGATACTATATTTACTGTGTGTATGTACTAATTATTCATGTACATTAAATAGTGAATTTTAAAAATTATGTGTAAGGTTGTTATTGTGTGATATTAATTCTGAACAGGAGGTATACAATATAAACTTTCAAAAACTCAGTCTTACTGAAAAAGTGACTAAAATAATAAGAGATAAGTTACAAGTTTAAAATATACATTTTATTTAAAACGTTTTACTTTTGGGTTGTATTTTCAACTTATAACATCTTTTTTTATTATCTCAGTTGGCTTTTATGAAAAACAGTGAGCTTTTTTAAGCTCATGTTGTATATTTTTTGTTTGAATCAGAGTGGAATTTTTTAAATCAATGAAGTATTTGGGTTTTTGATGTGGTCGTTCACAAGAACTTTTTGACATCACAATTTAAACTTGTCATAAACTGAAACGTCAAAAATCACCAACCCTGTGGTCAGATTTTTTTAAAAATAATTTATAGCCTGAAGATAATTTTATAAAACTTTCCACAAGTCAATTTTGTTTTGAAAATTTATTTGAATGTATTTTATCTGAGTATCATTATATTATGGCTAAGTTTAATGCATTTAACTTTTTCTTTAAGGTACTCAATGTTGCTTAATCCTGTGTGTGGAACAAACTACAGCAAACCAATTGGCACTGCTATTTATATTGTAACATGGCCAACCAATGCATTATTCTACCAAAAAACAAATTATGAAAATAAATTTATATGTATTAATATAATTATGTATTATAATATAATGTAATTTATTTATTGTAATAAATATATTTCTATGTTTTAATTGATTGTTTTGTGATTATTTCTAATTCATAATAATCTTTATCGTTTTAATCTACTAAAATAAACAATCTTAACTTTTAACTACGTTTTTTCTAAATGCACATGAAGCAGTATTTTTATTGCATTTTAAATTGTCAATGGTTAATATGTAGAAGTTTTGCTAAATATTGTTTGTTGACAATTGTAAAGATTCATAAATTTATCGGATTCGTTTTAATTTATTAATCTTTTTAATTTTTATTTTGAAAATTAAATTTATAAATGCAATTTATAAATGTTTTTATAGTTTATTAAACTTCTACATATTTGTTTGTGAAGGCCCATTGAGTATTCCACTTAAATACTAAATGTAAATTCATATATTTCAGATAATCAGTGACGGTGCTGCAACTATAAAAGTCATTTAGAGAATAAAGTTTGAATATTTCGATATTGTCTTCAGTTTTTTGCAGTTGTATTAAATTTGTTACAAAAATTTTGGTTTTTTAAAAATATATATAGGAAATATATTTAAAAAACACAAGTATAGTAACATGTGTATTCTTTGTACATCAACTCAATCTAAATATTCATAACTTATTCTGCAGTAATTTTTTTATAATTTCATTAATTCTTTACTTCCTAATGGCACTTTAAATCACTATTAAAATAACTTGTTCTATGATTCATTTGGTATATTGATTGTAATAATACAATTTAAAATGAATTATACTTACTTTACATTATTGGTTGAAAAAAAAAAAAAAAAAAAAAAAATTCTAAAAGGATGATTTTTTCCCCCCAATTCCATCTTTTTAGCTATTTTGGCGTTGAAAGAAAAGAGGGGAGAGGGGCAGTTTAAGTTTGGAAATATTTTTATATTTCAGTTGTAGTTCAGTTATATTTCAGTCAATTATATTTGTGCATTTCTTGATTCTATAAAATATAAATAAAACATTTGATTGAAGATATAAATATTGCACAGAATCACTATGCATTCAAATTTAATTAATTTTACTTAGCAAAATTCTTCTAAAATTTATTAAATGATTGTGTAAATTTTCTAATGTAGCTTCAAATATCACAAAAAATGCTTTTGAAAATGAAAGTTTCACAAATTTATAATTGGGAACATAAAGGTTTAAAACCCCAACATACTGTAGTAAATTTCTCAGTGATTAATTGATTTATATAATAATATTGTAAAAAATCGATTTTAAGTTAACTACATACAGAATTTCTAAAAGTCTGGTATTAGTGCTCTACATTTAAAAATATATACTAAGTTTTGCAAGAATAACAAAACACTATTTTTCCATTCTTAAAAAAATCACAAAAGTTTGACTTGTTAGGCAGTGGCAGTTTCAAACATTTAACTGAAAGTAAGAAAGTAAGTAGATAGATTTGTATGTTGAGAGAAAATGGAAAATTCAATTAACTGATAAGAATCTTGGAAGTAATTGTAAAATTTTGGTCAATTTTAAATTTTATTCTTTGAAAATATATGATTTTTTTAAAAAATACATTGAAATTCTTGTTTAATACATATAGATAACATAATATAAAAAAGAAACTCATGTTATACATGGATAATAATCTATATTGCATGATTAAGAAATTTTAATCTAGTGCAGTAATGAATTATTTGTTATATGGCCAAACGAAAAGTTGGTTCCTGGTCGGGCATAATCAGTATTACATACTACTCTTTATATTTTTTAATATATTATTTATTGTACAAGAACTGCTATTTATTTATTTTACTTTTTTAAAACTGTATATCTATACATTAGTAAAGAATGAAACCAATTTGATATAATTTTACATGTACTTCTGATATTCTTGTAACATAAAATCAGAATTTTTATTTCCCATTTATTACATACATTTTTAATTTATTGTTTTATGACTGTGAGATGTATATATACGAGCTTTTGATTATTTGATTTTTAATAAGGTCAAACATTCATATATATGTGTATTAAGCTTATATAACAAGCTGAAAATATGATTAAATAACTTATCAAAAATTATAATCAAAAGACCAAACATGTCCAGAGTGTTTTTGAATTTGACTGACAAATTCAGAGGAGTTATTGTGGTTATTTAACTGTATTATGATTTTTTTTAACATGTGACTGTAAAATATCAATGTATGATCATTTGATTTTATTATGGATTTATTAGTATATGCTTATAAAGTATGCAAGATGTTGCCGAATTTGGGTGACAAAATCATAGAGTTGATAGGCATCATGGGATGAAAATTTTTCATGGTATATGAGATGATTTCAAACCATGCTGAGTTAGATAAAATCCCAAAAATAGTTGTGAAGTGTGTGTTGAGTAGAACAAATAAATAGGAAAACATTTACTTGACCTTAGCAGCAATACAATGTATTACAATTCCACATCAGGGCATGATTCGACATGACAAGGGATTTTTACTTCTATTGTTCAAAATTACATGTGCAAATGTCATTGCACAGCAATCATTTTGTACATGTCTACTGTGCAATTAACTTTGTGGGTTCAATTTCAAACAATTTCTATAAAACTTCCTCGTCTTTTCTTTCTCATGTCAAACTGTAATGCATTATAATCCTGCTTAGGTCAAATAAATGTTTGTCTGCTTATTATTTGTTCCACTCAATGAAACACCCTTCATAACTACTTTTGAGTATTTCTTTCAATGTGGTTTGCAACCATCTATGTTCTATGGCAATTTTTCATCCTCTTGATGCCTACTATCACCCCTCTGAATTTGCCGATCTAATTCAGAAACACCCTATATATTTTATGGTCATATATTAATAAAACCGTAATGCAGTCAAATGACCGTACATACATATATTACAGTCATATGTTAATAAAATCATAATACGGTCAAAAAACCATACAATGTATATTTCACGGTCAAATGACCATCTTATACAATTACGGTCAAATGACCATTTTATACAATTACGGTCAAATGATCATTTCATACAATTACGGTCAAATGATCATTTCATACAATTACGGTCAAATGACCATTTCATACAATTACGGTCAAATGACCATTTCATACAATTACGGTCAAATGACCATTTCATGCAATTACGGTCAAATGACCATTTCATACAATTACGGTCAAATGACCATTTCATACAATTACGGTCAAGTGACCGTTTCATTGAGTTACGGTCAAATGACCATTTTATACAACTACGGTCAAATGACAATATATATATATTTTTACGGTCATATGACAATATATATATAACACGGTTAAGTAACCGTTATCTCGAAATACGGTCAAAATGCCGGACAGAATGCTGCCGTTCAAATGACCGTTTTCTGACGATGAAATTTTTAACAGTGTAGAAAAAACAAAAATTGCATTGCTGTATAAGTGTCGAAAAATACACATTAATCTCTCTAATATATGCATTAATTAACGTTTTGAATTAATTATGTAGACATTTTAAATAGTAATAATGATTACAATAATATTATTAGCATATCTTAATATTATTATTATATCTGTGGTGCATACGTAGGTTGATTGATCCCTATGAAATAGTGTCAGTAAAATAAGTCATAGTTTAGTATCACTCAATTATGAATGTTGAAATTTACTATGTATTCTACTGTGTATAATAAACTATTCCACTATGTATAATAATTTACTATGTATAATAAAATGCGATTGGAGAAAATTGTACAAAAATATTTCGGGGCGAACCATTAGACCGTAGCTGAACGCCAAGTTAGGTTTAGTTGAAAAATTATGCTAAAATGACCACCAAATGATAATTCCTTCCATCTGAAATAATCTTTGTTCAGCATATTTTCATATAAAACATGTATATCATACCCAATTATAATACTTAAAGATAACAACGGAAGTGTAAACTGATAAGTTTTTTATCGTCTAAGAGTACGATTGTATTTTATAAACTAGGACTTCCCTCAGAGGGATTAGTCTGAGCGATATTGCTGAGAATACACATTTAATAACTTGCGATAAGTAAAGAAAATGAGATGTTGCCTTTAATTGGTCATTCATTGTGATAAAATATGATGAAAATAAGCATATTGAATCATAGAATTACAAAATCTTATATATAAAGTTGCATATACTATTTTTATAAAAGAAAAGCAAACCATGCATGGATATAAAATAGGAAATATGCAAAATGTTAAAAGTAATACAGAAAATAAAACACCAAATTTTCCTATATTGGAAATATAAATCTTTGAAATGATGTCATAAGCATAAACAGAAGCTTCGCACCGATTTGAGAAACTATAAATAACATAAACTATTATGTTTGAAGAGAATGGAGTGTATTTTATATGGTGTGAAATCCGTCCGAATAGTTTATAATGTTGAATATCTGTTTTCCACGGATGCAATGAGGTTGTTGATAAGAGTTAAGGAATCCTTTTTTAAAAATTTGTCCTAAACGAGCATTTACATCTTATAAGTTACTGTGATGCCAAAGTTATAGTTTCTGACCCCAACAGTATACTAGAAATTGCAATATTCTCAATAAATTAGGTTTAAAATTTTTCTAGAAAAAAAAAATGTTTAATTTGTGAAATTAAATTGTCGAATGTTTTAGAAATCGTTCATAATTAAAATATTATATCTTAAAAGTTGCCACCAAGAAAAAAAAAAAAAAAAAAAAAAAAAAAAAAAAAAAAAAAAAAGATTTTAAATTTTTAATCATATCAACATCAAAGAATTCTCAATTTTAGAACTTTTTTTGCTCGTGCATTGATGGTGATTATTGTTCCTACGCAAAATATAGTATATTTTGCAGCAAAGATAGTTACCAACATTTTTTGCCCACATTATTTTTTAAATCGGCTAGGTACTCCCAATGATAACGAAAAACACACAAACGTTAATGCTTTATAGCATAGAAATACAGAATCAAAAGCTATTTATCTCCTATTATATACACATAAATTATCTAATTAGTGCTAGCAGATGCATTTTTAAATATACAGAGATAAATATAATGCTTCATTTTTCTTTTATTAGTATTTCTTAGTATTCATTTTTCATTTATCTGTATTATTCAGTAAAAAATTTCACTTTCTTAAGCCCGAATTACTGCAAACTTTTTTATAAAAGCACCTAAGTCCATATAACAGCGAAATATTGTGAAGAGTATTAAATACAAGGTAGTAAGACACTTAGCCAAACGCAGGTAATAAATCGCCAAATATTGTTCTTTTCGCCCTCTCTCGAAATGCATTTTTTCCGTACATTTAAAAAACACGATTTTGAGTCATCTTATTTAAAATTCAAATAAATAAATAAGAAGAAGCAATAATAGCATATGTCAAAACAATTTATTTCAGCATCAAGGAATTGTATCGTAGTTACACATGTGGAAAAAAGCTGCTTTTGGCCAAAAAACGTTGTCTTCACTAAATTTGAATCCGATTAAAAAAAGTACCGTGATTAATTAAAATGTTATAGGTAGAGCTGCCAAGTCTCCGGCATTTTGGATACCGGTATTTTAATACAGAAAATGTTTTATTAATTTGGAACATTCTGCTGATTGAAAAAAAACTTTTTCTATAAGAAAATTCTGCTGTGCAATAAGCGGGGGCTTGGCATCTCTGTATAGGAATATTTCGTTATCTACTTTTTAACCTTAAAAAAAAGCAACAACCATTTTTCGGGTACAAAAAGTATTGCTAATTGTTCCATTTTGCATACAAGGTACTGATTGTAATATTGATACATCTATGGTGATAAATTTACAATAATTTTTAAAATCCCTTTTATTTCATTAAAAATATAAATCTTTTATTCATTTAGTTTAAAATAAATGGTTTTTAACTAATTTCATAATACTTTTGAAATATCATTTTTCATTGGCCATTTTTTTAAAGCATTTAGAAAATGGTTGCTGTTTTCAGTCAAATATAGACTTTGGTCTGTCCAAATTTTATTTTATTATTATTATTATTTATAAATGGTGGAGAAATATTCATACTTAGCCATAACGTACATAATATATGACTCTGTTTTTACATATGTCACCTTTTTATTATCATAAAAATTATGTTTTTACTGATTTTTATTAACTCAATAGGAAAAATTTTGTGCTTTGAGCAACAGATGTCCGCATTTCATTTATTTATTTATTTTAACAAAATTCTTTGTATTTAGAAGAATTTTTATTTAAATAGGAAATCCAAATGTCGATGTTAATAAAGAAGAAAGTTACAAAAAAAAGTTACAAAACGAGTAGACGCATACTATCAAACATGGAAAAACGACGAATCCAAAAAAGACGTCGTATGAAATATCATCTTTTAAAGCAAAAAAAAAAAATAAAAATAAAAATAAAATAAAATAAAATAAAAAAAAATAAAAAAAAACGCGATCTGATTATCGAGCCTGCTGATTACGAAATGTGCATTACATTAAAAAATATATATATATACTGCAAATATTGATTTTTTTTTTCTTTTTTGCAGTTTTGGCTTCGAAAGGTGCGCTATGTTGCAAAAATATATAAGCGACTATGAAAATACACTTGGTAAAAGATCATGCTGAGTTTTACAAATAAATATGGCACATATATGCCCTATACACACCGAGGTGCCTAACTGGTGCCAAAATGGCGTTCAGTTGCCTAACATGGTTACCATATAAATGTTATAATAAATTGTTTGTTCTAAAAATATTATCATTTATTGATTGTTCTTTCTTTTTTTTAATAACAGAAAATGTTTCGTTTATTCCTTTTTTTATCATTTTGAAATAAATAAATAACGTGTTATTATAGCATGCTATATGTATCTGGTAATCAAAACGATGTTTTCGCCTAATTGGCATGAAAAATCTCGCCAAACCCGGTGATTATATCTCTAGTATATTATCTCAAGTATTTTATTTATGTATACTATAATTGTTTTTACATACCACTTACTTCTTCTTGTATATAAAAATAGGTAAGTGGCTCCTTTATGCAGTATAAATTGTGTAAATCTTTAAAAAATAGCCCCGGTTGCCCCTTTTTGGATCGAATTAAAAAAAAAAATCAGTGTCTAATTCCAGTATTGCTCCTAGGTATGCATACATATTCCAAATTTCAAAGTTGTATGCCAAGAGGAAATGGATGAAAAATGGGAAAAGATGTTACATATGCACCAGTGTACATAATTGGCGTCAAAATGGCATTATTTTACCTGAAATGGTAACCCGGCTTTATTTATTTATTTACTCATAAAATGTTTATTTACCTTCATTTCCTTTTTTTAATTATATAAAATATTTCTTTTTATAATTATTAATTATTATTATTATTTTATTTACTGTAAGTTCTTTTTGAAAATAGAAAATAATTTAAAAATGTGTATATAAGCGTTATTTGAAAACGGAGTTTTCGCCAAATGGGCTTTGAAAAAAATTGCGCCAAATCTGATGCGCTTGTGATATCCGTGCCGAAAAATTAGTGACCAGAATTGACTTCCACATACAAACAAAATATAAGTTAAAAGAAAACATGCAATAAAAATAAATATAAAGGGAAAATGATGTCATAAAAGAAACTTTTTATTTAAAAACGTAATTGTTTCTAATTTTCACACGCGAAATATATAAAACATTCTTTTAGCGATCAAAAAATGCTATTAAGAGATTATCACAAAATCTCAAAATCAAAGTTTTTATGACATTTTTTTAATATAAAAAATAACAGTTTTATTTTCCTGCATGATTAAATTTTAAAATGTTATATTGCATTCAATATTTCTGAGTGCGTAAATGATTACTATTTACTCCATGTACTGATTCGGTTATCTACGAAAATAGCCACCGGTGAATATCACGCATACCAAATTTCTGTGACGTATGCAAATAAATTGTGCTTTTTTATCAGTTTTTTAATATAACTTTTAAACTATTTGGAATTAATTTTTAAAAGTAGGTGCATTCACCAGATTACCTTCATAGGTACCTTCTGGTGCAAACAGAATCGAAATCCAACAAGTACTTTTTGAGATTTGCTTGACGAAAGAATTTTTTCGACTTTTAATATCGTTACGTACTCTGAGTATAAGACTTCCCTACGCTCAGACAACTACCAGCGCTGTTTCATAAAACTACTTTAGTGCTATCATCTATGAACTATTTCAGAAGCATTTTTGGGAACAATATAAAAGATTAAGCATTAGCTTTTCTGGAGGATTGATCTTGGGAAACAAAGAACTCGCAAACGTGTTTTTAAACCATTGTACTAGTCAGAAGTTGCGGATTTGAAATTAAATTAAGTTTTATTAATTTTTTAAGATGATATCATTTATCCGCTTTATTTAAAAAAAAATTGTTTTAATTATAAATAGAATACGGTTTTATTTTCTTCTTCAAGTTGTAATGGATATATACGATATTATCATGAATGCATTAATAAAACTGAAAAATATTTTTTCACATGCTCTTAAATCAAAACTTTGTCTACTTTAAAAAAATTTAAAATTTTGCAAAAGAAATAGTAAGCATAAAAACCACTAACACAATATCATTTAGGACGAAATCTTCTTGAAATCAGTGTCGAAAGCAAAAGCTTTTGAATTAAATTAATGAAACCATACCCATCTGAACCAAACACATTCAAAGTATTTACCAAAAGCGCAATTCTTGCGATATGGTCAGCATACCCATTTCCTAACATTAAGATAACCGAGTCGATTCCAGATCGGCAACTTTTATTTTCCCCCTCTTTCTTCAATTCATATATACTTTACTTCCTGTAACGCAGAAAAATAAATAGATACATATGGTTGGTTGTGCTAATGACGGACAATTATCTGCACGAGGGATAAAAGCCCTAGAGGGGGGGTCTTTCTAAGAGATACTAACCCAGATTTACGCTAGGAAATACAAAATTCGAAGAAAACCACAGATAACTCCGAGCGATTAGGACAACAAGCGCGAATGAGATGGAAGCTAACACCTCCCGTCTAACATTTTCGATGGCAGAACCTCCCCGCCGCTTGTGAAGCTTAACGGAAAATGAAAATCTGTGAATTGAGGAAAGCATCTCCGAAAGTGAACCCGTTTTTTTGCCCTTGCTTTAATTCCATTCTTCTGAAATTTTATTGCGGACCTGATAAAAGCATGATATTTCCCCAAAATAACGGATTTTCATATATTCAATAAGACACTCGTTATATTTGATAATGCTGATGTTAATTACAAAGGTGGTGTATTCAGTGGCCGCGAGGTTCTGCCCTCGATACTGGTAGACGGTAGGAGCTAGATAAGAACCCAATCGCGACCGTCAGCCTAAGTGTTCGGAGTTTTTCTACGAAACTTGGATTTCCTTGTTTAAATACGAGTTAGGTTCCTTTAGAAAGACCCCCCCCCACGGATCGCATCCCATCCATTAGGGCCTATACTGCAAGCGTAGATAATTGGCCGTCATAAACAAAACCAAACTTTAATTACAATATGGTAATTTTTTTATACTTGCTTTATGCCGCAAATGCATTGCAAAATTTGTAGCCTCACAGCATCATAGTTGAGGAAGTTAGATATTTCAATTCGTTTTTCTTTTCACAAATAAAATGATTGATAAATCTTCTGATAAATCTTTTTATAATCTAAATGTATTATATTCATATATTATATAATATATTATATTCATGTATTATATAAATGTATATATATTTTTTTTATGTATCTTACTATTCTAATTTACAGTAATCAAATAATACGCGTTTTAGGAAATAAAAGCTATAAAAATTGTTTTGTGCATACACTGTAAAAAAAATTCTGTAGTACTACTAGAAAATCTCTAGGCAACTGGGATTCCATAAAACTTTTCTAGTAACCAGTACAGCTAATTCTAAAGTAACACTACTGCATTAAATTTAGTAAACAACACATAGACTTCCTTAGAGAACTTAATAAGAAATTGTTAGTAACCATTACAGGTGCTTTTTTAGTAATTTTACTAATAAATAATTAGTACTTTTACAAATGCATCTCTTGTGTTTTCATTAAAAAATTGTTAGTATATTTTACAGGTGCTTTTTTAGTATGTTTACTAAGAAATGTTATTACTATTACAAATATTTCTCTGGTATCTACACAAAGAAATTGTTAGCAGCCATTACAGATCTTTTATTTATAATAGGTAAATCACATGATTTTATGTTTTGAAAGAAAATTAATAAAACTTAATTCATTAAAGAATTGTTTTAAAGAGTAATCAAAATTATAAATTATTATTAATAACAATTCTAGCTCAGATGCATCTGATAAAAGATATCAAATATAATCGATTTGTCCAAAAAATTTGTATTTTCTATTTTTTTTTTCTTTTTGAGGGGTAGGGGGGGGGTCTTTTATCAAATTTATTTATCAATTTTTGAAGATATTTTGTTTAAGTTTAAGTAAAATTTTTTAATCAATATATTTCAAATCTGATAATGTTAAATTTTTCTAACTACACATACATATTAGTAAATAGAAGGTAAATATTTTGCCGCAGATATTTAGTCGAAGGAATTAAATTAGATTAATTAATGTTTAAAGAGAATGGTAATGCATAAAAGTATAATTTAAATGATAAATTAAGGCCAGTTTACAAATTTATTAATCCCACACACACAACCCCCCCCCCCCAAAAAAAAATCTGTTTTAGAAATAATTTTTTTAAGAAAATAATTTGTATTTTTAATATATAATAACGATTTATGTATTTATAACAATTGTTTTTAATTATTTCTGATAAATAATATTTATATATTCTATTTTTAAAAATTTCGTTTTGTTATAACTTATTTTGTTCATTTTTAATATAACATTAGTATTTTATTTTGATAATTCTTAAACACTGTTTGTGTAATTTATTTACATCACTTACTTCCAATATTTTTACTTGCTTTTGATGATATGGAACTTGAACTTTCTAAAACTATCTAAGATAATATAATAATATATGTTTATTACTTTTAATTCTATAATTTTTTTATAAACCGAAGTTAAATGTTTAAAACTTTGATTAAATTTGGTGAGTTTTAATTAAACTATAATACCAGAAAATGATAAATTAAACACTAATAGTTTATAAAATGATAATAAATAATTAGCATTTTTTAAAGCTGTTTCAAATTAAGATTGATTAAGATGAAAAATGCGCCGTAGATTAAAATAACTAACTAAAAAACTATTTTAATATTTATTCTATAATTTAAAAATTTAAAAGTTATAGCGATTAAAGCATATAAATTAGCAATAAACTTAACGAAAGATATATATATATATATATACACTAAAGTAAGAAATTTTATTTGTATTGAATAAGTTTTAAAGTATACCTGTCCAGACCTAAAATTTGTAGATTAAACTACCAATGAATTAAAAACGAAACGTTTTAAAATCCTAACAAACTAATAAAATAAATAAATTGCAATACTAAAATGTGGTATTGCAATTTAATGCAGTTTAATTTAGTTGAAAAAAAAGAAATGAAATTTATTTATGTCACTGTTATTAATATATTTATTCTAAAACTTATTTAAAACAACAAAAATAATTTATGAAATGAAATATCTTCACTTAATTTTCAAACCATTGTTAAAAACATAAAAAATTCTTTCACAGAGAAACTAAGCTTTAAACATTATTATTATTATTATTATTGCAATTTTACGAATATTATTATTTATAACTTTAAATTATGTTATATTTTTAGTATATAATTTAAAATATAGTAATATAAAGGTATTACAATAGTAGAATTAAACATCTTTAATATAATCTAATGTTTAATTTGATTGTTAAAAGAAAGATATAATCTCCATTAAATTTATATATCTAACAACTAAGAATCTATTTTTAGAATGTATTTTATAACATAACTAAAAAACAAACAAACAAAACAAAGAAAAAAAATACCGAAAGAAGTATCATTTTAAAATACATAAAAGCATTTCTAATCCGAAGCATTAATAACTTATTTAAAATATAATTACTGACAAATAGGTATTACAATTCGCTTGATTTCCAAACACGTGGTAAGTTATAGCAGAGAGCAGAGTTTATAAGATAATCAAAAGCTAGCAAAAGGTTTAAAAGTAAGTAACATAAATAAGTAAATTCATACACTACATGTTTAAGATATATCAATATAAAACACTTACCTTATTTTGTATGTGTGAATTATCCTTTTTTTAATTTATCCGTAATGTGCTATAAAAACACAAGCAACGAGAAATGCTTCAATTTCATCTTTATGAAACGGCAAAGATCTTAATTCTTTGGAGAAACGGCAAGGGAAGGCTTCTATTTCTGGCTGGGGTGAAAACCAGTTTAGGGGTCGAAAACAGGGACAAGGTGACGCCTGAGGGCTTTGTAAAAAGGAAATAGATGTACAAATACATGAGTTTTCTGTGAGATATTACTACCAGTAATTGGTTATTCGATGATTACAGATGATTTTTTAGTAAATGCTGTTTTATTAGTAATGGTGCTAAATATTCTCTAGTAAAATCACATATTTTTTTTTACAGTGTATTAGAAAATTCTTTATAGTTTTAATAGCATTCCTAATATTCATAATTGTGGTAGTTATTTAGTAGTATTTAAATAGTAAATTTATTTCTGAAAATTATTGTCATTACAAAGAAGTATACAGTGGGGATTTTTCTCTCATACATTATATGGCGTTTTTAAATTCATAACACTCTTCGATTGTAAGATTACACGTGTTTTTAAGAAAATGTATGTTGTTATTTTTTTAAGTACGTGAATATTGCATAATATTCCCCCTGTCAAAATAAATATATCATAATCTTTCGTTACATTGTTAATCTATACTTCCTTTATGTTAAAAATTTCATTGTAAAAGCATTCATTACTAAAGAGCATTGATGTCATGTTAATTTTAGACAGCGCTTTATGATTAAACTTTTATACATATAAATTTATTTATTTCTCTATGTAATTATAAATATACAATGAGTAATAATACTATATATATATATATATATATATATATATATATATATATATATATATATATATATATATATATATATATATATGTATATGCCAATTCAACAGTAAGCATTGAATCAAATCCTTCTAAGAATCAATATTAGGACTTGGCTATACTATATACATAGTTGGAATTTTCTTATTATTATTCTTAGAAAATAGTACATTTTTTAGCTTTACATAGCATGGTGTTTTCATTTTTTTATTAACTATTTGGAAAATAGTTGTTCTCCTCGGTAAAGAACTGGAAAATCTGAAGTATATATGAATATTTTTATAAGCTGAATTTAATAAGTTGAAGCAACTTATTTTATTTTATTCAAGTTTCTGATTGGTCCGTATATAATGTTCAAAAAAGAAATACTTCTGTTGCCAAAATGACAAAAAAGTTATAAAAACTTTAAAAAAATTAATAATTTGAAAACAAATTGTGATAAAGATTATAAAAAAATTTCATTTAAAAGTGCATTTTTGTCTCTACGGAACGATTTACAAATTACAAATGTGCAATTTTTAGAAGTTTAAAAATTTGCAGTTCAAAAATATTAAAACTGAAATTTCATTTAAAATTTGTTCATGATGGGTTTAAGAATATTAATGTTTAATCCTGTGTGTACGTAATGTGAGGCTTTCAGAAATCAGTGTGATTAACTCCATCAATAAAAATGCATATTTTAAACAGTTAATATAATAGATCTGTAAATTACAGGGGTTTTTTTTATCATTGGTCTAGGCATATCAATGTTTAATGCATGATGTACGTAATATATGACTCGTTATGATCATCCTAAAACTTATGTTTATTATTATTATTAATTTAAATACAGAACTTATTTGTAAATCTTTAAAATTTTAGCCTTTGAAAATATCTTTTTCCAAATAGTCGTTATAATTTTTTAAATTACAGTTATGCTTTTTTCTTTATTTATACATGTAGTTACATGGCTTTAGTTAAGGCGAAGGTGGACCTTCAAATCGACAAAAATCATACAAAATTTCGAAAAATACTTTTTTTACCCCAACTCATGAAGCGCTTATTATAAGTTTATTATAAGTATATTATAAGTATATTACAAGTAATATTAAATTTTTATATGGTATTTAATGTTATTTATTATTGAAATACTAATAGTTCTAACTTAAAAATGGATTTTCTCAAAGTGAAAATTTCGAGATAATGTCAATTTTCAAAATGTTCCATGCGCATCCTTAATTTTCCGAGTTCTTCGAAATTTGTTATGTAATTATCTTATAGTACATAGAAGAAATATTAGTTAAAATAATTGTACTTCGGAACTCATAAGCTGTAAATTTTTTATCGAAAGAATGATTTACAGTGTTTTTTCACTACAAAAATTGGTTTTTCGACTTATTATTATCATTATTAATTTTTATTTTCTATTTATGTTTAGGATTTCAACAAAGTTTTACTCTTAGGTCTAAAAGGTATCCCATAAATAAAAATTATTATTTTATATGCAAAAGAAATGCGCATGGAGCATTTACAATTAATTAATTATTTCAATAATTAATAATTAATAATTATCAAAGTAATTAATATTTTCCCTTAAAATTTTAGCTTTTCTCAAATAACTACAATTGTAATCACATATTTCATTTTCAAGCAAATCGGTTCAAAAGAAAAAAAAATTGAGAGTCCACCTTCGCTTTAAAACAACAACACAAACTTGGTTGAATAAAGATTATGTACAAATCAAGATATATAATCTGAGAGCTCTGTCCAGCTCGATATTTCATTACTACAGAAATATTTAGGATTGTACTTTTCGTTTTATATAGTGACTTTTTCCTGAGTCGCTTACTTTATATATAACGGAACTATTGTCATGTCATATCCATTTCATACAAAGAAATGATCATCTATTCAGCTCCAGTTTCGTACAAAGAAAGTATGATTAGTCATGTTTATTCAGCTCCATTACATGCTGAGTAGAACTGGTTATATGTGATCTTTCTCATATAACTATCACTGACAATACCATGTTGTTAACAAAGAATGTCTCCATATTGAGCATACTCAGAATTTTTTGAAAAAATATAAATTAAACTACTTATATATGTAATAAAGAATTAGTAAAATTTAGTGCATGAATTACAGTAGTTAATCTTTTTCTGAGTCGCTTACTTTATATATAACGGAACTATTGTCATGGCATATTCATTTCATACAAAGAAATAATCATCCATATAGCTGCAGTTTCGCACAAAGAAAGTATGATTAGTCATGTTTATTCAGCTCCATTACATGCTGAGTAGAATTGATTACATGTGATATTTCTCATATTGCTATCACTGAAAATTCCATGTTGTTAACAAAGAACGTTTCCATATTGAGCATACTCAGAATTTTTTGAAAAAAATATATAACTTAAACTATTTATATATGTAATAAAGGATCAGTAAAATTTAGTGAATGAATTACAGTAATTAATCTTTTTCTGATTCGCTTACTTTATATATAACGGAGCTATTGTCATGTCATATCTATTTCATACAAAGAAATGACCATCCATTCAGCTCCAGTTTCGTACAAAGAAAGTATGATTAGTCATGTTTATTCAGCTTCATTACATGCTGAGTAGAATTGATTACATGTGATCTTTCTCATATTGCTATCACTGACTATACCATGTTGTTAACAAAGAACGTCTCCATATTGAGCATACTCAGAATTTTTTGAATAAAATTTAGTGCAGGAATTACAGTAGTTAATCTTTTTCTCAGTCGCTTACTTTATATATAACGGAACTATTGTCATGGCATATTCATTTCATACAAAGAAATAATCATCCATATAGCTGCAGTTTCGCACAAAGAAAGTATGATTAGTCATGTTTATTCAGCTCCATTACATGCTGAGTAGAATTGATTACATGTGATCTTTCTCATATTGCTATCACTGAAAATTCCATGTTGTTAACAAAGAACGTTTCCATATTGAGCATACTCAGAATTTTTTGAAAAAAAAAATATAACTTAAACTATTTATATATGTAATAAAGGATCAGTAAAATTTAGTGAATGAATTACAGTAATTAACCTGTAAAAAATTAAAGTAATTTCGAATATTTGGCGGGAAAAGTGAAAAACGTCACTCGATTCCACGAGCAGCACATTTCCTTGCCAAAAGCAAAAGATTTTTATGTAACTGAAAATTATTTATAAACTAATTTTAAAATGCGTGTAAATGGTGTTTAGGAATTTAAATTTAAACAATTAAGGAGTTTAATACATATATTTTCTTTTTGTATTACATATTTATGTTGTTTGTTGCTGCAGTTAATTAATTTTATCACTGTAAAAATAATTTCATATATAAAAATGTTTTTATGTATTTAAGCATATGCCAAAGTAAAGATCAGATGAAGAATGTTGCAGTAATGCATTTCAATGTCGGAGAAGTTTTTGTTTCTATAGCAAAAAAGTTGAATCGACAGTGCCCATTTGGACTTAATTTTGAGATTGAAACGATTTTTTTTTTTTATTCATAATATTTCCTAGTTAACTTTTAGTATATATATATGATAAAACTGTAGTTAAAATTAATTAAAACTGTCAAAACTCAAGTTATTAAAATATTTTTTAAAAATAAAAGCTGAACATGAAACATTTTTACCTTACAAAGTATTTGACATAA
This sequence comes from Maratus speculifer, assembly GCA_964019185.1. NCBI lineage: Eukaryota > Metazoa > Arthropoda > Arachnida > Araneae > Salticidae > Maratus > Maratus speculifer. Next base: position 441,477,358 of record OZ025291.1, on the reverse strand, counting down.
AAAAAAATCATTGCCAACCAGTGATATACCGCCAAATAAACGAAATAGTCAAAAACGAAGTATTAAAGAATAGTCAAACGAAATATTAAAATTAAAAACAATAAAGCTTAAAATTAAATCTTTTTAAAAAAGATGGAGGGAGTCAGTTTTTATTATATTTATTCTAATCATAGTCTATTTAAACCAACATTTTTGCTAAATCAAACTGGAGATTTTCAAGATCTTTGCATTAATGTTAATTTCGTTTTGTAATAACAATATGCGCAGAGCCGTCAGGTCTCCGACGTTTTGGATACCAATATTGTTAATACAGAAAATATTGTTTCATTTTAGTGGACTATTTCGCTGATTTAAAAGCGCAATATTTTATCTAAAATAATACTGGTGTTCAAAAAGCCGGAGACTTTGCAATTCGGTATGTGTACAACACGACGATTATCGTTGACACCATTATGATGCATTCTGACATTCCAGATTTCTGACATTATGGTGGTTGTGCTCCGTTTGCAGTTAATTAAAATATTAAAATATATATATAAAGCTGTAATTAATGCAAAAGATTTGTGCTGTCAATACCTTTCTTATTCGCAGACATTGTTAATCGTATCAACATAAGATGTTATAAATTAATGTATAAAAAATTAATGCAAAATAAAACTACAAAATGAATCATTTTCTAACAATGACTTTATGGGTTGAACTTAATGGGTTTTTTTTTTCTAAGAATAAAGTATGGATGCTATTTTATTATCCTACAGACCAAAAAAAGTGCCTCAAAACAGTAAGATTAAATACCAACAATGTATGATTGTAAATATCACATTTACTTCAGTGTAACGAGTGGTCAGGGAAAAGCAAAATCTAAAACAGAGAGAACTATCTGTATTTTGTTGTAGAAAATGGTTTTGATAATATAAAAGGATTACAGAAGGTGAATTTCTCTTTAACAAATTGCAGTTAATTCACACCATTTTTGACAGTGCTTTTCTCTGACCACGCGCCACCCTGTACTTGATACACTGTAAAAAAAACGGACGATTTTACGGAAGTATTACTAGTAATCTGGACGCCAGTACTATTATTTGTTTTTTAACAGAAAAATTTCCGTTCACTCCGGAAAATATTCCGGTTTTTTTGTATTTTTTCCCGTAATTTACGGAAAAATTTCCGTTAAAAAACAGCAAATAGTACTGGCGTCAAGATTACTAGTAATACTGCCGTAAAATCGTCCGTTTTTTTACAGTGTACTGAACACGTTTCACACGGTTGTTACGTCATCAAATGAGTTTTAATACGAGATTTTATTTGTATTTTTTAATGTTTTGTTATTTTATTTATTCTTTTGTTATTTAAATTTTTTTTTGTCAATAAACGATTACCTCATATTAAAGAAGAAAAAAATAATATAGTTTATTATGGTTATTTTATAGTTATATCCGGCCCCAACAGTGGCCGAGTGGTTCTGACCTCTCAACTGGTAGACGGCAGATGCTGGGTTCAAACCCAATCGCGGCCGTCGGCCTAACCGTTTGGAGTTTTCGTGGTTTTCTTCGAACCTTGCATAAATACTGGTTAGATACCCCTAGAAAAACCCCCACGAAGGGCACCCCCCCCTGGTCGTATATCCGTCGAGTAGATAATCAGCCGACACAAAATAAACCAAACCTATAGTTAAATTTATATCCGTCAGTGATGTAACACATATTCTTTTACATATATTTCTATTAATTTTTCAAATGTTACTTCCCCCCTCTTTTAAAATTTAATTTTAAAAAGAAAAGCATTTTTAATAGGTATTTTTATTGTGTGTTCGTCTCCAATTGCATATAAACTAACAATAATAAATAAAAAAATAAATAATAAATAATAAATTAGTTTTAAAATATCATTCCATTTCTAGATTTTTCTTTCTTGTTCTTCAGTTGATTAAATATCAAACGAATTAAATATTTTTTCTGTTTTAAATAACTGCTATTTTTATTTCCCAATCATTTTATTTTGTCTTGTATAAAGAATTTAATTTTGTTACCGATTGTGTAATTTTCGTTTAGGGTTGCTGTAAGTTGCGCGTTTTTCGCCGAGGACGATAATTGTTGTATTCTTAACAACACTCATTTAAAAAAAATTCTCATTGCTTATTATATACCGGTCCTTTTTACCTGTACATTTTTTTACTCTGTTTGGGAATCTATTGTATGCCAAGAGACTTTCTCTTGGCGTTTGTGAAATGCGAAAATTTAGTCAGATTTACGTTTTGTCGCGGAGATGTCAACATGCACAATTCGTGGTTGTTGAAAATTAAGGATATTTCTTTTAATACTAGTGAACGTTTTCTATGAATACGCTGCATTCCAAGTGTTTTGATATGCACCTATTTCTCGTATTATGCAAAATAAAGACAATTTAGTCAAGATGTTTATGAACCGACTTTCTTCATCAAAAGATGCTTATACCACTTCATTCCAGAAAAAAAGTAAAATGTGGACCTGATGTATTCTACAATATTGAACTACGATCTCGGCCAATCCCATATAGGTGGCTTTTATTATATTTTTTTACCACCATACCGTCTACGTTTCTTGAGTAAATTAAGTATAATAACCTCATTAAAATATTCCGTTATAATTGATTTATTTTATGTCTTTTAAAGAATTCGATTGTTTAATTTAACCCCTTCCCTCATCTGCCCGTACATAATACGGGCAACGTGTTTTTGTTAATCATTGTTTACCCGTATCACATACGGACATCCATATTGCAATCAAGATTTATTATTCTTACTAGAAACATTTTCTTTTCTAAATTTTAAGCTATTTAACCCGAGAATGTTTTTGATTCAATTTGGCAAAAATTTATGTTTAGAAAAACTGTGATAAAATCATTAAAATTTTTTTTAAAGAGTTGGTAAAAATAGGGTTTTTTTTCAGTTAATTGTTTAAAATATTTAAAATTTATTAACAAATGCAGTATCATAAAAATATTTTTTTATGGTTTGATTCAATAATTCTGCATTTAAATACTTAATCTATTCTTTATACTCTTTTGTCTGGAATCACCTAAATAAATGAACTTTTATATTTAGTATGTTCTTTTTTCTAGGTCACATGTAAGCATCATCATTAAAGTAACGATATTCGTTAGTGATTTTTTTAAAAAATTCATTAATTTTCCTAACTTAAAATTTTTGAATGTTAGCTTTATTCCCTTTGTAAGTTTTAGTAAAAGTTTAGTGGTTTATATAATTTGATGAAACTTGGGAGCGGGATAATTAAGTTGTACTAAATTATAAAACTTTGGTTATCACACATTACTTATTTATTTATTTATTTTCATTTTGAAAGAAAGTAAAATTCACAATAATTTTCCGTATGAAGCTATTGATTATTTACAATATATATTTAAATAAAAAAAGCTTAGAATTTTTTTAAATATGCACGTTTAGGAATCAACACGTGTGCCCGTAATATAAAAAGAAGTATGACATCTTTATAATCATATAACTCTTCTAAAAATCAGCATGAAACATAAAAGATTATGATATACTTTCCGGATAGTTTTTAACAGAGTCCTGTTTTAATATGATTTTTAAAGGGCAAAAAGTAAAAAAAAAAAAAACTATTTGGAACATTTTAATTTAGCGAATAATATTTAAATAAGTAAATCCTAGTTATTTTTGTGTTGTGGAAATAAATAAAAAATAAAAAAACAATAATCCACTTAATGTATTTTGGTTTAATATTTCTAAAGAAATATTCTAGTCCAGAAATTTTATCAGGCGCATTCACAGAAAAAAATAATTTTTCGGCTCGACTGAGTTTTAACCCCGTTCTTGGCGCGTTTTCAAAATATCGCCACATTGGCGCGCTTTTGCGTTTTGTCATCCGGAGTTTCACTCCAGAAGACACTATTCAAAAGAGCGCAATTTAAAGTGGCGATAATGAAAATAAATTAAAAATACATGTTTTAAAACATGGAAATTTAAAAGAATTTGAAATATCACACATAAAAAAAAAATAATCCACTTACCGACAAGCTAGGTTTTTAACGGAGTTTGAGAGATTGAGACAATAAAAATAGAGCAAAAATACATATTTTAACGCAGAATCTTAAAAGATTGCAAACATTAGGATGTAAAAAGCATGCATATTGCGAAAAATTAAAACAAATATCTCATTTACATACAAAATTATTTCATAAAATTTAAGATTCCAAAATCGGATGACCATAACCAAAAATTTAATTTACAGAGATTTTAGAAGAAAAAAAATCCTTTCTCAGGGGGCTCTGCCCCCCTGAACTCCCCGGTCACATTTTTCTTTAAAACATTATATATATAAAACCCTTCCGTGTATAACAATTCCGGGGTCAACCTATCCACGAGAAAAAGAAACTCAATCACCAATGAAAACGTTTCCTAGTCGTAATGGAGCGTTCTCATTGGTCAGATTTACAGTGGGAGCTATAAATGACGTCACTACCTTTTACTTCGCTTTAAAATCGTTCCCCGATTTCAAAAAGTACACTGTTAAAGATTTGACCCATTTGCTGCTGCGGTACTCCACAGCTTTTATAGAATATCTCTTTTATGACCAATGAGAATGCTCCATAACACAGTAAAGTAACCGTTTTCTATAAAAGCGGTGGAATGACGCTGTAACAAATGAGTCAAATTTTTTACAGTGTATATTTAATTAAATTTTTTTATTAAAGGAAAGCGAAGGTGCGTTTTAATTGCAATATTGTTAAAAAATTTTATATTCGAGTTGCTTTAATTTTTTTTTCTTTACAGCCGTGAATGACTCTTGAGATTTTCAAATCTATAAAAAACATTGTGAAAAGTTGCCTCCGATTTTAAAGGCAATCTATTTTCTGATCAATGAAACCGTCCCATAGTCGTAATGGAGCGTTCTCAATGGTCAGATTTACAGCGGGAGTTATAAATGACGTCACTACATTTTACTTCGCTTTGAAATATTTTCACGATTTCAAAAACACTATTTAATTAAAACTTTTTATTTAAGCAAACCGCGGGTGCGTTTTAAACTTCATTTTAATTCCCACCCCCATCTACCAGATAGTTTTGCTATAGTTTTAAATGCAGATTTTTGTTGAAATTTTCTTTCTTTTTTTCTTCCTTTCTTTTACTTTTTTTTCTTTTTTCTTTTTTTTTTTTTTTTTTTTTTTGGTTAGATTTTTCCCTTTCCAAGTTTAATCGCTCTATTTAACCACAGTTGTTGTAATTTTTTATCATCCTTTAAAAATCCAAACACGTAATTTTGACGGGCTATCTTCTAGTGTATAATATTTAAACATTCAAAACAGTTCTGTTCAAGAAACAAAGAAATTCTACACATACCTTTTTTAAAAACAAAACCAGTCTTTTTTTTAAATAAAGAAATCAATAATAGATTTTCTAAAGAAATATATTAAGTTTTGAATGAAAATGGTCATTTTCATTTATATTTTTTATGTAATTACTCGACTAACTCTCATCGTAATCAAACGGTCTAATAACACACAAGAAATTTAATTAACTTCAAGGCGCCAGAATTAAAATTCTACAGTTTCTCCTCTCCCTCTCTCGTCCAATAATAAAGCTAGAAAAGAAAGAACGAACAGAGCATGCGCCGCAAGCTCCCGCAAACGAGGGAAAAATCGCTTGTTCACTCCGAGGGTTGCTGTGAAGAGCGACAGCGAAAAGTAAAGGAAAGCAAGGCGTGGCGTAGTTATCGCGCGCAGAAAAAACGCTGCCAAGAAGTGGGTTAAAACTCAGTTTACCCAATTTTTCAAATTAATTTCAAAGAAATATTAAAAAAGATAATATTAAAATCACTTTTCAGAATAATAATGTTTGAAGCTTTTAAATCAAAAACGTGTTGTAATTACGAAATTAAAGCCTTAAGTAAATCTATGCACCATTTAAAATATTATTTGCCTCTAAAATAACGTTTAATTATTCCATCAAAAATAAAAGAAAAACAAACTTGCTAATAGGCTTTCAATAACTATATTCAATATAAATATATAGAAAATATATAAACGAAAACTTAAAATCGACTTAAATTCCTTTTAAAGGATTAATTTTTAATTAAATATGATTGTAGGGAATTATAATTAATAGTTTTAATTAATTTGTTTTTCAATTGTGATGTTTTTTATTTCTTAAAATATGGATTAGTTTTGTGGAATATTTTTAGATAATTCTGTTGAATATTTTGCTAAGTATGGAAGAATTCAATCTCTATTAATTTTTCTGCATCTTCCAGTTACACAAGGGTTTGCAAATATCTAAACACGTAGTTATATGATCATACATGGCGTTCCTAAATGAGTTTGGATATTAGATATTAATAATAAAATATGCTTTAAAAAACAAGTTGGAAATTGCACGTGAAGAGTAGCAAATGAGCTGCGTTCGTACGATAACGAAGTTTTAAAAATATTACTCTCATATATCAATCTCATAAAATTGCAAATAGTGAATTACAACTAAAACGCTCATCAAACAATGTTCTCCCTATACCTTTATGTAATGGAATACTTTTGTGTGGCCTTGTATATCAGTAACAAAAGTTCTTTGCACCACAAATTATGTAAAATGTATATTATAATATGTAATTTATTGTTGCCTATAAATTTTATTAAGTTCGAATGAGTGTAACACCATTAAAATGCATTTAAACATTTTTCCTCATTGACCTTAATGTAACGGAATACTTTTGATTGTCCCTGTAATTGATCTATGCATCCGATTTTCATAAAATTTTAAAAAAAAACTCGACAAAATTATGTAATAATTATGTATTTTAAATTTCAAACGACTTAAATTCATTTGAAACTTTTTCCCCATTGACCGTAATGTAATGGAATACTTTTGAATGCCCCTGTAATTGATCTATGCATTCGATTTTCATAAAATTTGAAATGACTCGACAGAATTATGTAATAATTATGTATTTTAAATTTCGAACGATTCGATTGGGTTGTTTTTGCGTTGTTATATGCAGACAGACGGACGGACAGACAGCCGGACAGACGGACGGAATGAGCGACCACTATAGGTGCTACGTATTTATATAATTACGAACGCACCTTAAAATACTAACCGACTTCAAAAAAGAATCAAGCTTGGCGACAATTTGGCACTAACGCATATGAATGCATAGGTTTAATATGCGTCTGATTTGAAAACGGTTGCAACAATGAAAGATGATTTGCGACAAATCATTATTTTTTTTATCAAATCCATATTATTTTATTTAAAAAATTCTAATCATTAGAATTTAATAAAATTAAAATGTGACCACATGGGCATCTTATACTTTTAAACAAAAAAGAATTATCAAAATCTGTTCATATTTAGGGAAGTTATGAGTGAACAAGAAATACATGCTGGTCGAAATCATAACCTACTCCTTGAAGTCGGTTAAAAATCAAACATTTTGTTGTATTACACTCATATTTGCACAATAAAACGATATTTTGTAAACTGTATTTTGCGGCGAAAGTATTTAAATAATTTACAAAAGACAATTTCCTAGAAGACATGTCCGAAGTAGCACTGTTATATTTCTCTGGTTATGCTATTCTACAGGGTGAGTCATAAATATCGAAACCATAGGCTATCTCCTTAAATATTGCCCCTAGACCCATACTTCCAATTGCAAAAATTCATAAAAAAGATGAAATTTTTGATAAGATAAGTTGCAACTCCATGGGTGGTCTATTTGAAAAATTACAAAAATTAACTTTTTATACGGCCCCCGTAGGATAAAAATTCCAATTAGGAAAACTTTCCTTATCCAGTCCTGAATAATACACAAAAAGTTGCATCTTCATATCTTCAAAATTCGCGGAGTTATAACCTTTTGAATAATTCATCAGGTTTTAAGGGATTAGACAAAAATTGAAATACGCGCAATTCAAAAAACAATGTTACTTTAACAGTTGTAGGAAACGCATAAAAAAATCTTTTGATGTAGAATTTTGATTTTTTTCCTTTTTGTGATGGTTAGCCATATAATTTGCTAAGAAAATCACATCCTAAAATTTATCATAAAATTTATAAAATCTTCAAATGGTTAGTACTGGTTTAAATGGAATAATTAAAAATTGTTATAACTCCAAACATTATTTATCGGATTTCAATTTCTTTCTATTTAATTAAAAATGAAAATCTGATTTTAGTTTTGTTTCGGGGTTTTTGGTTTTCAATATTTATTTTAGAACTATTAAAAATATTTATTTAAAAAATAATAACTTTAAAAAATTATATTTTCAAAAGTAAATCATATTTCATTTTTTTTAAACAAAGCTAATGTAAAATAATTAAAAATGACATGGTTCAAGTTTGTACTTTTTTCTTTAACAATTCTTAACTTTTAATAATTTAAAGACAAGAAATAGTCGGGAAAAAAAGTTATTATACAGAAAAATGAAATGTACTGTTTTATTGCCCATCAGTTATTTAAAAGAATGCTTTCCTAAGATGGAGATTAAGTCTTTTTTTAAAAATTTTGCTCTCACAACTTCAAGCTTTTTATCGTCCTGGAGAGGCTGTTAAAAAATCTGTATTCTGGGCTCAGGTCAGAACAGGACCGAGACGTTACTTTTTTCTGAAGACTTGCCTATCTGGGTCTAATGTATTTTTCATACTGGAGGGGATTGCTTCGTTTTTCCCCGGCCTGCACTGGACGTAATATTCAATCCCGTTCTCGAACAATTCGTATTAAAATCACAGACCTAATACGTGTATAAAATAAGTAAAATTTGGTTTAATCAATATTTTTACAAAATCCAAAATTCTAAAATCGCTTTCATCTTACAAAAAAAAAAAAAAAAAAAAAAAAAAAAAAAAACTTTTTTTTTTTTTTGGAAGAATAAAAAAACTGCCTATGACGGAATTCTGTCTTAAACAGAAAATGCGTTGATCCATGCAAAATAAGTACAATAATACTTGAGAAAAAAATAAACTCCATTTAACCCTCCCTTGTCTATTTCGTATTTTTTCTTTCCTATGTGATTCCGTCTTAAAAGGTTTTACTGTATAACATTTTTCAAACCCTCCAACGCACGGGATATGGATTAGCGATAATAAAATATAAATGAAACATTTACATATAAACAAAGATTCATTGATAAGATTAATATATCACAGCCTTCGGCGCCTCTTTAATAATAAAAAGTATAAATATAAAAAACGAAATTCTATATTAAGTATTTTTGGTCAGAATTCCTCCACGCGAAACAATTTTTAACTATACTGAAGTAAAAAAAAAGTATGTAGAAATTCACGGCTGAGCCGGCTATGATTTAAGTTTTTTTCCGGGCTGGTTCGGATTATGATTTTAACATTATTTCATACCGGGCTGAAACTTTTTTCTCTATGGGTCGGTTTAGGACCGGACCTACATATTTCGATCTATTCAGACCTCCTGTGCTAACGATCAACATGTTTTGAAAACAAATTTTGATTTAAATCAATACGCTGCTTTATTATGTCCAAATAAGAGGCACGTTCTTAAACCGACATATAATAACGGACAATTTGTGGACGATCCCTTATTTGCTTTGAAAATGGATGAAAAAGACTTCGGTTACAAGCATGGTAAAGTGGTGTAAGTCACGAATTTTTGAGAATTTTGGATTTTAATATCTCTGTCAGGTTTTCAGATACGGAGATGAATTTTTTTTTGTTCAATTTAGGAATGGATAAGGAATAATTTCCTAATTGGGAATTTTGCTTTACGGAGGCCGTATAAAAATTTAATTTTCGTATTTTTTCAAATAGACCCCCCATGGAGTTGCCATTTATATTATCAGAAATTTCCCGTTTTTTCAAGAGTTTTTGCAATTGGAAGTATGGGTCTAGATGAAATATTTAAGGAGATAGCCTATTGTTTCGATATTTATGACTCACCCTGTAGTTGACAATATGTCTTGGACAAATGAATATCGTGTGTTCGTTTTTTTTTTTAAATTATTTTAAAAATGTGGATTCCATCATTGAAACGCAACGATTTTTTCATAGGCACTTTGGAATTAGCAGGCATGGAAAAATACCCGACAGAAAAACAATATCTTTATGGGTTACTAATTTTAGAGAGGTACACAAATAAAATTTTTCGTGTTTAAAACCACGAATTTTTAAGTCGCCTGGTAGACCTCGTCATGTTCGAACATGACGTGATGTGCAGAGACTTATAGCGAACGAAGAAAAACATTTAGACGGCATCATGTTTCGTACAATAAAGCCACGAAATTAATTAATAGCAAAAATTGTTACAGATTGTAAAAATTAATAGATGGCATACATTATTCCTTCCGAATGTAAACTTATAATATTTGTTTTCAATTTCTTTTTTATTTTTAATGTCCTCTTAAAATAGGAAGATCTTTATGCCCCACCCTGTGCAATTTTCGACAATTATTCATGGTTTATGAATCTAGCATAGCTTTAGCTTGTAATTATTACTAAAAAAAGATCTAGTCTAATAATATCTAAGGAATTATTACTAAAATGTATTTGATTGTCTCAGATCTATGCCATACGAAAAAAGGGTAAAGATTTAATATTAAACTATTTAATTAAAATATTAGGGATGTTCAAATATTAGGTATTAGGGATATAATATTAGGGATGTTCAAAGGAAAAGTAACGCAACGTCCTAAAAACTAAAACGGCTAAAATTTAAATAAGCTTCTTCAGCATTCCGTAGTTTGACTTCGAGGGATGCGATTTGAATATTCATTGTAATTGTGCGAACGCGTGTGCATCCGCGCATGAAGGAGAGGGAGATTAGCAAGTAGTTTCGTGTCCCTTACAATTGACGTTGCAGTGCGTGTAATGAAATCATGGTTTTCATATTTAAAAATTCGATACTACTTGGTTATTCCGTCGACCCATTTCACCAATTTATAAAAACTGCCAAACTAATAACTAAATTATATATGTTGACATAATTTTTAGTTTAAATAATTAAAGAACAAATAAATTTGTAACAGATTAATAAAAATACAAATAAAAAGTGGATTTAAAAATCACTTGATGACGTTTTAAAGATGTAAAGTGTGTTTAATGTCACTGAATGAGACATTCACAATCATTTATTATGGGCATTTAATCCTTTAATTTGGCGATAGTTTTTCGGTCGACGGGATAACCAAGTAGTATCAAAAATGAGATGCAAAAGGAGCAGCAAAATGTCTCATCAAAGTCTGGTGCGCAGTAAAATCTTATAATCTTTTCTAATATCTATCTCACACTAACGATTTGTCTAAAAATCAGTGAAAATTAGCAAGTTATGATCTATTTCAACTGGACAAGAGGAATAAGATTAAAAAAGGATGAAGCTTCTTGTTAATTTTTATCATCTTCATAAAAGTCTTCTTTTTATATTTTTTAAATTTCGAAAAATTAAATTTGAATCGCTCCTTTTCATTAGTTTCAATTCAGCTTTGTATGTTTCGTTTATTAAACATGTGATTTTTTAAACTACATATTTAATATATTCTAGCACACTGATACCTGAATAATAAAAAAAGTTTACTGTAGTATTAACCGTCAATGACCAAATTAACAAATTTTTAAAATTTCCCTTAACATCTTCGGACCTGAGGTACACAAATGTGTACTTTCATTTTTTTTCCTCATAAAAACTAAACTGTTCGATTTTTTTGAATTTTTACTATGTTTCTATGCAGCTGAATGTTGTTTGCTTTAAAACAAAACCAGTAAATTTCTGCACTGATAAATATTACCTCATAAAATAAATTCCATTTTCATCCGAGTTTCGAAAATAAATTCAAAAAATTGTGGTCAAGAAAATAAGAAATATTCATGATTATTTAACTTAAATACTTCACAATAAAAAATTTTGAGGATTACTTGTTTAAAGACCTTAAATTTGTTATAACGTAAATTTATATTACTCATAGTTAAATTGATTTTTAAGGAGATTATCACTTTTATATCTATATTTGTAAACCTAAATTACCAGTCCACTAAAGGACTCATTTCATAAAAGTGACTCTTTCTGTCATCTATGGTGTCGTTTAAATTATGCAAAAGCAATAAATATATATTTGTAGAGTTATTTTATGCTCAGGTCTGAAGAGGTTGGGTATACATGCGTAGAAATATATTAATTAAAAGTATTTAAAAAACATTTTGAAAAACAATATTTGCACCCATATTTTTTTATCCATCATCATTTGATGACGCTGGGTATTTGTATGCAAAACTGTAAAGTTTAAAAAAATGAAAATTATTTAGTTTTATTATACATATTAAATTAATAGACATAATAAAATTAAAAATCAAAATTTGTTTTTAGACATGAAATAAAACTTTTCTTTTATGTTTTTAAAGATTATTTTTTTATTTGTTTAATGAAAAAGAATAAAACCTTGTATACATAATGTCATATTGCATTTCATACAATATGTTCTTAGCATTGACTATCAGTTATTCTATTAGCAAGGCCTTCATTCTTGCCGTTTGCTAATAATAAATTGTGCTTTGTCGAATTTTGTATCAGGAACAACATTGGATCTGAATGTTATTTGTCTTTGTACTGTTCACTCCTGTAGTGCAATAGATTTATTCTCAAGAAGCTAATTGTAAAAGTCGATATCATTCAAAAAAGTGTATAGAACCTATAGCACAAGTTCATTCGCTTTTACCTTCTCATTTTTTTTTCTATACGGCACTTTTGTACTAAAGAAAGCAACATTATGGTATCAAAATTAGTAGCTAAAAAAACACACTTATTGACTTCCATTAAACAACATGAATTTATTTATTTTTTGTCAAATTTATTATCATAAAACTTTCTATTTTTTACTCATGTTATCAACATTCATTATAGGGCATTTTTCAGTAAAATTTTCTGAAATCGTTTCACTAACTCTGAACTGCATTTCTACTAGTTTTTTTGTGAAGTATAACTCTTACACAACATTTTTTTTTATATATATTCAACAATATTTAGTAAATTTAACGCCACTTTTGTATCTAGTGAAAATTTGTCAGTTTCATATGTATTTGATTATTCCCACAATGCAGTGTAAAGATGTAACAGTAGCCATTGTTACCACGAAAAGCGCGTAGTTTATAACAAAATATAATAATAGGTTCATATTTTTATAGACATTTTCCGTATGTGATGACCAAAATATCGAATAATTGATTCCTCAACAGACAAATTTACAATAAAAATACCTCATTTCTGAAAAATTTGGGAAAATAGGTACTTACTTTAAATGTTTAAATAAATATATATATATTGTCTGATATACATACTCTAATGCAACTGGATATTTAAAACAAGTTTCAAATGCAAATTTTTCATTATTACTTGTTTTACAATAAATCATCTTCGTATCAAGCTGACTCGATAACTAACGTACATGTAAAGATTTTTTATAGTTTTTAAATTTTTGAATTTTTCGGAATTGTTTTAAAAATCTATGGAATTAATTTTTGAAATTGTATATATAATGGTATTTTACACTATTTGCAATGTCATATTCACTTTCTAATGTCTAGAAAAGAATAAGCTATCGTTTTAGAGATAAAAACGAAACCACTGTTCGTAGCGTTTTTAAACTAATAAGAAACATAACGCAAGTTGGTTCTTTAAATTTGACACAACAAATATGGACTGTAATTGCGTTTTTATTTCACATCAAAAAACAAGTGAGCCACAGACTGATTAACACATTCCATCATCTTTTCACATTCGAAGAAAAACACAAACTTATAAAAACACAGATAATGTTGCCAAACCATAAAATAAGAAAAATAAATTACAATGGAAACGAATACATATATCTTCGTGATGCTTTTTTCCACATATATAAATGCAGACGATATTTATAGAAACATCAAGATTATCTCCATCCTTTTAACTTAGTTCTATGTGTTTGAGTTCAGATTTCCAATAGCACCTGTTAAATATAATATCAATCTCTTAACAATACATTCTAAAGCTGCCAGTTTGGAATTCAGTTAATTAATGCTACTCACGGCTGATCCCTCCGTTTATACATTCATCATATCACATAAGCCTCTATGCAAGTGTCAGAAGCTGGATAATCTACGTTTGTCTAATCGGCTTTTGCAAATGGCCGGTATTTGATTATTCCGAATTCCGTAGAATCATGATTTTTACTTTCTTCTATTCTAAGAAGGATGTATAGTATTCGTGAGGATTTACGACTTCCAATTTTTGATGGATTTACACGTTTTAAGAGCCAGAAATAACAAAAAAACATGTTTTTACAAAATGGTTGCCTGTGAATCTGTGACTCTTTGTGTGTCTGTAAATGACAGAGATGTTGCAGGAGCTCTATATCAAGGAATAATGCACGAGATTTTTTAATTTTTTTTATTCATTTAGACCTTGATTTGTATTGGTGTAACATACAATTTTCGAATAAAGCAGATTCGATATCTAAAATACTGTTAAGATTTGTTGTGATTTTTGAATTTTTTGGACTCTTTTTAAAATTTTATGGAATGAATTTTTGAAATTGTACATGTAATGGAATTTTATACTATTTGCAATGTCATACTCACTTTTTAAGATAGTGAGGAAATAAGCTATCGTTTTAGGCTATTTCCAGGAGTACTTGTAGTGTAAATCACAGGCTACGATTTTTGACTACCAGTATTTTAGTACGAAAAAATGTGATTTATTTTATCGGCTCATTCTCATTATTTGAATAAAACCAAGCAGACTTTTCGAAAATAACGGTGGAAAACAAGCATAGCAATTATAAGGTAATGTGAATTACACTACAAAACCCATGGAACTATCCTTTAGAGATAAAAACGAAACCGGATTCTCTTCATCCTTTTAACTTAGTTCTGTATATTATTTAGTACAGATTTCCAATAGTACCTATTTAATATAATAACAATCTCCTAACAATAAATGCGAAGGTTGCCAGTTTAATTTTAAGATTATTTTTAGTGGGGCTGACATAGTGTTGTGTTGTCGTCATTAGATCAATATATAAGTAAAATTATTTTTTTTAATTTATTGTCAAAATTAGCTATTTTTTACTGCATTATTAAATGAAAGGAGTGGTCATTCATAGATTAAAGGACTCATTTAAAATATCTATATTGTTATTACTTGATTAATATATATATATATATATATATATATATATATATATATACGAGGGTTATTCGGAGAGTAACCTCCGTTTATGAATAAAAAAAAATAATGAAAGGAAACATTTTTTATTACTTACGTATGAAAGACACGTTCTTCAGCTACTTTTCAACATAATTGCCGTATTAATTAAAACAATTATCATAAAGGTAAATCAGCTTTGAAATTCCATCGTCACAGACTCCTGCCGCCGGCCTATTCAACTGCGATTATTTTCAAATTCAATTCACACCACTATTTCAATCCAAAGAATTTTAACATATTTTTCTATATAATTTTCTAAAAAATGCACCAACAAAAATGTTTTAAAAAATAGTGGGTCAAGTAAAATATTACGAGAGCAATTCGGAATTTGTCAGTATGAATAAAAGAATATGTTAAAATTCTTTGGATTGAAAGAGTGGTGCGAGTTGAATTAAAAAATAATCGCAGTTGAATAGGTCGGCGGCAGGAGTCTATGACGATGGAATTTCAAAGCTGATTTACCTTTATGATAATTGTTTTAAATAATATGGCAATTATGTTGAGAAGTATCTGAAGAACGTGTCTTTCATAGGTGAGTAATAAAACATGTTTTCTTTCATTATATTTTTTGAAAATGCATAAACGGTGGTTACTTTCCGAATTACCGTCGTATATATATATATATATATATGGGTGATTCTCAAAATAGGGGACAATTTATGTCTTTCGGCATATAAAAAAAATTGAGAGGTTTTCTATCATGTTTTTATATTTAGATATGTTTGTCTTAATATTATTCATTATTTGCACTCAAAAATTACTCACTTTTTAGTTAAAAACACCTTAAAATAACAGAATAAATGTTCAAAATGTCATTAGCATGGATGTCCACAGCAGCTGTGCCTTATATATACTAGCTTTTTCAAGAGTTAATATCATGTTTATAAAATAAAACAAATGTTATTCTTTCTTTAAATTAATCAAGGAAAGGATTTATCCAATAAATTTCTTTTTAAAAATAAAATTATAGTACATAAAAAAAGAATTAAAGTTTGTCCTCCATATTCGATTTTCAAAACAAGGTCATACTAAAACAGCTGGTTATTAATCAAAATTTCATTTTCACATATGACAATAGTTTGAAAATATAAAGTTTGTCCATGGTAACAAGTAGTCATTTTAAACCAGCCAGAAAATAGAAGCATGTATTGTATTTTAAGAATAGAAGTTGAATATTAGGGGGTTACATCAATTGTATGTCATTAGAATGGATAATAATTTTCATGTTTATTTTAAAGTTAAAATTTTTATTTTATTTATTCGCATAGAGCTTTTGTGTTTTAAAAAGCCCCAGAAAGGAATATTGCATTGTGATTATATTATGGCTCATAATCTTATTTAAATTAAAATTTGTCATTAGCATGGGCCGATATCAGTGTCATTAGCATGGTTTTTCTGTCCATGCTAAAGACTCATATGTACATAAATGTAACCAGTGCTTATATTGTATCCTTTATAAAGTTTAATTTTACGTATAAATTTAGGCATTACATTTATTATCCCTAAAATATGCATTAAATCTGTAGGAAAATCACTAAGACAGCTTCTTACATTGTTAGTGTCAGAATGTTGCTCATGTAACAAAGTTTGCTCTTTGGTAATGTTTTTATTCTCCTTATATGTATATATGTAAAAATGGATACCATTTGCTGAAAAAGAAGGCTAACAAATATAGAAAAAAATATTTAAACAGGAAGAAAATAAAAATTTCATAATATATTTATTCCATACAATTCGTTTTGTCATTAGCATGGCTCAAAAAATACTAATTATTTTTTAAGTTAATTTTTAAATAATTAGCTCTGCTGACTACATGGAAAGTATACCTAATACTATATTAACAACACCTATTTTTTTCAGAAATTTTGCTAACAGTAATTTTTTTAAGATTTCATTTTTGAAATCGTCCCCTATTTTGAGAATCACCCATATATATATATCTTTATATATAAAAATCTTCTGTGCGTGTGTATGTAATTGAACTCCTCCTAAACGACTGGACCGATTTTGATGAAATTTTGTGTGTGCCTTCCAGTAGATTCGAGAATGGTTTAGATTTACATTTCGTCGAAATTGATTCAGTACTTTTTTAGTAATTAGGCAAAAACTAATAGTTAGTGATTTTTCGCTAATTAAAAGTGCTATATATATTAAAGAAAGTCAGGAGATTTCGTATTAATCATAGCATAAAAAAATTTACCGAACCAAAAATCTTGAAAATTGGGGTAAAAATACTTCTTATAACATCGCGTGCCGCTAAAAATGGATTTTCGAAAATTCCATCCCTAAGATGAGTAGAAAAAAAACGAACTTTTAAAAAATTCCATAAAAATCGGCTTTTGTAGTTATTTTTCAACTGATAACACATTTTAGTGCATTTTTTCATTCTGAATCGAATGGTACTAAGCAAATTTGTTTAAATCCAGTAGTTCGTGAGATAATTCACATTTTCCTAATTTGGTGATGTCTTCGGCGCAAAAACCTGAAATTTTCAATGCTCATCTTTATATATAAAAATCTTCTGTGCGTGTGTATATAATTGAACTCCTCCTAAACGAATGGACAGATTTTGATGAAGTTTTGTGTGTGCGTTTCAGTAGATTCCAGAATGGTTTAGATTTACATTTCGTCGAAATTGATTCAGTACCTTTTTAGTAATTAGGCAAAAACTAATAGTTACTGATTTTTCGCTAGTTAAAAGTGCTATATATATTTAAAAAAGTCAGGATTTCGTATGAATCATAGCACAAAAAAATCTACCAAACCAAAAATCTTGAAAATTGGGGTAAAAATACTTCTTATAACATCGAGTGCCGCTAAAAATGGATTTTCGAAAATTCCATCCCTAAGATGAGTAGTAAAAAGAACGAACTTTTAAAAAATTCCATAAAAATCGGCTTTTGTAGTTATTTTTCAACTGATAACATATTTTAGTGCATTTTTTCATTCTGAATCGAAAGGTACTAAGAAAATTCGTTTAAATCCAGTAGTTCCTGAGATAATTCACATTTTCCTAATTTGGCGATGTCCTCGGCGCAAAAACCTCAATTTTTCAATGCTTATCTTTATATATAAAAATCTTCTGTGCGTGTGTATGTCACTGAACTCCTCCTAAACGACTGGACCGATTTTAATGAAATTTTGTGTGTGTGTTCCAGTGGATTTGAGAATGGTTTAGATTCACATTTCATCGAATTTGATTCAGTACTTTTTTTGTAATTAGGCAAAAACTAATAGTTAGTGATTTTTTGCTAATTAAGAGTGTTGAATAAGTTCGATGAATGGAGTGCGGACGGAATGTCGGAGCGGTCTAAGGCGCCAGATTTAAGCTCATCTTTTTAAGAAAGAGATCGCGTGCTCGAACCCCACTGCTGACAAACGTGTATGCTTTACAATAACATTTCCTGTATTATAATTTTGATTAACCGACTTCAGACAATCGTTAACTTTTAACTAAAAAGAGAAAAATAAACTTTTCTATCAAAAATTGAACCGACTTCAAAAACTAATGAAGAGTAAAAAATAATTTCCTTACATAATTATAATAAGAAATTAAATTAAGAGCGTAGTGTTTATTCTGCGTATTACCATGTTTAAGTACATTTATTTGATTTTCTGGAGTCGGTGCCAAGAAGGACAACGTCTGTAGGTGACAGGACAACGTCTATCGGGTGCGCTAGTATATATATATATATATATATATATATATATATATATATATATATATATATATATATATATATATATATATATATATATATATATATATATATATATATATATTAAACAATCAGGCTTGATATCTTAAGTACTGTTCACACTGACTGTAATATTTGAAATTTTAGAATGAATGAAATTTTATGCTCTTTGTAATTTCAATTTTTTTTTTCGAAACTCCAAAAAACAAACAAAAATAAGCGATCATATTATATAAACGAAACCAGATTCTCATCATCCTTTTAACTTAGTTCTATGTGTTATTTAGTTCTGATTTCCAATAGCACCTATTTAATATAATATCAATCTCCTAACAATGCATGCGAAAGCTGCCAGTTTGGAATTCAGTTAATTAATGCTACACACGGCTGATCTATCCCAAGTAGCCAAACAATATTGGACCAATATTGGCTATATCTTGGAGCAATATTGGCACATTGACGCAATACTGGCATGAAATATTGCTCGAATATTGGCGTGTTTACATTTTACCCTTATTTAGCCAATATTTGCAGCCAATATTGGGGTTTCATTGGAAATATTGCCAATAAAAAGCCAATATTGGCTAAATATTGGGATTTCATTGGCAATATTTCCAATTTAACGCCAATATATGTGCAATATTAGCGTTTTATTGACAATATTTCCAATGAAACCCCAATATTAGCATAATATTGGCTGCAAACATTGGCTAAATAAGAGCAAAATGTAAACATCCCAATATTGGAGCAATATTGATGTTTTATTGGCAATATTTCCAATTAATGTCATATTGGCTCAACGTTGGACCAATATTGGTTTGCTACTAGGGATCCGTTTAAACATTCATCATATCACATTAGCCTCTATGCTAGTATCAGAAGCAAGATAATCTACGTTTGTTCAATCGGCTTTTGCAAATGGTCGGTATTTAATTGTTCCGAATTCCGTAAAAACATGATTTTTACATTTTGCTATCTTTATAAAAAGGATGTATAGTATTCATAAGGATTTACGACTTTCAATTTTCGACGGATTTACTCTTCTTAAGAGTAAGAAATATCAGATAATCTGCGTTTATTCAATTGGTTTTTGCAAATGTTCTGTCTTTGATATTTTGAATTCCGTAGAAACATGATCTTTATTTTCTGCTATTTTTATAAGAATAATGTATAATATTCGCGAGGATTTACGACTTCCAATTTTCATCGGATTTACACATTTTAAGGGTCAGATATAACAAAAAACATGTTTTTTACAAAATATCTGTTAGTGAGTCTTTGTTTTACTAATGAATCACAAACAGGTACTTACTTAAAATGTTTAAATATACATATATATTGCCTGATATATATATTGTAATGCAACAGGATATTTAAAACAAGCTTCAAATGCAAAATGTTCATTATTACTTATTTTACAATATACCATTTTCGGAATCAAGTAGAGTCGATATCGAACGTACATGTTTAGATTCTTTTGTAATTTTTAAATCTTTGAATTTTTTGGAATTGTTTTAAAAATTTATTGAATTAATCTTTGGATTTGTGTATATAGTGGAATTTTGTACTATTTATAATGTCATATTCACTTTCTAAGATCTAGAAAAAAAAATAAAACGATCAATTTAGAGATAAAAGCGAAACCAGATTCTCTTCATCTTTTAAACTTAGTTCTATGTGTTATTTAGTTCAGATATCCAATAGCGCCTATTTAATGTAATATCAATCTCCTAACAATACATGCAAAAGCTGCAAGCTGGGAATTCAATCAATTAATGATTTATAATGCATTAGTGGGTTCATTTAATATATATCCATCGCTATCTTACTTAAATTGTTTATATATATATATATATATATACCGTATTTACTCGTGTATAAGGAGCACTTTTTTTTAAAATTAGGACAAAGCTCCTAGGTGCGCCTTATACAAGGAATCATTTTTTGCTGTTGGATGCAGTCGAACTATATACATATGAAACAAGAAATTATTCAACGAAGATATTAAACCTCGGAAAATGTTACTTAATTGAAGTATTACTGCATATTTATTTCACTCCTTGCAGTTTTTTATACAACAGAGCAAGTGACATTATCTAAACGCTAATTAGCAATTCTCTTTACAGTCACGCATCCCTATTTCCCGTCATTCTCTTACAACCTGAAGTCTAAAAATGCATTTTTGTCTTGTTTTCTGGTCTCGTGTAATGTTTGTTTCGGCTTTTTTTTTTACTGAAATTCATTTGGCCATTCTTCATTAGCGTATCAAATTTATGATGCGCATTATACATGAGATTTTAAGAAATCGTCATTTTTACTTGCAAAGTAGAGGTGCGCCTTATACACGCGTGCGCCCTATACACGAGTAAATACGGTATATATATATATATATATATATATTAAATGATAGACATTAACTGTCTAATATACGTATTGTAATGCCATTAGACATTTAAAACAAGTTTCAGTTTCAAAATGTTCATTATTCCTTTTTTATATAATACATCATTAGTTTTCGAATCAAGCAGACTTGAGATTTTAAGTACTGTTTAGATTTCCTGTAATTTTTGAATTTCTACAAATAATGAAATTTTATACTGTTTACAACGCCATATTCATTTTCTGAGATCTAGAAAATAATAACGATCGTATTATGGATAAAAACGAAAACAGATTCTCTTCCTCCTCTATAAGTTCTATATGTTACTTAGTCCAATAGCACCTATTTAATATAATATCAATCCCCTAACAATACATGCAAAAGCTGCCAGTTTGGAATTTAGTTAATTAATACTACTGTCGGCTGATCTCCCATTTGAACATTCATCATATCACATTAGGCTCTATGCAAGTATCAGAAGCTAGATAATCTAGGTTTGTTCAATCGGCTTTTGCAAATGGCCAGTATTTGATTATTCTAAATTTCGTAGAAACATGATTTTTTACTTTCTGCTATCTTTATAAGAAGAATGTATAGTATTTGTGAGGATTTACGACTTCCAATTTTCGGCGGATTTACTCGTTTTAAGAGTCAGAAATAGCAAAAAACATGTTTTTACAAAATGTCTGCCTGTGAGTCTTTGTGTGTCTGTATGTCTCAAAGATATTTTAGCTGCTATACATAAAGAAATAATGTACGAGATTTATTATTTTTTTTATTCTGTTAGACCTTGATATATGTTAGTGTTGATTAGCTTTTGGTATATATCGTCCGACAGGTGGCGTAGCTATGCGGCTTTTTTCATGATTTTCGCAATTGTGTAATCGCAAAAACTAAGGCACAGATATTGAACAAACTTGAAATTCAATTATTCCTTGACACAAATTAATGTTTTCTACATTTTGGTGCAAATCGCTTAAAATATGGCGCTGATATGCTGAATTATTACGATTTAGCCAATAACGCAATTTCTAAAACTAATGCACGGATTTTGCCACCAGATGGGCTTTTTTTTTGACGTTTTGCTGATAATTCTCAAAAATTACCTTTTTATACTTATTCGCGTCTTATCAAGTTTTTGCAACCAGGGTATACCGCCATATGACTTCCGAGTAATGTGATTTCCATGTACTTACCAAAATCCTTTATATGCATGTAAAAACTATTACTTAAATGATAGCTTAAATGATTACTTAAATGAGGTTGTAGGACATCTTGGATGTAGATTTTCGGAAATAATCGATGACTGTGCCTATTGTGTTTTTTTAATCATGACGATTGTTTTTTCAATTGGTAAATTTTCGAGAATCGTCCATCACTACCTTTGTTCTAGCAGCTGTTTAAAGGAAAAGCATGAATTATTAAAAACTATCCAAATATTCTTAAACATTTATTTGGACGATTTTAGAAATTCAAAATGATTAACAACAGGTACGGAATTTTAGGTCATTCCACATTACCTCAGCAGCAATTTCAGATAGAAAAATGAATTTTAAGGTTACCTAACCAATTGAAATAAACTTAAACATGCATTTTATACATTTTAGAAATTCCCAGCGAAGCGGGTTTAATAGAATGATGGCACTTTTAGAATATTTTGCCGTATCTCAGCAGCAGGTTTACGTAGAAGCATGAAATTCAAAATAACACACCTAGTAAAAAAATAATTAAGCGTAGGTACTTCAGTCATTTTAGAGCTATTTTGTCTATCATGTCGTGAACCTCAATTTTGAACAGGATAATGTAAGATTATACGAATAAGACAATAATTATGGTGATTTAATGAGATATTATTATTATTATTATAAAACCGTTACTAGATGTGTTTCGTTTGATTCAAGATTTCTTTAGAGAAATCAACCAGCTTAGCGGGCGAAGTCTGCTAGTCAATTATAAAAAAATCCATGTAAAACAATTACCATATTTTAAACCGGAAACGAACACTTATGCGTTTGTTTCAATGTACAGCATGTTAATTTTAACATTAAAAAAATCAGAATTTCATAATTTTACAACATACAGTTAAATCTAATGTGATAAGATGTATTATGTATCTGGAAGGGCCGAAAAAATGTGAAAATTGCTCTTCATATTGCATGACCCCGAAAAATTTGCGAATTGAAGAGATTAAAAATTGGATTATAAAAGGAATAAAATCGGTTTATATCTTCCGATCGCGCTTGCTGTGTAAAGTTTGTCGAAATGAGATAAAATTAACATTCTTATAATTACCATATTTACTCGTGTATGTCGCGCACGCGTTTATAACACGCACCCCGCACTTTACATGAAAAAAAATGGCTACTTTTTAAAATCTCATACATAACGTTCACTGGAAATTTAATATGCAAGTGAATGGATGACCAAATGAATTTCAGTAAAAAAAGTCGAAACAAACTTTACATTAGGCCAAAAAACAAAGCAAAATACATTTTTAGACTTCGGTAGGGAGTGAATATACCCGTAAAGCATGGTGACGTCACTGCAACGTCGTTGTGAAGTCACATTGTGATTTTGTGACCATCGATTATCGATGTGACGTCACGTGACCTCGATGTGAAGTCACAGTGACTAAAATGTGAAGTCGTTATGGCCGTTATAGAGCTCTTTTGTGACGTTTCACAAAGTGGTCACAATGTGACAAATTTGTGAAAAACGTGTCATTTGTGACTAATTTGACATTAACATTGTGACGAAACTGTGACAAAAGCGACGATATTAAAATTGGCAGAAATATGTTTTTTAAAGTAAATAACATGTTTTGAAGGATATTTATAAATTTCGAAAGATTTTTAAGAAAGTCACTTTTCAGTCACAATGTGACGTCACTGAGTGGTGGCATTTTGGTCACAGATGTGATGTGACCAGACTCACAGTGACGTCACTGTGAGTCTGGCTTAAATTCTTATGTAGCTTAAATTCTTATGTATTATATTAATAAAAGTACATTAAAACAGTATATAAATTCATCAGCATCTTCCTGCTACGTATTTTCTCTAAAACTTAGCAAGAGTCACTTGTTTACGCTAATCCTTTATCTTAGCTTCTCAGTATTTAAGTGTAGTAGCGAAACGAAGATGTAGATGGATTTAAATAATGTTTCAATATTATGTTTTGTTATTTTAATATATAAGAGTTTCAACTATTACACTCGTGAAAAGGCAAATTTTTGTAATAATGTGATTTTTTTTTCACATTTCGGCAAACTTTACAGCGCGTGCGCGACCGGAATATATAAACCAATTTTATTTCTTTTTTTATCCAAATTGGCAACTTTTCCACGGTATTGTGACTTGAAAAACAAATTTTTGTATTATTTCGTCCCGCCCTATTATATATTGCCCTTGTGTGCTAAATAATATTATAGTAAAACAATATTTCAGTTGCGAAGTTTAAAATGATTTAAATATAAAAATGTGGGTATAAAGGATGAAGTATTAAGCAATAAAAGATAATATACTCAATGATTTAATGAACGTGATATCCCAATTGAGACTCACGTGATGATGCATAAAAAAGAACGAGGTGTTCTATAGATTTCAGCGATGGCGAGTTTGATGGATTTTTAATCCAAAGCTCAGTGAAGCTTATTTATTTTAAATATTATTCAGTTCTACTGTTATCATTGAATGTTACTTGCATATTTTATGTCTATTAAACCCTTTTTATCTTATCAAGAATATTAGTTTTACTTAAATCATAAGCTAATCACTCAATATCCCACAAGTTTTGGGGGTTCGTTGCCGGGATTGGAGGATTTGAATGATTTCGCTGATTTATATTTGAATTTGAATTTCACGATGAAAGCTATTTTACACTAAGAAGATCTAAGTGTAAGAAAAATGTTTTGCTTTTAAACTAATACGTATTATGTAAAAAAAGGAACTGTTTGTTATATGTGTAATGATTAGAAATTATCCGTAATCAAGCCTGCAAGATAGTGCACTATATTGTTTTGTTGAAGTGTAAACAAAAATTATAATGTCTGTTCTGAATAAAGCTAGAAAGGCGGACTTGTTAACATTGTGTGATGACCTAGGTATAGTTGTGCCTCAGAGTCCAAGAATCATTGATTTGATAAAGTTGGTGACTGAATCGAAGGATTATGAAGAAAATTTTGTAAAAGTTCGACTTGAAGTTATTGCCGCGGAGAGAATAGAAAAAGAAAGACTAGAAGCAGAAAAAGAAGAAAGAAGATTAGAAGCAGAAAAAGAAGAAAGAAGACTAGAGGCAGAAAAAGAAGAAAGAAGGCTAGAGGCAGAAAAAGAAGAAAGACGGCTACGGTTAGAAGCAGAAAGAAGATTAGAAGAAAAGAAGATGGAGATGGAGTACGAGTTACGAAAAATTGAACTTCAAGGAAATATGACAAGTACAAGTGACGGTTCGGCTGTAACTGGTTCAGGTAAGCAACCAGATTTGTCTAAATTAATATCACACTTTGATGGGAAGGGTGATATTAGTATCTATTTAGCTCTATTCGAGAGACAGATTTCTAGGATGAATATAACAAAAGAGAATTGGGTCATGCACTTATTAAGTTTAATGCCGCTAGAAATTGCTAATGTTATAACTAGAGAACCAGAAACATTAACAAATAACTACGATTATGTAAAAAACTTGCTGCTCAAAAGATTCAAATTGACGCCAGAAGAGTTTAGGCAAAAATTAATGTCGCATAAGAAAGAAAACTCAGCCACTTGGCGCGATCTAGCATTTGAGTTAAGGAATTATTTAGAAGAATGGATTACCGGTCTTGATGTGTCGAATTTTGAAGATTTAAAAGAATTAATACTGGTAGATCAAATCAAAAGAAGATTACCGATAGAAATGAAGGAACATTTCATCGATGATCTTCCCAAAATTAAAAGTGTTGATACATTAGTTTGTAAACTAGATGATTACGAAACAGCAAGACGTAATATTAAAACCCTGAATAGAAATTTACACCGCTTTGAAGAAAGAGAGCCAAAAATGCGCGAAAACAACAACACAAAACCATGGTTACCATATCAACGTTATAATACTTTAAGAAGACAACAATTTAAAGATAATACAGATAATGTAAATGAATTTTCTTATTTAAATGAAAAGAACAGGGCACAAATTATGTGTTTCAAAAGTAATCGTCTTAGCCACGTAATATCGCAGTGTAATAATGGGAATAATAAACAAATAAAAAATGACAGCCAAAATCGGAGCCAAAATCCGCGATTATCCAACTACAAAGAGATGAATTCCGCAGTAATCAAGCAAACTAACAGTGCCAAATCAGATTACATGAAAAATATTGATATTAACGGTGAAAAGACACAGATCTTCTTCGACACTGGAAGTGATATCAGTTTGGTGAGTTACGAATATTATACGAAAATAGGCTCGCCAAGATTATTTTCAAATAATATCTTTTTGTCCGGCATAAATAAAATAGTTGTTTATCCAAAAGGATACTTCCCATATGAATTTAATATTGATGGTTTTCTAATCAGAACAAATTTGTACGTGCTAGAATCTCTTGAATATGATATTTTACTGGGATATGATGTCATTAGCAAATTAAATTTGGCGATAGACGAGAACGGAATTAAGATCGTTGGCAAACGCAATAGTATTCAAGTAGGTTACACTAAAGTTCAGAAGAATTCTGATATAAAATTGAATCATGCTGCCAAAAATAATAATGAAATGAAAACGTCTACGTTAGATAATTCACGTGATGAAAATGTTATACTTGCAAATGATAATAATGCAGGAGGTAATCACTTGATTAATTTCGCGAGAGTCATAGAAGAAAATGAAATTGATTTGAATCACGTGAGAAATTTGAAAATTAGAAAAGAAATAAATGAGAAAGAAGAAAATTTAATTAGTAAGAAAAGATTGAATGAAAGAAACGAGACATCACAAACAGGACGAATGAATGACCTAAAAGAAAAACGCAATTTATGTGCACGCGCCAATGAAAATAAAAATGAAACGAGGAAAATTAAAAAATATTATAAACGGAAAAATACAAGGGAAGAAAGGAATATTGAAGGAGTTAATGCAAATAAACAGAAATTTATCAGAAATTACAAGAAGCGTGATTACAATGATAGAGATGAAGAAAAGAAATATTATTCGAGAAATAATTTTGATGGAAAACGTCACACATATGAAAATTGGAGAAACAGCAAACAGAAATATTTAGAGGTACAGCAAACAGAAAGAAAATATGAAATTTTTGAAAAAGAAAGGGCTGAACCGTGTGAAAAGGATACTTTTAAATTTAAAGGCAAAAGAAGCATAAAAACAAATTTTAATGGTCCGCGAAGAAATCTATATTTTTGGAGTAATGGTAATTATAGAAAGCAATTTAACATGATGAGAAAAGTACCTAACAGATATGAATTAAATGATACCGAGTTAATCCAAGAAATGCAGTATGGAACAGGAATGAAAAGGAGAAAATTCCATGGACCTAATAAAAACATTATAGAAAAATCACATGATCATTATGATGCAAAGAGGATTGGAGACCATGGTGGACAAGATATCCACTATTGCAAAATACGTCAAGCCGTGGGGTAATGCATCTGCATAATGTTAGATGTTTTTGTTTTATGTTTACTTGTAACGATAGATGTTGTTGTTTTATATTTACCTGTTTTATTTTTATAAGCAGCTGGCGAGGTCGCCAGGAACGTCAGGATGACCGAAAATGTGGGTATAAAGGATGAAGTATTAAGCAATAAAAGATAATATACTCAATGATTTAATGAACGTGATATCCCAATTGAGACTCACGTGATGATGCATAAAAAAGAACGAGGTGTTCTATAGATTTCAGCGATGGCGAGTTTGATGGATTTTTAATCCAAAGCTCAGTGAAGCTTATTTATTTTAAATATTATTCAGTTCTACTGTTATCATTGAATGTTACTTGCATATTTTATGTCTATTAAACCCTTTTTACTTAACCCTCTTTACTTAGTTTTACTTAAATCATAAGCTAATCACTCAATATCCCACATATATATATACATATATATATATATATATATATATATATATATATATATATATATATATATATATATAATTTTTATTTTATGTATGTCCAGTTATTATTAAAATTACTACAAATTTCACTACATTTCTTACATAAGACTGAAAAGTTTATCTTTAATTTATTTCAGGGGAATTATTGCATTTAAAACCCTTAACTGCAAGAAAATCAACTGCAAGTGAATGAAATAATTCATATAACTTTAAATAAATAATTTTTAACAATTTCTAATGTTATATGACTGAACAAGAGCAATAGAAATTCAGGAGTTACCTATACAGTTTATTCTATTCATTGGTATAATCTTTTGTCCTTAATGTTTAATTCTTCAGTTTTGAAATTACATTGCATTATTTAAAACCATTCATCTTTAGAATGAGATACTACTTTAACGCATGGAGATACCTACAAATTGGGAATAATAAGTTTATTGTTACATAAATAATGAAATTATACAAAATGAATCACTGCAGTAAGATCTAGTTTAGGTTTTGTTGATTTACTTTGAAGGCTAATTTTTGTTTATTCAAATTGCTTTGTTTGTTTGTTTGTATGTATGTCGGCCGATTATCTACGCTGTGGGATATAAGCCCTAAGGGGTGGGATGCCCTCCGTGGGGGTCTTTCTAAGGGAACCTAACCCGTATTTATGCAAGGTTCGAAGAAAACCACGGAAAACTCCGAACGGTTAGGCCGACGGTCGCGATTGGGTTCGAACCCAGTATCTACCGTCTACCAGTTTGAGGTCAGAACTTCTCGGCCACTGGTGGGGCCTTATTCAAATTGCATTAAATGTATATTTTAAGGTAGTTAATTAGTTTTAATAATGATTTTTTTATCGTTATGTTGCTTTATGTTGTATATTCAAGCAAAGGAGCTTTTTAAAAATAGTTATTTATGAAGTAGAAATATTTTCTCAACATTTACTAACATATTTTAGTACAGTATGCACAAAAAAGTATTTTTCTTAATTTACGAAACTGTACTATAGTCACTGATGAAATTGTACAACAACCTGTTGTAAGTCACACATGATTTTGAAAAAAGTTTAATTTATCTTTAGAAACCTCACAATGGAGCTTATTTTACGAATTTAAACAAGAATGTACAGAGTGGCACATAAATACTGTGACATGAGGAAAATATTGATTTAGTTTGATGATTTTTACGCGTTTTTTGAGTTATACTATTGTTTTACACATGCTCCTCCTGATTATTGTTGTATAATTGCTATTTCCGATGATATTAATTCACTGTTTTGCAGGAAAGGCAAGGTGCTCAAAAGTTAATTCGGAATTTCTTTAACAACCATTCTCCCAAAGCAAACTTTGCTGTTTTGAGGATCCTGAGGAACAAAGCGTAAGATATCAAGCAGAAGTCCATAAATTACCTGAAATACATAGTGGGAAAAGTCTCGGCCGAAATTACGTCGGAAATAACATGCCGCGGCCATCTAGTAAAGATTCCAGAAGCATCTAGGCCCCTCAATCACCGCAGGAGGAAACCATTACAAATGATTAAGACCGTTTTTTTGTTTTAAAAAAATCATTCTATTCCGAATGTGGAATAAAACGGGTTGTTTTGTTACTCGATATAAAAGTTGCAGTATTGTTTTTGAATTAGAGTATTTATGTGTCACCCTGTATAAAATTATTTTTTTAAACTGCCAATAACTTTTGAAACGTTTCTGAGTAGCATTTGAACTGCTTAATCAGTTCTCTCTACCCCCCAAAATTGGGTTTTCGGATACCATGGATCTCAAATAATCATTTCCACTGTCAGAAAAACGATAAACATACATAATTAACAACATTGCATTAACATTTAAATTTATATTATACTCCTCAATCCTGAGACAAATGTTAAGAGAGACCACAAAAACCAGTTTATAATTAATATACCAAATCTCGAAAAAATGTATAATTCTATATAACGATGATTCTTATATTCACACATTTATTTAAAAAATCTAAAAATAACTCTAAAACCATTTAAATGGGTTTAAAGTATGTTATTTAATGTCTTCTCCAGGCGACATCAGGACTGAGTAGGTTATTCAGTTAAAATTTCATGCACAATACCACTTATGAAGCTGAAAATGTTTAGATGAGAAATGATAGCATAAGAAAAATTAATTTTGAGAGAACAGATTAATGCATTTAAAACAACTATTCCAAAACGTTTCTGAAAATTGCGGATAGCTATTTGTCATGTTGTTACACGAAAAATCATACAACAATTCATACTGTCTGTGAAAATTGCAGGTATAAGAAAACAGCAAGCTGCCTGCTTGAAGCACGTCTTGAATCAAGATACTCATAATTGCGGGATTTATGTTTCGCGAGAGGATTTTCACAAAAGTAATCGATCATCTTCATCCAATTACATTCCAGGAATATGGATACATTTACCGATCTTTTACGAAGACTCTGTGTTCTTCTGTGGAAATAAATTCCTATTCTAGCCATTAACCCGAGAAATTGGTACAGTGAAATTATCCAGAAATATACGGTGGGTTAGTGTTATTTATGATAGCCGGTTATCTGAACTAAAGGTACCGGTCCTAGCCCTCCGAAGGGGTTTTTCAAAAGGAAGTTTACCCGTATTTATGCAAGGCTACATGAGAATACTCCGAACGGTTAGGCCGACGGCGTCTACCAGCTTCTAGAATAAAATCTGTCAGCCATTAATTTCTTATATAAGTGAATGGACAAGACAATTTTTTTATAGTGTTTGGCTGATTTTACATTGAACAAGCTTTTTTCCGAGTGTTAAGAGTTGGATATCAGGAAGTGGCTAGAATGCCAACATTTTCTATTCTTGTACCGACATAGTATCTTCAAGAGCTGGTGAAAACTTTTTTACACACACATGTAATATTTATAAAAATGCAAAATATTTTGATGCTTGTAATACATTAGCAGGAACGTAAAATCATACATTAAGGATACATTCTGAAAATCATTGCATGTTTGAAAATCTAACTCATTTTATTTGACAATTTCAAATTCTTTTCCGAATCACTTTTATTAGAATCTACATGCATTGAATGTAAGAAGGCTGGGAGTTTGCTTTTTTTAATTTAAATTAACCCCAAATTTTTGTTAGAATCTCACACACTACTATTTTTCATATATATTTTTACAATTTAATTTGCAATTTCGGTTGCAGGTAGTTGTGCAATTTTAGTTTGCTTGATTAATAGTACTATTGTTAAAAAACTTACTTTGCAAAACGTTCAGTACGAACAGTATAATACCGATTCATTGAACTTTTTATATCTCCTTTTATGAATCGGTTGCAGTGACAGCTCACAATAGCTACTAGTGATTTATGTGACATCAGTTAAGGTTTAAACTGCCAATTCAAGTTTAGCCTGCTTTTATTTTATTAAATTGGCTTCAGATTTTGTAAATCAGCTTATATTTCAAAAGCCATTTGTGACTTTTTTCCTGTCACTTATTATCTTGCCTTCTCCCCTTTTCAAAAACTGAACAATTAAAATAGAAACTTCAAAATTTTAACTGGAAATTACCCCCCCCCCCCCTTAAATAAATACTTGTATTTAATATAATCTTGCATTTAAAGTTGTACATCAATATTTAATTATTTCCCTTTTTAAAACTTTGTAGGTGAAATTAATTCTTTTACAAACACTCTTTCATATAATGAGAAACATCATTTCGTTCTCACTCTTTGTTTGTGATTTTATCACTTAGAGAAAGATCTGTTATTAATTCTTTTCCCGTCACAATAAAAGTCAACCGAAATTCAGTCTGCCTTAGATTTTCATATTTTGCATTCTTTCCCATGTTAAAAGCTGCAGCTGTGGTTCATAATACATTTTTCAATTAACATTTTCATGCACTCAGCTAATCTCTAAAATCTCTCAGATGTCGTGAATCATTCGGCATGTACCTCTTTCAGGGTTATCTGGAAACACACGTGCGTAAGCAATCGACACTTCTTTAAAACCACAGGACTTCAATATTATAGCAACCCTAGCATTTTCTTTTACTATCAAGGAAGGTCTCCATACGAGCATACCCCAAAAAATCTGAAAAATTACAGAATGTTCTTCTCGTGTGGATATAAACGTTTATAAAAGAAATTTCGGTGGAACCTCCTTTCAGTAACCGTAAAAAAATAATGAAAATTCCGTTATTTGGCGATTTATCGCCGGTTGGCAATGGAATGCAATTTCAAAAAAATACTTCATGTCAAGTACACTTCAAGAAAAAAAAATTCCATGTTGAACTTGTTTTGATAAGTTTAATTTAAATAACTTTAGTTTTGTAAGTTTAAGTTTGTTTTAAGTATAATTTTGTTATATCGAAACTTATATGTATTTATATCCAAATTTAATCATCAAAATTTGAGATTTAAAACAAAATTCTTAATTTAAATTTAATTAAATTTGCTTCAAGCTCAAAGTCGATGAAAATTGTCGATTAGATTTCTTTGCTATGGAAACATATGACGTTTATTTTTGAATACGCTTTAATGTATAAAGATAATTCGTCTCAAAATGATTTTTTTAACTATGAAAACATTTTTTTCCAGCGATTAATTAAATAACTACTTCAACGAGTAATATATACATATGTAGTACAATATGTATATAGATGTATATAATATATTAATGTCTCTCATTGTTTATGTTTAAATTCATTAAATACCATTTACACGTTGGACTAAATGTCCAACAGTTTTGAGTTGATTTATAATTGTTTGCTTTTGGCGAGAAAAAGGGCTACTCGCCAAATCGAGTGACTCTTTAGTCTTTTCACGCCAAATATTCGAAAATATTTTATTTTTTTACACAATATCTAATGTGATTCCGCCGCTAATTTTGACTGATTCTTTATTACATACATAAGTACTTTAATTAGTATTTTTTCATAAAATTCTGGGTATGCCCAGTAGGGAGACCTTCCTTGTAAGCATGAGTGTAACTGCTTCTTATAACCTTGACCCTAGCAAAAAAGCGCTGTACATGTTGCCTGCCTCACACACACTGATACTCTATGACCGCAACTGTGTTCACGAGGAATAGCAGATTAAAAATGTAACGGCACTTCCACTCGGACCATCGCCCATGTAACACAAGTAAAAAGGGGCGCTGTGTTCCACTCCGTATTATGCCTTGCCTTCGGGCAAATGGTATTTCCCGTATTTCCACCAACTTATTGTAGGCCTTGCATCTCTATACTAAATAAATCTTCTGTCTACGATATGTTGGAGTTTTCGTCTTGTTCTCTGCGCTCTCGATCTCTCTACCTGGGTGTTATTGTGCGATCACCGTCATACCATTATTTATAAATGCTACACGAAACCTCCACAATGCATAATATCCGTTATTTCCTTTGCAATGTTTCAAGAAAAAAAGAAAAATTAAAAAAGAGTAAGTAAAAAAAAATGCTTCTGTTCAACATTTTTAATACATATTTTATGCTCCTAAATTTCAAATACAGACATGGTTAGCGTTGCAAAGGTTAGAAAAAAGCCGGTTTAAACCCGGGAATAAACCGGGATTTTAGGAATAAACCTGGAAAAAACCCGGGATTTTTAGGAATAATTCGGTTTTTTGGGAATAAACCCAGGAATAAACCTAGTCTATTGGAAATAAACCCGGGAATAAACCGACTTTTTGCAACTCTAGACATGGTACAGGCTCAGCAAAAAAAAAGGCTGAACTTTCACGGCCTCACAGACTTTTGACAAAATTAGTATTTTCTCGCAGCGTTTTAACAAAATTAGCACTTTTCTGTAATTTTGTAACAAAATTAGTGTTTTTTGTGAGCATTTTACGAAAATCGCACTTTTTCTCATGGTTTTTTAAAAAAAATTTATATTATCCATGATCCTTTACCGATATTCACAGTTTTTCTCACCCTTTTTGACAAAATTCACATATTTTCCATAATCTTTCGAGAAAATTCGAGTATTTTCCACGATCTTACGCCAAAATTCGCATATTTTCCATGATCTTTCATCAAATTTTGCATATTTTTCAAGATCTTTCGTCAAAATCTACATATTTTCCGAGATCTTTCGTCAAAATCTACATATTTTCTGAGATCTTTTGAGAAAATTCTCTTATTTCCCCCCATCTTTCGAGAAAAATTAGTGATTTTCCACCGATCTTTCAACAAAATATGTCTATTTTCTGTTATCTTTCTACAAAAAGTTTCTATTTTCCTCGATATTACAACAAAATTCTAATTTTCCGCATCTTTAGACAAAATGTGCATATTTTCCTCGATCTTTCGGCAAAATATTCATATTTTCTGTGATCTTTCAGAAAAATTCGTGTATTTTCCTCGATCTTTCATCAAAATTTTCATATTTTGCTGATCTTTCGAATAAATCCGCATATTTCCCCCCAATTTTTTGACAAAATTAGAATATTTTCTTCGATTTTTCGACAAAAATTCCAGTATTTTTCATAATCCTTTAAAAAAGGCCGCGTCTTTTTCAGTAATCTTTTGACCGAAATCACATTTTTCTTTCCGCAATCCTTTGAAGAAAACTCCGCTAACTGACGAATTTTTTCCCGTGATTGTTTGACGATTTTATAGGTTTTTTGCAATCTTTTAGAGAAATTTGCATTTTTTTCCTGCAGTCCTTCGAAGAAATTTTCTCAGTTTGGAGCGGTTAGTACTCGTGTTTTGTTGTATTTACACCCCCCCCCCCCCTCCAATAAGAAGGCCAACAAATTTTAATGCATATTTGCATCGATCCCAGGGATGATAAAATTCATTGCCGAAAACGCCGAGTTCAGCGTTTCCGCGAAAAAGTAGCATGTATGCAGATAAGAAGTATACAAAGTGAAAGGAAATTTATTCTTTGAATTATAATTACTTTTAACTCATGGTTACTATACTTTTACGAATAAGGCAGTTATCCCGTATGAGTTTGCATTGTAATTCTGAGGTTCGGGAGAAATATTCAAAATAATTGAAAAAGATTTTTCAGAAATTTTAGTTTGGTATTTACATTACGGTAAAATTATCTGTGAAAATCTACATATAATGTCAAGTAGATGCGATAAATGTACACGTCAAAAATCATTACTATAAAAACAAAAAATAGGTGTTTTAAGGAAAGAGAACTATTTCTGAGTTAATCTAAATATGATTTAATTATTTTTAATTGATGGTGAAATGAAGCAATGAAACATTAATAACTTGGAAAATGTATTTAAGTGTAATATTTTTTAATTCTTAGAATAAACATTATCAGTATTGTAAATGTTAAAAGAAGAGGTATGATAAAGTCCTGAGAGTTCATGGTTAAAGTATGTTCTATGGACTAATTTTCGAAGATAGAGTTAGGATATTCACCCTATTGGCTCTACACTTCGCTAGCAATATTATAAAACACTTATCAAATATTTAATAATTTCAAACGTAATTTCCCTGATAAAAATTAATTGAAAAAATTAATTAAATTATATATGTGTTCACCGATGCTCGGTTCATTTGTAGATTATGCTGTGCCACAAGTTTGTGCGCTCCTGCAGAAGTTTTCATCTTGTGCTGCAGTTGCAGTCTTTCCAATATTTCCCAGCGAGAAATGAAAAGCTGGGAGTCCTCGTAGCTTATAAGGTAATGCACTTGGAGTGCCAAGGGTTCCGGTTTCAAACCCAGGATTGGTCACTTTTCACTTTTTTTATTCTATGCTTAGCTAGGAATGTGATGTGTGATAAGTTACGTATTAAATATTCAATAATTTCAAACGGAAGTTCTTTTAAAACAAAACGTTTCATAAAATGGAGGAGGTAGGGGGCGTGTACCCCCCGTTTACCCTCCACAACATCTCTGATTGTTGGCATGTGATAGGTCATGCATTAAGCAGACTTTTTTTTCCTTTTTTCCAAGCCTCCAAATTTTTCCAGAGCCTGTTCACCGGGGCTTCAAAATGTTTAATACATGGAAAACAAAATAATATTAAAATAATTCATAAAAAATCTATTAAATATCCGAGAAATGTATTAATTTCAACCTCTGCTAGTCACGTACAATAAATATTTTTTATAATTCATAAGTGGCTTTCCTTTATTTTTCCGTAAGCTGAAAACAGCTTAAATTAAGTGTGGTAGAAACAAAAAGAAAATAATATAATATTTTTTGAAATAAATATTTCAAAAAATTATGCACTTGTTAATGCATAAAAAAGTTATAAAAAATAAATCTGGGTTTGAAAAACATTTAAGGAGTAAAACTTGAGATTATTTCTGAAATTACTTAAAATTTCTATGGCTAAATATTATTTTGTGCCAGCTGTAATTACAGTTAAAACTTTTCAAAAAAAAACCCAATGTGGTGTGGGGGTGTAAATGTTCAAATATTTCTAAAAACTAAATTAAAATATTAAACAACACAGCATGAACTGCTAAAGTTGTAAAGCTGAATGAGGAAATTTGTCTTTTTTCTAGTTAATTTAGAAGACAATCTTTACACTGTATATGTAATTCAGATTACACAAATTGTTAGAATATGATTTAAGTATTCCAAACCAATTATAACATAAATATGGTTTAGTAGTATGTATGAGTTAAGTTGTATTTGTTTTATGTAACAATAGTTAAACTGATGATACGAAAATGATTTGTATTTATATTTAAATTTTCTGTATATTTAAAATATTACAGACAATTCTAAGTATGTTGAATACTATACAAACCTGTGTTTTGTGCAAGAAGACAACATGTGAAGGAATTTAAACATGAGCAAGAAGATGTTGCACAAAAATATGTATATTTTGTATATTACACAGATATATGTACATTTTAAATCTTACATAAAAAAAGTGTGATAACATATCAAACAAACATATGCGTTTCATGTATAATACAAAAAAATGTGTAATCACGAAAGTTTGCACGGATAAATATATAAGAATATTGGATATAAATATGTGTTTTTTGTGAAATTCACATATTAAAGTGTGTATTTCAAGAATAATCAGATAACTTTTACACACTTATTATTAGATTAAAAATTAAAATGTGCATTTTGAAACTTACACTTAGGTGTATATGTTAGGTGATTTTTATGTGGAAATTTATGCATTTATTTTTCAGAGTGCACTTTACTAACTTCTGAATACAACTATGTTTTTAAAATAATTATCCGAAAGAAATGACACAGAAATATTTTGAAAAGTTTAATAAAAATCTTGGTATACATTACTACATAAATTAAGATAGATTATTTTTCTAAGAAACGCTTTGAAATATATTTTTAATCCTAAATGCTAACTATTATCTATTTGTAATGAACCAGTATACTAAAATTCGTATATATCTGCAAATAATCAAATAACTCTAAATATTTAATGTAATCTATATAACAAATACATGTTGAAAATACTTATTCACTTCTTGATGAACTGATGCACATAATTATGCTGATTTGGAGTAAATAATTTATAGAAATGATTTAAATTTTGAGCACGCCTCAAAAGAATTATGATTTGCAATTTTCCAATAATAATCGTATTCATTCGGCTTACTGAATTGCATTTTTGATTTTACTCTTGCTTCACTTAAAGCTAAAAAATATAAATAACCCCACTTAATTGCCTTTCTCGTTTTTAATTTGACATATTAATGCACAAAGATTAAAATAAATGCATAAAAGTTTGTTTTATATTGCATTAACAAAAAAATAATTTATTAAAATGAAATGGAACATAACGAATTATCTTAAGCATAACAAATTAACATAAAATATAACATTCACTTACTTCAGTGATAATCGGAATAATTTTAACTAGTTGGTTT
The DNA here is from genome assembly GCA_964019185.1 of Maratus speculifer. Lineage (NCBI taxonomy): Eukaryota > Metazoa > Arthropoda > Arachnida > Araneae > Salticidae > Maratus > Maratus speculifer. The sequence continues at coordinate 441,439,177 of OZ025291.1, read as the reverse complement.
TTTTATTATTAATATATATATATATATATATATATATACAGGGTGATTCTAAATTTTTTTTCAATAAAAGAGGGGTGATAGTACACATCAAGACAAACAATGTTAAATAGGAGACCAAGGGTCCAAAACGTTTTCCAAAGGAGATAGCCGCCATTAAAGTTTAGGGACCAAAATTTCAAATAAACATAAAAAAACGGAAAAATCGGTCGATTGATTTGCGGTTTTCACTAAAATTATTCTTTTTGCCGGCATTTTCTTGAAATTAAATTATAAAGATCAATTTCAAAAAATGCTGATAGAGGGCGCTTTAGACTTTGGAGTAACGAACAACTATTTTTTGCATCTCATTAAATGTTTTCGTAAGCATAAATACAAACTTAAATTTTGAGCTCAAAATCTAAAAGCTGAGAGTAGTTAAATAGCACAAATTGAACTATGTTCAGAGGAATCAAATTTCAAATGATTTTAAAAAACGGAAAAATTGGTTCATTGATTTGTGGTTTTCACTAAAACTATTCTTTATGTGGGTATTTTCTTAAAAATAAATTATAAAGATAAATTTAAGAAAACGTCGATAGAAGGCGCTTTAGACTTTGGAGCAACGAACAACTATTTTATGCCGTTATTTTTTGCATCTCATTAAATGTTTTCGGAAGCTTAGACTTAAACTTAAATTTTGAGCTCAAAATCTGAATAGTAGGGATTGGTTAAGTATCACAAACTGAACTGTGTTCAAGGGGGGGGGGGATTCAAATTTAAAATAACTATAGAAAATGTAAAAATTAGTCGATTCATTTGCGGTTTAAAATAAAACTATTCTTTAAGTCAGTAACTTCTTGAAAATAAATTTTAAAGATAAATTTCAAAAAATTCCGTCAGAGGGCGCCTTAAACTTCAGAGTAACCAACAATTCATTTTAACCATTATTTTTTGGTTTTAATTAAATGCTTGCAAAAGCTTTTTAAATTTTTACGGAAGCTTAGATTTAAACTTAAGTTTTGAGCTCAAATTCTGAATCGTTGAGAGGGGGTTAAGAAGCGCAAACGGAAGTGTGTTCAGAAGTTGAAATTTAACCCTCCCCCCCCCCCTCAAACACAATTTAATTTTTCGCTACTTAAACACTCCCAACGATTCAGAATTTGATCCCAAAATTCAAATCTATGCATTTGAAAGCATTTAATGAGATAAAAGAAAATAACAGTTAAAAATAGTTGTACGCTACTTCAAAGTCTATGGCGCCCTCTATCGACATTTTGTGAAATTTATCTTTAAAATTTACTTTCAAGAAATTGCTGATTTAAAAATTAGTTTTGTCGAAAACTGCAAACGAATCGACCAATTTTTCCGTTTTTTACAATCATTTGAAATTTGAACCCTCTGAACACAGCTAAGTTTGCCTACTTAACCACTCCCAGCTATTCAGATTTTGAGATCAAAATTTTAGTTCAAGTCTAAAATTACGAAAGCATTTAATAAGATGCAAAAAATAACGCCAAAAAAGAGATGTTCGTTACTCCAAAGTCTAAAGCGCCCTCTATCGGCATTTTTTGAAATTTATCTTTATAATTTATTTTCACGAAAATACTTAAATAAAAAATAGTTTTAGTGAAAACCGCAAATCAATCGATTAATTTTTCCGTTTTTTATGTTTATTTGAAATTTTGGTCCCTAAACTTTAATGGCTGTTATCTCCATTGGAAAACGTTTTTGACCCTTGGTTTCCTATTTAATATTGTTTATCTTGATGTGTACTATGACCCCTCTTTTATTGTAAAAAAAAATTAGAACCACACTGTATATATATATAATAATTTATAGGATAAGTCGCTCTTTATTTGATTTACAGAAAAAGGAAATTAAAGTGATCGTTTTAATATATAAATGAAAATTATGTTTTTAGCATGGTTTAAGCTTATTACAATGCTTAGTCTAGATAAAAATAACCCATTTAAATATTTAAACGAAGATAGTGCGAAAAACAATAATATAACTCGTTAATATTAACAATAAAAATATCGTAAGCCATTACTAATTGCACTTTTCATAAATCAGAAGATAATAACAAATTGCATTATAATATAAAGAAGTAACACTTGTTTTTATTGCAATTGGTAATCGCGGGAACTTCTGAACAGAATTAAAAAATAATGTCAAACAATTGTTGATACCAATCCTTGTTGAAAAATTGTCTATATTTTATGTCGGTGTTATGAATTGCACGTGAGATAATCCTAAAATTACAATTTTCCTGATATTGAAGAGGCATGCAATTTTTTGCATGGCAGTTGCTTACAATGCGTAAATAATCTCTAAAAATCGTTTCTGAAAGAATCAATAGTTAAAATGGTGAGATATATTAAAAAAAATTCCAAATTACTATTTCTAAGGAACTTTTAGAGAGAAAAAATATTATTTTAACACATCTTTTACTTTTAAGATTCTAATAGATGTGACAAACTGAATTTTGACAAGTTTGATGAAAATTCGTGCATTAGTTATGGAGTTTGAGCTATTGAAAAAATCGTGAAATTGCTGCATAGAAGCACCATCTGTTTAGCAATTAATACTAAAATGTAGAAAATGTCAAATCATGTCAAGGACTAACAGATTCTGAAGTTTAATCAAAATCCGTGCATTAATTCTTCAGTTCCGCAAATTGTAAAAAGTGTTGCGTTTCAGCACCATCTATAGAGCGATTTACACCGAAAACTGATCAGCTCCTATTTTTTATCAAGGATTATATGGATATATTTTTTATTAAATTCCGTGCATTAGTTCTTGAGATACAACGCGCACAAAATTAGATTTATATAGAGACAGAGAGATAGAGACAGAGTCACGGACTCATAGATTACCGGGCAGACGTTTTGTAAAAACATGTTTTTCGATATCACTGACCCTTAAAACGTGTAAATTCGTTGAAAACCGGTAGTCTAAAATTTTTACGAATCTAATACTTTCTACTCGTAAAGATAGAAGAAAATAAAATTTGATTTTTTGTGATGCTAAAGTGACTGGAAACATGAAATTTGACAAGTCGGATATAAAAGTTGAAAATGATAAATCCTATTGAAAGAGTTCTAAAATATGATTTCTGTGAAATAGATAGGAACAAAATAATGAAATTTAAAAGGGGCGGTATTTCTCCAGTGAATATAATTATAACTAATTGGTGTTTATTTATACAAATACGGGATTTTGTTTTGAAAATTAGAGAGCCAGTAATTATCGCAGTTAAAAGTTAAGGTAGCTAATTTTCGAAACGAAATCACGTATTTGTATAAATAAACAGCCAATATTTATAAATATTTTCTCTGATGAAGAGCACGGATAATGTTTGGAAGTACCAAGATATTTGAAATAAAATTACTGTAATTTCGAGTGTATAAGTCGCGGATCAAATAACCCAGAAATGGACCAAGAAATTTTATTTAGTGATTGAAGACAAATATTTACGGCGATCTAATTAGTTACACTTCATTAGTAGCAAATCAATATTGGTCCAAAGTTGCCCCGATATTTCATTTATTGCAAATATTGCAAATAAAACGCCAATAATTGTTAAATATTGGCTTTTTATTAAAAATATTTCCAATGAATTTCCAATATTGTACAAATGCTGGCGTTACATTGGAAATAACTCCAGTGAATTTCCAATATTGTAAAAATGTTGGCATTACATTGGATATATTTCCAATGAAACCCCAATACTTAACCAATATTGGCATTTTATTGGCAATATTTTTAATGAAATCCCAATATTGGCATAATATTGGCTGCAAATATTACCTAAATAAGGGCAAAATGTAAACACCCCAATATTGAAGCAATATTTATGTCAATATTGCGCCAATGTGCCGATATTGCTCCAAGATGTAGACAATATTGGCCCAATATTGTTTGGCTTCTGGGGTTATTTCTTAAAAAATTCTGGGTCGAAAAAGAATTGTTTCACCCGCGGCTTATACACTCGAAATTAGGGTAACTATTAAGGGCCATTCCATGATGTTTTGTATCGTCATTCACGAAGATTATAACTGCGGAATTGTTGTCCACCGTTATTTTCAAAAACATTTTTCATCGGGGATACCTTATTAATTGAATAAAGCCAAGAAAACTTTTTGAAAATAACGGTGGACAACAATTTTGCAGTTATAATCTTCGTGACTGACATTACAAAATATCATGGAATGACCCTTAACATCTTTGATATTTTTAATCCCATTTTAAGTAAAACAGTGAACGTTTTAAAGTTCGTATTATATATGTTATTTTTAAAACAAGATGAAAATTGTATTCCGTTCTATTTTTTTTTACCACGCTTTTATTAACTTCACCTGTATGTTTGTGAGTTTGTGAGTTTGTGAGTTTGTAACTCTCCTTATTTTATGTATGTTCACCGATTACTCCGAAACCATGCAACCGATTAACTTGGTTTTGGTGTTAAATGAAAGACGATGCTCTCGAATTGGTACCACTTCAGTTTCATCGAAATTTGTTCAGTACTTTTTTAGTAATTAGGCAAAAACTAATAAAATTAGTGATTTTTAGCTAATTAAAAGTGTTGAATACGTTCACTGAATGGAGTGTAGACAGCATGGCCGAGCGGTCTAAGGCGCCGGATTGAAGCTCTGTTTTTCGAAAGAGATTGTAGGTTCGAGCCCCACTCCTGACATTATTTACATCTATATAAAATTAAAAAAAAATTTCCGTATTACAATTTTTATTTTTAACAGGTTTCAGTAAAGGAAGAGGAAGATATCAATTTGACGCGTATGTATTTTTTTTTTTTTTTTTTTGTATGTATGTTCACCAATTACTCTGAAACTATCCAACCGATTAATTTGATTTTTGTATTAAATATAAATATAGTTAAAAAAAAAAACTAAAAACCACGCTTTTAAAGTAATCAAACTAAAAATTGAAAAATAAATATAGTTTAAAAAAACTGAAAAACACGCTTTTTAAGTATATCAAACTAAAAAGTGAAAAATAATTCTTACTATAAGCTGAAAACGAAAATAGATTAAAAATACTATATTACAAAGAAATCATTTTTATTATAGAAATCAATTAATAAGCAATAAATAAAATTATCGTGGAAAAAAAAGCGTGGGGTGCTTCTTAAGAACTGATAGATGGAGCATGGTAGATGGAGCACCCCACGCTTTTTTTCCACGATAATTTTATTTATTGCTTTTTAATTGATTTCTATAATAACAATGATTTTATAATATTATAGTATTTCTCATCTATTTTCGTTTTCAGCTTATAGTACGAATTATTCTTCACTTTTTAGTTTGATATACTTAAAAAGCGTGTTTTTTTAGTTTTTTTAAACTATATTTATTTATTTGAGCCGAACTATTTAAATTATAGAACGAATAAATGTTTAAACAACTTATTCACCTATCGATCTAACTAATGTACCTAATAATATAGAACCAAAAATGAATATTTTATAAAGAGTAATTTAACTATGTAGCACGTTTTATAAAAATTTACTACATGCAATTTCCAATATTCATCGCATTTATTTGGTTTACTAAAATGTTTATTTTCTTACTTATTTAATTTAAATAAAAAAATAAAAACTATACTTAATTTTATTTCGCATTAGATATTTGAAATGTCATGCATAATTATTCAGCGAAAGGTATTAAATTTACTTTAATAATGCATTAATAATAGAATAGTTATTGGAAATGAAGTGAAACACATTATTGATTAAAACACTAAAAGCATGGACTATTAAAATAAAAGATAAAATGCTCTTAACCGGATAATAATGAATGCAGTAATTTAAATCAGTTAGTTTGCTTATTTATATTGATTACTTTTCTTAAAATAAATGAATAAAGATACATTCTGTATTCACAAATATTCTTTAAAAGATAAGTCACTCATTAATGGAGTAAATAAAGCGGTAAATTCTAGTAAATTTTTTATTTTTATTAAAATAATATACTGGCTGAAACTTTTGTGGTTTAGAGTACCAAGTGTAGAATTATTTTATTGCTCTTCTAAAAACAATTTAGGGGACGGTTAAATTTTTTTTATTGGTTAATTTTCATCATAGCAATATGGACTATATTGCATATATGCATTTAACCAAAAGCATATAGAACACTTTCAAAAAAATTTCAAACCTTATTAAAATTTTAAATTTTTAAAACTTTGATTTTAATTTTTAAACGACATTTTAAAATGCTCCTCATGTTTTAATTTTTGAGATATTTGCTTTTGCATTTTTATCACTTAAAACACTATTATAAACAAATTTGTGTAAGATTTTTTTTAATCTCTTGAATAATTAATATTTTACAGATTTTTTTTTTTTTTATTCCATATCGATTTTCATCAAAATTTTGCTTTTTAATAAGTAAAAAATCAAATTTGACTATATTAATGAAGACGAATTTTAAAAAACTTACACAATTTCTTTCTAAACAATATCAGGATACTACCTTATCAATTTCATAAATATTGATCGAACGTCACAAGACGCATTTCAAAAATGTAAAAACGCTGAAAAATTACTTTTGAGAAAAACAAATTTAAAGCATATAAATACACTTACTTTCATTATTTACTTCTTAAAACCTTCATAAATGATATTTTAATTAAAACCAACTGTTTAGGAACTATTATACCACAGAAATAGACTTTTTAGCGACTATTTTACTCAAATAAAGGTCCACTGCCCCTTTAAAGGTGTGAATGGATCTTGCGGCTGTGGAATTGTTAAAATGGTTAACACATGGTCGATAAACGTTCTAAGCTGTATGAGAAACAAAGTTATACTAGTTTGACAGAAAAAAATCATTCTCTTAAGGGTACAAAAAAAAAAAAAAAAAAAAAAAAAAACTCAATTTGTGTTTATAAGAAAAAATGAATAAAAATGTGTTTTCATTGCAGGAAATCATTTTTTAGAGGAATGATGGATTTCCCCGGACGGCTGGAATCACTGAACATATTTGAGGCATGGAGTCAAGAGTCTATTAATGTGAAAACGGGATTTTCTTTCCAACTCCTCCAGAAAAGCTTTTTCCACACTGAAAAAAAAAATATACCGCCTTCAACTAGAATGAATAGTTAATCACTTTCTGAATACCTAAACTAGAACTGTAGACGGCCGAACTACGCGAATAGATTGAACAACTAAATTGAATAGACGAACTGACATAGCATTTCTAGTCTCTTGTTTTCTAAGTAACGAAATGATATTGAATTGTTTCAGTTTCGAGAAATTATAGCTTGATTTTGGGAATGGTTTCATAAACTAGAATTATCGTTATTAAATTAAACCTCTTGTGTTTGCATCTAGTTGGAGAAAATTTGAAATATGTTTGACAACGGGAATATGGGAAAACACTCTTAAATTCTAGCAGTAAACTCTAGAACTCTCTAACAAAGGGCGCTAGAATTTATAAGGATGACATGGAATTATTTTTTCTAGAGCGAAAATTTAGATTCTATATGATTGAACTGTATTCTTTTCTCAGTGCAATACATGGCGAGTTTTGGGAGGTGGTAAATGGCCAGCAACTCGTCTCAATAGAACATCCCAACTGATTTGTCATAAGGGTTGATCATTCAGGCTTGTCATAAATTTCTTGATTGTTAACATATCTCACAACGATTTCATAACACAATGCTGATTTATAATTCATGAGAAGGGCCTCCGTGGCTGAGTGGTTAAGACATCACGCCGCTGATCGTGAGGTTGTGGGTTCGAATCCCACTGGCTATATTGCACACACTCTTTGTGTGGAGCTCCTGGTTGTACTTCTCGTGTGTTGTAATATTTCCTTGTGTGCTATCTCGTCCCTGTATATTGACGATGGCTTATAAGCAGGCTTCATGTCGAGCACACAAGTCAGATGTATGTTGTTCAATAAACAAACAAACAAACAATTCATGAGAACATTGTTCTTTCATGAAGTTTTAAGATTCATGATTATTGCTGCTGTATAATGGTGCATTTGTTATGTTTTTCAACGAAGCGAAATAAAAGATACGTTTTTTGCCAAATATCGATCAATTTTTCCGCGACCCACCAATGGATCGCAACCCTAATGTTGGGAACCGCTGCCCTAGGGCATAAAGTATTTTTCAATGGCAAAAATATCAAATTATCTTCTATTGTGATAATTTGGAATTTTGCCCTTGAAAAATATTTTATACACTAGGATTTAACATAATTTTAAAGCGCAAAAACTTCGAATGATCTTGCATTTTTTTTTAAACAAATAATAACAAATATTTTATGTGATAATTCAAAGTAATGCGGAATCGCATGAAATAGTACTTTTATGCATGCATTAAATTTTCTGCATTTTTAATACTTTTGCACACTTATCCCTTAATTGAACATACCATTTACAATTACAAATTTACTTAATTCTATGCTGATCTACTTTTGGTGTATAATGATGTTGGTGTATGGACCAATATACTTATGATAATTAACGATTCTAGTATGTGTTTCATTGTCTTTCTGATTTTTCATAATATAAAGCGGATTCGCGCGAATTAGTACTTTTACATATGTATTAACATATTTGCATTGTAATAGTTCTTCACATTTATCCAGCCAATTGAACATACCATTTACAATTATAAATTTACTTAATTTTATGCGGATCTACATTTAGTGCATGATAAATTTAATAAAATTTATGCAAAGTAAAAGGATTAAGTTTTTGGTGCATATATGAAACTTAGGCTTTAAGGAAATGTGAATACTGATTCAATCTTTTAAGCAAGAAATTAGATAATCAATAATAACCCAGGCACTACTTTAGACGACTTTTTCCGGGATTCAATTTATCAATAGCCAACGTTAATCTTTTCTGAAAAAATGAAAAACAAAGAACCCTCAGAAAATACATTATGATGCATATAACAAGAGATTTAATCGAGACATTTGTGAAAGTTGAAAGAAAATCAAATATAACTTATACCAGCAAAAAAAAAAAAAAAAAATAATAATGAATTTTGTTGTTTCATTGCAATTTAATCATTTATCTAAAACAAATTAAGGTAGCTTAAAAAACAAACATATATAAATAATTAAAATTATCTTTGGAAATATCTTATTAACAGATATCTCGTATATTCTTTATCTAATAAAAAATGAAACTATGATTATTTTCATGTAAATGATAAATTAAAATTGGAACATATATAAATTTAATCCTTATATTTTTATTTTATATTTACTGGGATCTATTGGCTTAGCATACAACACAGTTCAATATTTGTTTTATTAAACATCATATTATTAATTTTTATCATATCATCATATCACATTTTATTTTTTATCATCATATCTATCTTTTATCATCATGTATATTTTATCATATCATATTATTATTAATTTTCATCATGCTATTATATTAAACATCATATATAGAAAAATGTAACTACAGTTTTTTTTTAAATGATTATTTTTTGTAGTATTTATTTCTTGAAAACATTTTACTTGGGTGTTTAAGTATATTACTTTGCTTCATTATTATTGTTTTATTATTATTTTTAAATAGATATGTTTATTAATGTATTTTTACTGTTTATGCACGCCTGCGTGATTAAATCCTCTATTTAAAATTATAAATTTATTTTATTCTATGCAAACATATTATTGGTGTATGATAAATTGAATCTATGCCAACTAAAAGGATTACGTTACTGGTGCATATGCGAAACATAAGCTTTAAGGAAATGTGAATGCTAATTCAATCTTCTAAACAATAAATTAGATAATCAATAATAACCCTGACACCGTGTTAGACGACGTTTTGAAGGGAGTCAATTTATCAATAGTCAAGTTAGTCTTGTCAGGAAAAACAAAAAATCCCCAGAAAATACACCAGGTTGCGTATAGTATGAGATTTAGTCAACTCATTTATATATATTTATGTACTCAATTATATTTATATACTCATTTATATACTCAATTATAAATTATGTAAGTAAAATAAATAGTGAAATATTTTATTTCATTGCAATTTAAGAATTTATTTAAAACCAATAAAAATAGATTGAAAAAAAATACATGAATGTTTAATACTATCTTTGCAATTAACGTATTCACATAGATATCCAAATCTGTGTATTTAATAAAAAAATTGAATACATTCATGTAAACAAAAATTACAAATAAAATATATATACATTTAAATACTAAGATTAATCACGAAATTGCTGTTTTTTATTTAGAGGAATATATTGGCTGAGCATACAATGCAGTATAATAATTGTTTATTATAATAAAAATCATATATGGCGAAATATTCATGTAGATTTTCTTAAATAATTATTTTTTTTGCAGCATTTATTTCTTGAAAACATTTTACATAGGCGTTTAAATACATTACTTTGCTTCATTATTAATATTTTTATTATTTTATAAATATATATGTTTATTAATGTATTTTTACTATTTCTGTGGAATTGAATCTTCTAATTAAAATTAACTAAAAGGATTAAAGGCAAACTAAAAGGGGACACAGATGTCATATACGCACCACATTTGCACGTGTTTTTTACCCCGCCAATTTGGCATTGCACATTTGTGCCAAGTAAAGATCCATTTAATAAGTTCATAACAAATGTTAGAAAAAAAAATGTAAAAAAAAAAACTAAAAGATTTTAGTGAAATGTGCTGATTAAATTATACAACTGCATGTATTCAGTATGGCTATAAGTATTAGTATGTACGATATATTGTGAAGATTATATTTACTGTTTTTTACTTATTAAGTTTATCATTTATAACTGTTTATTTAATTTTTAATTTTTATTTTTTATTATGCATGCAATTTGTAACTTATATTCAAAAACAAAATTTTTGCCAAATTGGCGAGAGAAAAAAAAAACACGTGCAAATGTGGTGCGTATATGACGTCTGTGCCTAAAAGGATTATATTACTGGTGCATTTATGAAAATTATGCTATAAGGAAATCTTAATACTATTTTTATTTTTTATTTTAATTCTTTAAATTAAATTATTTAGTAATTATATACTAAATCAATAATTATTTATATCAAACTATTATCTATTTATTTTTTAAAAATACTAGAATCTCTCATTTTTTCAAGTAATTTATTTTTATACTGCAATAAAAAATCATGTGCTGCTATTGCATGCAATTTGTAACTTATATTCAAAAACAAAATTTTCGCCAAATTGGCGAGAGAAAAAAAACACGTGCAAATGTGGTGCGTATATGACATTTGTGCCTAAAAGGATTATATTACTGGTGCATTTATGAAAATTATGCTGTAAGGAAATCTGAATATTATTTTTATTTTCTAAACAAGAAACTAGATAATCAATACTAAGCTAGACACAGCGTTAGATGAAGATTTCGCGGATATCAATTTATCAATTAAAAAGTCAATCTTGTAAGAAAAAAATGAACCCTGAGAAAATACATTATGATGTGTATAACATGAGATTAAGTCGACTCATTTATGATAGTTGAAAAAAAAAACCAAGTAAAAATGAAAAATAATAACGAAATACTTTGTTACATTTCAATTTGAACATTAAAAATGTAATAATGGATTGCTATTTTTGAAAATATCTTATTAACTAAAATTTCCAAAACTGCTTATCTAATGATTAATAAAATTATAAATATCTTCATGTAAATGACAAATTACAATTGGAATGTATATAAATTTAAATACTATAATTAATCCCGCAATTGTCCTTTTTTATTTACTGGAATCCATTTTCTTAGAACACAGTGCAGTACAATATTTGTTTATTATAATAAACATCATATGTGACAAAATGTAAGTATAGTTTTTTTTAATGATAATTTTTTGTAGTATTTATTTTTTGAATACATTATAAGTAGGCGTTTAAATATATTGCTTTGTTTCATTGTTGTTGTTTTTATTATTTTATAAATATATAGGTTTATTAATATATTTTTATTATTTTTGCATGTTTGCACGATTGAATATTCCAATTAAAATTACAAATTTATATCATTCTATGCGGACTTACTATTGGTGGATGATAAATTTAATAGAAACTATGCAAATTAAATGGATTAATTTATTAGTCATATGCATTTATGATAGTTGAAAGAAAATCAAATGTAACTTATATACTAAAAAAATGTTTCATTGCAATTTAAGTATTTATTTAAAAGAAATGAAAACAGATTCAAAAAATGCATAATTGTTTATTACTACCTTTGGGATTATCTTATTAACATAGAACTCATAAACTGTTTTTTTTTATAAAAAATAAAATTATGAATACATTTATGTAAACAACAAATTACAATTCTAATATATATATAAATTTAAATGCTAAAATTAATCACGATATTGTTATTTTGTATTTACTGGAATCTATTTGCTTATCATACATTGCAGTTCATTATTGTTTTATTGTAATAAACATCACATATAGCGAAATGTAACAGTAGATATTTTAAAATGATTATTTATTGTAGCATTTATGTGTTTAATAGGAGATAGTTTTATGGAGGCGTTTAAATACATTAATCTGCTTCATTATTATTGTTTTTATTATTTTATAAATATAAAAAGTTTATTAATGCATTTTTACTATTTTTGCACGCATGCGCGATTGAATATTCTAATTAAACATATCAATTTTTTCATTCTATGAGGACTTACTATTTGTGGATGATAAATTTAATAGAAACTATGCAAACTAAAAGAATTAAGTTACTGCTAGTGATATGAAACTTAAGCTACAAGAAAATGTGAATACTGATTCAATCTTCTTAACAAGAAATTAGATAATCAATAATAATCCTGACATTGTGTTAAACAATGTCTTTTCGGGATTTAATTTATCAATAGCTAAGTTAATCTTGTCAGAAAGAAAAAAAAAACACCTCAGAAAATACGTTTCGATACGTTTAACAGAAGATTTATTCGATTCATTTACGATAGTTGAAAGAAAATAAATCTCCAAGTATGTTCCTGAGCTCGATAGAGTAGATGACCGGAGCGTGAATCCCGATGGAGCAGCCTAAAAGTAGCATGCCCTTTCGATAGCAGTGAACGACAAGATGCCGACAAGTTCCGTATATCATCGAACCTCCTTATGCGCCCCTTCCAAAGAGCTACCTCAAAATGCAAGGTATTTTAGAAAATTTTTCCCTTTGACTGAGATATTTTTCTTAAATTCATTAATGCAAATAGAGAATCAGATCTCTTACGTCTTGCCAGCCATAAGGACGAAATAAAAACATACATAAAATTACCATGTATTCTGTTTATAAAATATCTAATATCTATATATAATTGATCAAAGTGGTCTATAATTGTACATAATAATATATAAGTATGTAGATCAAACAGATGGAAATATTGGAAATCTGTGGGAATGATTTTGTAAATATTCATGTTTTCTTTATTTTATATTGTCATTTCTAAAACAAAGAATCTTAAGAAAATACGTTATGATGCGCATAACATGTGATTTACTAGACTCATTTATGATAGTTGAAAGAAAGTGAAATTTAACTTATGTAAGTAAAAAAGTAAAAAAAAAATACAAAGCTACATTGCAATGTAAGCTTTTAATTAAGATAATTGAAAATAGATAGAAAAATATAAAAATGTTTAATACTACCTTTGGAATTATCTTCTTGAAGGAGATCTCTTAAACTGTTTATTTAAGAAAATAAATAAAAATATGATTCATGTAAACGACAAATTATAATTGGAATACATATAAATTTATAAACTAAAATTATTCCCGAAGTTGTTATTTTATATCTACTGTAATTTATTGGCGTAGCATACAATGCAGATCATTATCTGTTTCTTATTTTTTTTAGTAATTATCTTTAGTATCGTTTATTTCTTGAATACATTTTATATATGCGTTTAATTATATTACTTTGCTTCATTATTATTGTTTTTTTTTTTTTTTTTATAAATTTACGTGTTTATTAATCTATTTTTACTATTTGTGCATGTCTGCATGATTGAATACTTTAATTAGAATTATAAATTTACTTCATTCTATGCGGACTTACTATTGGTGAATGATAAATCTAATAAAATATATGCAAACTATAAAGAATTGCGTTATTAGTGAATATATGAAACTTAAGCTTCAAGGAAATGTGAATACAGATCCAATCTTCTAAACAAGAAATTAGATAATCAATAATAACCCGAAGACTGTGTTAAACAACGTCTTCACGGGACTCAATTTATCAATAGCCAAGTTAATCTTGTCAGAAAAAACAAAGAATCCTCAGAAAATACATTGTAATCCGTATAACATGAGTTATAATCAACTAATTTATGATAGTTGAAGGAAAATCAAATATAAGTAATATAAATAAAAACAATAATGAAATACAAAGCTTCATTGCAAATTATGCTTCTAATTACCGGGTGTCCCAAAAATGACTGATGGATTTTAAAATTCAATAACTTGCAGACGGTGACAGCTATTTAAAAAAATTTTGCAGGAGGGTTATGTATAATGTCAGGAGTTTTTTTTAACCGTAATTTTTTATTTTAGTTCTCATCTAAAACAATAGGTGGCGCTGACGGCGATTGAAGGCCAGGTGATCAATGTTGAGTGAAGCGTAGAACTGGCCTTCAATCGCCGTCAGCGCCACCTATTTTTTTAAATGCGAACTAAATAAAAAAAAATTACGTTAAAAAATCTCCTGACATTATACATAATCCTCCTGCAAATTTTTTTAAATAGCTGCCACCGTTTGCAAGTTATTGAATTTTAAAATCCATCAGTCATTTTTGGGACACCCGGTAAAATAAATAAAAAAATATGGAAAAAAATATAAATGTTTAATTCTATCCTTGGAATTGTCTTCTTAACCAAGATCTATTAAACTGTTTATTTTATAAAATAAATAAAATTATGGTTCATGTAAACGACTAATTATAATTGGAATATATGTAAATTTAAAAACAAAATTTAATCCCGAAATTGTTATATTATATTTACTGTAATCTATTGGCTTAGCGTACAGTACATTACATTATTTGTTTATTATAATATGCATTACATATTGCGAAATGTAAGTATAGTTTTTTTATTATTATATTTTGCAGTATGCATTTCTTGAATATATTTTACGTTGGTGTTTAAACATATATAACTTTGATTATTATTATTGTTTTTAATATTTTATAAATATATATGTTTATTAATGTATTTTTACTATTTTTGCATGTCTGAGCGATTCAATATTGTAATTAAAATCATAAATGTATTTAATTCTATGCGAATTTAGTAATGGTGGAACATAAATTTAACAGAAACTATGCAAACTAAAAGTATTAAGTTACTGGTGCATATATGAAACTTAAACTTTAAGTAAATGTGAATACTGATATTATTTTCTAAACAAGAAATCAGATAACCAATAATAACTCAGACACTGCGTTAGACGATGTCTTCATGATAACTTAAATATCAATGGAAAAGTTAATCTCGTCAGAAAATAAACCCCTCAGAAAATACATTATTATATGTAAAACATCAGATTTTATCGAATCACTTATGAGAGTTCGAACAAAATCAAAATAATTGAATAAGAAAAAAAGATAAAATATAATGATTTAAAAAGATCAAAATATAAAAAGATATAAAATATCAATATCAATATATCAATATAAAAAGATCAGTTTAAAAAGAAGATCTTTTTATATCGATATAAAAAGATCAAATATAATGATTTATTTTTGGTTCATCGTAATTTAAGCATTTATTTAAAACAAATGAAAATAGATTGAAAATAATATATAAATGTTTAATATTACCTTTGGAATTATCTTATTAACGGAGATCTCCTAAACTGTTTATTTAATAAAAAATAGAATTATGAATATATACATCGTAGATGACAATTTACAATTTGTATATACATAAACGTAAATATTAAAATTACTTCCCAAATGGGAAGGGTTTTATATTTTTTGGAATCTATTGGCAAATCATTCAATGTAGTACATTATTTGTTTATTACAATAAACAATATACAGGGTTTGTTATAAATATCGAAACAATAGGTTATCTCCTTAAATATTGCCCCTAGACCCATACTTCCAATTGCAAAAATTCATAAAAAAGATGAAATTTATCATAAGATAATTTGAAACTCCATAGGGGGGGGGGGTCTGTTTGAAAAAATACTAAAATTAAATTTTTATACGACCCCCGTAGGGCAAAATTCTTAATTAAGAAGTTATTCCTTATCCATTCCTAAATTGAACAAAAAAAATTCATCTAATGTCTAAAAACCTGATAAAGATATTAAAATCCGAAACTCTAAAAAAATCGTGACTTACACCACTTTACCATGCCTGTAAACGAATAGTTTTTGGCTGATTTTCGAAGCAATTGAAGGATCGTCCATATATTATCTATTAAATGTCAATTTAAGACAGTGCCTCTCATTTGAACATAACGAAGCAGCGTATTGAATTAAATCTGAACTTGTTTTCAAAATATGTTGGTAGTCTGCACTTGAGGTCTGCATGGATCGAAATATCTAAGTGAGGTCCCAAATCGACCCATAGGGGGAAAAGTTCGGCCCGGCCTGAAAAAAAATTGAAATCATAACCCGGACCGGTTTGGAAATTTTTTTAGAGGTTCAGGCAGAGGTTCATAGTAGGTTACGCCGCAAATTTCTACATAGTTTTTTACATCGGTGTGGCAAAAAAAATGTTTTGTATGGCGGAGTTCTGACAAAAAAATTCCGTTTATAGCTTTTCGTTTTTTATATTTATACTTTTTATTATTAAAAAAGCGCCAAAGGCTGTATATTTATTTTATCAATGAATCTCTATTATCATTGAATCTCTATATGTAAATGTTTCACTTATGGTTAATCCATGTCCCATGCTTCGTAGACTTTGAAAAATATTATACAGTAAAAACTTTTAAGACGGAATCACATAGGAAAAAAAATATGTTATAGACAGATGCCCTTCCTAGGAGGTGTAATTGGAGTTTATATTTTTCTCAGGTAATATTGTATTTATTTTGCTTGGATCAACACATTTTCCGTTTAAGACAGAATTCATCAATAAGCAGACTTTTTTTCACTGGTTTTATTGTATTTATTTTTTAGCATATTCTTTTCTGTGGTTCAATATTGAAAATGACACAAAAATCTCTATTGCAGCGCTCCCTTCCAGAGACTTGCTTTGATATACAGACGTTTTGTAAAAAACATGTTTTTTAGTATTTCTGATACCTAAAACGTGTAATACCATCGATCACGTTAAAATAGAGTATTCACAGCATCTTTTAAAATTAATTTATAGAAACACAAAAAAGAACTCGGTTACAGTACGGTCAATGCTTAATAACTACTCCGGAGTACGGTTAAAAAATTCTTTATGCGCATTTAATTTAATCAGTTTTCTGGATAGTACTCATTATATTTAAATTCTATACCTCATATGCAGGGCTGCCCAAAAGTATTCGCATACCAATCTCCTTATTAGAGGAAATTGCTGAAGGGGAAATTTTAGCTGAAATATACGTATCGCGTCAATGAACAAAATTTTGGAATGTTTTTATTAATAGATACAATCTTCTACATCATATACAGGGCTACTAAGAAATTGAAAAAAATTTCCAATTTTAAATCGGAACAGCGAAAAGCGGCTTTGGAATGCGTTATACATTTCCATATGGTGAAATTAGACGTAATATTTTAATATTTTAAACGATGCTCATTACATTATTCTGAATTTCTTGGAAAATACTTCATAATCTATGCTTGATACATGATTTTTTTTCTTTTTTATAAGCTGGATGCATATCGATTCTATAAATTATAGATTTTCATGATTTTAGACTTTAGATATTTTTTTTATTATTATTATTTACTCATAAAATACATTTTTTAAAGCCAATAAGTTATCTGTTCGGGACGAAATATAAACGAAAGGTCTTTTCATCACATTGATTTTGGACTTAGCTTTAAAAATAAATAAGAAAGTTAAATGCCACTCTTTGAAAATAGACTATTTTATACAAAATAGCTAAATAACAGTTACACTGACTAGACATACAAGATACTCTTTTGAGTCTGTGTAGCATGTTTAACGTTTTTTTTACTTTATTCTTTAAACAAAACTTTTACTTTGCTAAATAAACATCTTGTCATTGAAAACAAAAGTATTTTTTATTTATGAAGACTGTTAAGTTTAATATATTTTTTGAAATGATTTCTTTAGCAATATAAATTTATTGGGTTAAATTGAAAGAATGTTTGTAATGAATTTACAAATAAAAATTTCCTCTATTGAGATCGGAGCCGTAAATAATTGAGCACTTCATCAAATGTTTGTAAGCACTTTTTCTCTATTTTCTTCTAAAAAACAAAATAAAAAACAGAATTTGTACTGAAACAAATAGGAAACAAAGTAATTCCGGCAGTAGATTTAATTACATCTGTTCTTGTTTTTTTTTTAATAACATTTGTTTTTTTTTTTTTATCTATTTTATTTTATTTACTTAGCACGGCAGTTTTTTTATGCTTTAGGTTAAAATAGCTGAGTACAAAAAGAAAACTTTTCTTTTTTAGCGTTCATTTTTTTTCTATATGTACTAATTTGAGAGTTTTATTTAAATTTATTTATACATTTCCTGTGCAATAAAAAATACAATATTTTTACATACTGATTTTGTGAAATTCAATCCCTGATATGTGAAGATACACCAAGAAAAAAATATTGTTCAGACATGCAGAATCTATATTGTGGTTAAAATAAAATAGTTCCATATATTCTTGATAAAGTTTAGCTCCCTTTGTTAGATAGTTCTACAGTCTCCTAGTAGAATTTAAGAGCGTTTTCCTATTTTCTTGAGGTCAAACTTATTGTAAAATCTCTGCAAATAGATGCGAACACAAAAGATTAGCTTTTGTAACTATAATTCTAGTTTATCAAATCATTTCTAAATCTGCCAATAATTATTATTATTGAAAAAAATTCTGTATCGTTATGTCACCTAGAAAACAACATATTAAAAATTTTACATCATTTCGCGTATTCAGCTCAGTTGTTTACCCTGTTGGCATAGTTTGGAAATCTGTAATTCTAGTTTAGGGATTAAGAAAATAACTAACTCTTCATTGTAGGAGAAAAAGAGTATTTTTTTTTAGAATATATATCCCTCACAGAAATCACAATGAATACGGAAAAGCTGACCTCTAGTTCAGCGAAGAGCATAAAATTAATTCAAATTAATTTTTACTTTCTTTTGCCGTTACACGACGAAAGTAATGGATTCATGAAATTTTAGTAACGCTAATTTCTTTACAACTTCCAATTCTTAAAATTGGACTTTTGCAAGAATGATTTTAAATTTATTGTATATTAGTGCTGCTGAAATTTGTTGAGTCAATTCAAATTTTGTGAAAATCGAATCAAAACATACAAA
Organism: Maratus speculifer; assembly: GCA_964019185.1. Lineage (NCBI taxonomy): Eukaryota > Metazoa > Arthropoda > Arachnida > Araneae > Salticidae > Maratus > Maratus speculifer. The sequence continues at coordinate 441,419,729 of OZ025291.1, read as the reverse complement.
GATGCTAATAAACTTTTTTTCGTTCTGTTTAATTGTATGAAACCCGATGAATTTAATGATATCCCATGAGAGGTAATTATTCTAGTTTGCGATGTTGATTGCGTCTTAATTATGATGGAGTTATATTATTTCCGCATTAATGAATTTAATATCCATAATACTAATACATTTTGTATTCTTGCATTTTTGCATAAGAATGCAACAGCTATTGCAGCAAGATTTGAATGTATATAGAGGGTGGGGCATAAAGATCTCCCTAATTGACGCGCAACGATTATTTGGTAGGCACTTTGGAGTTAACAGGCATGGAAAAGTACCCAACAGTAAAACAATATCCTTATGGATTGCTAATTTTAGAGAGAGAAGTTCGTGTTTAAAACGAAAGTCGTCTGGTAGACCACGTCATGTTCGAACATCAAGTCATGTACAGAGACTTATAGAGAACAAAGGAAAATATTTAGACGATGTCATTTTTCGTACAACAAAGCCTAGAAATTAATTAATAGCAAAAATTGTTGCACAATATAAAAATTAATAAATGATGTACATTATTTTTTCCTAATGTAAACATGAAATTTTTTGTTTTCAATATCCTATATATTTTCATTGACCTCTTAAAATGGAGAGATCTTTATGCCCCATCCTGTTAAAATGTTTTTAATACAACCCATCAAGCACATAACTTTCGGCATACGATCGGACCGAAGCCGTCAATGTCGGTTAAGTGTCGGTAGCAGGTTGGCAACTGAAACTTAAGAAACTTCTATTTTGACAGCCGGTTACGGTAATCGGTCCACTTTTGATTATATATCGGCTAGCGACTTATACCGGCAAGTGACGCAGGGCCGATATCTAAGTTCTGATAGTGAACCAATCAAATTTGCCAACAGCGGTCAGAATTCAGAATATTAAGTCTTAACCAATTTTTTTTCTCAATTTTATTCGAGTTTGAGTTTTGGTAAGGAATGTATATTTCATGTATTTCATTAAAAAATCTAACAGTGATAAACAGAAAATATGTCAAAAATAACCTCAAAAATAATCAGACGGTATTCGTGTGGTTAGCTATCGACATAGTTTTTTGCCGATACCGGACCGGCTGCTTGCCTCATGAAACGGGTGGCCTTCGTGCGGCATATCAAAAAAGATACGGAACCGGTAGCGGCAACCGGCATCGGTCCAATACCGCTGGCAGTGTCAAGCGGCTATCGTCCGATTTCTTACCGATAGCTCTGTGTTAGCTGGGAAACGTCCTCATTTGTCACGTTTGTCGTACAATTTTCGCCGTATTTTTAATTTGTTTTTATTTTTGATTATAAAATCATCTACCGGGTGTCCCAAAAATGACTGATGGATTCAATAACTTGCAAACGGTGACAGCTATTTAAAAAAATTTTGCAGGAGGGTTATGTATAATGTCAGGAGTTTTCTTACCGTATTTTTTTATTTTAGTTCGCATCTCAAACAATAGGTGGCGCTGACGGCGATTGAAGGCCAGGTGATCAGTGCTGAGTGAAGCGTCGACACGGCCTTCAATCGCCGTCAGCGCCAACTATTGTTTGAGATGCGAACTAAAATAAAAAATACGGTAAAAGAACTCCTGACATCATACATAACCCTCCTGCAAAAATTTTTTAAATAGCTGTATATACATATATAGCTATATATACCGGGTGTTCCAAAAATAACCGGGAGATTTTAAAATTCAATAACATAAAAACGGTGACAGCTATTAAAAAAATTTTTGCAGGAGGGTTATGTATAATGCCATAAGTTTTATCTCCGTGATTTTTGATTTTAGTTCGGAAACCAAACAATAGATGGCGCTGACGGCGATTGGCGCTCAGTCGAAGCCGAAACTGAGCTCACTCAGCATTGATACAAAGGAAGGAGATTAAGGATATGGAGTGCGTCTCATTCGATTTGATTTCAATGAAATGCAATTTTGCCATGGATGTAACAGATTCTTCGATAGTGGAATGCAGCGTTCAGAAATGGGTATAAATTTCGCAAACAGTATTTGAGTTTGCAGGATATTTTACATTTATAAAGTTTTATTTGCTCGGATAAAATTACTTTCTTATGGCATGATTTAAAGAATATTTTATGCATCGTATTTTAAAACTACACTGTTAAAAATTTGAAACCTTTGCTGCATCATCACACCTCCGCTTTTATAGAAAAAGATTACTTCACTGTATTATGAAGCATCCTCATTGGTCAAAATTGAGATATTCTATAATAGCAATGCAGTGACGATGCAGCAAATGTTTCAAATTTTAACAATGTTGGTGAAGATATTTTGCTACAATCTTGCTCTTACACCGTAAAAAATTGACCTATTTGCTGCAGCGTCACTCCACCATCTTTATAGAAAACGGTTACAATATTGTATTATGGAGCATTATCATTGGTCATAAAAGACATATTCTATAAAAGCTGTGGAGTGACATTCTAGCAAATGGGTCAACGTTTTTGCAGTGTTTCTACACTGGTCAAAATCTGCTGCATTTTGTTGCAACGCACTTCACCGCTTGTATATAATATCTCTATTCCAACCAATGAGAAAGCTCAATTTCACGGCTAAGTAACCGTTTGTTTTCTATACAAGCAGAGGAGTGCGTTGTAACAAAATGCGGCAGATTTTTAACAGTGTATGGGGAGGCATTTTTATAATAACTCTATCGCATTTTGACATTTTTTAATAATTTTTTTTTTTTTTTTTGCATTGCATAGCTGAGGTCCCTCTCAAGATCTCTCCTTTTTTATATTTCTTGATTATTTTCAATTATTTTGGCAATTTTCAACAACAGATGACGCTGCAGGTGTGATGAAAGCTATGGAGGATATTCCATCTACGTCGTGATCACGTGGTTAAGGCAAAAACTTCTAGTGTAAAGAAGAGAAAGCTCCGTTAGACACAATGTAAATCTCCACCAGCCAATGGAACAGGTTATCGCGAAAGCAGTATCTGCTTTCCTTCTTACCAGTCAGAAGTTCTTTGGGTAAATTACCGGTACCACGTGACTTTTTACAGCCTCGAACGCAGATTTGGAATATCCTCCATTGAAGAAAACTCAGTCTCTGAGTTCGCTATTCTGTAAGTTGTCTTTCTGCTGCAAGCGTATGCTGTTCACAGACTGCAAGTTTGCAGGTAAAAATGGTTTATTCTTTAGAACAGAGGATTTTTTTGGTGTTGAAATTCCACCGCCTAGAACACAGTGTTGCTGCTACAAGACGAAGTTTTCAACGGAAGTTTAATGTAACCAAAGGACCGAAAAGCGATACAATAAAGAATTTGTTTGAAAAATTTCAACGGACTGGAGACGTGAAGGATGAACGTGCTGGAAATGTAGGGCGACCGCGTACGACAACAACAAAGAGTAATGCTCAGCTTGTGCAGAAGGTGATCGAACAGCGGCCTCAGGTTTCCATTCGCCGTGTTGCAGCTGCGGTCCAAATAAAGCCAACGTCCACGTACCGTCTCATGCGCCAGAGTTTACACCTCTATCCATACAAAATTCAAACTCGGAAACCCCTCAGCGCTTCTTCTATTGATGCACGAGTAACATTTGCTAATGATATGGTGCAAAGGATTGATGTCGGCGATATCCAAGTGGACAGCGTTTGGTTTAGTGACGAAGCTTATTTTTACCTGGACGGTTTCGTAAATAAACAGAACTGGCGCATATGGGGAACTGAAAACCCCCATGTTGCAGTCCCATCATCCCTACATCCTCCAAATGTGTTGGTTTGGGCCGCCATTTCTTCCAAGGGGCTCATTGGTCCATTTTTCAGATCCGAAACAATTACTGCACCACGCTATCTGGACATTCTTCGAGAATTTGTGGCGGTACAAAATGCCTTAGACGACACTGCGAAGACCTCGTGGTTTATGCAAGGTGGTGCCCGGCCACATCGCACAGCCGAGGTCTTTAATTTCCTGAATGAACATTTCGATGATCGTGTGATTGCTTTGGACTATCCCACACATACAGGGAGCGGCGTGGATTGGCCTTCCATTATCGCCAGACATGAACCCCTGTGACTACTATCTGTGGGGACACGTGAAAGACCAGGTGTACCGCCACAATCCAGGAACAGTCGAACAACTGAAGCAGTACATCTCTTCTGTATGTGAAGCCATCCCTCCTGAAACGTTTATAAACGTTACTGGTAATTTCTTTCAGAGACTACGCCATATTATTGCTGCGCATGGTGGATATGTGGAAAATATCGTTCTTTAGATTTTTCAGACTGCAGCGCCATCTGATGTTGAAAATTGTAAGTAATTTCGTAAGTTTGTCTGTCTAAAAATTTACTATTGTCCCAAGCACATTACAACAAACGGTGTATTATTGATTTTTCAAATATACCGTCATTTTTGAAACAGCCGGAATAAAGTTACTTTTACTTCCAAAACCGATTTTTAATTGAAATTAACTTTATAAAAAAAATCTGCAACCAAAATCGAAAATGTAAATCAAGGAGTGATCTTGAGAGGGACCTTACTTGTGCAGTGCAAAAAAAAAAATTAAATTAAATTAAAATGTCAAAGTGCGACAGAGTTATTACAAAAATGCCTCTCCAAAAGAACACTATAAAAAATTGACCCATTTGATGCAGCGTCACTCCACAGCTTTTATAGAATATGTCTTTTATGACCAATGATAATGCTCCATAACGCAATGAAGTAGCCATTTTCTATAAAAGCGGCGGAGTGAATGACGCTGCAGGAAATGGGTCAAATTTTTTTACAGTGAATAGCTTTAGCTTGCGAGTTTCTTCGCGGGCAGGGACAGAGGGTTTACAGAATGGCAAATTCACAGATTGCGTTTTCTATTATAGCTTTCAAATTGCCTGCAGTGCCATCTGTTGTTGAAAATTTTAAGCGATTCCGAAAGTTGTATACCTGAAAATTTACTATTGTCCCAATCATATTGCAACAAACGGTATATTTCTAAAGCTGCCAATTTAAATTTTATTGATTTTTCAAATATACCGGTCATTTTTGTGACTCTCTGCATCGTCACCAACACTGTTAAAATTTGAAACTTTTGCTGCATCGTCACTCGATGTTATTATAGAATATCTCTGTTTTGACCGATGAGAGTGCTCCATAATACAGTGAAGTAATCATTTTCTATAAAAACGGAGGTGTGATGATGCAGCAAAGGTTTCAAATTTTTAACAGTGTAGTTTTAAAATGCGATGCATAAAATATTCTTTAAATCATGCCATAAGAAAGTAATTTTATCCGGGCAAATAAAACTTTATAAATGTAAAATATCCTGCAAACTCAAATACTGTTTGCGAAATTTATACCCATTTCTGAACGCCGCATTCCACTATCGAAGAATCTGTTACATCCATGGCAAAAATGCATTTCATTGAAATCAAATCGAATGAGACGCACTCCATATCCTTAATCTCCTTCCTTTGTATCAATGCTGAGTGAGCTCAGTTTCGGCTTCGACTGAGCGCCAATCGCCGTCAGCGCCATCTATTGTTTGGTTTCCGAACTAAAATCAAAAATCACGGAGATAAAATTTATGGCATTATACATAACCCTCCTGCAAAAATTTTTTTAATAGCTGTCACCGTTTTTATGTTATTGAATTTTAAAATCTACCGGTTATTTTTGGAACACCCGGTATATATATATATATATAGTTATATATATACTACAGGCCAAACCCGATTTTAGGCCAAACCCGATTTTAGGCCAAACTAGATTGGCCTAGGCCAAACTAGTTTATCCTAAAGCCCATCGGATAGACTAGTTTTTCCTAGGCCAAACCGGTCTATCCTAACGCCCATCGGATAAACTAGTTTTTTCTAGGCCAAACCGGTCTATCCTAACGCCCATCGGATAAACTAGTTTTCCTAGGCAAAACTAGTCTATCCTAAGGCCCGTAGGACAATCTAGTTTTTCCTAGGCCAAACTAGTTTGGCCTAACTCTTATAGGATAAACTAGTTTAGCCTGCTGTTTATTGGTCTGAACTAGTTTCTCCTAGGCCGATCTAGTTTATCCTAGGCCAATTCAATGTGGAGTGATTTTATTGAATTTAATGGCGCCACAGCGCCAACATTCTAGTTTGTCCTAGGCTGATCTAGTTTATCCTAGGCCAATTTAATTTTACGTGATTTTAGCTCGCAAGCGTCAAAGCCTGAGAAATAATGGGCTCGCAGGTTCTGTATGTATGAATGTACGTATTTATGTACGAATGTAGTACGTATGTACGTGCGTTATGTACGTAACACGATAACTCGTGATAAAAATATCCGATTTGCTTCAAATTTTGGATGTACGTTCATTGATATAAGGTACTTTTCTGATTAATTTTGGGAATTCATTGGATAAGAATAATATGGAAGCGAAAGGGAGGATAATCGCCCACCGTTAATTTAGAGAAATGGATTTTTGATGCAGAATTATCAGTTTTCATTTAAAATTTTAGATATAGGATCATTCTGACAAGGCGCCTCCATGATTAGTTGTGAATGTTTATTTTTAAGTGTAAAAAAAGGGCAATGTAGGTTAACCCCTCCCCATAATTTAGATAAATGGTTTTTGACACAAAATTTACGGACTTGCTTCACATTTGTATATAGGTTATTTCTGATAAGGCGATTCCCTGAATAGTTTCGTAATGGTTAAGTATGAAGGGAAAAATTACATCTCTTACATAGAAAAAATTAGTTTATCCTATGGGGATTTAGATAAACAAGTTTGGTGTAGAAAAAACTAGTTTATCCAATTGGCATAAGGATAAAATAGTTTGGCCGAGGCTAATCTAATTTCCTCGAAAACGGCTCTGGCCAGTAAAAAACATATTTGTCACTAGAAAAAGTATAAATGTGTGTCAAGAGTCATTGCTTATAATACCAATACAGAAATTTAACATGTTCCCCTTAGAGACATGATGCATTACACATGGTGTTTGCTTTTTTTTTTTTTTTTTTTTTTTTTTTGCACACTCTTGCCAACTGATATCTGACTTGCATTTATTATTATTATTATTGCATATTCGAGCCAGAATGAAGCTGAACAAAATTTGCAATCAAGCAGCATTTTCCATTTTTGAGAAATTAATTACCTGTCGACATATAAGCTATTCTTGTCACGGCGTCAATTTTTTTTTCGTGAAGTCCTAACCGGAAATTTGATTCAAAACGTAACTTTATTATTTTCTCAAAGATACAGCGCTTTTATGAAAAAATGGTTTACGCCATTCGATTATATGTTATCTGAATCTGTTAACCTTATGCATTTCCGAAAAGGAAGTAGTTCATAAATGTGTTAGGATGTAGCTCTTTAGGATTTGAGAAAAGCTTTATGGAATGACAGAGAAATATATTTACAAATCTACTTTTTACATAACTGATTCAAAAGTTATGATGTTTATAACTCTCATATTTTTTTCTTTTGTTCTAAATTACATTGATTATTTAATGAATCCGTATTTGAATATTGGAACTCTAAAAATCTAGATAATCATTAATACATTGTGTATTTTCCATTCTGTGAACACAACATAGTTTAAAAATACATTGTAAATTTATCCAATAAGTATATAAGCAGTATTTTTAAAGGAATCTTAATTGTATGTGAAGTAAAATCTGAATTTTATTGCAGAAATTGAGTAGGGCCAGATCGAGCCGGACTGAGTCTTTTTTCACTGATTTTTGTACAGACAGAGCTCTGCCTGTACAAAAGTAAATAACATTAAAGTAAATAATAATAATTTGCTTGAATAAGCCAACACCATGTTCAATGCATCATGTCTCTAAGGTGAACATGTTAAATTTCTCTATTGGTGTTAAAAGCAATGACTCTTGACACACATTTATACTTTTTCTAGTGAAAGATATGTTTTTTACTGGCCAAACCCGTTTTCGAGCTAAATTAGATTAGCCTCGGCCAAACTATTTTATCCTTATGCCAATTAGATAAATTAGTTTTTTCTATGTAAGAGGGTAATCGTTCATTTTTCCCTGCATACTTAACCATTAAACCCCCAAAACTATTCAGGGAATCGCCTTAACAGAAAGAACCTATACACAAATGTGAAGCATATCCGTAAATTTCTCAAAAACCATTTATCTAAATTATGGGGGGGGTAACCTACATTGCCTTTTTTTACACTTAAACAATAAACATCCACAACTAATCATGGAGGTGTCTAGTCAGAATGATCCTATATCTAAAATTTTAAATGAAAACTGATAATTCTGCATCAAAAATCCATTTGTCTAAATTAACGGTGTGGGGATTAGCCTCCCTTTCGCTTCCATATTATTCTTATCCAATGAATTCCCAAAATTAGTCAGAAAAGTACCTTATATCAATGAACGTACATCCAAAATTTGAAGCAAATCGGATATTTCTATCACGAGTTATCGTGTTACGTACATACGTACGTACATTCGTACATACATACGTACATTCATACATACAGAACCTGCGAGCCCATTATTTCTCAGGCTTTGACGCTTGCGAGCTAAAATCACGTAAAATTAAATTGGCCTAGGATAAACTAGATCAGCCTAGGACAAACTAAAATGTTGGCGCTGTGGCGCCATTGAATTCAATAGAATCACGGCAAATTGAATTGGCCTAGGATAAACTAGATCGGCCTAGGAGAAACTAGTTCAGACCAATAAACAGCAGGCTAAACTAGTTTATCCTATAAGAGTTAGGCCAAACTAGTTTGGCCTAGGAAAACTAGATTGTCCTACGGACCTTAGGATAGACTAGTTTTGCCTAGGAAAAACTAGTTTATCCGATTGGCGTTAGGATAGACCGGTCTGGCCTAGGAAAAACTAGTTTATCCGATGGGCGTTAGGATAGACCGGTTTGGCCTAGGAAAAACTAGTCTATCCGATGGGCGTTAGGATAAACTAGTTTGGCCTAAAATTGGGTTTGGCCTGTAACATATATATATATATATATATATATATATACATATATATATATATATATATATATATATATAGAGAGAGAGAGAGAGAGAGAGACTTTTTAATATTTTAATCGAGTAATAACAATATAGATATTTTAAATGAATCCTTTAATCTATGAGTGCCCACCGTTTTCATTTAATAATGCAGTAAAAAATAACTAATTTTGACATTTTTTTTTTTTTTAAATAGCTGTCATCGTTTGCAAGTTATTGAATTTTAAAACCCATTAGTCATTTTTGGGACACCCGGTATATTTTACTCTTAACGCAGATAAGTAAAAAAAAAATATTTCAATAAAACTGAAATTCATGACGACAATTTCTAAAATCATTTTTGATTTTAGAAAGTGAGATGCAGCGATTGATTTATGGAGCGGGTTGTTGTAGTTTTACCAAGTAAGAAATTGATTTTTATCTAATTTTTAAGTGCACGTAACCATGAATTTAAATGCATGTCTTCTATAATAAACAAATGAATCTAAATATTTAAAGTAATTTATACAGTAGTAAATGTCGAAATCACTTATTCACTTATTCACTTCTTGATGAACTGATGCACATAATTATGCTGATTCGAAATAAATAATTTATAGAAATGATTTTCATTCTGTGCACACATTGAAAGAATTTAATATTTCGAAATTTAATAATAATCCATGTATTCTATTTAGTGAAAATGTTCTGTGATTATCTTATTTTTGTATGGTTTAAAATAAGAAAAAATATATTAACAATTCAGCATAAATGCATTTATTGTTAGAGCTTTGAAAACTTAATGTAAAATTTTTTAGCAAAATATATTAAATTTAGTTTTATATTACATTTATAGCAGAATAATTTATCACAAGTGAAATAGAACGTAATGAGATATTGAATGCATTTCACATTAACATAAAATGTAGGGTTCTCATGCCTTGGTGATAGTAACGCGAATAATTTTAAAACAGTATACGGGCATATTAATATTGATTAATTACTCTTCCAGTTATACATGAATAATTTCAAACATATGTCACTCATTATTGGAATAATTCAAAAATGAATTATTATATTTTGCTTTCGATATTGAAATAAAATAATGTAGTGGAAATTTTTCTTTGTTTTTGTTTCAAATGTAATATAAATAAATCTTTTATTCATTTATTTTTTATTTTATTTTATTTTATTTTAAATAAGATCGTTCAACGTAATAAAAATTATTTTGTTTTAATAAGCTTGTAAACCGTTACAAACAGAAGTATACTTATTTTGGCTTATATATCATAATTACTATGTGGAGTAAAACTGATTACATTATCGAGTAGTTATGAGTTTTGAAACTGTACACATATCGATTCTATAAATTATGGATTTGAGATTTTTTTAATATAGATATATATATATAAAAGCAAATAAGTTATCTGTCCGGGATAAAAAATAAACGAAAGATTTATTCATCACACTGATTTTGGATTTAGCTTTAAAAATAAATAAGAAAGTTAATTGCCATTCTTAGAAAATAATCTATTTTATACAAAATAGCTAAATAACAGTCACACTGACTAAAGTTACACGATAACTGTTTTGCATTAGTGTGGCATATTTTATGTCTTTTTTGTTTGTTTGTTTTAAACAAAAGTTTTACTTTGCTAAATAACCATCTAATCATTGAAAATATAAATATTTTTATTTGTAAAAACTGTTAAGTTTAACATTTTTTAAAAATCATTTCTCAAGCAATATAAATTAATAAATTAAATTGAGAGAAAGTTTGAAATGAATTTACAAATAAAAAAATGTTCTATTAAGATCGGAGCCGTAAATAATTGCGTACTTCAACAAATGCTTGCTTAAAGATTGTATTAGTACTATATTAGATGAACCGTAAAAAGAAATATTTAATAGCTGTACCATAAATTTTATTTCGTCATTTTCTCAAATTGTCAAGATTTTATTTTTAGGATGTTAAAACATAAACTCGGTATACGACATAACATCATTACACACTTTATTGATTTTGCATAATATTCTATGAATTCTCTGATAATTTGTTGTTTATGTAAGAACTGTTTGTTTAGAAACTGATTTTTGGATATAAACTATGAATTATCTCTTTAGGGCTAAAGAAACAGAGAAGAACTCTTTAAACAGTGATTGTCCATTCATCTTCTAAAGTGCTAGAAAAATATAAACGGAAGTAGCATCGGAAAAGGAACTGTCGTTTAAAAAAAAAAGGAATACATTGGTCCCGTGTATAAATGATATGAATTCTTAGAAATTAATCTGATTTCTTTTATTTTTTCTTTTGGAAATAAAAGACATAACTAAATAATATTTCGTATAACAAAACAAACATAATGTTAATAATAAACTTATAATTTTCACATAAATAAAAAAAAGTCAAATTTTTGTGTATTTGCTGTTATCTTACATATTGTTGAACAAAGTAAATGAACTGGGGAAAATTGAAAGAAATTTGTATTGAATTTACAAACAAAAGTTCCTTCTGTTGAGATCGGGGAAGTAAATAATTGAATCTGTCAACAAACGTTATTAAAGAGTTTCTTTATTTATATCTCTTTAAAAAATAATCAGAGAATTTATTCTGAAACAAAGAAGAAACAAAGTGAACCAAGTAGTAGATTTAATTACATCTGTTCTTGTCTTTTTTTATCAATGTCTGTTTTTTCTAAACCGTTTTTATTTTCATTATTTAGGATGATTGTTTTTTGTTTCAACATAAAATAGTTTCATGGAGAAAGAAGTTAGTTTTCTTTTTACTTCGTTTGAAATATTTTTTCTTTTGTGTTAGTACTTACATGCAACTTTTTTATACACTGATTCGTTGTTATTGTAACTTTAAACAAAAGCTGACAACAAAAGTTTTTGAAAGTGTGAGATAAAGTCAATAATGATTTTTAAGTTGATTTCAAATTCTAAAGAAACGAACAAGCAACAAAAAAGAAAAAAAAAATCAGTAAAGTACTTGATTTTTTGAAAAATACGGAGTGTTGAATAAAAGCATGTTTTACGTTTCAAATGAATATCAGCAACAGTATTTAATTCCGCCTTGAGGGAATATAAAATTTCTCAGAAAAGATGTTCATCGAAATAAGTAAAGTATACTTGCATTATCAAGACGGCTAAATCAGATTTGTATATTTGCGAAGTCATGCACGGGATATACTGTATCATTTATAAGAGCGTTCGTAATTATGTAAATACGTAGCACATACATTCGTCTTTCAGTTCATTTGTCTCTACGAGTTTCTGTCCGTCCTTTCGGTCATCTATTCGCCGTCTGTTCATATATAACAAATCAAAAACTACCCAACCGAATCATTTGAAATTTAAAATGGATAATCATACCGTAATTTTGTCAAGTCATTTCAAATTTTATGAAAATTATATGCATACTTTAATTACAGGGACAATCAAAAGTATTTTGTTACAACTACCGGGACACGACCTCGTAACGACAAACGTCAAAAAATACTTTCAAGTTTATTTTATTGGTGTTACACTCTTTCGAACCCAGTAGAGAATTTAATTATATCTGTTCTCTTTTTTTGGTTTGTAAAAAGGTTTTTTTTTTCTAATCCGTTTTAGTTTTTACTATTTAGGATGATCGTTTATTCTTTCAATATAAAACAGTTTACTGGGGAAAAAAATTCTTTCACTTTTATTTGAAACCTTTTTTTCTTTTGTGTGTGAATTTACTTGCGACTTTCTTATACATTGAGTGATGAACAGTCCTTGATATTATTGCAACCTACAACAAAAGTTTACAAGAAATGTTTCTGTAAGTGTGAGATAAAGTCAATAATGACTTTTAGAATGATTTCAAACACTAAAATGACAGAAAAACTTTAAAATACTTGCTTTTCCATCAAAACAGTGTGTTGAATAATATCATGTTTTACTTTTTAAATTGGTATCAAAAACAGTATTTAGTTGCGTTTGAGATAATATAAAATTTCTCAGAAGTGGTGTACAGTTAGTAAAGCATATTTGCACATTCGGGTCGGCTAAAACGAATTTGTATATTTGCACAAGATGTACTGAGTCATTTGTATAAGCGTTCGTAATTACGTAAATATTTAGCATCTATATAAGTCGTTCAGTCCGTCCATATCTCTGTCCGTCCGTCCTTCTGTCGGAGCTTCCGTGCATCCAGAGCCTCCGTCTGTCCGTTCGTCTGTCCGCATTTAACAGAGGAAAAAATTACCCATCCGAATCGTCTTAAATTTAAAATAAATAATCTTTGCATAATTTTGTCGAGTCATTAAAAAGTTTATAAAAATCGGATGAATAGTTCAATTACACGGTCAATCAAAATTATTCCGTTACATTACAGCCAATGAAAAAAAATAGTTTCAAGTGCATGTTAATGGCGTTACCCTTTTTTGACATAATAAAATTGATATGAATCGATAAAGTATGTACTAAAATATACATTCTGTACAATCTGTGGTGGAATGAGTGTTTTTAATGAATTTACTGATTTACACAAAAGTATTACCCCTTCCCATTACATAATGGTATGTATTTTTGAAACATTTTTGGGCGCATTTTAATAATATTAAACTATTTCACATTTTAGGAATTTGATATATGTGGAGGAGTTTTACTAGAAATTCATTCCAGTATAATAGAAAGCCTAGAGTATTTACAGGGATACACAAAAATTTCGGATATTCTACTGTATCCGATGAATTGTATATTATTACACCAAGATCTGAATGCATTTAAAACTTCCATATAGTAATAAAGCACCACATATGCTACGTTTGACATGCAGTTTCTAGCTTGTATGTGTTCCATTTTTCCTCGAAAATATGTGCAATATTCCAATTTATGTAAGTAGTATGTTGTGCATATAAATTCATAGATTACGAACAATGGCATTATTATATATTTAACATGTATCGTAATGCTGTTCATGTTGTTCGCTTATTCTTAGTCTTTCGGTTATTTACCAATTTAAAATATTCATTGCATAATTTTGCATATAATTAATTGCACATTTAAAATATAAATAAAAGGATAGGTAGGCGAAAATTATGTAATTTACGAAAATAAATTTGAAAACCTTCATAAGGGAGATTCTAAAAACGTAGAATAAAGCTAATATCACAAAAATTTTCTATTCATTGATTTCGACAACACTTTTGTTCAAAAATTGTCTTAAGAAATCGTTTCATTTAATGGTTTTATATATATGAGATTTTAAAGACATTTATTTATTTGTAATTCTAAAAGCAAATAGTTATTAAAAAAATCCAATATCTATATCCCCATATTTCCCAAACTATTAGTTGTAATATTTTAGAAACCTCTGAAAATGTAAGCAAAATTAGTGTAGCTATAATATGAGGATAAAACATTAAAATATTTATAATTTTCATTTATTATGATTTAATAAACACAAAATATTTCGTGTGTCCCTAGTTGTAACCAAATTATAAATGTTTCACGTCTGAATAATATATATTCAAAGCAAGTATTTGCTTTTGTGATTTATGTACAAATAATGAATTTTAACTTAATATTTTTCAGTTACTTATTTTGCTGCAGTTATTTAAAAATAGACATTTTAGATAACATAATTAATGTTCTTTTTACATCAACGATGGATTTTTACATCAACAATTTTTACTCAAGCAGGAATTTAATATTCTTAATAAAGCCATTTTCATTATTATATCTTTTGTGTGATGTATAATTTGTAATTTTTATTTTAATAGTGTAAATATTGTTACCTGGCATAGGTTTGAAAATTCTTTAACGCTACTAGCTGTAGATATTTTTATTAAATTAATGTCAAGATATAATGTCAAAGAAAAATATTTTTGTTTTTGAAGTTTAATTTTACATCTTAAAGGATTTACTAACCGGTATATAAGCTTTTAAAAAATGTTTGTCACCTGTTTTGCATTTTTTAACAATGTTAATAATTGCGATTAAAAAGTATCGAGTTGCTTACAAAGAACTTACAAAGCAAATTGTATGCTTTTTTTTCGTACATCTTCAAGGATTGTGCTGGGAAACGTGGGCGATTTTTCTTCTGAAAGAATTATAGAATCTAAAAAAACATATTGAGAATTTAAAATAGTTTAGTCCAAAAAAGGTTATTTTTTTAAATACGATTGTAAATATACATTGTTAAGCACTCGTATGTGTTTTAGTGTTCCATTATATAAAACACCAAACTTGATTACATTCTAAAACAGCTAAATAATTTTCTTAAATTTGCTTAGAGAAATTGCAAAGAAAATTAATTTTGAGATATGATGACTGAGCATTTAAAATAATTTAATCCTTTGAGCATTTTAAATATCCTTTTCTGTTAAATAGCAATTATGACGATAAAAACCTGAAAATGTTTCTGATTTTCTTCTATTATGCTAAAATAAATATAAAATATTTGGTGTGTTCCTTGTTACAACCAAATTATTAATGTGTCACTTCTGAGTTATATATGCTCAAAACAAATATTTTCCTTTGTGATTTATACAGAAATAATGGAGGTTAACTTAAAATTTTTCAGCTACTTGTTTTGTTGTAGTTGTTTAAAAAAATGTATTTTGATAACATAATAAATGTACTTTTTGTATTAAGGATGAAGTCTCAAGCAGGGATTCAAGATTCTTAATAAAGCCATTTTAATTATTTTCTTTTTGAGTGATTAATCAATGTAATATTAATTTTGTAATTATTATTACCTATCATACGTCGGAAAAAAAAATTAACGCTACTATATGTAGTAAGTTTTATAAATTTAATCTTAAGATATAATGCCAAAGAAAAATATTTTAGTTACTAAAGTATTATTTCACATCTTCAGGCTATTACTAACCGATTTATCGGCATTTTTAAAAATCTCTTTGTCATATGTTTCGCAATTTTAAGGATTGTTAATAACTGCGATTAAGATGCAACAAATGCAATAACTCTATAGTTTATTTTCTTAATTCTTCAATAATTCTGATGGAAAATGTAATAATTTTTCCTTAAAGAATTATAGAATCTAAAAAATCATATTTAGAATTTAAAACTGTTTGGGTCTAAAAAAAGTTATTTTTAAATTATGAGTGTAAATATACATTGTTTAACACCCCTATGTCTTTA
This sequence comes from Maratus speculifer, assembly GCA_964019185.1. Classification (NCBI taxonomy): domain Eukaryota; kingdom Metazoa; phylum Arthropoda; class Arachnida; order Araneae; family Salticidae; genus Maratus; species Maratus speculifer. The sequence goes on along the minus strand of OZ025291.1, from coordinate 441,403,652 downwards.
GAGTTCCATTATGCAAACACCCAACTAGATTAGCTTATCAACGATTAAATAAGTTTCCTAAATATGCTAAATAGGCTTATTATTAACTTTTACATTTATATTTAAATAACTGTCAGGAATAATAAACCTCAAAGCGATAATTTTTAGCTGTGATGAGTTATTTATAACCTTATATTTCCAGGAAATGTAGCTAATTTTCTTTTAGATTCAAAACATATTGCTTGCGAAAAAAGTCTATGTTATTTCATTGGCTATTTTTTAAACTACTTATTCTATATTAATTTAAAATTTACTATACTAAAAGCGTAAGTAGAATCATTGAATAAAATTATGTATTCAGTCAACTAGAAGTGCTTCACATAATACCTATCTCAAATCCATGATAACAAAAACATTTGTGTTTACATTTTTACAAAATTAATGCTTATATATTTCTGTTTGATAAAATAAATATTGTCAAAAAATTGTCGAAATGTTTAGTAAAATAAAAATTGTCGAAAAATAAACAAATTCTACAATTAATATTTCGAGTTATAATAATTTCAAATCACTCTATTTTTCAATAAATCTTAAATTTAAAAAAATAAATATGAGATGTTTTATCATATGATTTTATTTACAAATAATATTATTAACTACCACAAAAAAATTAAAAATTGTAACTTAATAAATAAAAAAAAATATTTTAAAATCTGTGCCGGACCCTTTTAAAAAATTTCATTTTATCAAATATTTATATTATAGTAAAATTTTCTAAGAAGTTCTACATAAATTTTGAGTAGTTGCGATAAAAATGCTCTACACAAATCATTACTATATGAACGAAAAAATGGGTGTTTAAGGAAAGGCAAGCATCCCTGACTTAAGAGTGTTCTTAAATCAAAAAGGGCAACTTTATGAGATAAGTTTGAATATATTTTTGTCCGGAAATGCATGAAACAAACAAAACAGGTGTTGTTATTCAGAAACTAACTAATTGCAAATAGTTTTTTTTTTTTTTTTTTTTTTTTTTTTTTTTTTTTTTTATACAAATGCAATATATTTTTCATAACAAGCTTTCAAATTTGACGTTTTTGAACACGAAAGCAGAAAAACAGGGCATCAGGTGATCGAAATAGCTTAGAACTGACTACGTAATTAATAATCATAAAATGGAAAACTAAATTCGATTCAAAATCGCTGCCATAGCCAGTTTTTCCAATGTTATATCTTTCCGTTAAAAAATGAATTTGTAAATGCGTCAAAATGTTTTGCGCTTGTTCAGCGGAGCAGGTGAAAACAACCTTAAACAAAATGTAACCTACATACTTACTTATTTTAATGGACGGTGAAAAGAAAAAAAATATCAGTAACTTTCCGAATTATAATGAACTGTAGTTTTTTTCTTACATTTAACCATACCAGTGTTGTAAACGTTTAAAAATGCGGTATAGTAGAGTCACGAAAGTTCATGGTTAAAATCTATTCTGCTCACTAATTTGAGAAGTAGAAAATATTCAAAACGTTTTTGTAAAATGTAAAAGATACAGGTGTGTATACTTCAGTTTAACTTCCACAACATCTGTGATCCCTGGGCATGGGATATATCGCACATTAAGCATGCGTTTTCCATTTCCTACTGTTCTTTAGCTGCAAAATGATTATAAACCGAAAGACAAAATATTATTAAAATGATTCAGAAAAAGATTCTTAACCGCTTAACTAATTAATATTAAAAAAAAAAAAAACTTTTTGAATAATGTTTATTTTTTATGTCTTTTACAGAATTTTTAATCTTCTATCACCGGTCTTTTTGCTTAACCGAAAAATGCTCGGATTAAATAATATAAAATTTACAATAACATTTTACTGGTGAGAATAATAAATTATGATTGGAAAAAGAATTCCCGTACGTGGTATGGGAAAATCAAGATTGCCAAAATCACGCTACCCGTACGACGGGCAAAACAGAGAAACGGTATTAACCCGGGAGTACACGCGTCGGGTCTTATTGACCCGGAGTGCCTATGATTTTTGCAATTGTAACCACTTATCTGTTAAAAGTAAGCTTCAACTTTTTTATCGCAAAATTCGTAAGGCTTGTCTCCGCCTAAATAAAATGACGGTTATAATTTGATTTTTTTTGGTGACAAAGTTAAAACCATTTCTACCCTGGGTAAGTGCATGTTCTCTACAGGCGACTAGACCCTGGCCGTCCACATTCGCTCCGGTTAATTTCAAGAAACGCATTAATTTCAATCTCTGGTATTTAAATTTAATAAATACCTCTATAACATATAAGCAGCTTGCTTATGTTTTTCCGTTCCCTGAAAGCAGATAAAATTACGTATGCTTCAAACAATAGATCTTTAACCGAAGTACCGTTTTAGAAATATTTCAAATTATCATGTATTTTTTATTGCGTAAAAGAGTTTAAAAATAGTAAATTTCAGTTTCAGAATCATTTATCGAGTAAAACTTCAGATTGTATCTGAAATTACTTAAATTTTCTATTGTTAAATATCAGTATATTTTGTGTCAGTTATAATTACAGGTTAGAATCTATTCAAAATTGCCAATGTGGAATATTGTCAAAAATGTACAATGTATTTTCCATAAAAAATCATTAAAGTATTAAAAACAACTCGAACTATTACAGTTGTAAAACTAAGCGAGTGAAATTGTAATTTTTACATTGATTTAGAAGACAATCTTTACACTGTATATGGAATTCAGATACACAGGTAAATTGTTACCATATGTTTTTTTAGATTCCAGACCAACTATAACAAAAATATGGATTTGCAGTATCTATCAGTTCATGTGATTCTGTTTTATGTAAGAATAATTATTCCGATGATAAGAAAATGATTTGTTTTTATGTTTAAATTTTCTGTATATTTAAATTATTATGAAAATTTCCAAGTATTTTGTATACAGATCTTTGTTTACAAATCTTTGTTTAGCATATTAAGCAAAAATTTATGTAAGAAGAGTATGTTGCAAAAAATATGTGTCACATTAAACAAATACATATATACATTTTACATATTACACAGAAAATGTGTGATTGATACATAATGCAAAAATCTGTGATTCTTGCATTGTACATAAATATATATATGAACACGGAAGATTGCATAGATAGATATTTAAGAATATTGTAGAGGAGAGGGGTGCACATTTGAACTGCAAGAACCTTCAAACGCTCTAAATATTTTCCTTGAAATAAATTATTTTTAAATAATGTATATGGCAATACATTAATACTTCTTCAATACAATAAGTATACAAAGTTACATCATTTTGTACGAACAATACTGTCCAAGCAAGGTATGTATTTTCTCCCCTCTTAAATCTAAACTTAAGAAAATAAAGTTGCAAGATTTTTATTTAGAGTTTTGTATCCCTAAAACTTCAATTTATTGTACAATTCTGAAATAGAGATGTTAGCTTTAGTTTATAAGCTTTGTTTTATTCAAATCAGTCAGCCGAATTTACTAAACCGTTGTAATGTGAACTACATGTGATGGGCAGGACCTTTGAACAAAAAAGTTGGGGCACCACTGAACAGCGAAAAAAACTCCAGATAAACAGGTGATATATAATAATTGAAATTACTTAAAGTGATCATTTAAAACTAAGAAGCAAAGGGTTGTTGATGTATTTAAATATTATTATTTCTGAAAAAAAAAAATAATGTGAAAAGAGGTTAATAATGAATGTCAAAGAACACGGACTTATCCTTTTAACAATTAACCTTACTACACACATAGATTCCAACCTCTGGATGTATCAGTGATTGGAAATTCCAAATCTAAATTGATGTTGGCATTCATTTATTGGATAATTGCAAATCCTGGATACACAATAATGATTCATGATTTAGCAGGGTTGTTCAAACCTTTACTCTTTCCAAACATTAATTCTGGCTTTCTTAACGGATAAGACGGAATTTTATATCAGATTTCTACATAAAAAGATTGAATAAAAATTTTTAATTTTCCAGAAGCATCAGATATCACATTGGTGTATTTCAAGGATATTGTAAAAAAGTTTTTACAACCAAACACAACTGGGAGAACACTCTGTGTTTTTTAGCAATAAGTTTTGACATTAACATTGATAGATTTAAGTTTGGTTAAATAATAAAAAAATGTAATTTCAACATAATGTAGTTATTTAATTTTATTCATATTACTTTGTATTTCTGAAACATAAGCATTTTTTTAATAAAAACTCTCACTATCTTTATACTTTATTCATTTGTTTAGGTGCCCCTTTAAGGGGCCCCTTACTTATTCAATGGTACCCCTGCATGGGGCAGAGTTGAACAGCAATCTTTCAGTTTTTAAAATCTACACAATTCAATTAATTTACTTGGAGAACTGGTTCGTATAATGAAGAAATGCATTTTTCTTTTAATTATGTAATATTTAATACACTTTCAATACAATTCGAATAAGAAATTTATTGATTATCTGAAAAAATGTTCAAACGGGCCCTCTTCCCTATATAAATATGTGATTTCTTGTGTAATTTACTCATTAACGTATGTATTTCAAGGGTGATTAAATAAGTTTTGCACACATATTATTTTTATCACTCTATACATTAAAATATGTATTTTTAAATTTACACATTAGGTGTATATTTTGGCAATTTAAACAGCACTTCAAACATGTAAACAAACTTTTTTGTATTATATACTTATTTTTACGTGGAACACATTTTTTCAGGATGAACTATACATATTTCTGGATACAACCATGTTTAAAAATTATTTATTAGAATGAAATGATGTGGAAAAGTTTTGAAAAGGTTAATGTAAATATTAGTATGAATTATAATATAAATGAAAATAATTTATTTTATAAGCAACGCTTTCACATATATATATTTTTTAAATCTTAAATGCTAACTATTATCTGTTTGCAGTGTACCAGTATACTGAAATTCGCATACATCTTTTTGCAAATAATCAAATATCTCTAAATATTTGAAGTAATTTATATAACAAATACATGTTGAAATTACTTATTCACTTCTTGATGAACTGATGCACATAATTATGCTGATTTGAAATAAATAATTTAGAGATATGATTTAAATTCTGATCACGCCTCAGAAGAATTATGATTTGCAATTTTCCAATAATGATCCTATTTATTCAGCTTATTGAAATGCATTTTTGATTTTACTCTTGCTTCACTTAAAGTTAAAAAATATAAATAGCCCCACTTAATTGCATTTCTCGTTATATATTTGACATAATGCACAGAGATTAAAATAAATGCAGGAAAGTTTGTTTTATATTGTATTAACAAAAGAATAATTTATTAAAATGAAATGGAACGTAACGGAATATCTTAAGCATTAAAAATTAACGTAAAGGATAAAATTCTCTTACTTCAGTGATAATCGCCATAATTTAAGCTAGTTGGTTTTCTTACTATAAGTTATGAATATATTCATATATACATATAATAATAATTTAAATAATAATTCGCTCTTTATTTGATTTACTATAAAATGAAATTAAAGAGATCTTTATTAAATATAAATGAAAATTATATTTTTAGCGTGATATTTGCTTATTTCTGTGCTTAGATTAGATAAAACATACCCGTTTAAATATTACAAAGAGATTGGTGCGAAGAACAGTAATATAAACTCGTTGATAAAATAAAATAAATTGTAAGCTATTAACAATTGCAGTGTTTATAAATCAGAATATATTTACAAATTACTTTTTACAAAATAAATATTATAAAGATATGACTTTTGTTTATTTGTAAGTGGTAATCGCGGGAAATACTGAATGATTTTAAAAAATAAAGCTGCAAAATCATTGATACTAGACACTGTTGAAAAATTGGCTATATTTTATGTCTGTGTTATTACTTGCAGAGGGATTTCAGTAGAGAAAATCAGCCTAAAAATACGATTTGACTGACACTGAAGTTGCCAGAAGGATAAAAGTTAGCATCGGAATTGCTTACAAGATGTAAAAAATCCCTAAAAACAGTTTTTGAAAAATTCTATATTTAAAATGGAGAAATAAGTTAAAAGCGTTCTAAAAAAACAAATTACTATTTCTATGGAACGCTTAGGGAGAAAATTTTCAAATTTAACGCAGTTTTATTTTTAAGATGCTAATAGATGCACAGAACAGTTTAAAAAAAATGATATTAAAAACGGTTGAATTCACGAAAAGCGTTTTTAAAACATTTTAAATTACAATTTTTATAAAATTTTTGATCACAGAAACATAAAGCTTACTAAGGCGGCTACTATTAAGATGAAAACTCATGCCCAGTTTTAAAAGTATCTCAATTTATATGGGTGCAGGAAAAAAATTAATCGGATGTGGCAATCACAAATCATTTTTCTATGTCATATGTTAATACTTAAAATTTTCTATCACCTAAATTATTGACATAATTAAATGGCAATCTATGCACATCATGGGGACTCTAACGATATGAAATTCCGTGCATTATTTCTTGAAATATGACAATCATAAAAATGACACAAATCATATAAAATACAGCATAAAAGCATCAGTTCATTCAATCCCAAATAAAGTGACACATTATGCAAAAATTCATTTTACGCTTTATTCTATAAATAAGTCTGTCACAGGTGTAACTTCCAACATAATTAGTTTCCCAATTGTAGTAACGCAGAAAAACACGTTATTACACTATATACTATTATTTTAACACAATCAAACTGATTGGCAAATTTATCATACGAATTGAATATTTCCAACTGGGCGAAAAATTGCCGAGGCCGGGAATCAAACCCAGATACTTGGCTTACAAGGCCTATGCTTTACCATTTAAGCTAACTGGGCGATAGCCGTCGGGCATTTCCCACTGAGCCAACCTTATTGATCATAACATCTAGTTTGTCATTTAGACAGCTCGCTCAGATGGAAATATTAAATTCGTATTACACTATATGTCTAGTTATGACCACATTAGAAGGATGCATTGCGTGGGGAGGCAAGCCTCCAAACCACATCAAACTTCTTCCTTCCTAGAGATTTTGTGCTTTTATGCACATTTTTAATCCCGCATGCACAACTATGTGCTAGTTTCACATTACAACAAAATCATGCAAATTTTCTTTTGTCCCTCCTATGAAATTTACTTTTGTCGAGATATACTGCTTCCCTTGCAGGTGAGCGACTTGATGAGTAATTTACATCGAAATCTATCTTGCAATAACTGTATGGAGATCTAATTAAATCTAAAGTTTAATGAAAATCCGTGCATAAGTTTTTGAGATAATAAAAAATGCAGCACAACGCCACCTGGTTTGAGATTTAGACCAAAATATAAACAACACCAAGTCATATAAAGACTAACTCAATCTGAAGTTTTATGAACATCCATGAATTAATTCTAGAGATAGAGGTATTGCAAAAATCACATAAAAACCGAATAGTAGCCTCATCTGTTGAGCTATTTACACCAAAATATAGTTTGATAAAAATTGAAAAAATCGTGAAATTGCTGCATAAAGCACATTCTGTTGAGTTTACAAATTTTAAAGTTTAAGTTTTTAAATTTTTTTAAATTTTTAAACGAAATTTTAAAATGTTCCTCGTGTTTTAATTTTTGAGATATTTTCTTGCCTTTTGCATTTGTATCATTTAAAATTCTATTATAAACAAATTTGTGTAAAAATTTTTTAATCACTTGAATAATTAACATTTTACAGATTTTTTTCTAAATTCTATATCGATTTTCATAAACATTTTGCCTTTTAATAAGTAAAAAAAGAAATTTGGCTATGTTAATAAAGGCGAATTTAAAAAAGCTTACACAATTTCTTTATAAACAATATCAGGATACTTCCTTATCAATTTCATAAATATTGATCAAAAATTACGTCACAAAAAGCATTCCAAAAATGTAAAAACGCTGAAAAATAAGTTTTGAGAAAAACAGATTTAACCCGGGAAGACGCGCGCAGGGCCTAAAAGACCCGGAGTGCGTTTGGTTTTTACAATTGTAGCCACTAATTTTTTTAGAGTAATCTTCAACTTATTTTATCAGAAAAATTCTAAGAATTGTCTCCCTCTTAATAAAGTGACTGTTATAATTTGATTTTATTGGTAGCAAAGATAAAACTATTCATATGCTGATAAGCGCGCGTTCTCCCGTGTTAAAGCATATAAATACACTTACCTTCATTATTTTCTTCTTAAAACCTTCATAAATGATATTTTAATTTAAAAAAGAACTGTTTTGGTACTATTATACCACAGAAATAGACCTTCTTTGCAACGATATTTCTGTAGACGATTTTACTCAAATAAAGGTCCCCTTAACCCTTAAATGCATATTGTATCATTTTCGATACCATAAGTGTTCCCGATTTATTGGGGGTTTTAATCACATATTCCGTATTCTCACCAGAAATTTAAAAGAGCAATTTTCACTTTACTTAATGACAGATCATTCGTAATTAAATAAAGAAAAATTTACTATTTAGATTTTTCTGGTATGAATTCTGATTCTTTGAATTGCGCATTTTTTGGAACGCGTTCTATCCTATGCATTTAAGTTTTAAGAGTGTGGATGGATGTTGCGGCTGTACAATTGTTAAGATGGTTAACACATGGTCGACAGCGTAATAAGCTATATGAGTAAACAAAGCTATATTCCATTTGACCGAAAAAATCATTATTTTGAGAAAAAAAAAACCTTAATTTGAGTTTATAAGAAAAAGCGAATAAAAATGTATTTCCATTGCAGGAAATCATTGGTAGAAGAAAGATGGATTTCTCCGGACGGCTGGAATCATTGAACATGTTTGAGGTATGGAATCAATGAGTCTGGAATCATGAAAACGGGATATTATTTCCGGCTCCTCCCGAAAAGAACTTTCCAATTCGTGGAGAGTTTTAGAGGGTAATAGACGGCCAGTAACTCGTCTGCCTAGAATATCCTAATTGATTGGGGTATGATTTAGAAATGAACAGGATCGGGATTTTATTAGGCTAATATCCTATGAGCATGCTGACATCAATCTTTATGATTCCTTCCACCAAATGGAAATCTTCCACGAAGCGAACACGATGTGGTCTGTAATTGTCGTCCACTACAGTGAAGTTATATATAGATGATGTAGCGTAAAAGTCTAGGATAGGTCTAAATGTCTCATTCGAATAAGGCTGAAAAGTCAGAGCTACATTTCTAGTAACTTAGAGGTCACTGCATTATCAATGGAGATAACAGCATATACCACTAATCCCACACCGTCAAATCTAACGCTTCCTTGCATGAACGCAGTATTTTTTCTAGTGCTAAGTTCCCTCCAGGTGAAAATACGTCAGTTATCAAGATTAACAGAAATAGGAGTCATTAGAGAATATATATTTTTTTACATTCATTTCTCCACCAGTTCACATTCTCTGTTGCCCACTCCTTGCGGCTTGTAAGTTCCGACAGAAATCAAATATTAAAATATGTGCTGTGAATTATGCGATGTGTTTGTTATAAAAATCGTAGAAAGTTATAATGTTTAAAAGACAGTTTCAATTTCTTCACTGAAATTAATTCATTAGCATATAATTTCACGACAATTTTTAAATGACATTCACAATAATAATTTTGACGAATTATATTTCAATTATCATATGTAGCTACTCTTTCACAATATTTTCCTGTTATAAATTTCCTACTCAATCACACACAAAAAAAAACAGTTAACAAGAATCAATAGAATTTTCCCCTTTTTCCAGTCTATTTAAAATATAAAAGATACTATTTAAAGTTCAAATAAAATGATTTTACAAGAAAATAGTGCGCATTTGTAACAATAAATATTTTCATGTTCCAATGCATGTCTTTGCGTTTGAATATTACAATTGAAACCATAATATTAAATTTTATGCATATTTACAGTTCACATATGAGAAGTTTAATAAACACAATCTGGACTAAACAGGTATAAGTTACTGGCATTATGTATAAATCTTAACTAAAAAGCAAACGGGAATACTGATTGAAAATTTTTAACAAGAAATTATATTATTAATAATATCTCTGACATTTCATCAGAGTAAGTCTTCACTTGACACAATTTATTGATAGTCAATCTCATCTTATTAGAAAAAAAAGCAGAACTCTGAGGAAAGAAAAAAAAGAAAACATTAAGAATAAAATTGTCATTAGATTAACTCATTTATATGAGTTGGAAAAAAATGAAAATTTTAATAAAATATTCAGTTTCATTGAAATTTATTCATTCTGACATATATTAAATAAAGTTTTTAGTTTTGCAAACATGAGGGTTCGCATGCGGATTTGCTCCAATTCGATTTTTGTATCTGTATTAATAGTTTTGTAATTTTACTATTTTTAAACACATCTGTGCGACTGAATAGGCAATTTAAAATTATAAATTTACTAGCAGCCTCCGCCCGCTACGCTGGTCAGTATCTCTAAAATAATTTTGAATCAAACGAAACATATTTAAATAAACAATCTTAATATCGAATCAAATACCCACAATTTTTGTCTGATTTATGTAATCTTACACTGGTCAATTCAAAGTTTATTTTGACGACAAAATACCTCTAAAATGACTAAATAACTGACAAATTACAAAAGTACTAAAGTAATTCAGATTTTTTTTAGTAGGTTTTTTTTTTAATCTTGAATTCCACTTGAATTGCTTCTATCTGAATTTGCTTCTGAGGTATGGTGAAACATGTTATTATTTTAGACCATCCGATGAACTTCCTAAAGGAAACATTTATATATATAGATAGATAGATAAGGATTCAAAATTTCAGGTTTTTGCGCCGAAGACATCGCCAAATTAGGAAAATGTGAAGTATCTCACCAAGTACGGGATTTGAAAGAATTTATGCTTAGTACCATTCAATTAAGCATGAAAAAATGCACTAAAATATGCACACACACAAAAAAAAATAGTAATTAGTAAAATATTAATAAAAAGTCGAAATAAAAATCGTTTAATGACATTTTAAACACGTGAATCGTATTTAATGTCATTGAATGCGACATTCACGATCATCCATTATTAGCATCTAATCTGATAGTTTGGCGATAATTTTTTGGTCTACGGGATAACCTAGTAGTACCGTTTTTTTATTAGAATGAATGATAAATTAATTGCAAATTTTTCTTCATGATAATGATTTTTCTTTCACATTCAAAATATTTCTTTTTTAGGTACTTCTAGGTTATCCCGTCGACCAGAAATTATCGCCAAACTATAAGATTAAATGCCAATAATGGATGATCGTGAATGTCACATTCAATGACATTAAATGCGATTCACGTGTTTAAAATGTCATTAAGGAATTTTTATTTCGACTTTTTATTAATATTTTTATTAATATTCTACTAATTATTTGTTTTTTCGTTATTTAAAATAAAAATTATGTCAACATGTATAATTTGGCTTTTAGTTTGGCGATTTGTATAATTTGGCGAAATTGGTCGACGGGATAACCTAGAAGTTTTTAGTGATGGTAAAATAATTGCAGATGAAAAAGATATAATAGTAAGTCTAAAACACGATTTAATGACTGCTTGGCATATGACTTGGCGGAGACTCGATAAGTACGCTAATTCTATCAACCTAAATATCCATATAGAGTGTAAATAAACAATTGGTACAATTTGATTATTCCGTCGATCAATTTCGCCAAATTATACAAATGGATATAATTTTTATTTTAAATAACCAAAGAATTAATAAATTACTAAAATATTAATAGAAAAAGAGATAAAATATCGAATTAAAATAAGTTGACGACGTAACAATTTGCAAAATATATTTAATGTCAAAAGAATGTGACATTTACGATCATCCATTATTGATATTTAACTTTATACTTTGGCGACAGTTTTTTGGTCGATGGGAGATCAAGTATTGCCAAATAATGTAATATTGCCAAAAAATGTAAACAAATTATATGAACAATAATATTGCCAATAATATTTAGATGCAGATATCATCTACGGATCACGTTGGCACGATTACAACAAAATTGCGATTTTATGCCTCACGTGGTAATCCAGTAATAGTCGTTTATTTATCAGTAAACTATTTCATTATTTTTCTTTTCTATTTTAAAATCATGCAAATTGTTTTGTTCCATAATTACTAATTGAATTAATTAATTTATTATTAATATTATACCAGATTACATTTTCTTGGCAACGGGAAAGAAAAATGGTTATTTTTTATCGGAAAAACTTTAATTGATTCTGTATGAAAAATAATGAAATTTTGAATTATTAAGAAAAATATTTTATTAAATCAATTAAAAATTAGCCTATGTTCACCGGAAATAGTGTAGCTTTCCAACGGTGAAAGAATTTTTCAAATCCGTCAAGTAGTTTCGGAGCATATTCAATTCAAACAAACAAACAAACAATCAATCAAATCTTTCCTCTTTATAATATTAGTATAGATATAACGTTATGCGGATTTACTATTGGTGTAAGATAAATTCAATATGAAATATGTAAACCAAAACGATTAAGTTACAGTTACATATCTAAAACTTAAGATTTAAGAAAATGTGAATACTGATTCAATCTTCTAAACAAGAAATTAGATAATCAATAATAACCCAGATATTGAGTTAGACGACGTCTTCACGGGATTCAATTTATCAAAAGCCAAGTTAATCTTGTCAGTAAAAACACAGCATCCACAGAAAATAAATTATGATTCGTACAATATGTGATTTAGTCGACTATTTTTAATAGTTGAAAGAAAATGAAATATAACTTATATAAACAAAAAAAAATGAAATACTTTCTTTCATTGCAATTTAAGCGTTTATTTGAAAGTAATGAAAATTGACAGAAAAAAAATATACATAAATGTTTATACTATCTTTGGAAATATCTCATAAACATAGATCGCCTAAACTGTTCATTTAATAAAAAAATAAAATTTTGAATACATCCATGTAAACGACAATTTGCCATTGGAATATATATAAATATAAATACTAAAATTAATGCCCAAATTGTTCTTTTATATTTACTGGAATCTATTCGCTTAACATACAATGCTGTACATTGTTTGTTTATTTTAATAAACATCATATGTGGCGAAATGTCAGACTAGTTTTTTAAATACTTATTTTTTGTAATATTGTATTTTTTAATACATTTTATGTAGGCGTTTAAATATATTACTTTTGCTTTATCATTATTTTTTTTATTATTTCATAAATATATGTGTTTAGTAATGTATTTTGACTATTTTTGAAAGTCTGCAGGGATATTCTAACTAAAATTGTAAATTTTCTTTAATTTATTCGGAAATTACTATTGGTGTATAATAAATTAAATAAAGTCTATGCAACTTAAAATGATTAAGTTACTTGTGCATATTTGAAATTTAAGCTATACGGAAATGTTAATACCGATTCAATTTTTTATACAAGAAATTTGATAATCAAAAATATACACCAAACAATACCGTGAGAAAAAATGTAATCTTATAAAAAAATTACCAATAGCCATGCTTATATTCTTAAAGAAAATCAATAAAAAAAAATCGATAAAATATTTAACTCAAATAAAAAAAAGAGTCACGAGCAAATATGATATTAAATAACTCCTTTATTTGTGTTGAAAGAAATATGAAACTTTTAAAATAAAAACTAATCAAATATTTAGTTTCACTAAAATTTGTGAATTATAAGATAGATTAAATATAACAATGTTTACATGTATGCGCGAATAAATACTCAAATTAAAATGATAAAATTATTGCATTACAAGCGGAAATATTATAGGTAGATTATAAATTTAATAAAATCTATGCAAATTAAAAGGATTAGATTACTGGTGCATACGTGAAACTTAAGCTATAAGGAAATATGAACACTGATTCAATTTTCTAAACAAGAAATTAGATAATCAATAATAACCCAGATACTGCGTTAGACGACGTCTTCATGGGTCTCAAATTATCAATAGCCAAGTTAATCTTGTGAGAAAAAAAAAACAAAAAACCCTCATAAAATACGTTTGGATACGTTTAACATAAGATTTAGTTGACTCATTCATGATAGTTGAAAGAAAATCAAACATAACTTATACAAAAAAAAAAAAAAAAAAAAAAAAAAAAAAAAACTAGTCGTTGGGGATTACCGTCGTACTTACCCATCATGGATATGTATATGAAAATAAAACATGTGAAACTATTTATACAATGCATTGCAATTCATAAACAAAATTTAAATATTGTTAATATACATAGTAATGCTATATTAAAGAACTGCTGATGTACCAATTTCGACAAATTATATAAAACGCCAAACTACTCAAGTAGTACCGAACTGCGTAAAAGAAACATCATTATAACTCCAAAAATAATAATTCTATTAGCTAACAATTAACTGCGTCAGATTAAGTGTCTCATTTCCAATTAAAATATTTCTGAATTGAAATTTGAATGAAATACAGGGTCATGAAAAATCGAAGAATGTGGAAAACAAGATTACAAATATCTCGGCAACTAATAATCCGATCGACTTCGTTCTTTATGCAAAATGTGTGTTATTTTATTGCCTTTTACGTCCATTCCTTAGAACAAAAATTTTTATATACCTTTCATCAGAACGAATTTTTCCAGACTTCGAAAAAAATAGTTTCGGATAATCGAGGGTGCTGATATTAAATAGGGTTCGTCCCATTCTTACATACTAACTACATACAAAATTTAAGTTTCTATCTCAATTTGCTCGGGAGATAGAGCGTTTACAGACAGACAGACAGACAGACGGACGACAATTTTTTTTTTCTAAAAATATGGTTTTTTTTAATATCCACTATCTAAAACGTGTAAATCCGTCAAAATTTTTTTTTCGATTTCCAAAACGATTGCAAGATTTACCCTATACTGCGTGTGATGGGCAAGTAAAAAGAGTCACGAGCAAATATGACATTAAATAACTCATTTATTTGTGTTGAAAGAAATATGTAACTTTCAAAAGTAAAAACTAATCAAATATTTAGTTTCACTGAAACTTGTGAATTATAAGATAGATTAAATATAACAATGTTTACATGTATGCGCGAATAAATCCTCAAATTAAAATGATAAAATTATTGCATTACATGCGGACATATTATAGGTAGATAATAAATTTAATAAAATCTATGCAAAGTAAAAGGATTAGATTACTGGTGCATACGTGAAACTTAAGCTATAAGGAAATATGAACACTGATTCAATTTTCTAAACAAGAAATTAGATAATCAATAATAACCCAGATACTGCGTTAGACGACGTCTTCACGGGACTCAAATTATCTATAGCCAAGTTAATCTTGTCAGAAAAAAAACAAAAGAACCCTCATAAAATACGTTTTGATACGTTTAACATAAGATTTAGTCCACTCATTCATGATAGTTGAAAAAAAAAATCAGACATAACTTATAGAAAAAAAAATGGAATTTTTTGTTTCGTATGTAATTTAAGCATTTAACTGAAACAAAGGAAAATGGACAGAAAAAAAATATACATAAATGTTTAATACTACCTTTGGAAATATCTTATTAACACAGATCTCATAAACTGTTTACGTAATAAAAAAATAAAATTTTGAATATATTCATGTAAACGACAGGTACAGGGCTCCCAAATGGTCCGCGAACTGAACACCAATATTTTTTAACCGAAAGTTTATTGATAGGTTTCTACAGAATTTGCGCTAAAACTAACATTCGAAGGCGGTTTCTGCGCAATTTGCTAGAAAAATCTAAAAGGAAAATCTTTCTAAGAGAATATTGATGTTCAGTTGGCGGACCATTTGGGAGCCCTGCAGGTACAGTTGGAATGTAATAAATATAAATACTAAAATTAATAACCAAATTGTTATTTTATATTTGCTGGAATCTATTCGCTTAGTACACAATGTTGTACATTTTTTTTTATTATAATGAACATCATATGTGGTGAAATGTAGCTATAGTTTTTTTAAATGATTATTTTTTATAGTATTGTATCTCTTGAATACATTTTATATAGGCATTTAAATATATTACTTTGCTTTATTATTATTGTTTTTATTATTTCACAAATTTAAGTGTATATAAAAGTATTTTTAATATTTTTGAATGTGTGCGCGAATATTCTAATTAAAATAGTAAATTTATTTCATTCTATTCGGACTTACTATAGCAGGATGATAAATTAAATAAAATCCATGCAACCTGAAATGATAAGCTACTTGTGTATATGTGAAACTTAAGCTATACGGAAATGTAATTATCGATTCAATCTTCTAAACAAGAAATTAGATAATCAATAATACACTAAAAAATACCGTTAGACAAATGCAATCACATAAAAAAGTTATTAATAGACTTGCTTATCTTGTTAAAGAAAATTAATAAAAATAAAAATAAATAAAACATAATAAATTACTCAAACAAAGAAGATATGTCTCTAAAAAATATGAGATTAAATCAACTCCTTTATTTGTGTTGAAAGAAATATGTAACATTTAAAAGTAAAAACTAATCAAATATTTCTATATATTATATATAATAAAATCTATGCAAAAGAAAATGATTAAATTATTGGTGAATATGTGAAACTATAAGAAAATGTGAATACTGATTCAATTTTCTAAACAAGAAATTAGATAATCAATAATAACCCAGAAATTGAGTTAGACGACGTCTTCACGGGACTCAATTTATCTATATCCAAGTTAATCTTGTCAGAAAAAAATATCCCTCAGAAAATACATTGTGATGCATATAACATGAGATTTAGTCGACTCATTTATGAGAGTTGAAAGAAAATCAAAAATAATTTAATTAACAAAATAATGATTTTTTTTTTGTTTCATTGTAATTTAAGCATTTATTTATAAACATGCAAATAGATTGAAAACAAAATATATAAATGTTTGTTACTACCTTTGGAAATATATTATTAACGGAGATGTCCTATACTGTTTAATTAACTAAATTTTATAATTATGAATATATTCATGTAAACGCCAATTTACAATTGGAATATATATATAAATTTTAACACTTAAATTAATCCTTAATTGTTATTTTATATTTACTGGAATATGTTAGCTAAGCATGCAATGGAGTACTTATTTGTTTATTATAATGAACATCATATGTGGCGAAATGTACATATGTCTATTTTTAAATGATTTTTTTTTTGTAGCATCTATTTCTTGAATATATTGTTACGAATTTTGTAAATAGTTAGTGTTTGTACTGCAAAATAATGTAAATAATCTTATTAAGCTCCATTCCTTTACTAATATTAGTTTTTGTTACATTGTCTCTCTTATCAAGCAAACTTGTCTATTATTTTCAGTGTATGTCTACGGCAGATTGGCGAAATATTAGAGATATCGCCAAGTTGGCGTCACTTTTGGCGACTAATTTTGGTCACCAAATTTGGCGATATATCGCCAAGTTGGCGACAAACTTGGCGATTGTTGGCGATGGTACCCCTTCCCTCTCTATGGTAACCCCCCATTAGGTCTACTGATACATTGAATGTTGTTCCGTGGATTTTTCGAGAAGGTTGTAGAAAATTCCAGCACATGCTGCGAGCCTATATAAGGAGAGCAATAGGAGCTGCTGTGGTTATTATTCATCAGTCAGTCATTGCGTGAGCTGCGATTGTAAGCAAGTTTGCTTGAGTTTTCTCTACATTGTTTTGAATGTGATCTAGTGTTGAGACGTTGTATAAAGAGTCTCTGGAACCTATATCTGCACTTATACGATAGATTTGAACAATTATTTTTGAATATCTAGTAATATTTGTGAGTTTCGAAGACTCTGTTGTTCTGAAGTTCTGTAAATAAATTATTTTCTACTTTTCTGACTAGAGTTTGAAGTTGTCTAACCATAAGATCAAAAGAAGACCATATACGCTGCAACATTTGGTGTCAGAATTTGGAATGTTATGGCGAAAACGAGAGCAACGGAAGAGCAATTGAATGAGTTGTTGAAAGCTATTAATGGATTATCAAATAAAATGGATAAAAGCCAAGAAGAGATGGCGGAAAAAATGAATAAAAACGAAGAAAGAATGGAGCAGTTGACAAATAAAATTGACAAACGCCAAGAAGATGTGACTGAAAAGATTAATAAAGGCCAAGAAGAAATGAAGAAAACTTTAGAAGAAAAGTTCTCGTCGGTAGGGAGAAGAATAAGCTCGGTAGAAGAGAAAATAGAGGAAGTAGAAGAGAAAATTCAGAATGAAGTTAGTAATGTTGAACAGAAAATGGAAAGAAAAATGGCGGAAGTAGAAGAGAAAATTCAGAATGAAGTTTGTAACGTTGAAGAGAAAATCAGTAACGTTGAAGAGAAAATAGGTGAAGTAGATGAAAAGCTAAATAAAAAAGTACAAGATCTTGAGAAGAAACTTTCAGCGTCCAGTGGTAATTATGAAGAATTTAGGAATCCGCCTGCTTCTCCTGTGCAAGTTAAGCTGTCGACATACGACGGAAAGAGTTCCTGGCAAGATTACAAAACCCAATTCACCATTGTAGCCGAAGCGAACAAATGGAGTAACGAGGTGAAAGCTTGTCAACTGGCAGCATCTTTGAGAGGAGAAGTCGCCGACGTGCTGCAAACATTGCCCGATATGACGCAACTCAATTTTGAGACTCTAAGTTGTGCACTTGAAATGAGATTCGGAGAAAAATTCTTGAAGGATTATACGAGAATACAAATGAAGAGCCGCCATCAAAAATCGAGTGAAACCCTTCAAGAGTTTGCCTCAGAAATAGAACGGCTGGCAAATTTAGCATTCATCGACTGCCCAACAAATGTACGGGAAATGCTCTCACTGCAGTACTTTGTAGAGGGAATAAAAGATCCCAAAGTGCAGAGAGCGGTACGAATGGCAGATGTACAGGATTTAAAGGCTGCATTACTATATGCCTTAAAGTTGGAAGCAGCTACACAAGCCAGCCGAAGAGATCGTCATTCAGTCCGAGGGGCAACGGTGAACAAAAGCTCAGACACTGAGATCGACTTCTTGAAAGAAATTAGGAAAATAAATCAAGAACTTGAAGCTTTAAAATACGGAAGAACAAGCACAAGAAGACAGAATCTCACGTGCTTGGGATGCGGTGATACATGACATCTCCGAAGAAATTGCACCAAAATCCACGAACGTGAGATAAATTCAAACAGTCAGCAGGGAAACTAAATTTTGGCCATCTCGCGGGGCGGAGGTTGCCAGAAAATGAAAAGCCCCACCTGAAGATCCTCCAGATATCAAAAATGAGTGGCGGTGATAATGAATTATATGTGATAGGCTTTATTAACGGAATTCAGTGTCGTATGATTGTTGATACAGGAGCCAATGTAACAATAATAAGAGAAGATTTGGCTCGAAAATTGAAATCTAAACTCATCTGGACTCCACCATACGTTACCCTGCAAACTATGACGGGCGACAAGATAGGCATATATGGAAAGGCCAATTTAATCATCAACTTTGGAAGAACGAAATATTATCATACGGCATATGTGGCTGACATAACAGATCCTTGCTCAATCGGACTAGATTTTCTAAAGAAGTTTAGCTTCAGACTTTATTTCAAAAATAACAAAATACTCTCAAAATTTGAAGAAATAAGTCTTTTTGGATTAAATAACGAAATTGAATGTAAACAAACAGTAATAGCGAAAGACAACATCAATCTAGATCCAAGAACAGAATTTTTAGTCCCAGTTGTAATTAAAAATAAAACTAATTATCGATTTGGCCATATAGATTATCTCGAAGACAATAGTACACAACCAGGAATATTGGTGGCTTCATCTGTAGTGGACCTCTCGAAGAAGACCATTCCAGTCAGAATTGCTAACATGAGTGATAAGACGAGGACTATCAAGAAAGGAGAGGTGATAGCGTCATGTGCTCCTGTGACGTGCATAAGTCAAAATCCCAATCACTCTCAGAAATCTTCAGATAATTTAGTCAAGGATTTGTTACAAAATACGGAATTAGATCCAAACCAGAGAGATGCTGCGAAAAGTTTAATTAGGGAATTCCAAAGTTTGTTCTCCCAAACATCTGAAGACTTTGGACGAACCAAAATGGCACAACACCGAATTGATACTGGAGATCACTCACCTATTAAACAACACCCTAGACGATTACCTTTTGCCAAGCAAGAAGAGGTGCAAAATTTAATTAAGGATATGGAAGAAAATGACGTCATCGAACCATCGACAAGTCCACGGGCGTCTCCCATTGTATTAATAAGAAAGAAGGATGGTTCTACAAGATTTTGTGTAGACTACAGCCGACTGAATAACGTCACCAAAAAGGATAGTTAACCTCTGCCAAAGATTGACGACACTCTTGATACACTTGCGGGCAACACTTGGTTCTCGACTTTAGACCTGAGGAGTGGTTACTGGCAGGTAGAGATCCATCCCGACGACCGCGAGAAGACTGAATTCACAACGGGACAAGGATTATGGAAATTCAAGGTAATGCCTTTTGGTCTATGTAATGCACCTGCAACTTTTGAACGCCTTATGGAAACGGTTCTTCGGAGGCTGTCATATGAAGCATGTCTTGTTTATTTAGACGATATCATAATCATAGGAAAATCTTTTGATGAACATCTGAACAACCTCAGGCGGGTGCTACAAAAGTTAAAGGAAGCTAATTTGAAGTTAAGCCCTTCGAAGTGCAGTTTGTTTGTAATGAAGTCGCCTACCTTGGACACATCATTTCGGCGGAAGGAGTTAAGACTGATCCGGAGAAGATATCAACCGTGAAAAATTGGAATCGTCCAGCAGATGTTCACCAGCTTCGAAGTTTTCTAAGATTATGCACCTATTACAGAAAATTCGTCAAAGGCTTCTCGATAATTGCAAGGCCACTTCATAAATTAACAGAAGCCAATCAAAAATTTATGTGGACACAGGAATGTGACGCTGCTTTCGAAAAGCTTAAGGAGGCCTTAACATCCACTCCAATTTTGTCATATCCTGAAATCGATAAACAGTTTATACTTGATACGGATGCAAGTAACGAAAGCATTGGCGCTGTACTGTCCCAAAAAATCGACGGCCAGGAGCGTGTTATCGCCTATTTCAGCAAGTGCTTATCAAAGGCAGAGCGAAACTACTGCGTAACAAGAAAAGAGCTTCTTGCTGTAGTGAAAGCCATAGACCATTTTCATCACTATCTTTACGGTCGAAAATTCCTGATCCGAACTGATCATGCTTCTCTAACTTGGCTATTGAATTTTAAGAACCCTGAAGGCCAGATAGCCAGGTGGATACAAAAGCTTCAAGAGTACGATATGGAGATACGCCATCGAAAAGGCTCATCACATGGAAACAGATGCTCTCTCAAGAAGACCCTGCTCAGAGAATTGTAGATACTGCGACCGGGTTGAGAAGAAATTTAATATCAAAGGTTCTATAATAAGACAAGTAACAACTGGGTCTACATCATCGCAAGATCCGTGGAGTGACGAGAGCCTGCGTAAAGATCAACTTGCTGATCCTGAAATTAAGCCAATTCTAGAGCTGAAAGAGGAGTCCAACAGGAAGCCCAGCTGGCAAGACAGGGCCCATTACCATCCTACGACTAAACGTTATTGGCCTATCTGGGATTCCCTACATTTGAAGAACGGTATTTTGTACCGAAAATGGGAGTCTGACGATGGAAAAACATGTAGATGGCAACTACTACTCCCTAAGTCGAGAATTTCTATGGTCCTTCAAGAACTGCATGGTAGTCCCACAGGAGGTCATTTTGGTGTAATGAAGACCCTGCAGAAGGTTCGAGAGCGTTTCTACTGGAATAATGTTCGCAGTGACGTGGAGAAGTGGTGTCGAACTTGTGACACCTGTGTAGCACGTAAAGGTCCAAAGAGGCGCACCCGTGGACGATTGCAGCGTTATAATGTAGGAGCTCCTTTCGAACGAATTTCTCTAGACATCTTCGGTCCTTTTCCTAGAACATCTGATGGCAATAAGTACATTCTCGTTATCATAGACTACTTCACTAAGTGGCCTGAAGCTTACTCCATTCCTAATCAAGAGGCGGTAACCGTAGCAGACATACTGGTTCAACACTGCGTTTCCAGATATGGAGTTCCTCTTCAAATCCATTCCGATCAAGGAAGAAACTTCGATTCGACTGTGTTTAAGGAAATGTGTGGACTACTCGGCAAGGACAAAACTCGAACTACACCTCTACATCCTCAATCGGACGGCATGGTGGAGCGTTTCAATCGTACCATCCTAAATAGCCTCTCACTCCTGGTGTCTAGAGACCAACAGGACTGGGACAAGAAATTGCCTCTTTTCCTTCTTGCCTACAGGAGTGCCACTCATGAGGCCACTGGTTATTCCCCTTCTCAAATGCTCTTTGGTCGTGATCTTCGTCTGCCTGCGGATCTTTTGTTTGGTCGTTCTCCTGACGCTCCTTTTTCGCCTGAAGAATACGTGGATGAACTCCAGGCACGGATTGAGGAGATTCATCGTCTAGAGAGGAACCGAATCGGACTGGCAACGGAAAGATGAAGACACGGTACGACACAAAGGCAACCAGACATGAGTTCAACGAAGGTGACAAAGTTTGGTTGTGAAATCCGATACGTCGTAAGGGACTGTCTCCAAAATTACAAAGAAACTGGGACGGTCCTTACACAGTCGTCAACAGGCTGAATGACGTCGTTGTACGCATACAAAAATCGCCACACGCCAAACCCAAGGTCGTACACTATAACCGGCTAGCCCCTTATTTTGGCCAAAGTGATTAGAAATTCAAAACTGGAATTTCAGACCATGGCGATGAAAGTCACTTTTTGTAAATATGTAAATAGTAATTAGTTCTTATTTATGTAAATCTTATTATTATTATTATTATTATTTATTTATTTATTTATTTGTTTATTTATTTTAAGTGTTTTCCTGTAACTCAAGGATTGCACTGCCCGGGACATGCAGTCTTTGAGGAGGGGGTAGTGTTACGAATTTTGTAAATAGTTAGTGTTTGTACTGTAAAATAATGTAAATAATCTTATTAAGCTCCATTCCTTTACTAATATTAGTTTATGTTACATTGTCTCTGTTATCAAGCAAACATGTCTAATATTTTCAGTGTATGTCTACGGCAGATTGGCGAAATATTAAAGATATCTTCAAGTTGGCGTCACTTTTGGCGACAAATTTTGGTCGCCAAATTTGGCGATATATCGCCAAGTTGGCGATTGTTGGCGATGGTAACCCTTCCCTCTCTATGGTAACCCCCCTTAGGTCTACTGATACATTGAATGTTGTTCCGTGGATTTTTCGAGAAGGTTGTAGAAATTTCCAGCACATGCTGCGAGCCTATATAAGGAGAGCAATACGAGCTGCTGTGGTTATTATTCATCAGTCAGTCATTGCGTGAGCTGCGATTGTAAGCAAGTTTGCTTGAGTTTTCTCTATATTGTTTTGAATGTGATCTAGTGTTGAGACGTTGTATAAAGAGTCTCTGGAACCTATATCTGCACTTATACGATAGATTTGAACAATTATTTTTGAATATCTAGTAATATTTGTGAGTTTCAAAGACTCTGTTGTTCTGAAGTTCTGTAAATAAATTATTTTCTACTTTTCTGACAAGAGTTTGAAGTTGTCTAACCATAAGATCAAAAGAACCCCATATATGCTGCAACAATATTTTACGTTGGCTTTAAAATATATATTACCTTTTTTCATTATTATTGTTTTTATTATTTTATAAATATGTTTTTATTATTTTATAAATATTATTAATGTATTTTCCATGTCTGCGCGATTGAGTATTTCAATTAAAATTATAATTTTTTTTCATTCTACGCGGACTTACTAATGGTGGATGATAAATTTAATAGAATCAATGCAAATTAAAGGGATTAAGTTACTGGTGCGTATATTAAACTTAAGCTGTAAGAGAATATGAATACTGTATCAATCGTCTAAACAAAAGATAAATTAATCTATAACGCAGACTAAGGCGATGTCTTCAAGAGATTCAATTTATCAATAGTAAAGTTATTCTTGACAAAAAAAAAAAGGACCAAAGAATCTTTTAGAAAATACCTGATGATGCGTGTAACATGAAATTTTTTCGACTCATTTATGTGAGTTAAAAGAAAATCAAATTTATCCTTCTAGCGGATTTTTTTCACATTCCGGGGGATCTACTAGCCATAGCTAAACACTTACACAAAAACATTTATTCAATTCTATGCGTAACTTTGTACACTTTTCGATGTTACAATATTGAAAATGGCACAAAACCCGCTATTACAGCGCCCTTCTCCGGCGGATTTTTTTTTTCAAATCCAAGGGGATCTACTAGCCATAGCCAAACACTTACAGAAATAATTTGGTTCAATTCTATTCCAGAGACATACATAGATATACAGACGTTTTGTAAAAATACTGATTATTTCCAACTGAGCGAAAAATTGCATAGGCTGGGAATCGAACCCTGATTCTTGGCTGACATGACCAATGCTTTACCATTTAAGTTAACTGGAAGATAGCCGGCAGGGATTTCAAACTCAGATAATTTTATTGGTCCCCTAGTAGCAAACCAATATTTTTCCAGCGTTGCGCCAATATTTCATTTATTGGAAATATTGCTAATAAAACGCCAATATTTATTATATAGTGGCATTTCATTGGAAATATTTCTAATGAATTCCCAATATTGTACAAATGTTGGTGTTATATTGGAAATATTTCCAATGAATTTCAAGTATTGCACAAATGTTGGTGTTATATTGGAAATATTTCCAAAGAAATCCCAATATTTAACCAATATTGGCGTTTTATTAGCAATATTTCTAATGAAACCCCAATATTGGTATAATATTGGCCTAATAAGGGCAAAATATAAACAGCCCAATATTCGAGCAATTTTTCATGCCAGTATTGCGCCAATGTGCCAATATTGCTCCAAGATGTAGCCATTATTGGCCCAATATTGTTTGGCTACTGGGGTCGTAACATCTCTTTTGTCATTTAGACAGCTCGACAGAATAGACTGCAGGTAAAGAAACTCCATATAACGATGGGTACGTAGATATACTATTATTTTAACACAATCAAACTGATTGGTAAATTTATCATACGAATTTGGAATCGTAGATAATTTTCTATATAGACAATTTTCACATTTTTAAAAACATTTTTGGGGGGATCTCTGACACCTAAAACGTGTAATACCGTCTATCACATTAAAACAGTGCTTTCATCGCATTTTTTAAAATTAATTTATAGGAACACACAAGAGAAATCGGTTACAGTACGGTCATTGCTTGATAATTACTTGGGAGTACGGTTTAATATTCTTCATGCGGATTTAAATTAATCAGTTTTCTGCATAGTACTCATTATATATAACTTCTATACCTCATATACAGGGCTGCAAAAAGTATTCGCATACTAATCTCCTTATTGGAGAAAATTGCTGAAGGGAATATTTTAACTGAAATATACGTATCGCTCCAATGAGCTAAATTTTTGAATGCATTTTGTTAATAGATACAAATTTATACATCATATACAGGGCTACTAAGAAATTAAAATAAATGCAATTTTAAATCGGAACAGTTAAAAATCGCTTTTGAAATGCGTTGTAGATTTCCATATGATGAAATGAGGATTAATATTTTAATATTTTAAACGATACCGTTTTGTTACATTATTCTGAATGTGTTGGAAAGTGTTTCATAATCTATGCTCGACTCGGGATTTTTCTTTTTTGTTTAAAAATGTATGAATATCGATTCTATAAATTTCGGATTTTCGTGATTTTAGACTTTTGAGATTTTTTTATTATTTTTATTTACATGCTCTTGCGGCTTCCCCATAACTCTAGATTTCGCGCGCGCCTCCATGGCGCATTCTACTGTACTTTAGGTTTGTCGTTTTGGCAACATATGAAAATCGTCTGTTGTTTGCTTATCAGCGATCATAGCGGACCTATCGTGCGTTCGCTGGATCCACATTCTTTAGTTAAAATGTAAATGTAATGTGTAAATAATTTTGTGTATAAAAATGTGTAAGTAATATTAATCGTAGTAATTGAATCAGCGACCAAATGAGTATTTAAAAATATTCGCAACATTCGACAATTCGTTCCACATACATTTTTTTAAGACAATAAGATATCTGTTCGGGACCAAAAATAAACGAAAGGTATATTCATCACACTGATTTTTTATTTAGATTTAAAAATAAATAAGAAAAATAAATGCCTCTCTTTGAAAATAAACTATTTTATACAAAGTAGCTAAATAACAGCCACACTGACTAAAGTTCAAGATAACTGTTTTGCATTACTGTGCCATGTTTTATGTCTTTTTTTTTTTTTTTTTTTTTGCTGTTTAAACAAAAGTTTTATTTTGCTAAATAAACATCTTGCCATTGGAAACAAAAGTATTTTTTATTTGTAAAAACTCTTAAGTTTAACATTTTTTAAATGATTTCTTTAGCAATATAAATTAATTTGGTTAAACTAAAAGAATGTTTCTAATGAATTTACAATTAAAAAATATCTTCTATTGAGATCGGAGCCGTAAATAATTGTGTTTTTCAACAAATGTTTGCAAGCACTTTTTCTCTATCTTCTTCTAAAAAACAAAATAAAAAACAGAATTTGTACTGAAACAAATAGGAAACAAAGCAATTTCGGCAGTAGATTTAATTACATCTGTTCTTGTCTTTTAATAACATTTGTTTTGTATTTCATCTTTCTGTTTTATTTATTTAGCATGGTAGTTTTTTTGCTTCAGGTTTAAAAAGCTGAGTACAAAAAGAAAACTTTTTTTTTTCTAGCGTTCATTTTTTTTTCTTTATGTACTTATTTGAGAGTTTTATTTAAATTTTTTACACATTGCCGTTAAAATAAAAAATACAATATTTTCACATACTGATTTTGTGAAATTCTATCCCTTATAGCGAAGATAGAACAAGAAAAAAATATCGTTCGAACATATAGAATATATATTGTGGTTAAAATAAAATAGTTCCATGTATTCTTTATAAATTTTAACTCCCTTTGTTAGATAGCTCTATAATCTCTTAGTAGAATTCAAGAGCTTTTTACTATGTTCTTGTGGTCAAACTTACTTTAAAATCTCTGCAAATAGATGCGAACACAAAAGATTAGCTTTAGTAACTATAATTCTAGTTTATCAACCCATTCCTGAAATCACCCAATAATTTCTTATTATTGAAACAATTCTATATCGCTACGTCACCTAGAAAACAAATTCTAGATCATTTCGTGTATTCATATTAATTGTTTATTTTGTTGGTATAGTTTGGAAATCAATAATTCTAGTTTAGGTATTAAAAAATGAGTAACTATTAATTTTAGGTGAAGGGAGTATTTTTTCATGGTATATATACCTCACAGAAATCATAATGAATGCAGAAAAGATGACACCTTGTTCAGTGAAGAGCCCAAAATTGATTTAAAATATTTTTTTTTCTTCTGCCTTTACACGAAGAAAGTATTGGATTCATGAAATTATTGTAACACTAATTTCTTTAAAACTTCCAATTCTTAAAATTGGATTCGTGCAAGAATGATTTTAAATTTATTGTATAAAATGTTGCTGAATTTTGTTATTTCACATTTTGTGAAAATCGAATGAAAACATATATAGATGTTAATAAAACTTTTCTTCATTCTATTTAACTGCATGAAACCTAATGAATTCAATGATATCCCATGAGAGGTAATTACTCTATTTGCGATAGTGATTGCGTCTTATTTATGATGGAGTTATATTATTTCCACATTAATGAATTTAATATATATGTTGCAGGCAATACCCGAAATTGGCCAATTCTAGAACTGGAAGGCCAATTCCCGAATTGGCCAGCAACATTAAAAAATGACTGGCCAATTATAGAATTGGCCAGCCAATTCGCGAACTGGCCAGATGAATTTGGCCAATTCGCGAACTGGCCATATGCGATTGGCCAATTCGCGAAATAGATATAAGCACTCGGCTTAATCCTTTCTAACATAGTTGAAAGTGTCTATGAATTCAATAGTCTAGCCGTCAGCCTGTCTGTGATCTAACTTGAGTAAAGTTTCCGGTTAACTTGTAACTGTCATCGTGTTTGGTTTATAAATTAATTTCGATATTGAAAGGGAATTGTGTACTATTTTTGGTTAATTTAGTTAGGTACACAAAAATATTTCGTTTCAATATAAACAATGGGAATATTTTTTACTGTACATTTTAATGTTACATTATCTTAATTACAAAAAAATTGGTACCTATGCATCATAGTTCGGATGTTGGCCAAGGCTTCCCGGCCAGTTCGCGAATTGGCTGGTCAAAACCCAAAATTCGCTATTCATTTCATGTATTTCGGATTTTGGCCGGGAAGCTTGGCCAGTTCGGGTATTGGCCGGCCAGTTCTAGAATTGGCCAGGCTCCGGGTATTGGCCGTATGAACAACACTACGCAACATATATAGTAGTAATGTATTTTATATTATTTCATTTTTGCATAAAAATGCAATAAATATTGCAGCAAGGTTTTAATCTATATAAAACTAGTTTTAATGTATACGTACTCATTTGTCACGTTTCACTTACAATTTCCCCCATATTTTGAAATTGTTTTCACTTCTGGTAATAATACCACCTACATCTTACTCTTAACGAAGGTAAATAAAAAAATTATTTCAATAAAACTTTAGTTCATGACAATGATTTCTAAAACTATTTTGGAACGCAGTGCGTTGTTATAGTTTTACCAAATAACAAATTGATTATTATCTAATTACTAAGTACGCGTAACCATGCATTAAAATGCATCTCTCCTATAATAATCAAATAAATCTAAATATTTAAAGTAATTTATTCAACAAGTAAATGTTGAAATCACTTATTCATTAATTCACTTCTTGATGAACGGATGCGCATAATTATGCTCATTCGAAATAAATAATTTATAGAAATGATTTACAGTCTGCGCACACATTGAAAGAATTTATTATTTGAAAATATGATAATAATGCATGTATTCTATTTATTGAAATGCTGTGTGATTATCTTATTTTTGCATGGTTTCAAGTAAGAAAAAAATATTAACAATTCAGCTTAAATGCATTTATTGTTAGAAATTTGAAAACTTTATGTAAAAATGTTTTAGCAAAATTTATTAAATTTAGTTTTATGTTGCATTAATAGCAGAATAATTAATTTATCGCAAGTTAAAGAGAATGTAATTAGATATTGAATGCATTTCACATTAACATGAAATGTAGAATTTCCATGCTTCAGTGATAATAACGCGAATAATTTTAAATAAGTTTTCCTGCATATTAATATTGATTAATTCTTCTAGTTATACACGAATAATTTCAAACATATGTCACTCGTTATTGAAATAATTGAAAAATGAATTATTATATTTTGCTTGAAATAAAATAATGTAGTGGAAAATTGTCTTTATTTTTGATTTAAATGTGATATAAATAAATCACTTTTTTTAAAGTGCTATCGCTCAATGTAATAAAATTTATTTTGTTTTAATAAATTTGTAAACCGTTACAAACAGAAATATACTTATTCTAGCTTATATATCATAATTATTATATGGAGTTAAACTGATAAATTTATCGTGTAGTTATGTGCTTTACGAATAATCTTACGAAAACTTTACGAATATTCTATTTCTCTTTGAAACTAGAACTATTCCTGTAATATCTGGGGAAACAAGAATATGTAAATGTTAGGCAATTATATATATATATATATATATATATATGTATATGTATGTGTGCGTGTGTGTGTGTGTGAGTGAATTGATTTAATTTTATCACTCTACTACCTTAACAATACAGTGAAGCCCCGTTATAATCGGCTTCATGGGACTGAATGATTTGTTCGCTATATGAAAACAGTGAAAAAAATGTTAAAATTCTTAAAATGCAAACTCATTAGATGCTATATGTATCAAATAAGAAAGTATTAAAACAATGATATCTATTAAAATGATCATTAATGAATTATCGTTAATGAGTTTTTAATGAGATCATTAATGAATCGACCAAAATAGATTTCATTAAACTGACACAATACTGAATAAATGTACTAAAAATGAAGACAATTTAAAATAAATTCATTTTACCTTTAATTGCTGTTCTCTGTTTTTATGCAGAAATAATGGGTAGTTTTCTGTTGACGTGAAGCCAATTTCATAAATATGGTACGAACGTCTTTATCCAATACATGTAATTGAAATCAAACACTTTTCTGTTTCACTGTTTGCGAGGACAAAACTTATTAATAACAAGAACAAATGTCTTAGCGTTTATGATGATGGAGTTTTCGCCATTTATGTGCAACTTTACATTAGGATTGGATGCAATTATGTGCGATTTCCGAATAAATCATTTTAATTTAATTTTCACAGTCCGGTATACATTTTCTTGTGAAATTAGGATCGAAATCCTACTTTCACACACACACACATACACACACACACACACACAAAAAAAAAAAAAAAAAAAAAAAAAAAAAAAAAAAAAAAAACAGTGCTTGATTCAAAAAAAAAAAAAAAAATGTTGTATTCGTTGCAGTCGATTCTTAAGATTTCTGGAGTTAGCTATATCAGTGAGTTCGTTATAAACAGGGTTTTCTACACTGTAAAAAAAGGGGCCGATCTACTAAAAAAAAAAATTAGTAATCCTTGTAATTACTAAAAAATTTTTAGTAATCTTACTCGGTTACAAGGAATCTGTAAGAATTACTAGAAAAAAGCTAGCAACGAATAGAGTTAATAGTTTTACATTTTTAATAGCTATTATTAAATCTCATTTGGTATGGCCGTGACAGCATAGTGGTCATAGCACCGAATTCCAGGCTGAAAGTACCTGGGTTCGATTCTGGCCGCCGCCAAATGTGCACCGAATGTAAATAAAGGGATTATGAAAACCCTGCCGTAGCAGTTTCCGTGGGTAATGATCTCTGAACTTTCCCTCCCCTTTAGAAACATGTCAAAATAGAGTAGGTAACAATGTTTGGTGCTGCCATCTATTGCGGCTTTAACGAAAATCTTCCGTTTTAGAAGTCTGTCTTTTTAACCAGTGGATGCAGCTCGAAGGAAGCTCCCTTCGAGCAAACGTAATGGTTACTAAAAATAATTTTGGAGCTATTACTAAAACTTGCTTGGTGGCTCATACTAAAAAGTTTTAAGTTAGTAATACAAAAAATTCTTTTGTTCAGTTTACAACAGAAATAATTGTTTCACTTGTAAAAAAAAAAGTTTGTAATGGTTACTAAAAAATTCTGTGGAATACAAATTTACTAAGAAAATTTTAGTAACCTCTTGAATTTTTTTTTACAGTGTACAACGGGGCTCAGTGGTACTACTATACATATAACTAAATAAATAAACAACGTTTAAAAGCACAAATACCATAAAATAAAAGATGTTAAAAGATGTTAAATGTTAAAAGCATACATGTTTCGCATGCATTCATCCTCCCCCCCCTTCTTACTACTATACATAATTATTTTTTCGTAAACGCCTCGCGGTTCCCATCCTTTACTGGAAATAAATTTTAAAAATTTGGTACGCGCTATGAGTATTTGCTGTGGAAACCCTATTTCTATATAAGCGTTATATACTGAATAAAATTATCGAGCGTCAAATCTAAATTCTCATGTACCAGACCACGAGAAATGAAGGATAGCTCAAATACATCAATCAGTATATTTTTTATTAGTTTAAAAATTGCTTCTTATGTTTTCTTTTTATTATTTTCCTTTTTTTCTCTTAATATGTGAAACTTACAATAGATCGTAGCATAACGAAAAAATACATTACATACTCAAATACGAACAAAATATAAGACAGTTCGGTACTACATAGTTATCCGGTTGACCTATTTCGCCAAATTATACAAATGACCAAATTACTAGCCAAATTATACAAATTGACGCAATTTTTCTTTTAAATAATGAAAGAACAAATATATTGGTAATACATCAATACAAATAAAAATAAAAAATCACTTGATGATGTAACAAACAAGTTTATTATGTTTAATGTCAAGTGAATGTGACATTTGCGATGAACCATTATTGGCATTTAATTTTAGAAGTTGGCGATAGTAATGTGGTCGACGGGATAAACAAGTAGTACCGAAAATTCTTTTATCACCTTATAGTTAAATGAAAATGGTGATGAACTGTAAGCATTAGGCTTTATCAGATATCACCAAAAGTGATTTATGCAGCGAGAAGAGATCACCCAAAAAGAATAACTAAACTTTCGTCAAGATAGAAAGACTATATTATTGACCTTTTTATTTCTTGGTCATTTTTTTAAAAAAAGGTGCATGACATATAACTGTAAATTTGACTAACTGATTTTTTTGTTTGTTTCTTTGTTTCTCGTATTAACTGTAATTTTACATTAGAATCACCAATCCTACTCTCATTAATTTTGCCTGCTTAATCCATGGATCTAAACTGAAAATAAATTTACTCCTAACAAATGATATTTTACTTTATAAAATATATACCGGGTGTCCCAAAAATGACTGATGGATTTTAAAATTCAATAACTTGCAAACGGTGACAGCTATTTAAAAAAAAATTGCAGGAGGGTTATGTATAATGTCAGGAGTTTTTTACCGTAATTTTTTATTTTTGTTCGCATCTCAAACAATAGGTGGCGCTGACGGCGGTTGAAGGCCAGGTCGACGCTTCACTCAGCACTGATCACTTGGCCTTCAATCGCCGTCAGCGCCACCTATTGTTTGAGATGCGAACTAAAATAAAAAAATACGGTAAAAAAAAACTCCTTACATTATACATAACTTTCCTGCAATAATTTTTTAAATAGCTGTCACCGTTTGCAAGTTATTGAATTTTAAAATCCATCAGTCATTTTGGGCCACCCAGTATATGCTACGTAGTTAATAGAATATATTATGTCACACTATCCAATATGCACTGGAAAGATTCGTAATTAAGAAAGATTAAAATTTTATGATAAAACAGGTACTAAAATGAAAATGCAATATGTTGTTATGATCTTCTAAAACATGTATGATATTAGTATGATTCAAGTATGATACTAATCCTGGAAGAAAAGTTCACAGGAAAAAAATAAAAAACATATTTCCGGAGTTGATATTTTGAATAGACAAATGCATTGTTTTTAACGTTAATAAATTTTTCATATATTTTCGTATTTTGTTTATAGTTGAAAGTGGTGGGAATTAAGGTAATATAGTATCGTTTAATTTTGGTAACATATTTTAAATAATATAGCACATTCTATGTAATTTTAATTTTGAGAAAAAAAATATTGGTAGTTTCCGACAATCTGAATTACAATGGTGGTGAAATTAAACACAGTGGTGTAACGAATAATTTTATTAGCTGTGAAAAATTGCAAATATGTGAAAATAATGTATTTTATGTGTCTGTTTCATTTGAAGATATATTGTTACATTAATAAAAACCCTTACTATAAATTGTGCATAAAAACTAGTTTCCTAAAACACATATTCCTCTGCACGATTTTTAAAGGGGAAAATGCATTATTTTATCGTACATGTAAAACGTTATTTAACCACAAATGCAGTGGACAATTAATTTTACATAACATAAGTCGTAATACATGAGAATTCCTATGGTTATATGAAAAGTATCACTTTAATACTTTTGGATTATCCACCAGAGGCGACTTCATTATTTGTGTATAAATCACAAAGGGAAATATTTGTTTTGAGTAAATATAACTTAAAAGTGTCACATTCATAATTTTGTTGTAACAAGGGACATACCATACATTTTATGTTTATTTTAGCAAAATAGAAGAAAATCATAAACATTTTTTATGTTTGTATCCTCTTATCCAGCAACAATATTTTTACTTACATATTCAAAGGTTTTTAAAATATTACGCATCAGCTGGGAAAATCATAGATATTAGAAATTATTTTTGAATACCTAATATATTTTTTCCATTGTGTACTGAAAAAAATGTCAACTATAATTTTACACTTAAATGCGATTACAAACTCTATTTAACGGAAAAAGATGTTTAAAATGCTCAAAGGGTTAAATAATTTTAAAATGTTTGCTGAGTCATCATACTCTTAAAATTAATTTTCTTTGGAATTTTTCTAAGCGTATTTAAGAAACTTATTTAGATGCTTTATAATCTAATCAAATTTCGTGTTTTATATAATGGGACACTAAAACGGATAGGAATGCTTGACAATGTATGTTTACAATCATATTTTAAAAATAACCTTTTTTGGACTAAACTATTTTAAATTCTCAATATGATTTTTTTAGATTATGTAATTCTTTAAAAAAAAAGCCCACTTTTTCCAGCACAATTCTTAGAGAAGTAGGATGAAAAAGCACACAGTTTTTGCTTTCGTTATTTTGTAATCGCAATTGTTAACAATGTTAAGAATTACAAATCAAATGACAAACAAATATTTCTAAAAAGCTCATAAACCGGTTAGTAAATCCCTTAAGATGTAAAATTATAGTTCAATAGCAAAAATGTTTTTCTTTGGCATTATATTTTGACATTAATTTAATAAAAAGATCTACAGCTAGTAGCTTTTAAAAATTTTCAAACCTATGCGAGGTAATAATAATTAAAATATTAAAATGAATATTACTAATTATACATCATTCAAAAAAGAAAATAATGTAAATGGCTTTGTTAGGACTCTTAAATTCCTGCATGAGACTTCATCGTTGATGTGAAAAGAAAATTAATTATGTTATCAAAATAGTATATTTTTAACTAATTATAGCAAAACCAGTAACTGAAAAATATCAAGTTAAGATTCATTATCTCTGTATAAATCACAAAGGCAAACATTTGTTTTGAGTATAAATTTCTCAGAGGTGATACATTTATAATTTGCTAGCAACTAGGGAGTCAAGAAATATTTTATGCTTACTTTAGCATAATATTAGAAAAGCATAAACATTTTCACGTTTTCATCCTCATATCCCGCAATGGTAGTATTGTTTATATTTTCAGAGGTTTTCTAAAATATTACATATTAGCTGGGGAATAATAGATATTGGAATTTATTTTTAAATACCTATTTGGAGTTAGAATTACAAAGGAAAATGTCTTTAGAAATCGTTTATACAGCTCATATTCAAAATATTAGAATAATTGAGAAAAAGTAATAAGAAAAAATTATTTGTCATTTATTTATTTTTTATACTAAGTAAATGCAATTAAATTTCTTATAAATTAAATCTGGAATGTTTAGATAAGATTTTAACATTTATAAAATATAAAATACAGCACAATAAATTAGGTATACAGCTTCCTTAAACACACCAGAATATTAGAATAAAATTTAGATTGGTTCAAAATATTAGAATATTTTATTTTACGTAACAATATTACCTTATGAATATGAAGTAAATGGTAGTTAATATTTTGTAGCATCCCCTTTAGCTTTCATAACAGCGTACAGTCGATCTTGCATACTATATACAAGGTGTTTACAAACATTTCTATCAATATTAGCCCAAATAGACTTTATACGTGCCACTAACTAAGTTTTACTTGAAGGAGGATTTTCTTGAAGTTTTTTCTTCATTATACACCATAAGTTTTCGATGGGATTAAGATCTGGTGAATTTGGTGGCCAAGGAATTACCTTAATGTTGCGTTGGCGGAACCAATTTTTAGTTGACACCGAAGTATGCGGGGACGCTAAATCTTGTTGAAAGATGAAATCATCTTCAAATAAATCTTCTGATGATGGAATCATGTAATATTCTAAAATTTCTTGATATATCAGAGAGTTAACCTTTTCGTAGACGATGCATAACTTTCCAGGTCCTTCTGCACTCATACAACTCCAAACCATGACACTAGCAGCAAATTTTACGGAACGTTTAAGGCATTCTTTATCAAATGCTTCTTGCTTCATTCTCCAAACTCGAATACCTTGATTACCATATGAAACACAAAACATACTTTCATCACTAAATAATATAATTTTCCAATCTTCATTGCCCCATAAACGTCTTGATTCACACCAATTCAATCTTATACGCTTTTGTCTTGCAGTCATGAGAGGTTTTGTTTTCGGTACACGAGATTCAAATTTAAATTTATGGAGACGTTTTAATGTTGTCGATGTAGAAACTTCAACTCCTTCTTCTTTCCATTTTCCGTGCAAGAATCGCACACTTTTAAAACGGTTTTTCTTAACTATACGCTTCAGTTTCCTGTCATCTCTAGCAGATGTTTTTGGTTTTCGGCCACCATTTCGGCGATTATTTTGAAATTTTCCAATTTTTTAATATTTTTTTGTATTTTACTAACGATCGATTGCGAACAATGTAAATAATTCGCTATAAAACATTGATTTTTACCGTGCCGATTCAAATCAACCATACGAAGTTTAGTAGATTCAGGAATATCACTCACACGGCCCATTTTAAGACGAAAAAGAAACAAACTGCAAAAAAGAATACTGATTTTAAATAAAATAGTCTGTATTTAATCAATGATGCGACCAGTTAAGAATTGGTAATAATTAAAGGAGAATTAATGTGAAATATTCTAATATTTTGAACCACTTGAATAAATATTCTAATATTTTGACTTTTCAAAATAATTTTTTTTGCAATTAATCTTTTCAAAAATGATATTAAATTTAAGATAACAAGTAGGTTTAATCAACAATAAGTTCTTAATAAAAATATCGTTTGCATATTTTCATTTAAAGACATTAAATTAACTAAACGATATTTTCAATTTCTGAAAAAAAGGTAATTATTCTAATATTTTGAATATGAGCTGTATATAAAACCATTAAATATAACGATTTCTTAAGATACATTTTGTATACCATTGTTATCGAAATCACTGAATAGGGAATTTTTGCGGTATTAGCTTTATTCTACGTTTTTAGAATTTCTCTTATGAAGGTTTTCAAATTTATTTTCGTAAATTACATAATATTTGCCTACCTATCCTTTTATTTATAATTTAAATTTATAATACAAGTGGAATATAACATAATACCATTGTTCGAAATCTATGTATTTACCTGCAGAGAATACTACTCTCATAAAAACGGCTATTGCACATATTGTCGAGAATAAATGCAATACATACAAGTTAGAAACTGCATGTCAAACACATCAAATGAAGTGCTTTAGTACTATTAGGAAGTTTTAAATGCATTTAGATCTTGGTGTAATCGTATACAATTCTTCCGATACAGTGTAATATTCGAAATCTTTTGTGTATCTCTGTAAATACTCTGTGCTTTCTATTATACAGGAAGGAATTTAGAGTAAAACTCCGCATCATATGTCAATTTCGTAAAATTTGAAATAGTTTAATATTATTAAAACGCGCCCAAAGAAAGTGTACCTTATACCATTATGTATTAGGAATACTTTTGTGTATACCTGTAAATTAATAACAAATACTCTTTACACCACATATTATACAGAATGTATATTTTAGTACACACTTTATAGATTCATATAAACTTTAATGTATCAAAAAAGGGTAACTTCATTAATGCTCTTGAAACTATTTTTTTTTCATTGGCAATGTAACGGATTAACTTTGATTGTCCGTGTAATTAAACTATGCATCCAATTCTCATAAAAGAAATGACTCGTCAAAATTATGCAACAATTATTTATTTTAAATTTCAAACGATTCGGCTAGGTACTTCTTCTCTGTTATATACGGACAGAAGATCGGATGGACGGACGGAGGTATGCATGGAAGATCCGACCGAACTGACGGAAGAGATTTAGATAGATTGAACGACGTATATAGATGCTAAGTATTTACATAATTACGAACGCTCCTACAAATGATACAGTGCATCTCGCGCATGACTTTACAAATATACAAATTCTTTTTAGCCGTCACGAATGTGCAAATATGCTTTACTAATTATACACTTTTTTCTGGGGAATTTTACATTATATTAAACACAATTAAATACTGTTTTTGATGCTAATTAAAAAAAAAAAAAAAAAAAAAAAAAAAAAAAAATTATTTAACAGTCTGTATTCGATGAAAAGCAAATATTTTAAAGTGTTTCCGTCCTTTTAGTACTTGAAATCATTCTAAAAATCATTATTGGCTTTATCTCATACAAAAACAATTGTTGTAAGCTTTTGTTGTAAGTTACAATGACAACGACGACTGGTCATCATTCATTGTACAAGAAAGTTGCAAGTAAACACACACACAAAAGAAAAAAGGTTTCAAACAAAAATAAAAGAAAATTAACTTCTTTCCCTTGTAAACTATTTTATGTTGAAACAAGAAAAAGTCATCATGTATAATAAAAACTAAAATGGATTCGAAAATACAAACCTTGTTACAAAAAAAAAAAAAAAAAAAAAAAAAAAAAAAAAAAAAAAGCAGATTTAATTAAATTTTTTTGGGGTTCATTTTGTTTGTTCTGAGATATTTTTGTGTAGCCCTGTAAATTAATAACAAACATTCTTTCAAAACAGATTATACACAATGTATATTTTAGTATATACTTCATAGATGCATATAAATTTTACTATGTTCAAAAGAGTGTTGCGTCATTAAAATGAACTTGAAACTATTTTTCCGTTGGTAGTACTGTTACGAAATACTTTTGATTGTCCCTGTAATGTATATAATTAACAATGCATATAATTTTCATAAAATTTGAAATGACTCGACAAAATTATGGAGTGATTATCCATTTTAAATTTCAAATGATTCGGTTTTGTAGTTTTTGATCTGTTATATGCGGACAGACGGACGAATAGACGGTCGAACAGACGGAGCGACGGACAAAAGTTCGGACAGACAAACAGACTGAACGACGAATATAAGTGCGAAGTATTTACATAATTACGAACGCTCCTAAAAATATTACAATATATCCCGTGCATGACTTTACAAATATACAAATTCGCTTTTGCCATCCTGATAATGCAAATATGCTTTACAATTTCAATGACCATCTTTGCTGAGAAATTTTATATTCAAGCGCAATTAAATACCTCAAGCGCAATTAAATATTGTTACTGATATTCATTTAACACGTAAAACATGCTTTAATTCAACACTCCGTATTTTTTTTTTTTTTAAGCAAGTATTTTACTGAATTATTTTGGTTGTTTCTTTGTTTCTTTAGAATTTGAAATCATTTTAAAAATCATTATTGACTTTATCTCACACTTTAAAAAACTCTTGTTGTCAGCTTTTGTTTAAAGTTAGAATAACAACGAATCAGTATACAAGAAAGTTGTAAGTAAGTACTAACACAAAAGAAAAAAAAATGTTTCAAACGAAAATAAAAGAAAACTGACTTCTTTCCCCATGAAACTATTTTATGTTGAAACAAAAAACAATCATCCTAAATAATGAAAGTTAAAACGGATTAGAAAAAAAAAGAAACATTGATAAAAAACAAAAACAGATGTAATTAAATCTACTGCTGGGTTCACTTTATTTCTTATTTGTTTCAGAATAAATTCTCTGATATTTTTTAAAGAGAAAGAAATAACGAAACTGATGACTAACGTTTGTTGAAATGTTCAATTGTTTACTTCCCCAGTCTTAACAGAGGGAACTTTTGTTTATAAATTAATTACAGATTTCATTCAATTTTCCCCAGTTCATATACATTATTCGATATTATGTGGGATAACAGCAAATACACACTAATTTGACAGTTTTTTATTTATTTGAAAATTAGAAGTTTATTATTAACATAATGTTTGTTTAGTTACATGAAATATTATTTAGTCATCTTTAGTAGTCGTTCAGACCGTCCATCTGTCCGTTTTGTCTGCCCGTACATAACAACGCAAAATCTATCCAACGGAGTTTTTAGAAATTTAAAATATATAAATATCACATAATTATGTCGAGTCTTTTCAAATTTAAAAAACAATATGTATAGCTCAATTACAGCGACAATCAAAATAATACCGCTACATTACGGTCTATGAGAAAAACGTTTCATATGCATTTTAATGGTGTTGCACTCTTCCGAACATAGTAAAATTGATATGCATCTATGAAACATGTACTAAAATATGCAATCTGTACAATCTGTGATGCAAAAAATATTTTTTCTTTATTTATAAGGCCATACAAAATTTTCCATTACATTATGGTATACGAGTGACATTGCTTGGGGCGCGTTTAATTGCATGAAACTATTTAATATTTTATGAAATCGATATACGTTATTAAGAATTTGTATAAGTTACTTCCTGTATAATATACAGGGTGGTCATAAAAAAACTTTGCCGATATACGGAGCTCTAGCGGCCAGTCCGCACAACCGATCGAAATGAAATTTCAGATATAGCTATTCAGAGGTAGGAGCTCGAGAATCTGTGAACGACAACAAAATGGCGCTCACGGTTACGGTTATAGTTACAGAAACTCGAAAATTTCCAATGGCAACTGTGATGTAACACATATTCTATTATATATATTTCTATTAATTTTTCAAATGCTAGTTCCCCCCCCCTCTTTTAAAATTTGATTTTAAAAGAAAAGCATTTTTAATCGATATTTATGTATAATATATGTAATAACATATGTAATAATTCCTGTATAATATATGTAATAATATGTTCGACGAAATAACTATGTTCCATAAACTCTAGGAATCCGCAGCAGCACGAGCAGAGTAGTCGCTCCGACAGTTGGCGAGCAGTGGAAGAATTATTAGTATGTATGGGTATTTCCCCATTATAAAAACAAACACCATTAGTCTTCAAGTTCTTTATTTATGAACTCATAAAATAGGTAAGCTCTTCCCCGCAATCACTTTAGCACACATCGACACTACAACCTTCGTTATCCAGTCCACATCATCAGATATTCTAATTCAGCGGGGAAAATGAAACGGGCATCTTGATAGTTGAAAAGTCAATCGCATTCTAACGTTCCTAAAAAAACCAAATGAGAAAGGAACATTTTCACGACAAACTAGCCCCCTCCTACTCCGCGTCAATCATTTTAAAAATCCAATTACGATTAACACGAGTCTCAACGTAAAAAAAATGATCAGTTCTGATTGGTCTTAGCAGGCGTGGTCTCGGGTAGGGTCTATATTTTGCCTCGCAAATAATAAACCCTTTAACATAGGCGCATTAATACAGATCACGCGATGTTAAATAAAAAATAAAATTAAAATCCCGAGAATATTGCAGAAAGTAAAAAAGGTTACGAAATACTTCCCGCCTTTTTGAGAAGCCAGCAATAAATTATTAATAAATAAAATAAGAAAGAGAATTTTAGCTGTTACAAGTTAATACATTACGAAACTAAGATTGAAATATGTTCCACAAATTTAGAATTGAAGCTAAGAGAGAACAAAATGGCACAATTTTTTTTAATTTTATTACATATATATATATATAAGATAGTTTTTACAATGTCATACAAAAGTTTTGGGGCTGCTATACTATATCCGAAATACTGTATACTATTGCACCAAGATCTGAATATTTAAAAAATATATTTATAATACGAACGCACTTTATTTGCTACACTTGTCATGAAATTTCAGACTTGTTTGTAATAATCTTGACTCCAAAGTATTCTTCGAGTCTTTATTTTTACATTTTGATTATCGCTATGACAAAATTTTGCTTGGAATGGATTTATATGCTAAAACCCAAAAACTATGTCCTTAACAAGGCCAGCATTTGTGGTTTTACCCTAATTGTTAAGACAAAATAACACTCGAAGTAAAGACATGTACTGTGAATAGTACATCAGACCTGAATTGGTTAAAATAATCCATTGAGAAAAAAAAAAAAACTTTAGTGTCTAAACTAAAACTTTTCTTTTAAATGTATGTCCGATTGGCAGAAAAAAAAAATACTCATAAAGAATTTTCTACAAATTGTCAATTTTAATTTTTATAATTTTTTAATGATTCATTTTTTTGTTTGATGCTTTAGTTCTTCTTGGATAACTACGAGAACGAACTAATTCCACAGAAAAAAAAAAGTTTCAAAATCTAATATGTTTTTCAAATCTTCTCATTCAAGTTTATTAAATACGAACTTTTTCCTAAAACCCAGCTAAAAAAAAGACAATTTACGGAAAATTCTAAATTATTCAGTTGCTTTGCAAATAAAAAACAGGTCACTCTAACGACGATGTATTTCTGCTTTATCTGTGTAATTGTTAACAATCCTGCTATTATTATTCTATTACATTCCTTTGTTCTGTTATGTAATCATGTTATTATTATTAATTCTGCTTTTGATGGGATTTTTTTATGAGTTTCTCCACA
Organism: Maratus speculifer; assembly: GCA_964019185.1. NCBI lineage: Eukaryota > Metazoa > Arthropoda > Arachnida > Araneae > Salticidae > Maratus > Maratus speculifer. The sequence goes on along the minus strand of OZ025291.1, from coordinate 441,361,311 downwards.
GAGTTGATTATTTAATTATGTAAAAAGAACATTGTTGTTGTTCAAGCTTGCGCGGATAAAAATTATTTTATATAATTATTCATATTTTATAAAACATAAAATATATTTATTTTCCAATTGCACTATATTGTTTCAGCTACATTTTGTCTATTTTTCTCATATTAGTGTTAAATTTGGTTTAAAACCCTGTAGGACATAATTTAAAGTCATTCAAGAGTCTTTGAAGTTTAAAATCTCCATGTGTATATGTGCTGTTCTTACAAAAATCAGTAAACATGCTGTAGAGTATCTGTGACGGTTTTTCTGTCGCATATTATCTCGCCTCTTCTCTTTCAAAAACAACCAATTAAATTGATACTTTATAATTTTAACTTTGGATTAATACCCTACCCCGTAAATAAATTCTTTTATTTAATATAACCTTACATTTAAATGTTGTGCGTCCATGCTTATTTCCCCCCCCCCCATCTTACATGTTGGACTATAAGAATCATGAATTGGTTATAAAAATTTGCGAATAAAAATAAAATTTTAAAGTTAAGAATTTCGAATTTAAAACCAAAGACAGAATTTAAATTAAATCGAATAAGATGAATAGAATGTTAACAAAAATTACTTACCCACCAAAGTCACCCATTAAAGTTACTTACCCATCTTCCAAAAAGACAGTATAAACTGGAGAAAAGAGTGGGCTTGAGATATATAAAAAAATCATATTTATTTCGAATATAATCACAAGGCAGAATGCTTCTTTTCATTAACAAAACCCAGAATGTTTGGTTGTGCACATTCAGAGCAGAATACAGAATAAAGTTTTAAACAGCCTTACACACACATAACGAAACAGAATCTTTTCTTCGAATAAAGAATACAATTGATTTCTTTAGAGAAGTCACATCGTTCATTTTATCTCAATATCTTTGTATAGAATAGCATACCGAATCATTTTGTTAATTGAATTACGCATCCACTGATGCCAGAATATTTCTTCGAATCGACTGGAATAAAAAAAATAACAGAATTATACCTCTCGGAAGAATAGAATGATTTCGTCAACAGAATCAAGGATCCATCTGATGCCAAAAAACATTTCTCGAATAAAAAACTTTGTTCGGCAGACGAGCGAAATAAAACCCCTCTTGTCTACGGACTAGCGGTCGTCATGGTGATTAAACGCCATTGAGTCTAGGCTTCTTTTTTCCGTCCATAACCTCTGGGGGGCGGCAGAACAGCATTTCGTTGAATAAGATGTTGAAGGTTCCTTTACTTGTACGGATCGTCACCACTCGTACTACCTTGTCAGCACCTGGATGGTTCTTTGGATAACTTCCAATTGGAAAAGACGCTAAAAGATGGATTATAATGATCAGATAATTCAGGTGAAGCAAGTAATGGATCACGAATAAGGATATGTCCTAGATTTAAGACCGATATAATAATTTGAATCATAAGGAGGTGTGAAATATGCCGAAGAATTTGGTGTTGCGTTATAAAGCCCTGGATTTTGAATTGTTTGAGTAGTAAGTACAGTTCTTTAAGGTAAGAATCTGCGTCAATGAATGTTCTCCCATTATCAGAAAAAATTTCTATTGAACATCTCTTTCGTAATATGAAATGCCCTAAAGTTAGAATTGATTCGGTTGTGATTTCTGAGACCAACTGAAGTTGTACTGCTTTGACACACATACAGATAAAAAGATAAATGTAGAGTTTAAATATAGAAGACTTCTAAATATGTTCACATTTTCTTTTGATTGGGCCTGAAAAAGCAATCCTTAGACGCTCAAAGGCTCTGCAAGAGTTAATTCGTGAAGAGGACAAGTCTCCCATGAGCTGAGTAATCGGTTGGGCGGATATTCGGATGCAACGAATACACTTTCTTATTTCTTTTTTTAGCGGTAGATTTGTCTTTTGGAATCCAAAAGTTTTGATTTATTAAAGAGAGATCTTGATCAGGACTCGCGTGCAAAGAATATATATGGAAGTGTCGAATAATGGCTTCTGTAAATGGATGGTTGTTCGAAGGAATGATTAACCGTTTGGAATCTAAAGACAATGTTCTATGTTTGCTAAGTAGGTTAAGTTCACCAGAAAAGTTATATTGTAATCACTTAAAAAACACAGCATTTAGGGGATCCTTTGCTTTTGGTTAGCATCTGGCGTTATAAGCGGATCTTTGAGTCCAAGCAACTACTCGAAGTAGCTTTGTATATGACGAATATTCGGTGAGAATGTCAATATTATTTTCTAGTTGACTTGTTAAACAAGAACTTTTGGACAATAACTCCATGAATAAAATTGAAATTGAAGACTTCGTCAACAAAAAATTGGAAGATTTATTCCTCTTGATTAGAATAAATGAGGGCACAGGATATTTCCACTTCGAATCACCCTACCACACTCCTTACATTAAGATTTTCGAATTAATTGTGAATGGTTTCAAAAGACCCAAAGGGTTAGAATTACACACGATTATGTATAACAATTGATGTTTAGTGATTACAGCATGATTTTCTACCACTTTTCCCCGTAGGGAATCTGCTTCCAAGTTCCAATCTAGACCTGGAATTTGCTGTGATGAATCAGGATTTATCGAATGTGTGAAACTGCTGGCATTTAAATAATTTGGCGAATGCTCCATAGTAAAGGTTTCATTGGCGGTCCATTTTCTGAAGTGGTTACCATCAATCTGATATAACGAATGGAGCTCATAAATGAGAGCTTGAATTGAATCGAAAGATTCTACGCCACCTGTAGAGTCGTTCACATACATGTGGCTTTGGGCTAGACTAGCCGGAAAAGGGAACATGATTTTCTCATCTTTACACAATTGCTGAATGGTTCTTAGAGCTAAAAATGGGGAACAATACTTATTGTCACAAACAGTAGAGATTTCTGAATATTTAACATTTTTCAATGTATTTTTCCCAGTTTCAGAATCATCAGCATAAATGATATTTTGACGAATAATTGGTAGAGTTGTATTAGAATGGAATAAAGGAATAATATCAGACAATTTAGATTCGAAATATTTCCTTTCAACAACTGCAGAAGAAACATAGTTATTAATCTGTTCACATAGTTCAGGTTGCTTATGAAAATTCAAATCAGCAGGTGAAATAGATGATTTCAGAGAAGAAATGTTTTTAGAAGGATTAACAAAATCATATATCGAATTCCGACAAGCAGAAGTATCAGTATTTGATTTACGACTATCAGTTCTAGAGTTATCTTCTCTTGTATTCTTCTTTGAACTTGTAAAGAAATGAGATTCACTTGTGAACTAGGAATGAAATCTGAATTAAAAAAGTCAGTTACATTCATTGAATGGCAGGCTACACTTGTGGTCAATTATGACGAGAGGAGTACTGGACCACTAAGTATGTAACCCAATGTAGTTGGGATAGCAACGGGTTCACCCGACTGTCCACATATAGGTGATCGTAATAAGAGTTTTGCAAAAACATCTGCTCCCAGCAGAATTTCGATTGGTTTTTTAATATGGAAATCCGGATCAGCCAGTTGCACATTTGTAATGTGCTGCCATGTACACTTTTCCAGTTTCAAGTTAGGGAGAGGGGTAGTAACCTGATTAACTACAAGGGCTTTTAAAGAATTGTAATTATTTTCAAAAAAGGGTGAGATGAGTTTTTCCTACAAACAGATTTAACCTTTCTACAAAATTTTTTGAGATTAGAGAATTTTGAGAAGCGTTGTCAATACGTGCACGGCACTGAATGACCTTGCCTGTGCTAGATTTTACGTTAACAAGAGCAGAAGATAACAAAACATTATAATTCTGCAAAAATGAATGACTTTGGGCACTATTAGAAACTAAAAGTTCTGGTTCAATATCATTAACAAGCTCTTTTTTTGGATTGATTAACAGTATAAATATGTAACAAAGTATGATGCGATTTTGAACAATTTTTGCATTAACGTTTATTCTACATTGATTTACCTTGTGGTTTTTCCTTAAACAATTTTCGCATAATTTATTTAATTCAACGATTTTCCACCTCTCCAAAACCGGTTTTGCATTAAATACTCGACACCGAAAAAGCGCATGGTTTTTATTGCATAGTAAACAGTTATTGCCGGTTTTAACAACTGCACTGTTCACTACTGTGGTTTTGACTCGACTAGTATCTAGAGATTTTTTTTCGAAATTAAATTTAGACTCAACTTTATTGGATTTTAAATCTTCTGCACTTTGAGCTTCACGTTCAATAAATTTTCGAAACAAATCTAAAACAGATATTTTATCATTATCTAGTGAAAATTCCCATCTTTGTTTGAGGGGCTGATCTAGTTTATTTAACAAAAAATTTACTATCATTAAATCACTCAAAGCATTAGATTCTAAACCAAAAATTTTTAAATTCCGAACTGATTCATTACATCTATCTAATAATTCTAACAACATTTTTGAATTACTCGCTTTGATAATTTTTATCGAAAATATTTTGTTTATTTGGCTTAAAGCCAATTGAAGCTTATTTTCGTACCATTCATTTAACAAATCCCAACACTCCAATAAATTTGCTGCACTCAGAGAGAATCCCCGAATTAATTTGGCAGCGTTGCCTCGAACACAATAATGTAAATATTGTAATTTCCCAATACCAGACAAATTTTCATTTTCTAAAATCGTAGATTAAAAAACTTCTTTAAAAGAAATCCAATTCTCTAAATTTCCATAAAAATGGGGCAAATCGAACTTAGGAAGTTTTACATGCGAATAATTTTGTTTAGTTGAGTTTTCAAAATGCATTTCCATCGGAGAATCAACTTTCGCTTTCCCCTCTAAGTCGACTAAGAGATCATAAATTATTTCCTGATACTTCAAAAAACTATCCAAATTATCATTATTTTCGTTAAGGGAAAGCTTATCAAATGCTTGCGTAAGCGTAAGTTCATATCCCGCTATTTCCGATTTTAAAACTTTAATTTTCGCTTGTTTCTCTGACTTGGAATCTAGTACTTTTTCTGAAATATATCGATTTCCTTACAAATGCGTTCAAAAAACTGTTCCTGTTTTGATTGTTTCGGCATAATGAATGTTTACAAATATACAAAATGATAAATGAATAAAAATAATAAAATAAATAAAACACTAGCAACTTAATAAATGAAATATTCTTTTACATACAGAATAAAAGAAACAAACATCAAAGAAAAAATAAAATGCAGACGATTTTACTTTTTTTTTCTGTCTACGTTTTATCTAGCACAGGTGTAAAAAAATAAATACGGCTACGAATTAAAATTCCATCGTAGCTGTTGGCTCGTTACGGACCAAAAAATATGGTTTAAAGAATCGTAAATCGGTTATAAAAATTTGCGAATAAGAATAAAATTTTAAAGTTAAGAATTTCAACATTAAACCCAAAGACAGAATTTAAATTAAATCGAATAAGATGAATAGAATGTTAACAAAAATGTGTTTAAAGTTACTTACCCATCTCCCAAAAAGACAGTACAAACTGGAAAAAAGAGTGGGATTGAGATATATAAAAAAATCATATTTATTTCGAATATCATCACAAGGCAGAATACTTCTTTTCATTAACAAAACCCAGAATCTTAGGCTGTGCACATTCAGAGCAGAATACAGAATAAAGTTTTAAACAGCCTTACTTACATATAACGAAACAGAATCTTTTCTTCGAATAAAGAATACAATTGATTTCTTTAGAGAAGTCACATCGTTTATTTTATTTCAATATCCTTGTATAGAATAATATACCGAATCATTTTGTTAATTGAATTACGCATTTACTGATGCCAGAATATTTCTTCGAATCGACTGGAATAGAAAAAACAACAGCATTATACCTCTCGGTAGAATAGAATGATTTCGTCAACAGAATCACGGATCCATTTAATGCCAAAAAACATTTCTCGAATAAAAAACTTTGTTCGGCAGACGAGCGAAATAAAACCCCTCTTGTCTACGGACTAGCGATCGCCATGGAGATCAAATGCCATTGAGTCTAGGCTTCTTTTTCCGTCCACATGTTAATAAATGAAATTATTACTTAAAAAAAAAATTCTGTTATAACGAAAAAAATTATTTCGTTCTCAAGCATCTCTTTGTTTCTTCATTTTCATTTAGAGATAAGAATATTAGTAATTCTCAACTGTGTTCCAATAATTTTTGTCTGCAGTAACGAGATAAAGTAAATTAAAATCAATCTGGCCGGCAACTGCTAAATTTTGACATTTTTCTCATAAAATAGTGCTATATTGCAGCTGCGGTCTAAGACATATGTCCCTTTTAACTTTGATCATCCCGCGGTCAGCTATCATTAAAATTCCCAGACTCTGTGACTCATTCAGCAGTTAGGACTCTTAACATTGTCTAAAATCACACGTGCATGTGTTATAACTTAGACTCCTTAACCACAGGAATTCAATGTTAAAACTGTTGTTAGCTTTCGTTTTTTCAAAAACTAAAACAAAATCACTTCACCTTTTTTCATTCACGTATAAAAACATTTCATATTTATTTACTTAGAAGGTGTCACAAATAAAAATTAAATTAAAGAGTTGACATGTTTCGGTTCATTAATAAGAACCGTATTCATAACTTATAAAATCAGTAGAAAATTAAATGACACTGGATATAATATGTTATAATAATATAATAATTAATAATAATTTTATATGTTATGAATACGGTTCTTATTAATGAACCGAAACATGTCAACTCTTTAATTTAATTTTTATTTGTGACACCTTCTAAGTAAATAAATATGAAATGTTTTTATACACAGGAATTCAGTTTTACTGCAACCGTAAATTATGTTACTATGTAAGCAACTGAATTTTTTCACATAGCCTTGAGCGCCAGAGAATCTCTGTAAAATCTGTCTATTCCACATTTTTGGTAACCACTTTCTATGTCTGAACTCTGGACTATCGCCAAGAGGCGAGCATATGTAGTTTTGTAACGAGCAGCCTTGCCATCAGACGATGTAACACGTAGCTAAAAGCTCTCTGCGCCTACGGCCGTGCAAATGCTATCTATCTCCTATACCCGTTCCCCGCTATACCTTTCGGAATCTTCAATTTGTTAAATAAATTCTTCATGTTTTCTTAAAATCATGTTGGAGTTTTCATTTTGTAATGCGCATGGACCTGGGCACTCCTCTCTAACAACCTCCTGTATAGTATCCACATATTTATTTATTTATTTATTTATTGTCTAAGTGGGACAAAATCGCCAGACTTTAAAGGTCTGATGTTGACACTATAAAAGTATCAGAATTTCGTGCAATTTAATGTAAAGGGTGATTTCAAATATTATTATTTTACTTTGGTTTTTTGTCGGCGTCTTAATTGTGCCCCTTATCAAATGGATATTGATAAATATGAGGTAAAACATATTTTTTATAATGTTAAATCCACAAAAATCCAACAAGTACATTTCTGTTAAATATTAGACGACATTTCTAACAATGAAAGGGTTGAATCATTAATGGTCATAAATTGTAATTTATCACAATATTGTATCATCTTTACAATGTTGTATATCTTTTTTTTAAGGATTTATTCATTTACCCATTCTCTGTTTTATCTGATTTTTTTTTTTATATTCTTTCTACTCTTTTATGATCTTGCAATTACCCTCTCATGCACTGTATGTAATAATATTACATCTCATCTCATATCCTCTAATGAAATGATTAATTCTAACGATAAAATTAATTTTACATATTAAAGCCAAAAAAATTTAAGATAAAAATAAATTACCTAAAGATTTATAGTACTTAATATTTCATTCATAATGAAATTTTACATATGATATATATTTAAAATTATTTATAAAGTTTTGCATCTTATCTTTCAAAAAGCGGCGATAAAGCTATGATTTAATTTTGACACTGTGTAATAAATATGTCAAAAATTTTATTTTCACTTATCTTTAGACATAAAAATCATGCAAGGGAAAGTTTGTTCGGTGAATAAATATATCGTTTTTTCTTTAAAAAAAACTGAAGATTTTTTTTTTCTGATATTACGAGTGATTTGTTTCAAATAGCAGTTTTTAGAGTTTAGAGGGAAACTTTTTTTAAGAACTTTCCTTAAATTTCTCTTGCAGTCGGAAAACCAGCGGAAAGCAGTTTGAAAATAGTTGAGTTACTTTATATCTGAAAAAATGCTGCACATTTCTAAAATAAGAAGTTCGAGGAATAAGTTATGCACATGCAGAAAATGTTTAAAAAAATGTAGTATAATTATTTTCAACTTATTCAACCGTCACACTTCAAATCATGGGTTTGTGCTACATTTTATTTATTAATCACACATTGTGAAATATTGCAGAATTTAAGGTACCTGAGAAATGCAGGAATTTTGGAATCGGTTGAATTTTTTCACATTGCTGAAATCGATTTGAAAATGTATCGATGAAATGAGATGTAATGAATTAAGATTATAACTGCTTCATGAGAACTGGGCCAAAATAATTGTATAAGTGTTTAAAAAAAATCTTATTTTATCTGGTATTTGGACTACAGCAGTATTTTAAATTGTATTGTACATACAATTTGGATCAGATAGGTTACATGTGCAAAAAAAAGGAAAATTAGTATGGGGCTTAGAAGGGCCAACTATTCCGGATTCAACCAACCAAAAGTTGAAAATGAGCTTGTATTATTTTGTGCAATCCAGTATATTACCAAAACATTTTACAGTCGTAAGATATTTACAATTAAGAATTTCTGTTTAAATACAGAAAAAAAGCGAAATTCATTAAATTTATGAAAGTTCTCGGTTAAATGGATTTTATTGAGTTTTTCGGTCATCATTTTACTCATATTTCAATTAACGTATTCCCTGTAGGGTTTTCCATCTCTTTATGTAAAAATACTCCCTCATAGCATGCATGGTCACTGTGAGTCACTTTGGGACAAGTGAGTCACTTTGGGTGATGAAAATGCCACCACTGAGTGACATCACATTGTGACTGAGATGTGACTTTCTTAAAAATTTTTCGAAAATTACAAATATTCTTCAAAACATGTTATTTACTTTAAAAACATGTTTCTGGCAATTTAAGTATCGTCGCTTTTGTCACAGTTTCGTCTCAATGTTAATGTCAAAGTAGTCATAAATGACACACTTTTCACAAATTAGTCACTTTGTGACGTCACAAAGTGGTCACAATATGACGTCACGAAAAAGCTCTAAAACGGCCATAACGACTTCACATCGACGTCACGTGACGTCACGTCGACAATCGATGGTCACAAAGTCACAATGTGACTTCACAACGCCGTTGCAGCGACTTCACCATGTCTTACGGGTTTTTATCTTTGTTAAATTTTGTGATTTAAAATACCCATTTTTAGAATTTGTTTTGCAATTTTATTTGAATTATTAAAAAAGATAATTTAATTTAAAGGTTTTTTAAAACTTGAAATAATTTACAATCAGAAAAACCATCTCATCAGATTTATTGGGAAACTTTCTCCGATGAATCATAAAAGTCGTACTTTGCAGTCAATGACATTAGCTCCGATAACTTTCTCTGTAGGACTTTTCGTGTTCAAATCCAGTGACGGCAAGAAACACACTGTTTTAAAAATTAACGATACAGCTATTCAAATTTACTCGGAAAATTTAAGTTATTTGAAACTTAATGGAAGTTGATTGATTGACTAATTTTAAAAACTAATCATTAAATGTAAATTTACAGAGCCTTGTGTATTTTTAACAATGTTAATTTACAGGGTTTATTATAAATTTTAAGAATAATGTTACTGTTATTTCCCATAACTCTGTTTTTCTAATCTCTCTAATTTTGCATAAGACTTAAAATAATGGATTACTCGTAAGTTCTCTGTAATTTCACAGAAATCTGTTTAACAGAATCAGAACAGAACAGTTTTAAATCTGTTTACTTTTTAGATAACTACAGATATAAACGAATTATATGCTTTTATTTTTTGAAAAAAAATCGAGATTGTTTAAGCGAGCAAGAGCCTCCGAATATATTTCTTCGACTAAAAGGAAGGCTGGATGAATCAAAAAATATTTATAAAATGGTTTGAAAAAATATTAATTCTCCAAGTTAGGGAGCATATGAAGTCTCAAAATTCACCCTAGAAATCTGCATTGATAACTGATATCTCTCCATCCCACAATGAAGATCTAAAATTAAAACCAGATAATGGAAATATTTTGGCAAAATATTTGCCTCTCTATGACACATCTCTTCTCCAGCCAATGGACGAGGGTGTATTCGTTTCAATAAAGAAAAAACAGGGATCGAAATTACTGACATAAAGAATTGAAGAGGGGTGAGTTCTTAAAAGCGTCTTCAAAGAATAGGGGGAACTGGGACACAATGATACAACTTTTTTCTAAGAATTTTTTTGGTGTCCAAAAAGCAAAAATTTCAATTTATTTTTCCATCTGGTGTCAGCAAAACTTGTGCAGTTTGTTATAAAAATGTACAATCGTTGTTTTATATATTATTTTTGCATATAATTTAAAAAAATAAAAAAAGTCATTTGTATCTGTTTTGGTAAAAATCGTTTGCTTTCATTTATGTGAAAAAGCTCCAGTAAGAAATTGTATTATTCGTTACCATGGTAATTTATTCTTCTTATTTTATGTTTTTGGCAGCAGTCTATGTTTTTTTTTTTAAGTTTATGCTTATTCGAATGTAAAAAGATGATGGAATGTTGATAGCCGTACAACGGCTCGCATACTTCACTGTTGAATAAATCGCATCTACAGTCCATATTTGTTGTGTTTAAGAACCAGCGTGTGTTGTTTCTTATTAGTTAATACCGTTACGACCAGTATCAATGTGCCCCATCTTCGGGGCAGATTGATACACCTCATGGGACACTTTGATACGTCTGGGAAAATGGAGACAAAATAATACCAATGCATATTTTTCATCGAAAAATAGTTAGCAAACCATGTTATATATATTTATGGAAATTTAAATCACCCACAATTTATTTGTAAGCAATTTTAAAGCAATCAAAATGAAATTTATAATAACCTGATGTTCTGACTGTACCTTGTCTGATTGTTGGCTGGTAACTTTGTCATATCTGGCACTTCAACATCAGCATTATCTTCTTTCTTATGAAAAGTGAAAAAATTACCAGGTTTTCTGTTTATAAATCGGTTTATAAACAGAAAATAAAGGACAATTATATTAAAAATTCTGTTTATAATATAATTATCCTGTGCTGTTCTGCAGCTTGTTTCTCTTACATAACATTTCTCATGTCGAAAATACCTTTTTCTCTGGAGAATCGATATAAATTTGAGATTTTTCCAAGCTACCGTCTTTTTCTTTTGTTAATTCTACTAACACTAAATGTAAACACCTTCTAATGAACCTTAGCAACATATATATTATTTTCATTATAATTAAATAGTACAACATAATTAAAACACACCATAAACCATTACTCCCCTCAAAACCATATTTTAACGGAATACTTTTGAGTGCTCCTGTAAATAATCTATAAATGCTACACACTACGTTTTAAATAACAAACATGCCACAGTAAAATATAATAACGTATATTAGTTATCTGACATTCAGAGCATAGTTACGTGAGTTAAGTCTGGAACAGTCGAATTCATAAACACATTTCAACTATATTCGAAACTATTAAAAAACAAGTAAGAAAAATTTCGTTAAGCATAGATTATGAAACACTTTCCAACGCTTCCTGAAATCTTTAACAAAACTTTGTTATTTAGGGAAATAAGATACTACTGTCCATAGCCAAATATGTATTGAAATACTTTTAAACAGCCCTGTATTTGATCCGTCGGTTGATATACATATATATATAGAGAGAGAGAATATAATGGGAAAATTTATTTTAACAAGAAAATGCCTAACTGGATGAAATTTCTCTTGCAGCACTTTATTCTATAGATGGAAAATACTTCAATACTTTTGTTCAGCTCTGTAATTTATCCAGTATCTTTACTACACGCTAGTATTTTGTAAAAATTTAGTTCAAACAAACACATTCTTAAAGCTACTTAAATCACATTTCCAGAAATTATCACATATGGGTGACCATTCTTTGCGTGACCTGCATATTATTTTATCTATATTCTGCAAACAATTCTTAGTAAACTGAAAGCAGTTCGACGTAAAAATGCATAACTACCACATTTAAGTTTATTACTCTCATATTCAGTAACCTTTATGAGCTCTTTTGTTTAACCCTGTACATCAACTATAACATCTATATACACCATATAATTTGCAGACATTTTGTAAAATTTAAAATCGCATATGATAGTTGAAAATGCATTTCAACCAGCTATCATCAGTTATCATCGATAATACACAGTACTTCGAATAAAAATATTAAGTTTGAAATATTTTGTGTGTCCCTGTAAAAGTTATGCGCGTCATATTATGCGTTATACATTAAGTCTCAGCGGCGTATATCAATTTTATGATACCTGAAACCGTTTAATATTATTAAAATGTGTCGCAAACAATTCCCTCCTTTATTAATGTGTAATGGAATTCTTTTGAGTGGCCCTGTAAATGAATAATAACTAATTATTTGACAGTATATTTTACAGAATGTGTATTTTAGTGCATTTTGCGAATCCATGTAAATTTGAATAAGTTTAACAGAGTGTAACGCCTTTTAAATTCATTTGAAACGATTTTTTCCCATTGGCCGTAATGTATCGGAAAACTGTTGACTATCCCTGTAAATAAAGTAATCTTAGTAGAAACTTCATTTCCAATAGGGTTCGTTCTAGGGTATACATCAATAACATATAAAAATTTCAGAGCAATCCGAGTATATTTACGGGCGTTAGAGCGCGGACAGACGGCTAGACAGACCGAATGCATAAACACTTTTCAACTTTGTTGGAAAGTGTTAAAAAGAATCTTAAGAGAAAAATGTTTAAATCTAGATTTTTGATGTAATGTTTGTTTTTTAACGACAAAAAGTAACACCTGTCAAAGTCCATTAAAACTAACTAAATTATTTATTCGATAGCTGACAGTACATAGATTTTGCTTAGTAATATTTCATATATTTATGCTCTATAATGTAAGCATATTCGCAGCATATATGTGTGTATGCATATATCATTACACACACACACACAAAAAAATATTTTATTGAATATAACTCCACTCAAAACCTAATACATGAAATTTGAATTTTTTTTCTCCTCTAATTGCATAACGATTAAAAACTTAAATGTACTAAAAATAATAATTAAATCAAGATTCATTAATATTTCATTACTTGATTGAGTTTTAATTAAATTTTAACCAAACGATAATGCTAATTTTAAATTTACTTAAAAATTTAATCTTTTAAATGCTAAGTCAAACACGTTATTTCAAATCCCAGTGAAATGAAGCCCTTAATTAAATATTTATAAATTCTATTATTTCAGATATTTACTTTTGCGTTAATTTTTTGAAAGGTATGATGGTGATTTTTTGAAAGGTGATGTACTTTTTTCTTTTTCTAAAATCGAATGAGTAAAATTGGTTTATATATACAGGGTGATTATAATTAAAGTCCGAGTTTCAAAACGCTCTAAAAAGCGAACCACCCTTTAGAATGGCGTCAAAATTTAACAGCGTATTATTGAAGAAGGGGGAAAGAACATGAACCAAAAAAAGTTCCAAATTTTAGCAACAGATGGCGCTGTAAGCGTCAGAATTTCGACAACAAAGGACAAATCGTAAAACAACGGCTAAGGCGTAAGTACCAGACCTCTGACAGTCATCGGTCCAGCTCCTTTTTTCAAACCCTTGAGAGTCCTGAACTTCTGTAGAGCCACTGGTGCAGAATCACAGTTCTTGTAATAAAGCTTTACAAACAGAGCACGATCCTTCATTGAGACACTCATGGCCAACGTCTGAGAAGCGAAATTAGGAAACGCCGTTTACCCAACGCTTTTATAACACCTGAAATTGTCGTGCGCATGCCAGGTATTTTAATTTACATATACTGACGCTTACAACGCCATCTGTCACTCAAATTTGGAACTTTTTTTTTGGTTCATGTTCTTTCCCCCTTCTTCAATAATACGCTGTTAAATTTTGACGCCATTCTAACGAGTGGTTCGCTTTTTAGAGCGTTTTGAAACTCGGACATTAATTATAATCACCCTGTATATAAACCCAAATCGATGTTTTAATTGTGTTTGAGATGTTGTTCAATATGTCAATAAATTTATTGCGGTTTTTCTAGCGACATCACTGGGTTTGAAAACTATTAATTTAAACAAAATAAAAGTAAATGTACACGAGTTTTTTGAATAATTTAGTAAAGAAGTAATGTATTTCATTTGTTAAAGAAATTCATCCTGATCATATATAAGTGACAGAATAATCAGATACACTTTAAAAATATGACTAAATCACTATTATCTGAAAAAAATTGGACAGTGTAATAATAAATTTATTGCGGTTTTTCTAGCGACATCACTGGGTTTGAAAACTATTAATTTAAACAAAATAAAAGTAAATGTACACGAGTTTTTTTAATAATTTAGTAAAGAAGTAATGTATTTCATTTGTTAAAGAAATTCATCCTGATCATATATAAGTGACAGAATAATCAGATACACTTTAAAAATATGACTAAATCACTATTATCTGAAAAAAATTGGACAGTGTGCCGCAAATTTTTTAGAGAAAGTTACTTCATTTAACCCTCTTATGCATAAATTATTTTTCATTATTTTCTATTATTCACAAAAAATCTTTTTTATGATAAATGAAAGACCCATTCTAAAGTAATTTTATTGCTGTGCTGCATGCTAGCTATTATCTTTCCACAAATCAGATCTCCATAATTGAATGCTTTAAATTATTTTGCTTAATAATGCAATAATTATCTGTCCTCATATGAGGCCCGTATGCATGAGAGGGTTAAGTACAGGGTGTCTTAATATGTCCACCAAATAACACCCTGATTTCAAATTTAAATTTCTCAAAAACAAAGGTCAATTGAATTATGCAGTAAACGGTTTGTTTATCAGGTAAGCTGTAAAAATCTTATACAAAAGTTTCAAACAGTAAATATTTTGAAAAGATTGTGTTCTGATTGCAAAGAACGCTTTGATTTGACATTTTTCTTGCTTTAGATTGCTGCCAGAGAATGTGTCTTTTGGCTTAAAGTGCCATATTTCATAGTTTTTTTTAATTAAATTTTTGAAATTTCGAAATTCTAAAAATTTGTTTCGAAAAATCTTTAAAATATTGCACTGTAAGCTGAAAAATTATTTCTCTGCAGGCAATCTAAAACAAGGAAAATGTCAAATTAAAGCATTCTATGAAATCAGAACTCCATTTTTTCAAAATATTCACTGTTTGAAATTTCTGTATAAGATTTTTACTGCTTACCTAATGAAAAAACCGCATATTACTATCGATCTTTGTTTTTGAGAAATTTAATTTTGAAATCACGGTGTTATTTGCTGGACACCCTGTAGCAATTAACGAAAAACAATACATTAACTGAGAAAACAATTTCACTTCCTGTAGTACACGACATGTATAATTAACAATTAGCAAATCTTGCTCCTGCATTGAAGGATGTAGCACCTAACGTCTTTGAGCCTGAAGAAGGTAGTGAGATTTCTTTTAAAATCCTTGTATATTTATTCATTTTGTTGTTACTAATACTAAATATTATTATTATTACTAATAAATTTATTTTGCGTTTATTTATAACTAATTTATTTATGAATTTTATTTTTACAAATTTTACATTTTTATCATTTAAAAATTTTCCACGCAAATTTCTTTTTTATTATTTTTTATTTTAGAGAAATTTTTCAAAGATCTACACATGCAGTTAACTTTCTAAAAAATATATCATTAACAAGCATATTAATGTAACAAAAAGAAAAAATAAGATTAAGGATTATCTATTTAAAATCCGTGACATTCCAATTATGTTCCTCTTTGGTAACTTTATTTCGAAGTAATGAAAAATTTAGCAACATTCATGTTTATGGATAAATCAATTATAGTAAAACAATTTATATGAAACGTATTTTATATGAAAAGAGAATGCACATGGAATATTTTGAAGAATGTTCGTCCTTCGGTATTTTGTAAAGTTAAATTAACATTACTTCTAGCATCAATAAAAATACTTGTAAAAATTCCATGCAGAAAATTTAGTAAACAGTTTAAAATTTTGGTGAGACTTTTTTCAAAAACCAACCACGATGTTTAATTTTTTTAAGTTTATTTTGGTGATTTGTTTGCATTAAAACATTCTAAATACAAATGTGGGTTCAATTTGGTCCCATCTAGGCATTTTGCATTTTTAAAATTCCATGCAGAAAATTTAGTAAACAGTCCAAAATTTTGGTGAGACTTTTTTCAAATACCGACCACGATGTTTAATTTTTTTTAAAGTTTATTTTGGTGATTTGTTTCCATTAAAACATTCTCAATATAAATGTGGGTTCAATTTGATCACATCTAGACATTTTGCATTTTTATCTTATCGTATTTATTCTCGTATAACGCGCATCCAGCATTTTACAATGAAAAAAGGCGAATTTTGTATCTCGTATATAACGCGCCTTATACACTGTAAAAAAAAAATTGGGAAAATTACAAAAATTTTTCTAGTAGAATTGTATTCCAAGAACTTTTTATTTAACGGCAACAATAAAAATTCATGTAACAGATACAGATTTGCACTTTGAATCAAACAAATTTTAAGGTTACTAAGAATTTTTTTGGGAAATCGTATTCCAAGAACTTTTTAAGTGACGATAACGAGCATTATAGATAAAATTTTAGTAAAGTTACCAAAATTTTAGTAAATTCTTTTGTAAAGTTACAGATGGTTTTAGTTTAGCTTACAAGTTTTGTAGATTGACATCATTTTCTTGTACAGTGTACACATAAAATTTTAGTAAGCGTAAGAGATTTCGGTTAATTTAGATTACTAAGGTTACAGATTTTTTTTACAGTGTAGATTTGATTATTAGGAATGAATGATCAAATTAATTTCAGTAAAGAAAATCGAAACAAATGTTATGTCAGGATAGAAAAAAAGTCGAAATTCCTCTTTTAGACTCCGTGTAGAGAGTGAGTGTCTTGATCCGGTGACGTCACTTGAGCGAAATACTTGAAAACGTTGAACAAACAAACACAAACAACAACAACAAAAAAAAACTTATTCTACAAATGTAAAGTTGCAGAAATCTGTATCCTTGCTAAAATTTTATTTGTATACTGTATAAAAAAAGAGAGATAAATCTACAAAACTAGTTTTCGCTAATCTATAGAAATGAATGTAGTAAAATTATAAAATATCAAAAAGTAAGAATCTATGGAAATAAAGAATCTTTAATATATATATATATATATATATATATATACTAGCGGACCCGACAGACGTTGTTCTGTCAGACAGACGTTGTCCTTCTTGGCACCGACTCCAGAAAATCAAATAAATGTACGTAAACATGGTAATACGCACGATAAACACTACGCTCTTAATTTAATTTCTTATTACAATTATTTAAGGAAATTATTTTTCACTCATAAGTATTTTTTGAAGTCGGTTCAATTTTTGACAGAAAAGTTTATTTTTCTCTTTTTAGTTAAAAGTTGACGATTTTCTGAAGTCGGTTAATCAAAATTATAATGCAGGAAATATTATTGTAAAGCATACACGTTTGTCAGGAGTGGAGTTCGAACACGCGACTTCTTTCTTCAAGAAGCTGAGCTTAAATCTGGCGCCTTAGACCGCTCGGACATTCCGTCCGCACTCTATTCATCGAACTTATTCAACACTTTTAATTAGCGAAAAATCACTAACTATTAGTTTTTGCCTAATTACTAAAAAAGTACTGAATCAATTTTGATGAAATGTGAATCTAAACCATTCTGGAATCCACTGGAACACACACACAAAATTTCATTAAAATAGGTCCAGTCGTTTAGGAGGAGTTCAGTGACATACACACGCACAGAAGATATATATATATATATATATATATATTAAAGTATGCGTACTTGATGCACCGTTTAACCCTTTACGGCACGGGCAAAATCTACTAGTAAAATGAGAAATTATCAACTGACACCGGAATTCACAAACGAATTTTTTACATATTTTGAAAACCCTAATTTCAGCTTTTCTTGTAAAAGCAAAATTTTACTAAAATATTATTGGTGCCGATTGTAAGTTTGGAATTAAAATTAGGTATCCCAGACCGGGCACAGTGTGCCGGAAAGGGTTAAAGTCGAACTTTGTGTAAATAAATCTTCTGTTAATATGAAAGTGATTCCTTTCTCTATCATTTTTTTCGCTTCAAGTGACAGATTTATTCAATAAAAATAGTAGAACTTGCTCTTCGCGTGCTTATATTTGCCTATATTTGTATAAAATAATCCATTTTTTTATTTAAAAATAATTTAAATTTGCATTCCTTGAAAATGAAACTATAAAATAATACTTAATATTCATAAGTAATTTGACTATTTAATTGATCACATTTCACCAAAGTATGAATATTTGATACACTGTTTACAAATGAAGGTTGTAATAAAGATATTTATTGAGTATATAATTGGCGAAAACGAAATGCAAAAGACAGAATATCAAGCTTCTGAATTGAGTCCTGCAACAGAACAATGTAATAGAGCATTTCGTGAGTCATTAACGTATTATTTGAAATATTGCTTCTTAAGGGTGTATTTCGATTCAAACTGCTTACTTTCCGATTTATTTTTGAATTCATTTTTGTTGTCAAATGCACCAAACTTTCAAAATCTCTTATTTGGAAAGTACACAAGGTTCCGTAAGAGTCAGATCATTGATAAATGCAGAAAATATTGCAAAAAAAAGCAATCAAAAACAGCATTTCGTACCGATTTTTCCGAAGCGGTTGATCTGGGAACGAAAAAGAGGGTCCTACTGAGAAGATAATTGTTTCTAAATCAAATTCTATTGAATTGAGTGTAAAAAGACATCACACGACACCTCATACGTTCCTTCAAGTATCCCCTCAGCAAGTTTCATGTTTCTATTTTTAAAATTGTGTCTGAAATTATATCGGAAAATTTCGAGCTGTTGAGGGCAGAAAATCATTTTTTCAAATACACCCTTAAAGATTCTGGAATGCAACAAATGCAGCAAAATGTTCACTGCTATTTTAGGTTCAGCAAAAGTCTTTAAAGTAATTATTTTGATAACTTTCAAACTGTCTTACAGGTAGATGTATAATACAATTCCTTAAATGTATAAATATGCAAATTGTCACAAAAATCTAATTTTATTATTCATTTTTTATCAGTACTAAAACTATTCAAATTGTGCTACATAAAATATATTTAAAAAAAGTGTTAAAATAATCAGATGAGGCAATCCCAAAACGTTTCTCTATCTTAGGAATGTTAATAGTTCCTGAATAATGCAGTATGGCCGCACCAAAATGTAATCAGAAACAACTTAAGTCAATGTATAACTGAATCTGAAGTTTCATGAAAATTCCTGCATTAGTTTCTGAGCTAAAGGTATTGCAAAATCTTAAAACAAGCTGCCTAAGAGTGTCATATGTTGCAATATGTGCACCAAAAACTAAACAAGATTAATTTTTTGTATAAGGTATTAACTTAGTCTGAAGTTTGATGAAAATCAATGCATTAGTTCTTGAGATACAGCTATTGGGGAATCATGAAAAATGTAGCACAGCAGCGTCATCTCTGGGGTGATTTACTTCAAAAACTTAACAGCAGTAATCTATATCAGAGACTAACCGAATCTGAAGTTTTAGAAAAATTATTGCACGAGTTCATGAGATAGAGCTATTGCGAAAATCAAGAATTATGCAGCATGGCAGCGCCACCTGTTCATCGATTTGCAATAAAATGTAGTCAACGACATTTTATTTTAAGGAATAACCAAATTAAAATTTTTATGAAAATTGAGCTATTGTTGAAATTGTGAATAATGCAGCAAAGCAGTGCCACCTTTTAAGGCTCCGCTTCACTGAAACTCCCCGATCGCGAAATCCCATGTTAGCCTATGGGAAAACTTTTAAGCTCAATTACTCATTACCTAATATAATTACATTATTCAATTACTGTTTTCACCGTCAGAAAGTGGACGTCAGATGCCGATGATGTGCGTTTTTAAAAATTGTCTACGCAAATTTTAAGTATTTTTAAGAGGATGATAAAATTTAATCAAATGGAAATTTCAAAGTTTATAGGGATTTTTTATATACTTAATATTTATGGAGACAATTTTTAAAGACGCATATCATCGGCATCTAACGTTCACTTTCTGAGGGTGAAAACACTATTTTAATAATTATATTAGGTAATGAGTAATCGCACTTAAAAGTTTTCCCATTGGCTAACATGGGATTTCGCGATCGGGGAGTTTCAGTGAAGCGGAGCCTTAAGCGATATAAACCAAGAACAAATCATCTTCAATTTATAACAAGGTATAACAAAAATTAATAATTTTTTTAATTCGTGCATTGCTCTCTAAGAAACAAATGCGTAAAATTACACATTAAAACAGATATACTGATGATGGAAGAACGATTTGTCTATATGTGTAAAAAAATATGTGTGAAACCCCAAATACCTGCCCTTGTATGACATTTTTTAAATACACATTTTCCTGTATAGCGCATGAAGTGGCTTAAGTGTGAAATATTATGACATAACTCTGAAATACACATTTTAATGTGAAATTTGTACATGAATACACATATATTTGTGCGATGTAGAAAAAAAGAGAGATTTTATGTACATAATGCATAACATAGTAATTTGGGATGTAAATCATGGGATGTAATTATTGCATTCTTATGGTCGCAAAACATATTTGCATTAAGGATAAATCCATGTGCTTGATTTGTTTTCTTTCCAAAAGATTAGTTTTAAGACCACAAATTAATGTAACCTTAATTTACAAAATACCGGATCGTCTGAAATTATATTTACTGCAGGTCATGTTCTGTTAAAATTGTTTTAAAGCTCTAAAATAATATAGTCATTATTTATGAATAGAATCAATGTAATATGAAAAAATACACCGTAAAATGAAATTTTTAGAAATAAGTTAATCATGATGCCTTATTATTTCTGTATTTTGTCATTTTTTTTTACTCAATTTTAGTCACAATTTTTGAAAGAAAGTTAAAAGAAAAAAAATACAATATTAAATCCAATCTACAGTAAAGAAGCAATATTTACCAAATCGGGATTCGAACTCAGGATCTTCGATATTCAAAGTCGTTAATTTGAGCAATCACTAAGATTGTACAAGTCAAGTTTTCAAGTGTTGCTGTTTACTGAGTTCACATAAGTACACATAAATTTATGCAATATTCTGTTCTGATTCATATTTCTGCTTAATATTCTGAAACATAGATCCGTGTAATATTCAGTTCTTGCACATATAGCTATGTAAATTTTGTACTCATACTCCTGCATAATATTCTATCCTTATATGTGTAATATTCTTACTCATATTCCCGTGTAATATGCGAAATACACAGATATTTGTGTGATGCGGAAAAATTTGTAAATTCCAATAACACACCAATTTGGGTAAATCCGTAACTTTTTTTTTTTTCCATTCATTCATATCTTTGAAATTTTAAAGAGATAAAAAATTACACACAGACAATAAACCCAAATAAGTACGGGTACGTTTTAGCGGAAAGCATGTAAACTTTATTAATAAGGTATATTTTTACAAATTTACAAATATACGTACATAAATGCAACGAATGTACACACTTAGTTTTTAGAGTGTAGTTCTTGAAATACAGCGACCACAAAATGTTTGTCATATGTAGACTCACAGAGTGAAAAAGTGACAGACAGACTCTAGACAAACATTTTCTAAAATCCATGAAATCGTGTTCATTGCATTCTAAATCATATAAATCCATCGAAAACCGGCAGTCAAAATTTTTCACGATTCCAAAGTATTGGATGCGTGAAAGATTTATAGGTAGAAGAAAGTAAAATAAAGGTTGGTAATGAAATGGACATTACATTGAGTTTTTATAGATGTTTAATTTTTATAAACAAATGGATTTTATAAAATGTTCCGGTTTATTTAAGCAAATAGATTTTATCAACTGTTTCGCTTTTTTAAACAAATTAATTTTATCAAATGATTCAATTTTATGAAAAGGGTGTATTTTTACAAAGTTATACATAAACGTATATAACTGCAACTAATTTACACATTTTGTTTTTAGAGTTTAGTCCTTGAGATAGAGCGCCCACAAAATTTTTGTCACATGCAGACTCACAGAGTGACAAAGTGACAGACAGACTCACAGACAGACATTTTCTAAAAACCATCAAATCGTGTTCAGGGCATTCTAAATCATATAAATCCATCGAAAAGTGGAAGTCGAAATTTTTTACGAATCCAAAGTATTAGATTCCGGAAAAATTTATAGCTAAAAGAAAGTAAAATAGAGGTTGGTAATGCAATTAACATCCCATTGAGTTTTTATATTTGTTTAACTTTTATATACAAATGCGTTTTATAAAATTATCCGCTTTTTTTAAGCAAATGGATTTTATCAAATATATCGCTTTTTGAAAAAAGAGAATGTTATCAAATGTCTCATTATTTTAACGCAATGATTTTTATCAAATATTCAAATATTTCAAAATGAATCTATTAAATGTTTCGTGATGTCTGGAAATCGGCATCAAGGTCGGAAATTAAAATACGAAAGCACCAAACATACCAAAGTATACCCACGCTGATTTTGCTTTCGGAAGCCGCAATCTAAGCCACATAATATTATAATAAACATTTGCAAATTAAAAAAATATACGTGTATATTTTTTTCTTTTATCAATTGAAGTTAAAATTAATACAATGTACAGTTTTTTTCCGCATTCTGTAAATTTATTTCAACGTATATATTTTTTTACCGTTTTGTAAATACTTAAATGGAAAAAAGCGCAAATGTTGCTCGTGATAAAAAAATTTAATGCAAAATCATCATTATTACACTAATTTCAGTTTATTTCATATTTTTCGATTAACAGCAACCAAAAAAAGAAAAGAGAGAAGGAAAATGTTTTAATTCCAAAAAAAAAATTTTAAATATTGAACAGTTAAAAAAATGATTATTTGTTCTTCTTTTAATAAATTTGTTTTACATGCAATAACTAAATTTCGTTCATAAAAATATATTTTTCTTTTTTATACGTTGAACATTTTTTTTTGCCTATATGTACAGAAAATAAATCTAATTTTGCTTTTTAAAAAAGCGATGGTTGTATTCTTGCCAATTAAAAGTCATAAAGTATTATTGAAAATTCATAACTACATCTGCGTCACATTACTCAAAAGTAGGCTTAGAGGATACTTTGTTTAAAACCTTCTGAAAGCTTGCAAATAGGTAAGACTGTAACGTTCTTTTCTTTGCATTTTGTTTTGAATGCTCAGAAAATGTGATTCTTTCATTATTACATTTAAAAAATGACTTAATTACAAATAAAATTATAATATTAAAAAAAATTCAAATATGACCGTAATCTTTTAGAGTAATAATCATTCTAAAATTTGTTGAAAATTCATTAAATCATTAGAATTAAATTATCTTGACTGTTACTTAAGTGAAACCTAGAGTTTACTGAACGGATTATTAAGATTCAATCACGGAGAGGCTTAAAAATTATATTTGTAATAATGATATTCATTCAATAGATAACTGGGAAACTTGAAACATGCAAGACAAATTATAAAATTAGTGATTAAGTAATTTAATGAAAAAATAGCTGTATTCTTTTTAAAAAATCATAATACATTACTTAACAATTATACATGATTTTGCATTGCAATACCTGAAAGTATACATATTTGTTAGAATATTTAAAGATTAACTTTGTGATACTGATAACCATTAAGTAGGTAGGTAATATGGAGCTATTGATTGTGTTCCATAATGAAACAATGTAACAGATCATTTCATGGGTCATTAACGAATTACTACTTGAAATCGTGCTTCATAACGATACTTAACTGACATAAATGAAGCGAAAACTTCAATTATGTTTTATTTTCACCAACATTCTTTAATCAAATTCTTTAAACAACTTTGAAAATGTCTTGCAGGTAGCTGTATTATAAAATGCATTAATTGTGTAAGTATATTTTTAAAAATACTTTTAGAAAAAATGTGTTATTTTAGTTTCAGCTAAATTCTTTAACTTATTTCTTTTAAAAATCCCGAAAATAAAAGAAGGAGGTGTAAAATGTGCAGTAGTCAGACAGTAACAATGTGTAAAAAATGTAATGTTGCTGTACATGCTAAATGTTTTCAGGATTTCCATAATTTCCAAAAATGATGCTTTTATACTGCTTTGGACTGACGTTGCGTTTTCGCAACATTATGTATTTTAAAAAGTATTAAAGCTAATTTTCTGAAATTTTATTTTTGTCTTATTTTATGTCTTATTAGTCAGGAAAACAACTTTTGTGCGTATAGGATAACTGTAACCATGACCGGTACTGAATGGGTTAACTGCACAATGGGGAGATTTACCCGTAGGCATGCACGCTGAGGTAAATCTCCCCATTTTT
Source organism: Maratus speculifer (assembly GCA_964019185.1). Taxonomy (NCBI): domain Eukaryota; kingdom Metazoa; phylum Arthropoda; class Arachnida; order Araneae; family Salticidae; genus Maratus; species Maratus speculifer. Next base: position 441,336,706 of record OZ025291.1, on the reverse strand, counting down.
TTATTTGAATATATATATATATATATATATGATATTGTATGTATATGTGTGATATTGTATATATATATATATATATATATATATATGTGTGTGTGTGTGTGTGTGTGTGTGTTATTTTTTTCAAGGACGCATGTGGTCTTTTTTGTGTTTTTCAAAGTCAATATCGTTCGTGGTTAGAGGGTGGTATTATTTTATTTATTCCCTAGTAGGAAGGGTAATATATTGCTTACTAATAAATATCCAAAACGTGAGGAGGCATTTTTTTAAAGGTTAATTTTTGACGGGTTGACGCACGCTAAAATAACTGGAAAGAAATCGTAACATAAAAGTTCTTCGTACATATCGATGAAAGGTTTTTAAATGTATTTAATATCAAATTCAGAAACTATTTCAAGTTTCAAAATTTAAAACAAATTGCTTGCACATTTTTTATTTTGACAAGTCGTTTTTAAAGAACTATCTAAAAATCTCCAAATAATATGAAAAGTGTGTTTTTTCTATTTTGAAGTAAGACTTTTAATGCTTTTTAGACTTTTAAGAGGTAGAACGAAGTATTAAGAAACCCAGTTTAAAATTTAGAGCAGTAGATTTGTTTTAAATAAGTAACTACAAAAAAAAATACAAAAAAAAAATACAAAAAAAAATAATAATGGCGACAAAATATGGTCGTACTTATCACACACATCTTGTAACGTTACAAAATAGTACCTGTACGCGGATTATTAACTCGTATACGTACGGATTAATAATTTGGAGAATGTTTGACATGTAGATATGCATAATACAATGCATTCAGAGTATGAGTGTACAAATTGGTCCATACTAATAAAAATGCATTTTTTTTCTTTTACAGGTGCTAAAAATGTGAATAATGAAAATTACAAATATATTCAAAATATAGTGATAGATAAAGATTAAGTGAAACCGTTACTCAAATAAGTTTAAAGCAATGTTTCTTTTTTTTAATATATGTATGTTAAAATTTAAAATTTCTGAGTGATTTTAAATCATTTTGTTTCCCACTGTGTTCTTTAATGTAATTCTTTCAATAACTTAACCAACTTAGAGTAGTTATAATCTAAGTATCTCTATTTGAAGATTTCTTAATCTTGAAAGAATAACTCGAATGAAACCTTAATTGGAGTACTTACAGTTCTAGAAGGGGGAAAAGAATGGAACAATAAAAAAATAATTTCAATAACGATCAACAGATTGTGCTACTGGTCATGTCATTACAAACGCCCTTAAAATCATCAAAAAATCAAGAAGTGGTCATTTCTGCGGACTATATTTCATAATCGATAGAAAATTTTTAAATTAAAGCGCTATAGGGGAACTGAAAAACATTTTGACAGAAATAAACACATCTTGATATAACTGATGATTGCAAAAGCTTTGACAAAAGCCATAATGTCCTCTGTTGCGGTTGTTTTTATTAATTTTTTAATTCTCTCATTATTATTTCCTCTTCTTGAACATTAGTTGTACAGAGTTTGATGTTACTTGGATTATTATTTCGAAATACAGACATTTCTAAATAAAGATACCTTTTTTATATAAACGCCAGTTATTTTATATGTAGTGCTGCAATATAATATGATAAATGTATAAGTATTCAAATTTTCACAAGCATGTAGAAATTTGCATAGAGAAAACGAGCGTTGAAAATTGCAAAATCTATTCAAAAGAAAGAAATAAAAAAAATAGAGATTTTAATGCAATCGTCAACCCACTGAGTTTCAAAAAATGATTCGTTATTTAATTTCTTTACAATTGTCCTAGGTAAAATTGTCAATTAGAATTTTTTTCCTCTCAAACTTTTTCTTTATTTTTCCATTTTCCAAGACAAATTTATTACAAAAAAATCTCTATAGTTATATCTTAAATCATCTTTGTAACATGATAAAATCTTGCAAATCAAGTATGTGTGTTGGCGTATGCAAATTTTATGTACAACACGGTTCAGACTAATATTTTACATTTTGCAATTTTCGGCACAAGAGTGCTATTTGAACTAGGTTTCATTTTCGAGATAATTTTATGTGCGTTTGGGGTGATTATGGGTCAAGGTACTACTAATTATATCTTAAGAACGGCTCGAACAGTTTTGACTAAATTTTATGTCTTACACTTTTGGATTATATAAAAAATAGGATGGAATAGGTCACATGTTGAAAAAAAAGGATTAGAAATACTACAGTTTGCTACCATTCAAACCAGTGTTTATCTAAAAAAAAAGGCTTTTGCGATTTTGCCTAAGTTTTTGTATCGTACCGTTTTCGTTTACGAGAAGATCATTGGTCTAGGTTACGTGTTCCGAAAATTCCGTTAGTTGGTTATTTTGTGGTCACTAAGTACCAACCTAATTTTATCTAAAACAACGGTTTGGACGATTTTGAATAAATTTAGTGTTTTGGAATTTTTAATTAATAGAAGATCATTGGACTGGGTCACATCTGTTAAGAGAATTTCATTAAAAGATTTTCTAGGTCACAGTGGGACAAGGTCATACTATTTTTTTTTTAATTTTCTGAAACGATTTTTGGCAAAATTTTGTAACCTACAATTTGAGAATATGAAATGACCATGTTCCTAGGTTACATATTTGAGAAAATGCAAATCGAAAGTCATGTTGCGCGATTATATGCAAAGGTCAAGAAAATTATATTTGAAAAATGGATCAAACGATTTTGACTAAATTTTGTATACAATATTGTAATACAATATTGTAATACAATATTGTAATACAATTATTGTAATACAAAATTATACAATGAATACTTTTGTATTGAAAAAGACCACTGATCTAGGTCACAACTTCCAGAGTTTCTATTAGGAAATCATTTTTGAATCACTACAAGTCAACTAATTTTAAACTAAAGAAAGAGTCTGACAATTTTGACTATATCTTAGAACTTGATTGGCCTGTATTACTAGAACACCAGTGGGAACTAACTGCACTTAATATAATTTCGAAAATGGTTTAAAAAATTTAGTAAAAAATTTTAATTTTATTTTTTTAAAGAAAAATAAAATCTCTTCTTATTATTTGAAAATTTCAACTGTTTACTTAAAAGGGATTATTAAAAAAGTGTACCGAATCATCAAAAACTTATATACAAACCCTGAATGCGTAAATGTATTATTTAAAAACCTTTCTGCATCATGCATCATGTTGATTTAACATATCATCATCAACTTTTTTACGGTTTTATCAATGTTTATCTCAATTCCAAATATGAAAATTGGAACCAATTTATATTTCATGAGCATTTAAACGAAACGGTTTCAAAGTGAATTTAAGATTCCTATTTAATAGGATAATTAATTAATCATTCTCTCTAATGACATGCACCTTATAAACTACAATGATGCGAAACTTCCAAAACAAATCTGGCACGGCCATGTTTCAATATTTGGTCCAACTCAATACAATTTAAATAGCATTAATAGTACTAGAGGGCACTTAAATATTTTGATTCGAAATTTTAATGCATCATGAAATTTTAAAAATTAACTGATTTACAACAAAGCATTTTAGTAATCAATTGATGACTTTATAACAAATAATAAAAATTTAGAATCGTATTGAATTCTATCTATACTTCAAACTGTTTTTCTGGAGATAATATGGTTTTTTATTATTCTCGTATATTAAAATCTTACCCAAAAATTAACAGTATTTTTACAAATTTGCAGCAATGTTATTAGTCAAGAAAAAATATTTTAAATTTTAGTTAAACTGAAATATTATTAGATATATTCTTATGAGAACTAAAATTAGAAAAGGTTTTAAAAATTCCAAGGAATATGCATTTTATATGTACAATGTCTCACATAAGTGATGGGACACTTGTGATTTACAAAAGGAAACTAATCAAATAAATTAAAAAAACATGTACACATTTTTTGTGGGTGTGTTTCATATTTAAATTTAGTAAAGATTATTACATAACATACATTTTGTCAAAATATTAAAATATTAATTTAATAAAAATACAAATGTTTAGAACGGAGCAAAAAATAGCTCACATAAGTGATGGGACACCATTATATATGCAACAAAAATCGTCTGAAATAAGCAATAAAAATATTTTTGGGGGTTTTATTTTTACATAAAAGCAATTGGCAATAATTTATAAAATCGTCTGCAGTATTTCTCTCCAGTTTGATTTGGAATTTTTGTGTTTTTTAGCTCTGTGTAGCCATGAATGCTAAACGAAAAGAAACTTCGCCTGAAATTCAAAAATTAGTTATTAATTTGCATATTGAACGTGGAAAATCTATTAGAAAAACTGCTGAAACAGTTAACTGGAGTCGTTCAACAGTTTTCAATATCATTAAACGATATAAAAAGAATCATATGATTCAGGATAAAAGAAGACCTGGCCGACCATCCACCCAGCAAACACAGAACTAACAGAATGGTACAAAAATTATATCTTTCGACAAGTACTAGAGGTTTTATTTCGATAACAGTGAATCGTAACCTAAAAGTATCGATTCTGTCCTTTCCTTCGATATCTTTGGCGATACTTTCATGCGTTGTCATGATGGCGCCAGAAATATGACACCACGACGAAAATCGGCGATGTAGATGATACGTTTTTGATACAAATACGTAGGAATTCCGACACTTCTGGCATAAAAATGATAAAATAAGGGCACAAATTTGATATTGCTGATATCCAATGAGAATCATTTTGAACGTTTTTTTTAATGCCCATATGATAACATTTTGTGCCAATCTAATGACACTTTATACACATGTCGGCGGATACTTTTAATATATATATAGAGATATTTTTTTTTTGGTAGTATCTATACTATTTTAATCCTTTGAGGGCTAAATCACTTCCATTGCTAATATGTTGAAATGAATGACACTGGAATGTTACATGTATATTTGTAAAGAAGAAAAAACTAAATTTTACATACATCAAACTATTTTTTTAATCAAAATTCTGGTAACATCTGGAAATTAAAATTAATTAGTTCCATAAATATACAACCGCCTTTGAAAGACTAAAAAAAATATTCCAGTTATATAATTAAAAAATGATAAAAAAAAAAAAAAAAAAAAAAAAAAAAAAAAAAAAAACTTGATACAATCAAAGTTATTTTAAAGACCTTTTTTCAAGTTTCAAAATCATAAATTGTTGCAAGATTTTCTCTAAATTTTATAATAAGGAAATCAAGCTTGCGTTGTTTTATTGTGGAAAATTAGGACTGAAGAATTTCTTCTTCTATATTTTGCAATTAGCACATTTTGTAACGCTGTATTTAACTTCACTTAAATTTTACACAGAATCTCTGTGTACTGCTTAGAGAATCTTTTAACATAAACATTTTCTTTACTCAGTTTCATACGTGTATTTTATTTTTATGAAGTTTCATACTATTGATCGTATTAAAAAACTTTTCTAAAATCCACTCTTAACTGATCAGGAAAAAATGCATCTAACTAGCACACATAATACAATAGTTTTTCTTTTTTTCATATATTACGGATGTTATCCTTCATCTTTTTATCGTACATTTGCCTGAAATTCCAATTTAGAGAAAAGAAAAAAACATTCCAAAGAAAAAAATATTTTTGAAAAAAGTTTTTTTTTAAAAGTCCTTTAACTGTCTTAATTATGAAGGATAAAAAAATGTTCTAATTTTTGCTCAACTATTCAATAGCACCTTTTTTACAATAAAAAATGTTTCATTCCCCCCCCCCTTTACAATAGCATTTCAATTAAGTTCCAAGTGTAGTACATTGAAAAAAAAAATCAAATATTGCTTCAAAGAAGCAAACATTTTTCTAATATAAATGCATATGCATGGAGGGGGGGAGGGATTTTCTCTTAACTTTTCTAACTAATCATGAAGCATAAAAAGGGGTGCAAAAATCTAGGCATAAGTGGATTGTCTCTCGCCACTAAAATTATTAAAAAAATTTCTTTGCTGAAAATTTAATAACATTCTAGCAAGAATTTTGCACAAAATATTAATAAATCAATTTAGTGGTGAGAGACTGCCCGACGGCGCTTAGATTTTCTGCACTCCTCATAAAATATATTCAAATTTTTATTCAATGGCTAAATTGCTTTTGTCTATAAGTAAAAGATTTATAATTAATACAAATTATTATTATTAGTGGGGAAATTAGCATTAAATAAAAAGTTTATTTTTACTTATTAGATATTTTATTGTTTTTTCCTCTTATGGCATTATTGTCTCGCAGTAATCCCTACATAATAGAAGTATAAAAAAATTTCTTATTACTAACTTAAATATTATCAGGTGTTAACACATATCCCAATCCCCCCCCCCCTCTCTCCACACACACACACGAGTAAGAAAGTACTTTTGAGATAACATTTTTTCATTTAAAAACTTCCATTTTATTATTATTTTTTTTTTCAATCACATTCAATATTTTTGGACTCCAAAAAAGTTTCAGTGACTAATTAAATTAACGACATTTTGTCTTTGGGATGCGTAAACCATTTAAATAGTAAAAAAAATATATAAATAAAATTTCAACAATACAAATTTTGTAATGAAGGGGGGTGGGGATAAATGGAATAATTTATGCTTCATAAACTTTCATATTGAGAGAGTACAACTGAAAATTTTGTATGAAATATAATTAAATTAAGAATGTACAAACTATTTCAAATAGAATACTAATAATAATGCATACACACACCAAATACATTTTATCTCAAATCATAGGTAAGACAAAAAAAAAAAAAAATAAAAAAAAAATAAATAAATAAATAAAAATAAATAAATTCCTTCATCCCCCCCCCCTTCTTGTTTGCGGTAAACCTTATGAGTCTTTTTCAAATCATCTGTCAATTCTTGTCTATGTTTCATCTGAAAATACCTACCATGTTAAGATAGCTGAAATAAATAAACACAGACAATATAGAACAATGCTAGTGTTAGTGCTACAATATTTATTAACTACAATTTTTGCTTACAAAATACAAATTATATATTTAATATTTTTAACAAAGATTTTCCTTTTATTTTTTTAAAAGATGAGATTTAGCAATACAATATTTCATATCGACAGTTATCATGCTCTTTCATAATACATTTTCTTCAAAATTCAGAAACTGGCTCAGAAGTCCTCAATCCTTTATTCTCAGTACTGGAATACTTCAAACCCAGATTCCTTCCAAGTTGGGTGCTCCAAGTATCTGATAATTTCTCCACCTATTTAAACAACATAAAATAACATTTTAAAAGGATCAAAAATTGTTATTGATAGACACAAAATCAGATTATTAAAAATGCAGAAATATAATAAAATAATTGACTTTCACACCTTGAGAACAAGTAAATTACACATACATAGCATTAACACTAAATATATAAGGAATTTTATTCAATATATATAAAAATATTTTATACTAGGATTTTTATTTAAGACTAACTTATTTTTATGCGATTTAACCATTAGACATCATTTTCCAAGGATTACATTTTCATTGTATAGAAGAGAATCAGCTGTTTATTAAAATTCTAATGCAGAGATTGATAAGTATTTTTAAATGGGTTCAGAAAATTTTTATTGAGAACCAAAGAACAAAACATTTCATAAGTACTACCTACTTATATTTTATTATTATTATAGATATACACACATGTAATAGAAAAGTCATGCATTAGTTCTGAACAATTACTAGATACATAGGTATAAGGTCTAAAAATGTTCTCATCACGAAATAGAAAAGGCATTCTTAAGGCATCTGTTGAAAAATTAATGCGAAGAATTACACTTGCTTTCTTGAGCCAGATTTTTACAGTTTTGTTCATGTGGTGAATAAATAATGGAAAAAGTATCTTGAAGGTGGGCATCCATCAATCTCAAAACGATATTTGTTTATCAAAAAATTAATTTTGAACAAAGATTTTTTACATACATATGAAGACATGAAAAGTCAAAAACAGTAACCAGGTAAATAGCTAAGTTTTTTACAATTTTCATACAATACTGAAACATTTTTACCCCAAAACTCTTAAGAGGATGTATTTTTATACACTGGTAGGGAAATATTTTCTTGCAAGACAATTATTTTCATTTGAAGTTTTTCAGGATTGAACAACTTCACAACCATCTATTTTGCAGCTGGAATAACTATGGTGACAAAGAATTGAGACAACTTAATTATCTCTGGAAAGTTTTGGAATCTTGCTTCAAAATTCCTTTAAAAACTGTCATAAAAATTTAAGAACACTACAGTGTGTATTTCGGAATTCTTACAGTCATGTATTGTTCGAAAATGAATAAATACTTCATTTGTAATATCTCCCCCCCCCCCAAAAAAAAAAAATCCAGTTTGTTACAAAAAGCAGACACATTTACATCAGATTACACATTAATTTCCCATGTCTCTGTAACTGGATGTTAAGTCTCCCTCTCTACTGGAGAATTAGGATTTATTCAACATTTTTCAAAAGAATAGAAATCAACACAACAGCACAATCAATACTTTCCCATAAAATATTATGACATGACATTTGAAAGAATCAAAATCATACATAAACCAAAAGAGCCCTTAAGAATTAAACTAAATAATTAACTATACCAGTGTTTCTCAACCTTTTTCAGGCCATGCCCCACCAAATCATATCTAAAACCCTGATGGCCCCCCTCCCCTCTCTCTGAAAAATAATTCTTATTATATAAAAATTGAGCTGTTATTCCATTTAAAGAAATTTAAAAAAAAATAGCCATTTAAAAATGGAATGGAAAAGAAAACATAAACAAGTAAAAGAAAGGTCATGAAAAAATGAACATAAACGAAAGAAATGTGTTCAGGAAGCAATCGTTAAAATAATATAGACCAGGAAGCGGCTGCACAAACCATCACCTCATAGAATTGATTGTTGAAGTTTCAGCATTAGACAAAACTTGATTTGTATATTAAAATGCAACTGGTCTGCCAAATCATATCTTGGTGGAAATCGCTAAAGACTTGATTTTAATGATTGATCAGTAAGTGCTTTACTGCAGTCAAAAGTATGAAAATGTAGAGGACTGCTAGCAAGAAAACAAATGGTAAATCTACTAGTCAACCACTAAAATCAAGTTTGTTAAGATATGACTTGGTAGACCAGTTGCATTTTGATATGCAAATCAAGTTTTAACTAGCTCATGAATTTCACAGTCATCAACTCGATAAGGTGATGGTTTGTGCAGCCGCTTCTAGATCTAATAAGAGTAATAATAATAATATGCAGCAATGAAAAAAAAAAATTAGATCTTCAAATATTTAATAGTGAACTTTGATACACAAAAATAACTTTAACTGGATGTTTCTTGATTATGTATCTGTCATTTTAATTGCTGATAGTAAAAGTAAATAAATAAAATATATAATAAAATTCAAATTATAACATTTAAGATGAATAGAATAAAATTAATGAGATTTTTGTGCTTGATGTTGGCTGCAAAGAGATTTTATATCAGGCACTAATTTTGTCAGCTTTTATCTCAATTTTGTCAGCTTTTATCTGTTTTTCCTCGTTTAGTGATGTCTAGTCGATTTCTTTATTTTAGTAGTAAATCGTTTACCGCACTCAAGCCACATTCAGCAAGGTATGAAGATGGGAAGGGTAACAATATTTTTCTTGCAAATTGTGTTGAATTAGGCTATTTAGTTTCAGTCTCAGCACAAAGCCACACCATATTGCCTTTTATGTTGAATAGAGTTTTAATTGACTCATCGTTTTTAATTTCAGCAATTTCTTCTCTGTATGGTGTTGAAACATTAGATAAATCAACTAACATTGGCTGCAAGACCCATGATGGAAAATCCATTTGCTTTAAATCAACGAATCTATCATTCATATCAGAGGCCAACATTTTCAGATGATTGACAATGGCAGTTATAGCGGTGTCTGTTACCTCGCATTTTTTTAACCAGAAAAATAGGTCAAACTTTCTCTCTGAAATATGTTTTTGTCAAACCTCAGCAGTCGCAAAAAAAACCCAAATATTTTCACTTTTGCATCAACAAGTGTTTTGTTTTCTCCTTGAAATTGTTTATTTAATGTATTAAACTTTTCAAAGATATCTGCTAAATAACTAACATATGCTTTTCCATCAACGGTTTGTAGGGCCTTAATGTCAGGCTTTTCATTTAAAAATTCACCAAGAACATCGAACAACTCCATGAATCTTTTTAAACAATTCCCTTTTGAGAGCCATCTTAATCGCACTTTTTTGTTGTTGTTCTTTGCAACAGGGTTGGGTAGATTATTTTTTTGAAAATTAAACAAAAAATGATCTTGAATTCGGAATAGTCGAGGTTGGAAGGATTCCGGATTTTGGATTTTGGATTTTGTACTCTACAAACACAATGGGGTGCTGCAGGAATGATTCACTAGCAAACTATTTTCTGATATTTTATTATTAGATTTTTTTTTTTAAGTCTCACGTATAGGTCGACCCCCCCCCCCTTTAAAGTTCTTTTTTTGTCTAAAATTTCTCGACTTATACGCGAGTATATACGGTAATCTTATTTACTTTACCCTGAACAGCGAAGTGCTCTACAGCATCTATCCTGATCATGATGTTACCCATAAGTGGGAACCCCCAGTATTCAGTTGTAATATAACTAGGTAATTATCCACACTGTAAGGATGAAAGTTTGCATAAAACTTGTGCAGCCAGAAATCAGGCTTTCAACATATAGTTATTGAATCTTAAGAATTAAATAACAGTGCCTTCTACCTACAAGTAACACTCTGCTTTTTTAAAAAATCTAGGACAATTCTGTTTTCAGAAATGTTTCTGTAAATGTAGCCTAGAATTTTTCTAAATTTTAGTCACCAGAAAAAATTTCCCCTCCCTCATACTTCATTATGAGTTTCCATGTTTAAAATTTAACCTTTAAAGACATGGGAAGTGTGTAATATGCACCATAAATGGTTTCAGTTTTTTAAAGTATAAATAATTTTTAATGATAATTATTTCAGACAGAAAAAAAGAATAGTTTAGAATTATTAGCTAGAAAATTTAAAAGAGAACTTTGAAAGATAACACATTCTAAGTCTATTTTATTTATAAAAGTTTGAATTCTATTAAAAAAAAATAGAAAATAACTTACATGTTTGGAAATATCCTCATACTCCAATATATATTTGATATGTGAAAGAAGGTCTTCCTGAATTTCTAAACAACACCATCTAAAAACAGAAATTAAAAAATAATACAACAGGCATATATGCAAAAAATTTAAATTTCTATTAACATCTATATGAAGTCAAAAACTTATTTGCCATTATCTTATCGAGCATTCCTTAAGATGTATGATTTTTTAAAGCAAAATGTAATTATTCGAAAATGTAGTGTTTATTCAAAATGAATGCTTTTCTATAAATACATTATAGGTACACTGTAAACGTGTGATTATCCACCAATACCAATTATGGGACCAACAGTGTAGTAGATGATCAGACTTACTAAAATTACATGTCTGTATAAGAATAATTAAAAGTTTTTATTATTATTATTATTTGCTGCATATTTTTGTATAGGGGAGAGTGGAATACAGTAGACAACCCCTTATGTTTTATTTATTTTTAAATTTTTAGAGTTTGTTTTACTGCTATTATTTCTTTTAGGCTTGGAAATTTGTCAGTCTGTAAATAAAAATCACAAAAAAAAGCAGATTTTGTTAAACAGTTGCGAAAAATGCAAATTAACAAAGCTTCACAAAAGCACAAATTTTGCCAAAGAATTGTATATGTAATAGATTAGATATAGTAAGATTATTTTCAAGATGTAATAATATTCCTTGACTTTATACGGGAGTGTAAATTTTGTTTTAAAGTGCTAAAAAATAAGCATAGTAACTAGTGCAGAAAAAAATATGAATGTTATGAATGAAGGAAAGAAAATAAATCAATCAAGATTTTTCCATGCCTGATCACCAAAATGTGCAATTTTTTCATGGTTAAGCAATCATGGCGATTTGCACTTTATGAACTGATCAACAAAATTTGCGATTTTTACAAAAATGATTGGGAAAATATGAAGTTTTTCTGCACCCGATTGACAAAATTCATGTTTTTTATAAAGTCAATCGACGAAACTCATGATTTCCTCCCACATGATCAAGGAAACTTGTGATTTTTCTCTGAGTTTGATCAACAAAATTTGCATTTTTTTTGCACCTAATTATAGAAATTTGTGATTGTTCAGTATGCCATCGACAAATTAGTGATATTTCGAATTCTTAACTGATTGTAGGGTCGCTCCATGGTAACTTATGTTACGTTTTGAACTATTTTCAGTAATTTTAGTAATGTAACAAAAAAGAATATATATATATATATATTAGACATGGTTTGCTAATTAAAGTTATTCAAAGCCCAATTTATACTAAAATTACATAATTTTAATGTTATTTCATAAATTTTGTTAGTTTTATTTACTACGGTAACTGCCATTACTGAAAAAGGAATATGTTATCATATATAAAGTGCAATTTTCATTATAATTTTTTAGGTAATTTATCAAAACTGACCCTCACATAGGTTTCATTGTCAAATTAAGTTAATTTCACACTTGAATGTTTTTTAGTGTTATATTACTAAAATTATTGCAGTAAATTGCTGTAAATGTAACATAAGTAACCATGAAATGACCCTCTGATGCATTATTATTATTATTTTTTTTTTTACTTTGCTGCAAATTGGTGACGTTCACAGCTTTTTCTTGCAATAAACTGATGAAACTCACAATTGTTATGCCCCCGATTAACAGGGTTCCCCCAAGTGGTCCCAGCCCAAAAAAACCCGTCCGGGTTTTTTCAAATTTTTGCAGGATTTTACAACTGTATCATTGCACAATTTAACTGATTTCTTATTTGAAATTAATGAAAGACATTATATAAATTTAGCATATTTAACTTAAAGCAGGGTTGTTATGATTTTGTCCAACTCAAAAAAACAACTTTTTTTTTTTTTTTTTTCAAAATTTCAACTTTAAATTGCCTAAGGTTAATTTCTTAAAATTGTTATTAAGATCTTAATAATGATATTAAGATATATTTCTTAAAATAGCAATACACCACTCGTAAAGTTTCTCTCTCACCACAAGAGGAAAAAATATCTTAATTCTACCAATGAAAATTTTATAAAAGAAATAATTGTAATTTAATTTTTTATAATATCAGAAACACAAAAACAAACTTTTTCCCATAAAAAAATTATAATTTATTCTATGTTATGTTATACAATATTGAAACTCGTAACAAAATACCACATATGCTGGGAATCCTAATTTATTGAAGTAGCTATGTAAGATTTAGTTTATTCTGTTAATTAGTTATAATAAAAAAAAAATACTAATTCTGATTTAGCATTAATACAGTATTTTAATGATAATTTCATTTGCAAAATTATTACTGGTAATCAATTTTTGTAAAAGCAAAAAGTAATTTTGATCGTCATGTATTTATATATTTTTGTAATTACTTCAAATTGTGTTTAGCAGGGTTGGCACAGTTTAAACCAATTGGTTTTAACCATGGTTTAAACCACGGTTTAAACCAAATGGTTTTTTTCTCAAAAAAACCAATTGGTTTTTTTAGAAGAAATCTAATGACATTTTCTTTTTTTCTTTATAATTTACGTGTTTCAAATTATTGGACATAAATAATTTCCACTTTTAATACTTTATTTCAGTAATAAGTATTATATATAGTGGGTTTAGGTCTTTTTTATGCATAGGATTAAACCAATTGGTTTTTTCTATAAAAAAAAGCAATTCATTTTTTTAAGAAGAAATCTAATGACATTTTCTTTTTTTTCTTTATAATTTACGAGTTTCAGATTATTAGATATAAAAAATTTCTATTGTTTTTTAGGAGAAATCTAATGATATTTTCTTTCTTTCTTTATAATTTACGAGTTTCAGATTATTGGATATAAATAATTTCTACTTTTAACACTTTATTTCAGCAATAAGCATTAGATATATTGGGTTTACATCATTTTTTATGCATAGGATTAAAATCAGTACACATTGGTATTGGTGAACATAGCTATTGCTCTAAAGAAAAACTTCAAACATGTGAATTTATCAAGGATAAAATAAATTCAATATTTAGTATAAAATATTTTAATTTTTTTAATAATGCAGATTATTTAATGCAATTAATAATTTAACACAATGATCTTTTAAGATTTTGCACAAGCTGTAAAAGAAATTTTTCTTTTGGGAGATTATCTTGAAGAATTAAAAGAAAGACTGGTTGCTAGTTATAGCATTTTAATAATTTTTTTCTCTCTGCTATCTGCTGAATCTAACAACTAAAAATGTTAACGTCAAATTGTCACTCAGAAAGAAAAAATCCTAAGAAGTATTTGTAATTTATTATTTGAATAATTTTGGAAAAAGAATATTTATCAAACTATATCCAAATGTTTATTATTAGTAATCAAAAAATTGTTTATAAAGATTTACAGGGCATCAATGGTTCACTGTGTAGAACAGTTAAAACTTTCATCATAAGACTGTTTGCTAAAACTGTTTAAATTGAAAAATGAAATTTTTCAATTTTCAGCATAAATTCACTAATAATTATTAAATTTAAATTATTTTAAATGAAGTTACACTGCTTATAAACCAATAATGTCTGTTTTTATCAGTAAATATGCATGTATATGTAATAAAAAAGGATGTTTTAAAAAAACCCGGTTTAAACCAAAAAAAACCTGGTTTAAACCAAAAAAACCGGTTTTTTTGGTTTTTTTCAAAAAAACCTGGTTTTTTTCCAACCCTGGTGTTTAGTAGTAGTAAGTACATTTTTCTTTTCAAACATTTTGATTGAATGTTCTTCGTTAATTCAAAAAATTCATTTACAGCTGGCTTAATATATCAATGCAAGAAACTAGTCATATCAGACACAAATCTACCTTTTAAATTAACTAGGTTTTTTAATATATACATTTTGTTGATTTATTTTTAATGCAAAATTATACCCAGGTTTCACTGATACATGAACAGTTTAGCTGTTATATATATGAAAATTAGAAATTTTAAGTCTTTAAAAAAAATTCGATAAAACCCGAAAAAGCTCAGGTTCTTACAGAAAAACCCGGGTTTTAGACTAGTGGGCCCAGTGGGTTGGGCTTTTTTAAAAAAAACCCGGGTTTTTTCAAACCCTGCCGATAAACGAAATTTAAAATTTTTCCATTCATCATAGACAACATCAGCGATTTTTCCATTTCGTATCAATCTATTGTGCGATTTTTTTTTTCTCCTAATGACACAATGTGTTTTTTTGTGACCAATCAACAAAATTTGGTCACAAATTTTGCAATTTGACCAAAAATTTTGCAAAAATTTTGCAATGACAACATTTGCAATTTTTTCACGCCTGATTGAGAAAATTAGAGATTCGTACAAAGTCTATCGAGAAACTTCGAGATTCGTAAGAAGTCTATCGAGAAACTTCGAGATTCGTAAGAAGTCTATCGAGAAACTTCGAGATTCGTAAGAAGTCTATCGAGAAACTTCGAGATTCGTAAGAAGTCTATCGAGAAACTTCGAGATTCGTAAGAAGTCTATCGAGAAACTTCGAGATTCGTAAGAAGTCTATCGAGAAACTTCGAGATTCGTAAGAAGTCTATCGAGAAACTTCGAGATTCGTAAGAAGTCTATCGAGAAACTTCGAGATTCGTAAGAAGTCTATCGAGAAACTTCGAGATTCGTAAGAAGTCTATCGAGAAACTTCGATATTCGTACGAAGTCTATCGAGAAACTTCGATATTCGTACGAAGTCTATCGAGAAACTTCGATATTCGTACGAAGTCTATCGAGAAACTTCGACATTCGTACAAAGTCTATCGAGAAACTTCGACATTCGTACGAAGTCTATCGAGAAACTTCGACATTCGTACGAAGTCTATCGAGAAACTTCGACCATTCGTTCGAAGTCTATCAAGAAATTTCGACATTCGTACGAAGTCTATCGACAAACATAAGTACAAGAAGTCTATCTGTGGAATCTTTTCTGAGTATTAGAAGTAACTAAATGAAAAGGGGTTAGAAGATTTCTAAGCATGGGTGCAAGTTTGAAATTTTGCCAAGATTGAAAATATTTTGACACTTCACCCTCCCACTGAATGAGAACATAAGCACGTAACTCGAGTTTTCTTCCATGACCATATGATGAAAAAAGTTTCTTCCCCCGATCTTTCGACAAAATTTTCAACTTTTCTACAATATTTTGCTGAAATTTGTGATTTCTTTACGATTTTAAACCGAAACTTGCGATTTTCCACTGAAATTTGCGATTTTTCTAGTTTTCAGCAGAAATCTGCATTTTTTCGCTGAAATCCAAGTATTTCATACAATCTTTTGATGAAATTTGCGTCCTTTTTTGCTATCCTTCAACAAAAAGTTTCATTTTCTCTGTTATCATTTGATGAAATTCTTGGGTTTTTTGCAATCATTTCACAGAAATCAAGCTTTTTCTCGATCTTTTGGCAAAATTTGCACCTTTTCCCCGATCCTTCATTTAAATTCACATTTTTGCGATCCTTTGACAAAAAAAAGCGTACTTATTTTGTATTCTTTGACCGGAAATAGCGTCTTTTTTTGCAATTATTCGACAGAAATAGTGTCTTTTACGCGATCCTTTAACAAAAATCGCAGTTTTACTGCAATCATTTGATGAAAATCGTGGAATTTTTTGCAATCATTTGATGGAAATCTCTTTTTCTCGATTCTTTGACAAAATTCGCGATTTTTCCACGATCCTTTGACAAAATTCACGTCTTTTCCACAATCCTTTGATTAAATTCATGCGATTTTGCACTTTTTTGCGATCCTTTGACAAAAATTGCATCTATTCAGTATTCTTTGACTGGAAATAGCATCTTTTTCGTGATTTTTCCACGGAAATTGCATCTCTTCCATGATTCTTCGACGAAAATAGCATATTTTCTGCAATTCTTCGACGGAAATAGCATCTTTTTTGCAATTCTTCGACAGAAATAGCATCTTTCTAGCGATTCTTCGACGGAAATAGCATCTTTCCAGCGATTCTTCGACGGAAATAGCATCTTTCCAGCGATTCTTCGACGGAAATAGCATCTTTCTCGCGATTCTGCGACAGAAATAGCATCTTTCTCCTGATTCTTTGACGGAAATATCATCTTTCTTGTGATTCTTTGACAGGAGTTGCGTTTTCCTGCAACTTTTTGACAGAAAACTCGTCTTTTTTTGCAATCCTTTGACAGAGACCACGTCTATTTCACATTCTCTGACTGAGATGATATCTGTTCAGCAATCTTTTAACAGGAATTGCGTTTTCTTCACAAGCTTTTGATAAAAATCATGCCTTTTTTCAAAATTCTTTGATGATATTAGAGTGTTTTTTGCGTTCTTTCGACAGAAATAGCATGTTTTTCGCGATCCTTTGATAGAAATCGCGTTTTTTTCCCCGCAATCTTTTGACGGCAAACGTGTCTTTTTTGCAGTCCTTTGACAGAAATAGCACCGCGATCATTTCACGAAAATTATGGGTTTTTTTCCACGATCCTTTGATGAAAAGCGCGTGTTTTTCACTATCCACTTCCATCCTCAGGAATTTTTAAGAGACCGAATTCCGTCTCAGGACTGAAAAACTTACACTTATGTTTCTAAGCCTTGCATTATGGCTAAAAAATTGATTTCTTACAATAAAAGAAAGTGATTAAATGTTCTTGACAGTAAAACTACTATTATTTAAGTATATAAAGTAGAATTTGGAATTAGCCAAAAATCTCTTCAAGACTGAAGGTCTTGCACCCATGTCGATAAAATTTGAGATTTTTCCACCAACCATTGACAAAGTACGGTTTTTTCTGCACCCGATAAATGAAATTTGAGATTGTTAAATGACTGATGAAAACTGCATCTCCCCCCCCCCCAACAAATTGATGAAGTCGTGATTTGTTTTTCATGTTTTTCATTGATGAAACTTGAGATTGTATGCAGCCAATGAACAAAATTTCCAACTTTACAGCACCTCATCGACAAAATTTGTAACCTTTTATATGCACTGATCGATAAAATTTGTGATTTTTTCTGTGCCTAATATACAAAACTTGCAATCTTTTCATGCCTGATCAACGATATTTCTTTTTTTTCTGCATCAAACAGCGTTCCTTTTTTTTTTTTTGCTGTTGGAGCGATAAATAGACAAATTATTTGTTTTTTAGTACAGCCGATGAAGAAAATATGCAATTTTTTGACGCATCATCAAGAAAGCTGATGATGTACCTGTGCGATCATTGAAATGTGCAATTTTATGCATCTGATAGAAAAAAAATGCGATTTTTCCAAGCTTGATTGACAAAACTTGTGATTTTTCCGTGCTTGACCTTTGAAATTCGATATTTTTTCTACACCTCATTGGCAAAATTCATGATTTTTCTATTTCCTATAAGCAAAATTTGAGATTTTGCACACCTTATCAACCTAATTTAAACTTCCATTTTTAATTCATATCGTAAAAAACAAAGTCCCATTAATCTGCCCCTTCCCCCAATCAAATGTGAAGAAAAATTATAAAATAAGAGGGAAGCATTTACATATTAAAATTGTAGTACATATCTATGGATGGTGGTGATAGGGGGATGCTAATGGCTGATCGTCACAAAGTATGCATTATTTTAATTAAATGAAACTCAGACTTCTGACAAAATTCGCATTTTTTTTTTTAAGTATTTTGACAAAATGTGTTTTTCACGACCATTTGACGATAATCGCACTTTTTTCCATGGTCTTTTCAAAGAATTTGGCATTTATCCATGATCCTTTAGCAAAATTCAGTTTTTCACAGCCCTTTTAGCAAAAATTTGCATATTTCCTGCGATTCTTCAACAAAATTTGCATATTTTCTGTAATCCTTCGGTAAAAGGCGCATATTATCTGCAATTTTTCAGCAAAATTCACATATTTTTTTTTCCTGTCTTTAAACAGAATTCATTATTTTTCTACAATCTTAACTTGTCCCATATTTGTGAGGCAATTCCTGGTTATTGCTTAATAATATAATTTTATTATATTTATATACGATATTTTATCTATTATAAGTGTACACCCTAAAAACTATTGTCTTGCAACTTTTTTTAATCGCAAGTTTAAAGCCTTCTTAAAAATATAACTGTAAATGCAAAAACGGTAAGTGCTCTGACGGTAAGTGCTCTAACGGTAAGATAAGACACACCCTATGACAGAAGAACTAAGTAGAAAAACTCTCTTCTTGCAAAATGCTGAAATCATGCATAAACATATATATAGGCAATACAAACATCCAAATGTTATGCCGAGTGTTAAAGATCCACATTAAAGTTTATGTAAAATTTCTTGAAAAAGGATCCAGAAACTTCAGTCATAAAACCGAAAAAATAAACATTTAGTTATATATTTTACTAGCAGCCTTCGCCCGCTACACTGGTCAGTTTTTTAAGAAACTTTGAATCAAACGAAATTTTTATATCATAGTAATTTTCAGTTTTATATCGTACTTTAGACTGTCTGTCATCGGTGAAAAATCAGTCATCTAAACGGAAAGTTCAATGTTAGTCACCAATGAATGACGCAGCGCTCAACATATTAACAATTTTAACCACATGAAAATTCATTCAGCGGAACATTTAAAATAAAGCCAAACTTTTGTAATTGGATTCATCTGATAAAAAAACATTTCCTAAGTATTCAATTAATCTAGAATGCTATATTTCATTTGTTACAAAATTTCTGAAAAATTATCTAACTAACAATGTAAAATCCATTAAAATCTATCTTGTAGAACTTAAGTTATAAGCAGCCACAATGAAATTTCACTTTGCGTTTTATATATATTGAGATAGTTAAATATAGCTTACATTAATCATGTTAACCTGATTATAGAACTCTCTTTCAAAATTATAGGTTGAATAGAGTTTTTTGTGCTGTGATTAATACGAAATCCAAACTTTCTTTTATTTATATAGATAAGGATTGAAAATTTCAGGTTTTTGCGCTGAAGACACCGCCAAATCAGGAAAATGTGAAGTATCTCAAGAACTACTGAACTTAAAAATTGCTTGGTACCATTCGATTCAGCATGAAAAAATGCACTAAAATATGTTATCAGTTGAAAAATAACTACAAAAGCCGATTTTTTAGGATTTTTTTTAAAGTTCGTCCCTGTTTTTAAACCCCTTAGGAGTGGAATTTTCAGAAATCCCTTCTTAGTGGCACTTGATGTTATCAGAAGTATTTTTACCCCAATTTTCAAGATTTTAGGTTCGGCAGTTTTTTTGTGATGCGATTAATACGAAATCCAGACCTTCTTTTATATATATAGATAAGGATTGAAAATTTCAGGTTTTTTGCGCCAAAGACACTGCCAAATCAGGAAAATGTGAAATATCTTGCAAACTACTAAACTTAAAAGAATTGCTTGGTACCATTTGATTCAGCATGAAAAAATGCACTAAAATATGTTATCAGTTGAAAAAAAACTTCAAAAGCCGATTTTTTATGTATTTCTTTAAAATTTGTTCCTTTTTTTAACCCCTTTAGGGGTGGAATTTTCGAAAATTCCTTCTTTGCGGCACTCGATGTTATCAGAAGTATTTTTACCCCAATTTTCAAGATTTTAGTTTCGGCAGATTTTTTTGTGCTGTGATTAATACAAAATCCAGACTTTCTTTTATATATATAGATTAACCAATAAATTTGTAAGGATTAATCTATTTACAGTGGATAAAAAAGTAATAAATACTGCTAATAAATGCTACAAAAATTCTTTGGCTAGTTCATGCTTTGTAAACTATACAAGTCTTTTGTATATGAAATAATTTTGTATCTATACCAAAACAAATTATGGTTTATTATTAAACAATTATGAGATGAATAAAACTTTTACAAGATTGATTATATTTACTTTAATACTCAGTTTTAAAAAATTAACTATCATTATACATTCTTTACGTCAAAAAGGATTCTGACCAATAATTACCCCAGAAAGACAGAGAATTATCCCATTTCCAGAACAATTCTTGGTAACTTTAATAGTTTTCATAATAATTGGATGCTGATTTTTGATCAGGAATTACCTCAGGTGACCAGGGCCGTAACTATAAACTTAGAGGCCCCAGGTGCAGTTTTTTCCCCGCACACTGCTGTTTAAATATTACGCAGTATGATAAATCAAAAAATGGCTTAAAAACATAGAATTGGGCAAGTACTTGGCGCCGACAAAATTTTTGTTGATCCCACTAAAACTAGCATAGGGGAAAAAATACAGACTTCTGATTGGTTGAATACTTTGAAGAGTGTTTTGCTTAGGTTCATTTTTGTTTATGCAACTTAAATCATATGTTTCTGGGTACTTACGTATTAACACCAGGTGAAGAATAAGAATACGCAGAAGAATAATAAAGAACATTCTTGTTCGCATGTACACAAAAGATGCCGTCAAAAATGAGCAAACAACGAGGCAACAAGGAATCCAAAACATAACTACATGCACGTAAGAACAACAAAATTGCTCTTTATTTGCACATTAGCATAACCTCTGCTGTGGCGTTGTTAATACATAAGTACACCTGTTCCTGATTCTGCTTAAAAACCCTTTGAAAGATAAGTTTTGATAATTTTTTTTTTCGATTTTATCGAAGAGAGATTTTCTAGAATTTTTTAGACACGTTTTGTATCATTCAAGTGATCAAAAACTCATATTTTCTTTCTTATACTAGCTTCGGTGTGATCGGCAAACACAACATGACACATTCGACTCGACATTTTGCTGTCTGCTCTAGAGCTGATTTTGCATGTGAAGTGTACAGAGTATATCGACAGACATGCAAAAACATTTATTCTAGTGCTTTGATTTATTTAATTACTAACTTTTAGCTAGGTGCTGGGCATTTTATAGGAAGTTAGACAAGAAACTAAAATCAATAGTGTTTTTTAACCATCAATTTGGGGGCCCCCCCAGATATGGAGGCCTTGGGGTAGTGCCCTGGCGATAGCTACGACCCTGCAGGTGACCCTACCCAGGTAAAACATAAATCTGATTACTTATATTCATTCTAGTGGACAAACAGCAGTAAATGTTAATATAAATATACATAATGATTTCATAAATGCATACATTAAAAAATTGTTTTTAACATGATTGGAAATTAGCAATGATAAACAAAATAAACAATTGATAACAGTTTTTGGCAATCATTTAACAGCTCAATAAATATACAAGACTGGGCATACCCTGCACTTTATCAAATTATATAAACAAATGTGTTTTGAGTCTTCAAAATGAAGTCGCCGATTTTTTTTTTTTCCCTAAACATGCCAAAATGCAATTTTTGAAAATTATTGCAAGTCAAACTCAGCGATAAACAAATATGCTGGTAACGCTTAAAACTAAATTGATATTTCAAAACAAAATTCCTTCGCAGTTTTGTACTCGTAATAATCTCAATAAAAGAGGCCCATTCTCAAAATTTCTTTCAATAAAACAGGTCTCTTCTCAAAGTTCCATTCGATAAAAATATACTTTCATTGATTATTTTTATTAAAATTTTAATATTTTAACAAATTAAACTTACCATAAAGAAAAACTTTAGCAGAAGGATTAAAAGAAGTAATCATTAATAAACATTTGTTGTTACTTTGAGAAACTGTATTTCATTTTTGGGGAAAATGTTTCTTACACACAAAAAAAAAGTATAAAGATATGATACAAATCTAAAAAAGAACTTTTACTTTTTATAAAATGGGTCCTAAGAAAAAAAAAATGTATCGATTGCTCATAAAGTTAGGTAAATAATGTTTAAAGAAATGCTTGTATCTTTACATTAAGAAAACGTGTACTGATGTTTGCAAGTCACCTACAATACAATATTTAAAATTTTTACTCAGTTATAAGTATTAAATAATTAGTGTATAAAGAATATTTAGCAAAGCACTTACCTTTTACATAAAAAAAAATCCACAAGGAAACGTTGAATTCAGATATCTCACGCGCCGCCATTCAACACACAAACACAAATCACAGCGGAAGCCGCCATTATTTTAATCGAAATCAAGCCTTGCCTCGTCAATGTTGCCACTCTTCTTTTTCATTATGACAAACTTACACGAATAATATGGCAGAATATCGATACCAAATCAGTGTCGCGAAGAAAATTATCATATACATGGTATTAAAGGTGATACCGTAAAACACATACATAAGTGACATATTAAACTACTGTCATGTATAGGATAATTGATAGATAACAAGCATTTAACGCTTTTACAGGACTACGATTTACTATCGTCTTTCTGTAATAATATTGGCACAACTTGTATGATATAACTTTCTTTTGTCATTAAAACATGCCGCAATGATACTTGAAAATCGATGTACTTGACAAACATGATAATTCTGACATCCGATCGTGACTTTTCCGACAAATTTGTGTTAGCTGGGAAAGCTATCCAATGGAATAAAGCGAATTATCGTTCGAAATATTAAAAAAAAAAAAAAATCCAAGAAATAGTGATTCAAAAGTTGCTGCTGATTTACAAGCATTATATGGAATAATTGTTAATCCTGAGACGATTAGAAGGGTAATTCGATCTGCTGGATATCACGGTAGGGTAGCCAGGAAAAAATTCTTCGTAAGTGAAAAGAATAGAAAACTCAGACTAGCTTTCGCAAAATCCAACATAAATAAGAATTCTGATTACTGGAATAAAGTTATATTTGCTGATGAGAGTAGATTTAATATATTTGGTTCTGACGGTAGAATCTGGGTGTGGAGAAAACCCAGGGAAGAATTTCGCAAACAGAACTTGGTACCAACAGTAAAACATGGTGGAGGAGGAGTTATGGTATGGGGGTGCATGTCGTCCGCTGGAGTTGGTAATCTTGTTTTTATTGACAGTATAATGGATCAGTACAAGTATATTGATATTTTAAAGCAAAATTTGAAATCTTCAGCACGAAAATTGAATTTCCATAACGATTTTAAATTCTACCAGGACAATGACCCCAAGCACACTGCTCTGGCCGTTAGACTCTGGCTGCTATATAACTGTCCTGAAATAATAAAAAAAACCTCAATCTCTAGACTTAAATCCCATAGAGAATATTTGGCAAGAATTGGAATCAAGAATTCGCAAACACACCATTTCTTCGAAACAACAACTAAAATCGGTGCTTCAAGAAGAATGGGGTAAAATCACTCCAGAAATCACAAAAAATTAGTCGAATCCATCCCAAAAAGATTAAATCATGTTTTAAAAGTAAAAGGAAATCCAACAAAATATTAAAACCTTTTAAAAAGTAAAATTTTTGGATAAATATTTGATGGAAAAGTAAGTGTCCCATCACTTATATGAGCCATTTTTTGCTCCGTTCTGAACAATTGTATTTTTACTAAATTAATATTTTAATATTGTGACAAAATGTATGTTATGTAATAATTGTTACTAACTTTAAATATGAAACCCACCCAAAAAATTTTTGCACATGTTTGTTTATTTATTTTATTGCAGTTTCTTTTTATAAAGCACAAGTGTCCCATCACTTTTGTGAGACACTGTATATTGAGCTAGAATTTTGCTTTTAATTTCTCTTTATATAATGATAAACCATATAATTTGTAAACAAAATCACATCCTAAAATTTCTCATAATGTAAAAAAAAAAAAAAATATATATATAGAAAATAATAATAATAATAATAATAAAAACACGAGGGAAAAAAAAACTTTTTTTTACCTTAAACCCCAGATTCTGTTTAACTTTCGCCCTTTCTATTTCCTTTCCGTACTATTTAAATGTATGTTAGTTATTTAAACAATGCTTTTTTTAAAACGAGCCGATTAGGGATTTTTCCTAACTTTAGCCTTCACAACTTAGTTATATTATCGGCCGGGAAAAAATGTTTGTATTCTGGGGCCAGGACTGATCTGGTCCGGGACCTTGCGGAAGACTCTGCCAGACCTAACATACTTTTTCATACTGGAGAGGACTGCTTATTTATTCCTATGTTATGACGCGATTAAATTTTCAGTCCCGGTCTCGACACAAACCGTGTTAAAATCATTGTCTCTGACTAACCTAATACGTTCAAAAATAAAAAAAAAATCGGATCAACCCAAAAATTTTAATAAAAAATGCATGTATTTTTAAATTGTCGTAATTTTACAATAAAGTTTTAAAATTGTTTTTTTTTTTTAAATAGTAGATTTAAAGTTATTGAGATACATTAAAACCAATGAAAAAGAACCTTTCCATGACAGAATTGTGTCTTAAACGGAAAATGTTCTCAATCCATGTATAATGAATATAACAATACATGAGAAAAAGATATACTATATTTATAGATTCAAAGAAAGGAACTTGTCTTAAATGCATTGTTTTTCTATGTGGTTGCGTTTTAAAAGTTTTTACTGTACAACATTTTTTAAAGTCTTCAGCACATGTACTTAAGGGACAGTACTTAAAGGAAAAGTGAAACACTTACATATAAATAGAGGTTCATTAATAAAACAAATATATCACAGCCTTTGGCACTTCTTTAAAAGTAAAAATTATAAACATAATAGAGTGTAGTGGTAGTTAGAGAAAAAATCTGTAATAATTATTTTTGGTAGAACCCCTCTATACGAAATAATTGTTAACCATATTGATTTAAAAAAAAAAAAAACTATGTAGAAATTCAGTCAGACCTACCCGAGATATGGATTGTAACTTTCTTTTTACAGGCCAGATCAAATATTTTTCCTGTTGGTTGGTTCGAGACCGGATAAAGATATTTTCACCCGTGCAGACCACCAGCATATTTTCAAATCAGGTTTGACTTAAAATCTATTCGCTGCTATTTTTTGTCTAAAGTAGACGCACAGTCTTAAATCAAAATTTAATAACGCACAAATTGTCATGATTATTTAGATCTCTGTGAATTTAGAAGATATCTTTGGGAGATATATGCTGTTTAATTCCGAATTTTTGGAAAATTTTAAATTGGAAAAAAATCCCAATTCGGAAATTTATTTTGCGGTATTCATGTCACAGCTTTAATAATCACACAATAATGTCACAATATTTCACAGCCTTTGGTGCTTCTTTAAAAGTGGAAATTATAAACATGACAAAAAGAAAAAAAAAAGAAAAGCTATAATAAGTATTATTCGTCAGAACTCCTCCATACGAAATAATTTTTAACCATATCGATGTAAAAAATCTATTTAGAAATTTAGTCAGGCCGGGCCGAGCTATAATTGTATTTTTTTACAGGTCAGGTCAAACCTTTTCCTTATGAGTAGATTCGGGGCTGGATAAATATATTTTGACACGTGTAAATATCTAGTGCGGACCACCAGCATATTTTCAAAGCAGCTTTAACTTAAAATCTATTTGCTGTTATATTATATCTAAAGGAGATGCACTGTCTTAAATGTACTTTTAATGAAGGACAAAATATGGATTATCCTTATCTTGCCTATAAAATTATGAGTAAAAAACTCTTGAGAGTATAAAAGAGGCTTGGATAAATGATGTAACTTACGAATTTTAAATTTTAATATCTCTTCGAATTTTGAACATATCGTGATGAATATTTTTTTTCGGTTGAATTCAGAAATTTCGGAAAATTTTCCAATTGGGAATTTTTAACTGCGGGAGCCGTGCAAAAATTTTATTTTAGTACTTCTTTTCTTTCAAATAAACTCCACCATGGAGTTGCAACTTATGTAATCAGCTTTTGAACCATTTTCTTTAAGGAAAATTTATAATTGAAAGTAAGGTTCTGAGAGTAATACTTAAGTAATTAGCCTATTGTTTTGACGTTTTTGAATTGTCCTGTATATATAAATTAAACCATTTTCAACGTGTTATAGATTGAAATAACCGTAATTGGAAATTATAAAGATTATTAAGAGTAGGGAAGTAATGAAATAATTCATGCAAATAATTTAATTTTGAGAATTAAAATACATAGAATCAATTACGTGGTATTGACAACGGAACCTTCAGAAAGATTGTGCTCTGGCATCGGGTGTTACCACAGAATAAACGCATAGAAACCGTAATGAATGATAACCCAATTACTGATCGCCCCAAGTTGTCATAATAAAGATAAGCAAGTTTTTTTTTCTGTATTTCAATCTTCAGCTGGCTCTGCGATGCTTTTACATGCTGAAATGCACATCCGACAATGTGCCATCAGGCTGGCATTTCTTTATCTGCAACATCTAGTCTATTATAAATATGAAATTTATCAACTCTTAATGTAAAGCATGGCCATTAAAAATATAAAAAGATCTGTGAACCCCTTGTGACCTAACCGTTCATGCAATCGAAAAGAAATTTCAGATCTAGTTTTATGAAGGTATACACAAGAAATCTTGATGATTTAAAACAACATAGTAATCACGATTACGGTTAGAGTTTACATTTCGAAAATTTCGAATGCAAGACTCATTTTTTTACACGAGCAAATTCATCAGCGGATTGAAAATCCATAAGTGTCGTTGTAATGATACACGTACGGTGACAATTACTAACTTTAAACACCTGAAAAAAAAAAAAAAAACATTGTAAAGAACCAGTAATAATGTTTGTCAGTAGCCAATTCTTTTGTTTTCACTTGTGAACTGAGTATCGTTGTATGAGATGAGTTTAAAAAGTTTTTTTTTTGAGTTGTGCTTACGTGCACAATGTGAAAATTAAAATGTAATCATTTGTTTTATTGCACTCAAGATTAAATTAGATAGATACTGATTAGGATTTAGGGCAACAATAATACACCATCAGTTTTTGTAATACGTCTGTCGTTGCAATGCCATTTACGATTTTTACGATGTGCTGATGAACTTGGTCAGGAAAAAAAGAAGAAAAAATGATGTTGCCATTCGAAATTTTCGAAATATCTTCAGTGTAACTGTAACTATGACAGCTCTATTGCTTTTAAATCATCAAAATCTCATGCCCATACCTTCAAATAACTAAATCTGAAATTTATTTCCGATTGGTGGAGCTGTTAAGTCGCTAAAGGTGCGTATATCGAGGAAGTTTTATTTTAACGACCCCTCTGTATGTAATAGAATTAGACGCAGCATTTTGCACTATTAAGTTTAAAACCACATAACTTTTGATGAATGCACATTTTCAGGATGAAAATATTACAGATGTTTGCTAATTATTATACATTTTTAACTATGCAGAAAAATTTAGTTACGAAGTTTTGTTTTGGTTACATTAACTTTTATTATATTTAGGAATCACAAATTTTACAAAACTCAGCGAAAAAATGAAACATTTTCGCCTGAGTAAACCTGATTCAATTTTATGAAACAAGTAATTAAACTTAGAAATGATTCAAACGTACATTTCAAAACGAAGCAGATGAAATCGAATATAAATTCTAAATTTAAATCAATTAAGTTCAGCAAATATTAAAATATTCGGCAGCTGTACTTGAACGTATGTAGCGGAGAATATTTTGACTTCGTTTCGCGTTTTAAACAATAATTGGATTTTCAGGAATTTTAAAATTTCATATGTACGTATTTCGAAATTTAAATGTGGTTTTAAATTACTTTCACATATAGTTAGTAAAACTAAACTGTATAAAATGAAATATATTTTATAAAAGTAAAATTCGTGTTTTAAGTACATTTGGTACATAAAATGGCTCTCAATTCTGAGTTTTTAATTATCTGCCTTAAAAACTACAGGTAAAAAATTATGATGATAAAAGATTATGGTACTGCAAAGTTTAAAAGTAATGGAATTCTAACACTGAAAGTGTGCATATGTTCTTTTTTTTTTTCGAAATGTGTTCATTTATGATTTAAAATATTTTTCTTAAATTTTGCACGTGAGTATACATTATTCTCATAATTTCAAAACTTATATTGTTTTTTAATCCTTTTGCTGCGAATTCCGTGAAATTTTCGGACCTCACGATTTTTTTTTTTTTTTTTATTTGACATTTATACATGAAAAAAATCTTTTTTAAAGAGATATTTTACATTTTTCAACTTTTAACCATACGATTGAAAAATATTTGAAATAGAAGAGACTATGGAGGTTGATTACAGTAGATCTTGACACATTCTTCTGTTTTCATATTTGAAAGAATACCAGAAATTTGTGCGGGAAACTCATACATTAAAATACAACGTTGAAACACACAATAATTAAAAAATCTGAACATACGTATATGTATCGCGAGTTCTGGGGACTCGCTTCCTTTGTGTTAGGAACGGTAAAATGTAAAAAAATTGGTTCTGTGTTTACTATCATTTGGGTTTCCGACTTGTTGTCAGTTGGATGGTGATTGGATATTTTACATTTCACCTTTTTTTAACTCAGAGGAAGCGAGTCTCTGTATTTGCGAAAAGTATACGTATGTTCAGAATTTTTAATTATTGTGTATTTAATCGTTGTATTTTAATGATTCAGAGATTTCCCGGAAAATGTCAACCAAAAATACTGAAACGCTCAAACAATAGCCTTTTGTTTCAGAAATTATATTTCAAACAGGCATGGATGAATAAAATGTAAAGAATAAAGTTTTTAGTTTAACTCCTTGAGGGGCGATGGTATATATATAAAACCAAATAATTTCAATTCCCAAACGCCATATTAGCATTAGAATTTAAGTAAAAAAATCGTTTATTAGATGAATGAAATATAGCCTTTTTTTAATTAGAAAACACATTCACAAAAGTTATTTTCAAAGTCTGGTATCATCCATTAATTTCAACACCTAAGTAATGAATGTAATCTATGTCGCACAGTGTGCGATTTTGCAAATCTAGCGGGGAAAAAGACCAAAAATCGACTTGCCGTAATTTAACTTTTGAACATTTCTAATAACATCTAGCACATTAGAGAAAACAAGATGGAAATTGCACGTGAACGTAGCAAATGAGGTGCGTTCGTACGATAACGAAGTTTTAAAAATATTCAGATCTTGCTGATATAGTAGAGCGTAGTACTTCGGATACAGTATAGTAGTCGAAATCTTTGTGTTTCAGTAAATATGCAGGAAGTAATTTTTATTACACCTAAGCAACGTATATCTTATTCATAAAATGTGAAATAGTTGAATATAATTAAAACACGCTCCAAACAATGTTTCCCCGTACAGCATTATGTAGTGGAATATTTTGTGTGGCCCTGTAATTTAATAAAAATTCTTTGGATCACAGATTGTACAGAATGCATATTTTAGTATATATTTCATAGATTCATGCCAATTCCATTATGTTCGAATGAGTGTATCATCATTAAAATGCATTTGAAACTTTTTTCCCATTGACCGTAATGTAATGGAATACTTTTGATTGTCCCTGTAAATGATCTATGCATCCGACTTTCATAACATTTGAAATGACTCGACAAAATTACGTAATAAGTATATGTTTTAAATTTCAAACGATTAAAATGCATTTGAAACATTTTTTCCATTGACCGTAATGTAACGGAATCCTTTTGATTGTCCCTGTAATTGATCTATGCATCTGATTTTCATAACATTTGAAATGACTCGACAAAATTACGTAATAATTATGTTTTTTAAATTTCAAACGATTGAAATGCATTTGGAACTTTTTCCCCCATTGACCGTAATGTAACGGAATCCTTTTGATTGTCCCTGTAATTGATCTATGCATCTGATTTTCATAAAATTTGAAATGACTCGACAAAATTACGTAATAATTATATGTTTTAAATTTCAAACGATTAAAATGCATTTGAAACTTTTTTTTCCATCGACCGTTATGTAACGAAACCCTTTCGATTTTCCCTGTAATTGATCTATGCATCTGATTTTCATAACATTTGAAATGACTCGACAAAATTACGTAAGAATTATATGTTTTAAATTTCAAACGATTAAAATGCATTTGAAACTTTTTTCCCCATTGACCGTAATGTAACGGAATCCTTTTGATTGTCCCTGTAATTGATCTATCCATCCGATTTTCATAAAATTTGAAATGACTCGACAAAATTACGTAATAATTATATGTTTTAAATTTCAAACGATTAAAATGCATTTGAAACTTTTTTCCCCATTGACCGTAATGTAACGGAATCCTTTTGATTGTCCCTGTAATTGATCTATCCATCCGATTTTCATAAAATTTGAAATGACTCGACAAAATTATGTTATAATTAGATATTTTAAATTTCAAACGATTCGGTTAAGTAGTTTTTGCGTTGTTATATGCGGACAGACGGACAGACAGACAGACGGACAGACGGACAGAAAGACGGACGGACTGAGTGACAACAATAGGTGCTACGTATTTACATAATTACGAACGCACCTAAAAAGGGTAAAGTGATAGCAACCTACCTCTACAACAGACATGTCAAACTCGATTACCAATGCTGGCCAAATACGATGCTATGCATAAAGCCGCGGGCCACAGTACATTGTAAAAAAATAAATGAAGAAGCAGCAAAATTTTTGCCACCTTCAAAACAATTCAATGTACCACCAAGTGTTTTTTAAATAAAACATGAAGAAAAAAATTGTTAGATTTAAGAGGTAGTTTTTTAATACTAGTTTATTTACGAGCAAATAATAATAATAATAGATATATTTTGCATATTCATCCATGCGGGGGTAAGGAATGCCTATTGAGGGAAAACCCCTTTTAGAAACCCTTTTACACTCGAAGAAAAATGTAAAAAAACTAGAGAGATTGCCAGTTAAATACATTAAAAATTTGCTTCATCTATATATTATTTTGATGCCCAATAGAAATATAGCTTACGAAATAAAAATTAAGTATTTTTCTTCTTTTTTAACCACTAAGGACCAAAAATAAAACTTGCCAATAAAACAATATTTCTTATATTTTAAATTCTATGACAAAAGAAACTCATAACACAAAGATAATTCAACACTTTTTTTATTTAATAAATTTACTCATTGATTTTTACACTTCGAAAAACTTAAGCTCTCCTTCCATAATAATAATAATAACAATAATAATAACTGAAAATAATACGATAATTAAAATAACAAGAAAGAAAATATCATATTTATAATACAAATCAAAATAATGAGGAAACAAAAAGTTATATGGCAAAATGCTTCTCATTTGTTTTCACAACACAGCATACATTTCAAGAGAAAGAACCGTTTGGATTACTGAAATAGGGATATGTAGATACGGGTACATGTCGGAATGATTTAACACTTGCAGTTTACAAATAACTAATTCCAAAATAAATAAAAATAGTATGTAATAATAATTAACTGCTAAATTAAAATGCTCACTTTTAGTTAGTCACGATAAAATAGTTTATAAAATGGCGCCATTTGGATGGATAAACTTTATAACCAACAAATTTATGATGCATGAAAAACTTAAGTCAGTAAAAATATCTAAGAATAAAATCTTAATAACGATATAAATTTTAAAAATTCTAGAAATTTCGATAAAATCTGAATAAAATTATGAAATTTTAAAATATATTTTCATTTTATGCCTTTGCTAAATCTTTTGCTTCCTTTAATTAAAAAAAACATCCTGTTAGCAATGTTATATTTTAAATATTTTGCATTTGAGTGTTTTCCTAGTCATGTTTCGTTGACTATAATTGTGCAATGAAATGATTAAATTCTTTACTCTTAGGTGTAACTTATCCACAAAATCGATGTTTTCAGACATAAAAGTTACTGTTTGAAATAAAAAATTATAAGGCAAATTATATTAAACATAGATAAATAAAACATTTATATTATAACACGAACATAAAACAGGGAAAGCATTTTTTAAATATTGTCAAAATATAAGTGCCCTGCTAAAGGAAATTTTTTTGATATATTAATTACTGGCATTACATGATGCAAAAGTGACATATCTGATGCTTAATCATCTATAGCAGGTAAATACGAAATCCGAAGTATTTTTGTTCTTTTGCTTATCAAACTTTATAAGTTTTAATCTCATTATTACTTTTTTGAGGAAACTTGACAAGGTTTTTCTTTAAATACATTTTCAAAATTTGGTTCAATTTGCTGTGTTGTTGCTATTTTACCCCGCTTTTATTAACTTCACCTGTAAGTTTGTGAGTTTGTATGTTCACCGATTACTCCGAAACCATGCAACTGATTAACTTGGTTTTTTGTGTTAAATGAAAGACGATGCTCTCGAATTGGTACCACTTCAGTTTCATCGAAATTGGTTCATTACTTTTTTAGTAATTAGACAAAAACTAATAAAATTAGTGATTTTTCGCTAATTAAAAGTGTTGAATACGTTCACTGAATGGAGTGTAGACAGCATGGCCGAGCGGTCTAAGGCGCCGGATTGAAGCTCTGTTTTTCGAAAGAGATTGTGGGTTCGAACCCCACTACTGACATTATTTACATCTATGTAAAATAAAAAAAAAATCCGTATTACAATTTTTATTTTTAACCGACTTCAGAAAAGGAAGAGGAAGTTATCAATTCGACGCATATGTAATTTTTTTTCTATGTATGTTCGCCAATTACTCTGAAACTATCCAACCAATTAATTTGGTTTTTGTATTAAATATAAATATAGTTTAAAAAAACTAAAAACCACGCTTTTAAAGTAATCAAACTAAAAAGTGAAAAATAAATATAGTTTAAAAAAACTAAAAAACACGCTTTTAAATATATCAAACTAAAAAGTGAAAAATAATTCGTACTATAAGCTGAAAACGAAAATAGATGCAAAATACTATATTACTATAAAATCATTGTTATTATAGAAATCAATTAATAAGCAATAAATAAAATTATCGTGGAAAAAAAGCGTGGGGTGCTTCTTCAGAACTGATAGATGGAGCATGGTAGATGGAGCACCCCACTTTTTTTCCACGATAATTTTATTTATTGCTTATTAATTGATTTCTATAATAACAATGATTTTATAGTAATATAGTATTTTGCATCTATTTTCGTTTTCAGCTTATAGTACGAATTATTTTTCACTTTTTAGTTTGATATACTTAAAAAGCGTGTTTTTTAGTTTTTTTAAACTATATTTATTTAAAATTGGTTGTACATGGTGACCAGTTCATCTTGATCTTTTGGAAGTTTTGTTGTTTTTTAAAATTGAGAATAATTGTTCGCACACATAAGTGCTACCAAACACATCCACAGTACGTATGACTGTGCATAACACGTTAGAAAATCGGTCAGCTGATAACTAATTATAGAAATCTGGCATTCCTACATCTATATATTTTTGTTTTAACATACTATCACACTGAATTTCTATTTACTCCATCTGCAAATTCTCATCAACAGTTTCAACATCTACTGAAAATGGAGAAGGAATTCCCTTTCACATTTTCTAAAATCTGAAAATCTCCTTTCGAATTCATTTTGTTGTAACTTAATATGATCGACATGTTCTTAAAATTCAAATTCCGGTGATTTAAAAAAAAAAAATTCTGGCAGCCTTGTTAATGTGATAAATTTTCTTTTCGAACTTTTTTGTGACTACATTAATATTATCATATAGCGTGGTAAA
Source organism: Maratus speculifer (assembly GCA_964019185.1). Classification (NCBI taxonomy): domain Eukaryota; kingdom Metazoa; phylum Arthropoda; class Arachnida; order Araneae; family Salticidae; genus Maratus; species Maratus speculifer. Next base: position 441,302,170 of record OZ025291.1, on the reverse strand, counting down.
AAGTGAAGTTTACCTTGAAGTTTAACATTAAGTTGACTGAGATGATTTTTAATATCAATTGAAAAACCGAGATCCCTGATCCATTGTTTTTTTTTTAAATGTTCACTCATAATTTTTCGATTCCAAAAAAAAAATAATAAAATAAAACAAAATAAAATAAAATAAAAATATATGACAGGTAAGCCATTGAATTTCAGTGTAATAAAGTAGGTATTTCACTATCTACATCTTCAAGAAACGAAATACATTGGTGACGGTTCAGACCATGTGAACGAATATAATTAACGATTTTGCTTACACTTTTAAGCACGTGTCCAATGTTTAGAACTTTCGAACACAACGTTTGCTGATGAATGATGTAATGGAAATACAAGAAACGTGTATTTTCCTGTTGCTTATATTCCTCTTTTAGTTTTGTAACAGCTCCTTTAATGGCTCCAGTCATGGCAGAAGCAACATCAATTGCAATGCAAACAAGATTTTTTAGAGTCAAATTGTATCCATTCAACCCTTTCATAAGAGAGTCGAAAATATATTTTCCAGAGGTGGTATCATGCATTGATATAATTTCTAGAAGTTCTTCACTTTCTTTTAAATTCAAGTCACATCCCCAAATAAAAATTGCCAATTGAGTGGCATCCCGCACATTTCGTGCTTTCGTCATTTGCGATGGAATAGGTTTCAAATATTGTAATTACAGATTTCAGTTGTTTTCTTAAATTCTTAGCTATATCATCAATATGATTTGAAACTGTATTTTGCGTTAAACTAATATGTTCGAATTTTTTTATTTGCTCCGAACACATCACTTCCACTGCTTTAAGTAGGCATTCCTGAATAAATTTTCCTTTTGTGAATGGTGTGGACTTGCTTGCAATTAAATATGCCAATAAATAACTTGTTTTTATAGCCGCTGTATTATTCTCATTTGGCTTAGTAAATGCATTTTGTTAGCTTTGAAGTTCCAACTTTAATTCTGACAATTTACCTTCCTTAACTCTGTCAGTATATTTTTCATAAATTACTTCATGGTTGGTGTCGTAATGTCTTTTAACATTATACTATTTTCAAGCTGCAAAAGTTTTTCTACATATTAAACGTAAAAATTTGTTTTTATTTTGAATGCAAAAATATTGCAATTATCAACTTTCTTGAAATCTTCAATGTTTTTCATTTGATCAATGTACTCATATTGATAAAAAAATGTAGATCTTACTTTTAAAAATCAATAATTATGTTTCTTAACAGAAAATGCCCTAGAAATTATAGACTGGATTCAATAGAGAACAAGCAGCTAATACAATTATACTGCTGCAGTTCAAATTTTTTGTGTAACATACGATTAGTGATGTTCAAATTTTCCCTCAAAATTTCCCTAATGATCACAAAAGCGATTTTTTAATGCTATGTACACTAAATAATTTATGATGAATCAAATATTAAATTATAAGTAAAATGTAAACAGAAAAGTACTTTTTTCAGAAACTCCATCGTCTTTTTTTTCACATTGTAAGCGAATATTCATGAAACTGAGTAAAACTCACAAATAATGCCAGAGGGTTGAGGGACCACTCACAATTGCTCGGCAGAACACAAGTGGCCCGAGGGCCACGTGTTTGACATGCCTGCTCTACAACAATACTCAAAAACTGGCTCAAAAACAACGTTTTTAGAAAGGCGATCGATGTAGTTGTAATTTCCATTGATATTTTTGGGTGAAAATACACTTGTTTTGTAAATATTTTTTATGATATCATGAAATCTGTTCAATAATGTAGATGCTTTGTCTTTTAGAGTTACAATAGTTATTTAATATTTTTTAAGTCAATATAAAAATTATTAGAAAATTTAATAGATTATGATAATTAAAAAAATCTGTCAAAAAATTTGTCCACACCAGTCCATTGTAATATACACATATTGTAATTATGTATGCAGATACATTTAAAAAATAAATTTTAGCAGCAACTATTTGCAACTCTTGAATATAAGTTTTTTTTATTTTTTAAGTACGGATTTTGCATTACATGTAGCTATAAAATAAATATATCTGGTTTTAAGCATTACAAATCATAACATTATAATCTTATTAAAATTACAGTATGGCTGAAATTGACCCTGGAGTTTTAACATTTGTACTTTCTTACAAATAATAAAAGAATAGCAAACGACAATAGATGACAGTTATTCACTTTATAAAACTGGTATCTATAGCAGTATGTAAGTAATTAATTATATTTTTTTAAGTACAAGAAAACTCTTAATATTGAAAATAAATATATACTATGTATTTTTTAAAAATGCATCGAATGTTAATATGACGTAAATGTCAATATATGAAAATGACAAAAAACTTTTTAGTCTGACACTTTAATACTTAAATATTTATTATGACTTTGATGATGGAATGACAATGACGTAAATTGTACCATAAAACCTAAAAAGCTACATTTTATTTTCATAATGCAAACCTCTTTATTTCCAGTTAGATCAACTTTATTACTTTAATACCGTATTTACTCGTGTATAATGCGCACTTTTTTTTTCAAAAAATTAGGGCAAAATTCATAGGTGCGCGTTATACACAGAATATTTTTTTTTACTGCTGGATGTAATCACACAATATACGCATGAATTAAAAAATGTATTCAAAGAAAACATTAAAACTCAAAAAATCTTATTTAATTGAAGTATTATTGCATGTTTGTTTTACTCTTTGAATTTTTTTATGCAAAAGAGCTAGTAACATTACTTAAACGCTAATTAGCAATTTTTACTGCCGTCACTTCTCTAATAGCATGCATGGTCACAGTGACGTCACTGTGAGTCACTTTCGTCACATCACATCTGTGACCAAAATGCCACCATTCAGTGACGTCACATTGTGACTGAGGTGTGACTTTCTTAAAAATCTTCAGAAATTTATAAATATCCTTCAAAACATGTTTTTTGCTTTAAAAAACATGTTTCTGGCAATTTAAATATCGTCGCTTTTGTCACAGTTTTGTCACAATGTTAAAGTCAAATTAGTCACAAATGACGCATTTTTCACAAATTTGTCACATTGTGACCATTTTGTGAAACGTCACAAAAGAGCTCTAACACGGCCATAACGACTTCACATTTCAGTCACTGTGACTTCACATCGACGTCACGTGACGTCACATAGACAATTGAGGATCACAAAGTCACAATGTGACTTCACAACGACGTTGCAGTGACGTCACCATGCTTTACGGGTCACTCCTATTTTCCTTCATGCACTCCCTACACGGTCTAAAAATATATTTTCGTCTTATTTTCTGGCCTCAGTTATTGTTTGTTTCAACTTTCTATGCTGAAATTCGTTTGGTCATTCATTCAATTGCATATGAAATTCACGGTGCGCGTTATATACGAGATTTTTTTTTAAATGCCATTTTTTCTACTAAAGTACAGGGTGCGCGTTATACACGAGTAAATACGGTATTGGTAATTTTCATAAATTGAATTTTGACTGGCTAGATTCGCAAAATCGTACGCTGTGCGCCGCAAACATTTAAAAAGTGTAGTTTTGAAGCACTTTGTATGATTTTCTCTGATAAAAAAAAAATAGTCACACAAATTTAAGTAAGTAGATTTAGAGATTGGAATTATCGAACTTTCATTTCTACATAAAGATTGCAATGTAAATTTGTTTTGAGATAACAATGTCTACACTTTAAAAATTTGTATGTGGGTACGCTTGACCAAGTCAATGAGAGGAAAGGATAACCATATGATCAAAGCTTCCTTACTTTAGTATTTACGAATATCCTTTTATTATACTTTGTAGATAATGAGTAATTAATGATTATATTTCTAAAATAATGAAAATTCTGTAAAGCTGCAGTAAAATAGGATAAGAGGTATGTTAGTGTATGATTATCTACAATCGTTAAGGAATATCTGAAAAAAATATTGAAGAGGCATTAAAACATTTAATGAAATATAAATTTGAAAATTGAGTGAACTTTTATTTCATTTAGACAGTACTCATAGTTGCTAAATAAAAAGAATGGAAAGGCATGGGTAGAAAAAATGGAAAAGCTAAAGAAAAACTATGAATTTTAAAGCATTCAGTTTTACTTAAAATGCTTTTAAAATAATCGAATGTTAATAATTAATTAAAAAAATATATTGAAGTACTTTGAAGCCTTAATCAGGCTTTTCCCTAGCCTCCTGACTGCCGGCGGCTGATTTTTTCACACACTAAGCTGCTGGTTTCACAGCAACATAGGCAATATTTAAATTAGTATAATTCCACAAATAAAACCCAGTTCTGAAAAATTAAGTTAGGATTGATGCTATGAAAGATTATACACCGATACTAATAGCATATTTTGCATCAGGTTGGAAAAAACATCTTTTTTTTTAATATTTTTAATAAATTACAGAGAAAACAACATTACAATATTACCGTTTGGCTGGGCAGTCAGGGGGCTAAAGAATATTTTTACAACTAATTTTTGTTTACTTATACGAATACATCATTTCGTTTTAAAAATGAGAGCACCAATAATTGTTAGTTGAAAGTGGTGGTAGTTTCTTGGGTTAAACTTAGTGAGAAAAGACATATATTATTATTAACTGCAACAAATTTACTTTATTATTTCAATCTGTGTTCATTCGTCACTTTTTATTTCTAACTCAGTAGCTTGAAAGTCTGAAGTATTGTTTGAGATGAAATAATGGTAAGAAAAAAATATTAGGAAAAAAGAGAATATTCAGTAAAAACATAATATTTAACTAATGCATCATAAATTTTATTACGTCACTTTACTCAAATCGTCAGGATTTATTTTCATGATGTTAAATAATAAACTTGGTATATTGTATGATACACATTCAAAAATAATAAAGTAAATTGACTAATATTAATAATAATGTACGTATTCTCTCATTTAGTTTAATCCAAGAAATTATTCCTACAGTTAATTGTAATAAATAATGGTCCGTTCATTTTCGAAACGAAATGGTCCATTTGAATAAGTAAACAAAAATTTGTATAAAAATATTATCTAATGAAGAACCTGTTTAAGGTTTGTTTGTATTTCTGTCGGCCAATTATCTACACAGTGAGATATGGTCCTAAGGGAGTGGGGTGCCCTCCGTGGGGGTCTTTCTAAGGGAATCTAACCCGTATTTATGCAAAGAAATTCAAGGTTCGAAGAAAACCACGGAAAACTCCGAACGGTTAGGCAGACGGTCGCGATTGGGTTCGAATTCTGCACCTACCGTCTACCAGTTTGGAGGTTAGGACCTCGCGGCCACTGATAGGGCCCTGTTTATAACTTGAAATTAATAAGATTTTTGAAATAAAATTTACTATTAACCTCGCTATTTGATTATTTTTATCGCTTTTTATGTAAAAAAGGAACGTTTAAAGTCCATATTATGTGTCTTGTGTTAAAAACAAGGAACAAATTGCGTTTTGTTATATCATTATTTAGACTTGAAAAGATGAAAAAAAGCAAATTTCAGAAATGTGTGTCATGCTTCGCAAATGAATATTACTTTCATTAAAATGTTTTTTAAAAAGATTTCACTTAGATGAACACAATGGGCTGATGCAAACATATTTAGCAACTAGTGTTGCCATTTCGAGTATCAAAAATAGGGTGTGTTTAAAACTGAATATTTCTCATGTGTCTTGGATTTAATCGAAGAATTTTAGTTTACACATCACATTTTCTCAAATAATTTTAGTAATAACTAAACTATGTAGCATATGTAGCTATTTTGACATTTTTTTAAATTGTATTTTCCTTAACAAATATTTCAGTATTAAATAAAACACGTGAAATATTTTCATATCTGGGGAGCCTGATCCATTATTTTCTCATGATTAAAATTAATTTCGTTTTGCAGTTTTTCTATACATTATTATCATATCGCCGTTTTATTTTGATAACTGAATGTATAATAAAACTTTAATTATAATTTCAATATATAAAACAAAAAGAAAATCCCTTTTTCTTTAAATGGGTCAATTCTCCACAATCTCCCTACATAATAAAATAGATTCTCAATTGTTATACCTATTCTTAATTAAAAATAACAACGCAACCCAAAATAAGAAGAGAATACCAAAGTTTTATCTTTAATTTTGTCAACACCTGTAATTATATCTATATATTTATACATCTATCAATCATACCAGGTATCGCAATGATAGGGTTAATAGATCAACATTAATTAAAATGTCATAGTACTTTAAAAAATTTGAAAAATAAAATAAATGACCACATATTTTTTATTATCTAAAAAGTATAGAATACACAACAATTTTAAAGACAATAAAAGATGCATGTTTGTTTTATCTTTTCATATTTATTAATTTGGAAAATTAGTCATTATAAGGTCCTTTTAACTTATCGAGAAATTGATTCAACAAATTGCGTGAAAGATTATAGAAATATTTTTCTACAAAAAAAACAACAACATAAAATTACATTTGAGAATATTGCGCCTACATGAAATAAAAAAATGGTGGCATTTATAAGTTTAAAAAACAAAACATAGTCTATTTTATATGAAAATTTAAACCATTTAGTAATATAACACCAATAAAAACATAAATCTTACAATAACAATAAAAAAAATATTTTAAGATAGTTCATAGAAAAACCTCTAAATTTCTGTATTTGAAAACTTTCCATATTTAATAACTATAAAAAATGTCACTCATTCTGTTTTAAAGTATTTTGATAAGATTGCTCATATTATGTATACTTTTCTTTCAAATATTATATGTTTTGCAAATTTAAAAGTCTTATGGCGTCTGAAATAATTTTAATTTCAGAAATCAATTAGCAAAATCATTAGTAAGCTCGTTCGTTGAATAATAAAGGAAATTGATGACATTTGCATAAAAAAAATTACAAGAAATAATTTAAGTTTTAACCAATATTCTTCGAAAACCAAGAATTTTAGCAGAAAAATGCATACGATATTTACAATAAATTTTGAATGTCTTCAAAAGCATGATTTAATTAACTAAGATCTTTCATATATTTACTAACCAAAAAATAGGGTTTATTGTTTTAAAAAATGTTTCATTTGATAAGAATATTTTAAAAAAATTAACCGAATGTACCCGAATGGGAAATATTCATTTTTATATTTTCAGCTTTATTTTTCTGAAAATATACTCTGATGAATGCTACATATGAAAAAATAATTTCATATCATAAAGAGAACTACTTCTGTTGAGAGCTTCTTCTCCATTTTGACAGGCACAGCGTTACTTTAGATTAATATATTTTATGATGTATATCTCAGTTTTTTCTTCCTACCGTGTTATAGATGACTTTATTTCTTCTCGACAGATTTAAAGCTATTTTCATTTTCTCCGACAATAGATTTTAGTACTTTTGGCAATTCGTCAAATCTTGGCCTTTTTCCATGTATTTTTTTTGTTCTATTTAGTGAAGTTAGTACTAATAAAATAAGGTAATAATAAGTATATTTTTACATTATTAAAACTCTGTACATAACATTATTTTACATTATTATTTAAACGTTACATTATTTTAAAAATACTTACTGTAATAGTATTATTTGCATATTCAGATTTAGTTTAATTACCTGGCCCTCTTATTTATCATCTATCGCAAATCGCACTTAAAAGTGATTTGCTTGTTCAATTGTTAATATGTATTCAATATTATCGAAATTTTCTTCCAATGCATAAACATTAAAGGTAGATCGAACACAAAATGGTTCGAACTTTTTAGTTTTTATTATAGGCTTAAAAAGCAGAGCTAATTGATTATGGTCTTAAATGATTATGGATCTATAAGAGGGTCGTTTGGAATTTTTAAAAATAATATTTTTTAATCATAGCGGGTAAATAAATAACTGTTCGCCTCAATTCTAAATTAATTATTTCTAAATTCCTATAATATTTAAAATTCCCTCTTTCTTTTTATGTTATATTAGCTTATTTATTTTTATACCCTACCTATAATCAAACTTTTATTATTTTTTATTTAGTACTACAAAACATTTCAAAGCAATATTTTTCCTAAAATGACATTACTTAAATTTATTCTTATATATTAAGAACTCTGCAATTCTGCAAATTATAAGCAAAAAAACTTTTAAAAATTTGAGAATGTTTTTATAAAAATTTTAATTTCTCTATGAGTATACATGCTATCCGTATAAAAATGAACAGACTTTATAACAATAACACACTTAATCTCAATCTAAAGTTTGAACGCTTTTGCTACATTAATTATGGCAAGTTATTCAAAAGACATTTGTTCTCTTTCGATTTGTTGACGGTCCCCTAATGAATTTCGGGAAAATAATCTTCACAGAAATGTATGACCTGTTTACACGCTTAGAATTTCTGGATGATTCATTATTTTTTCTTTTAGATATTTAATAAAATGTTCGATATCGTAAGTGGCCTGTCACCTCTGGCTGTATAGTGTATATTCTCTTTATAACACATGTAGATGTACACTGGTGTCCAAAAGTTAAGCATAATTGGTAATTAAGTAAGTAATGAAAGAAATATAAATTGAAATGTGGTGAAACTCCAGGTGTGTAAACAAAATAGTACGCGTCATATATTTTCGAGAAGAGTTTTCCCCGAAATCTAACAGGGGACCGTCAACAAATTGAAAAAGAACGAAGATCTTTTGGATAACCCTGTCAAAACTAATGTAACAAAAGCGCTTAAACTGCACATTATGATAAAGTGGCTTATTGTAATGTACTGTGTTTATTTTTATAAGGATAGCATGTATACTCGTAGAGAAATTAAGGTTTTTATAAAAACAGTCCTAAGTTTTTTGCTTATAATTTGCAGAGTTCTTAATATAAAATAATGTTATTTTCTGAAAATATGACAAACATCATGGTACACAATACCCTGTCATCAGAATTTAAAAATAATAAAAATTGTATGACAAATGAGCAGGTTTACTAAATAATTTTTTACTGCGCATGCGTGAACGCTATTAAAATTTCATTTGCATATCATGTTAGTTAAGTGTGTAGAGCAACTTTTGTGAAAGTCTCAAAAACATAGATTAAAAATTCTGAAAATTATCGTTGATAGAATGAGATCAAAATATTTTATTCCCTAATGAAGCAAAATGATGAGGGGCTGTAGCCTTATTCCATTGTTTCGTGCCTAGACAATATTGCACGTACAACTGTATTTGGATAAAACCCCTGATATTTTGCTTCCTTTTAGGAATAACGGATTTTAAGTTGATTTTATAGACGATAATTTTCAGAATTTTCAAACTATGTTTTTGAAACTTTTGCAGAAGTTGTTCTATACATTTAGCTAACACAATATGCAAATGAAATTTTGATATCATTGACGCATGCGCAATGAAAAATTATTTACTAAACCTACTCATTTTTCATACGATTTTTATTATTTTTAAATTCTGATGACAGGGTATTATGTACAATGATGTTTGTCATATTTTCAGAAAAGAACATTATTTTATATTAAGAACTCTGCAAATTATAAGCAAAAAAACTTAGGACTGTTTTTATAAAAACCTTAATTTCTCTACGAGTATGAATGCTATCCTTATAAAAATAAACCCAGTACATTACAATAAGCCACTTAATCATAATGTGCAGTTTGAACGCTTTTGCTACATTAGTTTTGACAGGGTTATCCAAAAGATCTTCGTTCTTTTTCAATTTGTTGACGGTCCCCTGTTCGATTTCGGGGAAAACTCTTCGCGAAAATATATGACGCGTACTATTTTGTTTACGCACCTGGAGTTTCACCACATTTCGATTTATATTTCTTTCATTATTTACTTAATTATTAATTATGCTTAACTTTTGAACACCAGTGTAGTTTACTTACAGATAATTGTGACCATCTGCAATTCATTTCAGTGTCAAAATAATAACGTTGGTAAAGCGACGAAGTGATTGATTTTCAAAAGAAATTAAAAAGAATTTATCGGAAAGTAAAACAATATTTTTCTTCAAGTATGTTCAAACAAAACTATTTTTCAAAGAATCTAGGCTGAACTTTGAAAATTGTAAGTAAAAATAAGTGTTCGCTCCTTACGTTAAAAGTTAATATAATGAATATTGAATATTTATTGTTTGGTTAATTTTGGAAAAGCTTGTATAAATATGAGTTTAAATATAACGTTTTAGACATAATTTCGAAAATTTGTTAGTCATATTTTTGTTTATTTTATTTATTTTTTTTTTTTTTGGGAGGGAATTGTGTTTTTGTGTTGTGTGTTTAAGCAGAACTATTTTTCATAGAAACCAGGTTAAACTTTGAAAGTTGTAAGTAAAAATAAGTGTTTGCTCCTTGAAACCATTTCCATTGAAAGATTAGATAAAGAATACTAAATATTTATTTTTTGGTTAATTTCGGATAAGTTAGTATAAATATGAGTTTAAGTGTAATATTTTAGAAGTAATTTATAAAATGGGTCATTAAAAATTCTTTTCTTTTTACACATTCTAAAACTAAACAACCAGCATAATACATTTTCAGTTAGCGAATACGTGGGAAAATAACTTAAAAGTATTGAACATTAAAAATATTAATCATTATAAATTATATTAATAATATCAAGTAAATAGAATTGATCATTGCAAATAAAAAAAATAAAAAGATTGAAGACTTTTTTATGCTATACATATTTCCTAAAAATCAATGTCAAAATTCATTGATCGAAACTGATCTGTGTATTGCTGATAATCATTGCGAAAGAACTGAGGTGAAATTGAAACCTGGTAGAATAGAAGCTCAAGCTAATGGCTAAGACTCATAATAAAAGAATGTTAGAGCATATTTCATGGATCATTAACGTAGAACTTAGAGTTATGTTTCATAACAATTTTGAACTGGAATAAATGGCTCGAGAAGATTGGTGCTGTATTAGCTAGTAGGAAATTGCTTAATTCTTATTTTATTATTCTTCAGAATTTTTTTTTTTTTTTTTTTTTTTTGTTATAACTGCTTAAAGAAGTCCGTAATTCATTGTAAAATAATTTCTATTTGTTGAATTTAGATTTTAATTATTTTTGGTGTGGATTAACCTTATCATTTGCAAATAAAATAAAATTTCTCTTAATTTTTATAAACAAAAATTAAATTAAATTAAAAAAAAAGGCAAACTAAAATCGTTATAACTCAAAATATTATTTTTAAAATTTGAATTTTCTTATATTTAAATAAAAAGAAACATATAAAATTTAATTCTGATTTAGTATTTTTAAGAATATTTAAAAAAAATTAAAGTAAAAGTTTGATAAAAACTACGTAACTTTTATTTAAAAAAATCTTATTTTAAAAAGTAAACTTTTTTTTTCAAATTTCTTGAATCAAAATTAAAGCAAAGCAAAAATAAATAAATAAATAAATAAATAAATAAATAATAGATAAAAACTGCTCTAAATTTGAAGTACCGTATTTACTCGTGTATAAGCCGCACCCCTAGTTTACAAGTAAAAATGGCAATTTCTTAAAATATCATGTATAACGCGCACCATAAAATTGATAAGCTGTTGAAGAATGACCAAATAAATTTCAGTAAAAAAAAAAAAAAAAAAAAAAAAAAAAAAGTCGAAAAAAACATTATACGAGATGAGAAAATAAGACGAAAATGCATTTTTAGACTTCGGGTTCTAAGAGAATGAGGAATAGGAATGAGTGACGGTATAGAGAATTGCTAATTAGAGTTTAGATAATGTCACTAGTTCTGTTGTATAAAAAAACTGCAAGGAGTGAAATAAATATGCAGTAATAATTCAATTAAGTAACATTTTCCGAGTTTTAATATCTTCTTTGAATAATTTCTTGTTTCATATGTACATAGTTCGACTGCATCCAACAGTAAAAAATATATTCCGTGCATAAGGCGCACCTAGGAGTTTTGCCCTAATTTTTTGAAAAAGTGCGCCTTATACATGAGTAAATACGGTATTTATTTTTAACGGTTCTTAAGTTATAATAATTTAAATATGAAAAATTGTGAAAAATCCCATCATCAAGGAAAATATATTTTCACAAGAAATCATTTTATGACTTTTTGTGGCAATCATTGCTTGAAAGCTAGACAATGAAAACAAACCTAAATGAGAAAATTAATATTTCCTCATCTAATTAAGATAGAAGCATGATTGAAACGTCATTTCAGTGGGGAGACCACCTGCAGTAGCTCGATAATGTTCAATTTTAACACATTATTTAAAAAGTTTTGGAGCTGTAAATATTTCTTCAAATTTATCAATATTTTTAGAGTACATTGTACAAACCCTTATTTACATATTCCATTAAACATTTTTAATGAAAAAAATTATAATACTATTTAATTAAGACATACTAATTAAGGATTTTCAAAAAGGTGATTTGACATGCATATGTAGCTCGCAGGATTATAAAAAATATATTCAATATATCCACTTAATAATACATATAATTCTTCAACAAACATTGTACTTTAACTTCAACCTAAAATAACAATTAAGTTCACAGATGAAAATATTTTTTAGGCAATTAAAACTGGAAATACAAAAATTATGATGAAATTTCAATGAAAATTTAAAAAAAAAAATGTTACAGGTACTTACTTAAAAATAGTTAGAGGTTATAAAGCTACAAAAAATACAATATAATGTAAAATTTTAAGCTTCTATGTTACTTAGTTTTGAAAATAGGATGCGCGCAATGTCGAAAATATATGTTTTGGGATAAATGGCTTTAAAGTTAAAATTTACCTTAAAATGCTATACATTTAGCTAAATTAGTTCCGATGCAAAACCGGTTCTAATTGTCGTATCGTCATAATTTTTTTTTAAAGTTAGGTAACAGGTCATTCTTTAACAATAGGGGATTTTTTTTTTTTTGACTTTTAAAAAGCTTTAAGGCGATCTCCCCCCTTCATGCATTAAAAATAATAGAGAGATTTTTAATGCCCTTCACAAGCATGTTCTACTATTGCGCGGTTTCATTTTCAGACACTAGGATGGTAAAAAACAAATTGTGTAAAAAATAAATGATAAAGCATTTCAAAGTTATTTAAAAAATCCAAATTATTTTAAGCTCGCTGATAATAGCTGATATTGAAAATTAATTTTAAATTGTTATCATTAATAATATCATTAAATAAATTTATGCAGACTTCTGTACTTTAAGCGATGGTGTTCGGCAGATTTTATTCTATATTTTAAGAATAATTTCCCGGTTATTTAACAGAATCTCTGGTTTTTATAATCTCTGTAATTTTACATGACACAAGAAAATTTATTTCACACACTCACACACAAATAATAATAAAGTAGTAAAAAAAAGAATAGTGTAAAATATTGCCTCGAATAAATAAATTATATTGTTTATTTCCTTATTTAACTTTATATAGTTTCTAGAAAAGTAATAAAAAGTAACAAACATTAATGGTATAAATTAAAAAGGCTACTTATTAATATTAAAATAACTAGTACTATTCTCTCCTAACAAAATTCCGAATTTTTCTGCGTAAGTTTTAAAATGTGTATTTGTAAAACTTAATACTACACAATTTTATTAATATGTCAAAGATTCAAAATCACTCACGCTTTCATATTAATTGAATTGAATAATAAGGTATCTTCCTAGAGGCCTAGTCACTGAAAACACATACCGGGTGTCCCAAAAAGGACTGATGGATTTTAAAATTTAATAACTTGCAAACGGTGACAGCTATTTAAAAACTTTTTGCAGGAGGGTTATGAAAAATGTCAGGAGTTTTTTTACTGAAATTTTTTATTTTAGTTCGCATCTCAAACAATAGGTGGCGCTGACGGCGATTGAAGAACAGGTGGGAGCTTCACTCAGCACTGATCATCTGTCCTTTAATCGCCGTCAGCGCTACCTATTGTTTGAGATGGGAACTAAAATAAAAAATTACGGTAAAAAAACTCCTGACATTATACGTAACCCTCCTTCAAAAATTTTTTAAATAGCTGTCACCGTTTGCAAGTTATTGAATTTTAAAATCCATAAGTCATTTTTGGGACACCCGGTAATTGTAACATGCGTCAAATAAAGTGGACGATTGAAAAACATCCAATATATCTCTCGTATACCCATTAAGGCGAATTGCTTCACAATTTTCTATTATTATTATGTATTATTATTTTTTTATTATTATGTAAATGTAGTAACAAAGTGATATGATTATAGTAAGACACTTATATGCCTTAAATTAAGATATCTGTAACGTCTTAGTTCACATATTAAGACTCTTAAGCGTCTGAAATTCTTTTTAGGTAGATTTCGTAAGAAATACTACCTATTGCAATCGCACCAGTTTATACAGGGTGTATCTAAACTACTGGGCAAGACTTTAAGGGGTGATAGTACACATCAAGAGAAATAATATTAAATGGGAAACTAAGGGTCCCAAACATCTTTCGAAGGAGATAGGCGCCATCAAGGTTTAGGCTCCAAAATTTGAAATCATTATAAAAAACGGAAAAATTGGTCGATTCGTTTGCGGTTTTCACGAAAACTATTCTTTATGTCAGTATTGTCTTGAAAAAAAATTATAAAGATAAATTTCAAAAAATGCCGATAGAGGGCGCTTCAGACTTTGGAGTAACGAACAACTATTTTTTACCGTTATTTTCTGCATCTCATTAATTTTTTTCAGAAGTTTAGACATAAACTTAAATTTGGAGCTCAAAATCTGTGGTTAAGTAGCGCAAACAGAACTATGTTCAATGGGAGTGGGTAGGTTCAAATTTCAAATGATTATAAAAAACAGAAAAATTGGTCAATTGATTTGCGGTTTTCACTAAAATTATTCTTTATGTCAGTATTGTCTTAAAAATAAATTATACAAATAAATTTCAAAAAATGTCGATAGAGGGCGCTTTAGACTTTAGAGTAACGTACAACTATTTTTTATAGTTATTTTTTGCATCTCATTAAATTTCTTTAGAAGCTTAGACATAAACTTAAATTTTGTGCTGATAATCTGAATCGTTGAGAGTGGTTAAGTAGCGCATTATGAACTGTGTTCAATGGGGGAGGGGAGGTTCAAATTTCAAATGATTATAAAAAACTGATAAATTGGTCGATTCGTTTGCGGTTTTCTCTAAAACCATTCTTTATGTCAGTATTTCCTTGAAAGTAAATTTTAAAGATAAATTTCAAAAAATTCCGTTAGAGGGCGCCTTAAACTTTAGAGTAACCAACAACTATTTTTAACCGTTATTTTTTTTTTTTTTATCTAAATAAATGTTTTAAAAGCTTAGACTTAAATTTTGAGTTCAAAATCTGAATCGTTGTGAGTAATTAAGTAGCTAAAAATTGAATTGTGTTCGTAGGGTGGGCAGGGTAACATTTTAACTCCTGAACACAGTTCAGTTTGCGCTTCTTAACCCCTACCAACGATTCAGAATTTGAGCTCAAAATTAAAGTCTAAGCTTTTGCAAGCATTTAATTAGAAACAAAAAATAACAGTTAAAAATTATTGTTGGTTAATCTAAAGTTTAAGGCGCCCTCTAACGGAATTTTTGAAATTTATCTTTAAAATTTATTTTCAAGGAAATACTGACATAAAGAATTGTTTTAGAGAAAACCGCAAACTAATCGATCAATTTTTCCGTTTTGTATAATCATTTGAAATTTGAGCCTTCCCATCCCCATTGAACACAGTTCATTTAGCGCTACTTAACCACTCTCAACAATTCAGATTTTCAGCACAAAATTTAAGTTTATGTCTAAGCTTCTAAAAAATTTAATGAGATCCAAAAAATAATGGTAAAAAATAGTTGTACGTTACTCCAAAGTCTAAAGTGCCCTCTATCGACATTTTTTGAAATTTATTTGTATAATTTATTTTCAAGACAATACTGACATAAAGAATAATTTTAGTCAAAACCGCAAATCAATTAACCAATTTGTCTGTGTTTTATAATCATTTGAAATTTGAACCTACCCACTCCCTTTAAACACAGATCCAGTTTGCGCTACTTAACTACAGATTTTGGGCTCAAAATTTAAGTTTATGTCTAAACTTCTAAAAAAATTTAATCAGATGCAGAAAATAACGGTAAAAAATAGTTGCTCGTTACTCCAAAGTCTAAAGCGCCCTCTATCGGCATTTTTTGAAATTTATCTTTATAATTTATTTTCAAGACAATACTGACATAAAGAATAGTTTTCGTGAAAATCGCAAACGAATCGACCAAATTTTTCGTTTTTTATAATCATTTCAAATTTTGGACCCTAAACTTTGATGGCGCTTATCTTCTTCGGAAGATGTTTGGGACCCTTAGTTTCCCATTTATTATCATTTGTCTTCATGTGTACTATCAGCCCTTAAAATTTTGCCCAGTAGTTTAGATACACCCTGTATATATATATATATATATATCTATGTATATATCTCACTTTTTTATGGACACGATAACTTCTAAAATTCTTCACCAATCTCCACCAAACTGGTACATAAAATCAAAGGGGATAAAATCTCGACTAAGTTCGTAAATGGGCAAAATCGGACCAAGGGGGTCGGAATAGGGGGCGTTTTTGTGAAAACCGAAAAAACGCAATAACTTCTTAATTAAAGTAGATATCGAATCGGTTTAAAGTTTATATTACTTCTTAAAAATGGGCTAAAAGTATATGCAAGACAGAGTTTTGATAAATTTAGAGGTGGGCTCAAGGGGCGAAAAAAACAGGGATTTTGAGAGAAAAAAATTCATAATTTTGTCAATTTTCAAGATATCAAGTCCAACTAAATTTTTTGTAAATGTTCTTAAAATTATCTAAAACTTTTGTATTTACAAGTTTTTGATAGGACCAACTTTTACCGATGAAAAAAAATTAAAAACGAAAAGAAAAAGGGCGCTGAAAAAAAGAGAAAAATCCATAACTCCGTCAATTTTTAATATATCAAATCTAATTAAATTTATTTGACATCTTCTCAAAAATATCTACAATTTTTATGTTGGCAAGTTTTTCTTAGGACCAATTCGTATAGCAAAAAGAAATTAAACAATAATAGTAGTTGGAGAAAAAACCTCAAATCCAAACTGCATATATTCTGACTCATTTTTAAATTCATTTTTGATTTTAAGCGCATCCAAATGGTAGATCCACTTATTTAGAAACTGTATAAAGTGACGCATTGGTCAATTTTCTGATAAAGACAGAATATATTTAAAAAAAGGCTACCAAAAAGGGTATTTTGAACAGAATTTCCGAAAGTCATCGGGACGGAAAATTGAAGGAAGTATTCAAATAAGAAATTGCGTTTTGTTCTGATTCGTTTTTAAATCAATTTTTGTTCTCAAACGCATGCAATTTACAGATCCTCTTATTTAGGAACTATATAATGTGATGCATTGGTCAGCTTCTTGATAAAGAAGGAATATATTTCAAAAAAGGCTGCCAAAAAAGGTATTTTGAACAGAATTTTCCGAAATCATCGTGACTGAAAATTTAAGGAAGTGTTCAAATAAGAAATTGCGTTTTTTTCTGACTCGTTTTTAAATCCATTTTTGCTTTCAAACGCATCCAATTCACAGATCCTCTTATTTAGGAACTATATATTGTGACACATTGGCCAGTTTTTTGATAAAGATAGAATATATTTTAAAAAAAACTGTCAAAGTGAGTATTTCGCACAAAATTTTCCGAAACTATCATGATTAAAGAATTAAGGATGTATTCAAACAAAAAAATCGGCTATTTTATGACTCATTTTTAAATTCAATTTTTTTCTCAAATGCATTCAACTGGCAGTTTTTTGTTATTTAGGAGCTGTATAATGTACAGTTTTGGTCGATTTTTTAATAAATTCAGAATCTATTTTAAAGTATGTTGTCAAAATGGGCATTTGAGCTGAATTTTCCTTAAGATGATTCTGATAAAACCAGTTTTTGCAGAAAAATGAAATTTAAAATTTTTCATAAACGGCCAAATGAAGTTATTAAACTGGGTTTATCTCAAATCATATATTTTTCTTTTGTTGAAATGAGCACTCTTCGAAATCTACCTCCGCCTATAGATTTCAGTCACATATGTGCCTGAATTTAAGACGCATCTATTTGATGATTGAAGAGTGATTTGACATCATCACACAGTGCTAAAAAAACTTTCTTTTATCATAAAAATAAGTTTAATTGTTTATTTCTATGTTTAATTTTATATTGCTTCTAAAAAATGTATACTAAATAAAAAAAAACATGTAATATACTAAATAAAAATTTTCTTTAATGTAATATTATAATAACTAGTTACATCCTATCCAGAATATATTTCAAAATATTTTGCGTAGTTTTTAAATATGTATTTGCAAAACGTAATGCTGTATAACTTTATTAATATGGCAAAAATTCTAAACAAATTATGGTTTCATAAATAATCAATTGAATAATAAGGCATCATCCTAGAGACCTAGTCATTGAAAACACATAATTATAACATGCGTCAAATAAAGTGGAAGATTAGAAAACTTCCAATATATCTCTCGTATGCCCATTAAATTGTTTCACGATTTATTGCTATTAACTCTAAAATTTAAAAGCGCATTAATCTAAATCAAGGGCATTTACGGACAGCGATTTGAAATTTCTAAACGATTGCTTCATGGAATGGAAAATTTTTGAGAGATTATTGACTTTTTCGATCAATAAACAAATAATGGATTCAAAATTCAATAACAAGAATTATAATTTTAATAACCGAAAGATTTCCTGTCTCATTTACGTCAAAATAATAAATAATGCATTTAGTTTCTCAGTTTATTAAATAGAAAGTTTTAAAACACTAAAATAGAATTAAAAAAAGTTTTATATAAACAAAACCATGAGTTTTGAATTTTTTGTTTGAAGTTAGAATAATTTAGAAAGGGGAAAATCCTCTGCTTGGTGTTAATAGGGATTTTTCCCGCTGAATCATAAAAAAAAATATTTTGTACAAAATAATAGCAACTCCAATAACAGAATTACTAGCGTGTTCTACTATTGTCAAGAAGTCTCGGGTACAAACCCTAGGAAGTTTAGAAAAAAATTGTGTTAATAAATAAGTGATAAAACGATTCAAATTTATTCGAAACTTTTAATTTTTTCAAGCTTTCTGAAAAAATATTAACAATGCACAAAATTTTCCTCTTTCTTAAAATATACATATATTGATTATTTTCATATTTAACTTATATTGTTCCAAAAAAATCACATAAAATTAAAAATTATAAACATTACTCATACCAAATAAAAATAATGCTTATAAATAGTTGGTATAATTTCAAGTTCCTTCTCACATGAACACTATTCCAAATTATTCCGCGCAAATTTTCAATGTGTATTTGTAAAACTCGATGCTGTACAGCTTGATTAATATGTCAAAAACTCAAAATAACTCATACTTTCATATTTATTTACTTCAGTAATAAGATCTCTTTCTAGAGACAATTCACTGAAAACACGTAATTATAAAATGTGTCAAACAAAGTGGAAGATTGCAAAACTTCTAATATATATCGTGTATACCCATTAAAGGGGATTGCGTCATGTTTTTCTGCTATTAACTCTAATATTTAAAAGCGCATTAATTTAAATTAATGGCATTTATAGATAGCCATCTAAAATGGCTGCACGATTGCACCATGATATGGAAAAATTTAAAAAGAATTACGATTTTTGCGATCAATAATCAAGTAATGGATTCAGAACTCAATAACAAGAATTATAATTTTAATAGCCCAACAGTTTTTTGCCTTGTTTACGGCAAATTAATAAATAAAGCATTTAGTTTCTCAGTTTCTTATATAGAATGTTTTAAAAGTCTAAAAGAGATTGGAAAATAGTTTTATATAAACAAAGCCACGAGTTTTGTATTTTTTTCCTTTTTTTTTTAGTTAGAATAATTTAGAAAAGGAAAAATCATCTTCTCGGAGCAAATAATAATTTTCCCCGCTGAATCATAAAAAATATTTTGAACAACATAATAGCACCTCCTATAACTGAGTCACTAGTGTGTTTTACTACTGTCAAGAAGTCTCGACTTCAAATCGCAGGATGGTTAAAAACAAATTATGCAAAAAATTAATGATAAAGATTTTCAAATTTATTCGAAAATTTTGAATATTTTCTAGCTCTCTGAAGATCGAGTGATCTACTATTTTTGAAAATTACTTTAAATTGTTATCATTGAAAATAAATATACGGACACTTGTATATTTTTAAATATGTTAATTTACAAAGTCTCTTGCAAATTTACCGAATAAGTGTTCTCTTATATAACAGACTCTCTGTTTGTTTTTTTTTATCTCCATAATTTTACATAAATGACTACCCTTACATTCTGTGTAATTTTACAAAAAATTTTTAACAGTGTCAAAGCTTTCCTCTACCATAAGAATAAATTTAATTGATTATTTTCATATTTAACTTATATTGTTTCTAAAAAATCATATAAATAATAAACATTACTGATACCAAATAAAAAATGCCTATAAATTAATTGTATAGTTACAAGCTCCTCCTCACATGAAAACTATTCAAAATTATTCCACGCAATTTTTTAATCTGTATTTGTAAAACTAGATGCTATACAAATTTATTAATATGACAAAAATTCAAAATAACTCATAGTTTCATATTTATTCAATTTAATAATGAGATATATTTCTAGAGACCAATTCACTGAAAACACATAATTATAACATGCGTCAAACAAAGTGGAAGATTGCAAAACTTCCAATATATTTATTGCATACCCATTAAGGCGGATTGCTTCATGATTTTCTGCTATTAACTCTAAAATTTAAAAGCGCATTAATATAAATTAATGGCATTTAGACATAGCGATCCGAAATTTCTAAACGACTGCTACATTGCATGGAAAAATGTAAAGAGATTAATGACTAACCTCTATATAATGAAGTGATGGATTCAAAACTCAATAACAAGAATAACTTTCAATAGCCCAAAAGTTTCCCGTCTCGTTCACGTCAAATTAATAAATAATCCATTTACATTCTCAGTTTATTAAATAGAAAATTTTAAATGGAATAGAAAATAGTTTTATATGAGCAAGGCAATGAGTTTTGTATCTTTGTATATTTTTTATTTTTAAGTTAAAATATTTTAGAATGGGAAAAATCTTCTCCTCGATGTTAATGGGGATTTTTCCCTCTGAATCATAAAAAAATATATATAACTGACTCAATATCGTGTTCTACTACTGTCAGGAATTCTCGGGTTCCCAGAATGGTCAGTGATTTCTAACCCCAGAATGGTTAAAAACAAATTGTGTAAAAAAATGATAAAGATATTCAAATTTATTCGAAAATTTCAAATTTTTCAAGCTTTCTACAGATTGAGTGATTTACTCCTGTTGAAAACAATTTTAAATGATTATCATTGAAAATAAATATAAGGAGACTTGTATATTTTTAACTTCGTTAATTTACAAAATCCTTTGTAAATTTACCGAATAATTTTCTCTAATTTAACAGAATCTCTGTTTTTTTTTCAAATCCCTATAATTCTAATTAAGACTAATTTTACATAAATGATTAGCCGTAGATTTTCTGTAATTTCACAAAAAATATTAACAGTGTACAAAGCTTTCCTCTATCATAAAAATAAATTTAATTGATTATTTTCATATTTAACTTGCATTGTTTTTAAAAAATCATATAAAGTAATAAATATTACTGATATAAAATAAAACATGCCTATAAATTAATAGTATATTTACAAGTCCCTCCTTACTTGATCACTATTTCAATTTATTCCGCGCAATTTTTTAATGTGTATTTGTAAAACTCGATGCTATACAACTTTATTAATATGAAAAAAAAAATTAAACTAACTCATAGCTTCATATTTATTTAATTTAATAATGGAATATCTTTCCAGAGACCTATTCACTGAAAACACATAATTATAACATGCGCCAAACAAAGTGCAAGATTGCAAAACTTGCAATATATTTATTGTATACGCATTAAGGCGGATTGCTTCATGATTTTCTGCTATTAACTCTAAAATTTAAAAGCGCATTAATTTAAATTAATGGCATTTACAGATATCGATCCGAAATTTCTAAACGATTGCTATATAACATGGAAAAATTTAATGAGATTAATGACTTAAACAATCAAAAATCAAGTGATGGATTCAAAACTCAATAACAAGAATAACTTTTAATAGCCCAAAAGTTTCCTGTCTCATTTACGTCAAATTAATAAATAATGCATTTTGTTTCTACACTTATTTCATAAAAAAATTTTGCAAGAGTAAAATGAAATGGAAAATAGTTCTATATGAGCATGTCCATGGATTTTTATAGTTTTGTGTGTTTGTAACTATTATGTTTAGTTTTATATAATGGCTTAATACATTGAATGTCTTGAAATTAATGTTTTAAATTATAAAGATAAATTATGAGTACATTTAGTTAGATTTCAAGAGAAAAAGCTGAAATCTATCGATTGCAAACTTCTGAAGGAAAAAAATTAAAAATATTTATTATATTGTAACCAATTTTGGTCACAAGACCCCCTAAAGCCACAAAAGAGATGTTGTAATATATGTAGATATACTGTTAAATCCATCTTTATAATCCGATTTGTACGTAACTTAACTTGTGTACAGGCATTAGCAGTTTTTGCAGAATGTTCGTTAGCCAGTTCGTTTGCAATCATGTTTGAAAAGAGCGGTATAGAAATGAAAATACAAACTTAGTAAATTCCAAAAGGTGTAGAAAAATATATAAATTTAAAAAGCTTATTCCTTTAAGTGCTTGCCTCTACCTGCGGGTGAGAATTTCTGCTCTCAAAACTGGTAGACGAGACCTGCTCGGATTGAACACAATCGCTCCTGTCGGTCTAATCATTCGGTGTTTCCGTTGTTTTCATCGAACTTTATATTTTATTTGCTTAAATAGAAATTAAATTTCCTTAGAAAGCCCCCTCCTATCACGGAGTGCACACTCACTTACGAACTATATCCTTCTTGTTGATAATTGGCCGTTATAGACACAACAGCCAACCTACTTTAAATGTTTTTCCTTGAAACAACGATTCCAGATGATTAAAATATGTCAGTTTGAAGTATTTAGTTTATAATATTTTGAAGTAAGACGAAAGATAATTAAATTGTGACATTTGCGTTTATGAACCTATTTGAAAATAGCTGAGCATATTTATAATTAATATAATTTTCGGAATCACTTACTAGTGGCTTTTATTTTGCCTTAAACAGTTCTCAGTTCCCGGAAAATCGGTTTTTCTGGTTCTGACAGTTCTCAGTTAAATCGTTTCAGCTGCATAACAGAATTTGCGCTCACAAACTGCTACAAAATAACGTTAATTTTCATATACATGTTAACCCTGTTAATAATGTATGTTTGTCTGTTAAGCGTGTTTGCTGAATATAAAATTATTGGTAGTACTTGGTTATCCCGTCAAGCAATTTCGTCAAATTATATACTAAATTGCCAAATTACTCCCAAGTTATTTAAATTGATATAATTTTTGTAAATAACTAAAGTATTAGAAATATATTAGAAAACATTAATAAAAATACAACTAAAGTGTCGAATGAGAAATCACTTGTTGACGTAGCAAACAATTGTAATCTACTGACTTCCCAATCCTCATCTACTGGCTTCATAATCGTCCTGAATTGACATCTACTGGCTTCCTAATCGTCCTAAATTTTCATCTACTGGCTTCCTAATCATCAAAAAGTGTCATCTACTGGCTTTTTAATCGTCCTAAATTGTCATTTACTGGCTTTTTAATTGTCCTAAATTGTCATCTACTGGCTGCCTAATAGTTCTAAATTGTCATCTTCTGGTTTCCCAATCGTCCTAAATTGTAATCGACTGGCTGCCTAATCGTCCTAAATTTTCATCTACTGGCTTCCTAATCATCAAAAAGTGTCATCTACAGGCTTTTTAATCGTCCTAAATTGTCATCTACTGGCTTTTTAATTGTCCTAAATTGTCATCTACTGGCTGCCTAATAGTTCTAAATTGTCATCTCCTGGTTTCCCAATCGTCCTAAATTGTAATCGACTGGCTGCCTAATCGTCCTAAATTGCCATCTACTGGCTGCCTAATGAGCTTTACGGATTTCAAAATTACTAAAGTATTATCCCGGTTTTATATATGGTTTCATCAAAATTAGTACAGATCCTGGAATTTCAAAAACAAGAAATTCTTCGGTACCGGTATTTTCTTATGAAAATTCTAACGATTATCCATCACTGGTGTTTAATCTTATAGTTTGGCAATAGGTTTTTGGTCGACCATAATCAAGTAATCAAGTAATATTCAAGTAGTACCTACTTTTTCAGCCTTAAATTGCATCTTCTGCAAGTGTTTTCCTACACAGTTATTAGAACGCGACGTTTGTTTTGTTATCGTTTGCAAGATATAAATGTGCATTAGTGTTTCGATTCATTATTTGAGCAAAAGAATCAGCCTGCATCGGGGCTTTTCACACTTAATTAACCGGTTATAACATTTTAAATATTGGAAGGTGACGCATTTTTAAAATCCTTTTTTTTACATATACTACTATAGATCTACCCATTGAATTAAGTTTGGAACAGATAAAAATACTTTAGAAATTTAGCGTCTTTTAAAAAATATATGACTGTATTGTTAGCAGAACACATTTTACTTAAAACATTTAACATGTCGAAACTTGTTTTGTCATCTTCTTTTAAGGGGGCTCAGGGGTTGATCGATACGGAAAAATATGCAAACAGAGCTCTCGCTTCGAGTCCATATAAAAACAGAAATATTCAATGTAATTAATTTAAACTTTCTGATATTTTAAAGGTATGTTTGTAGTCTTATAAAATTATAAAATGAAGTACTTCAATGTAATATAATAAGAAATATAGCAAAATTTATGTAAAACAATTTTCGAAAAAAATATGTGTTATATTACCAACACCAAGATATCTTAACGTTGTATTGACATAAGAACCTAATTTTTGCTTTGAAATGATCCGGAAACTTTACTCTATAGAGTGAATTAAGGATATAACTATAACTTGAAAACAATATTTTTTAAAAAATTTGAAAATTGAAAAAACTCCTAAAAATACTTTTTTTTTCATTAAAAATACTCAAAATATTAAACTATCTAAACGATATTAATTCATTATATAGATAATGATGTTATACGCATGCAAAAAAAATTAAGCCATTCCATCAAATAGTGTTTTCTAAATCTTGGTGTTAGTCGTCAAAAATCAAGTTTTGAGAAAACGCGACTTAAAGTTGAAATTATATGGGTGCGGCTATGAAAGTGTTGATACATAAATACTTATAACTCCGTTAAAAATGCAAATATTTTTATGCGGCTTTTTGCATTGAGTTAAGAATTAATTGAATATTCAAACTAGATTATTAAAAAAATCGATTGTTTGAAATGTTTTCAACCCCTGAGCCCCCTTAATGATTCGTACCTTAGTTTAACAAAATATGTAATTCACAATATATGGGTACTCGGTGTAACTTTCAACATGGCGATGTGTGTTTTGCTATTTTCTTTTAACCGTTTCGGGTCCGAATTTTTTTCACTTTTTAGAAAGAATTACTTTTATGTTAATAACATCTACCCTAGCAATCCAACGAACATTTCATTGTCTGAATGATAACGAATATCGTTGTTTTGCTTACTATACACTTCATATTCATATGCAAAGAGGCTAAGGAATAGTTTTTGGAGATGTTTAGAGAATGTTATATTACAAGTTAAAGTAAAGTAAAAGTTAAAGTAATAATTTAACTTTTTAATACTTTTTTTTCATTGATTTTTTCAGAAAAGTAGCTTTTATTTTAAGTTTTATCGAGTGAAATATGTGTTTTAAATAAAAGAATCGTAAAAGGAGCAAAGAGAATTAAGTAAAAATTTATTATTATTATTACTAAATGTCTAAGTATAAATGAAGTCATATACTAAATTCATAGACATATATTATTAACATTACTATATGTAAATAGTAGCAAAGGTATTTGTTAAAACAAAATGATACTCCATTAAAAAACATGTACTACTAATAGTACACTAGACCCGAAAATGTTAAAGATTGGTACCTTTATTTTAACAAAATATTAATTCACAGTATCGGAGTAACGGAGCTCGGTACTCAGTATAACATTCAAGAAGTCGAAACATATTTTGTTATCTTCTTTTAAAGATTGGCACCTTAGTTTAACAAAATATTCATTTACAATATCTCAGTAATCAGTGTAACATCTAACTAGTAGATGCTTATTTTATTATCTTATTTTAAGGACTGGCACCTTAGTTTAATAAAATATCAATTTACAAAATCTAGGTACTCAATGTAACGAAAATAAACATTTTTAACAATTTATCGAGCACTGACGATATACTGATCTATATCTAACATAATATCTACTATATACTTTTAATTTTATCCGTGACTTTACATTTAAAGATGAAAGAATGTATTACATGACGTGATTTAAGACTAGCATCATTTGATAAAAATGTACAATGCTGTGTTGACACAGATTTATCAACGACTAAGTATTAAAAAGTGACAATCGTCACTTTGGATGTAATAATATTTTAAATCTTCTTCAAGAAATTTAAAAGACTAATTACAGTCTGATATCTCTACGTATAAATATTCTTCTATCATCTATTGTTTATTTACATAAAAATTTATTAAGTAATTTAATTCAGATAAGCTATTTTATTATTTATAATTAAAGTTGAAAAATTAATATATATACTAACCGTAAAACTTTTGTTTTAGAATATTTTGTATTTAAAATTTTCCGTATATTTTAAAATTCAAGACAATATTCTAGTTAAAATAAGCTTTAAAATTATAATAATTCGCTGCGTAAAAACATTATAGTATACATTGATATGGAACATTAAATTCTGTTCAGTTTTCAAATGATATTAAAATCTATATAAAGCTCGAACAGACAAACATTTAAAATATTAATATTGAAATTAACTGATATAAATTTTATCATTTTAGGACAGTCAGGTACGTGAAAACATACAAGTAACACGCTTGTAACTTCATTCCGATTTCAACCGATATTTCTGGTATAGTCACTAAAATAATTTATAAGAACATGTTTAAATCTGGAATATTAAATCATACTCGGATACTATTCAAAGATATGAGAGTTTTTAATTTTTGAAATTTTGAAATGTTTTGATTTTTCGTTAATGAAATTTCGAGATTGAAAATACATTTTCCAATTTTGAGCGTTACTAAAATATATCTAATTTTATTTTCAATCCAGATATTATTTTAAAATGCTTAAAGTATTGACAAATTTAATAACCTTAACACTCTTGTTTTACAACATATTGTGTATAAACTTTTCCTTATATTTTAATATTCAAAACAATTATCTAGGTCAAATATGATTTAATACTAAAATAATCCCCTGTGCAAAAACATGTTAGTATGTATTGGTATGGAATATTAAATTCTGTTGAGTTTTACAAAGATATTAAAAGCTATATGAAATTCAAGTAGACATACATATAAAATATTAATATTAAAATTAATTCAAATAAATTCAACCATTACAAATGGAGGACAGTTGAATACTTAAAAACATTCAACGCTCACGCCTCTAACTTCATTACGATTTCAACAAATATTTCAGGTATAGTCACTAAGATTATTTATGAAAACATGTTTAAATATGAAATATTAAATCATGCTTGGATATTAATAAATTTGGAATTAATAAATTTTGGAACAGATAAATCAAAAAATGATTTTACTGTGTAATATTAACTTTAAAATTTTCAGGTTTACCTAAAGGCTATTAAAATAATCAATTATAGATGTTAATAGTTAATTTTATCTAAAAACATCCTAGTACTTTCAAACTTTTAATCAGGCTCTTCCTCAGAAAATATTTTATTTTATAAATACAAATATATGATTCCGTTTTGAAAATGAGCGTGGCCCATGGCTTGTAGATTGAATTAGTAGTATTTTAGGTAAACGGTGAAAATAAATATTTAATTTTCGTACCACAAAATTTAATACGTCATTTTCTCAAATTGCCAGGATTTTATTTTTGAGATGTTAAACAATAAACTCGGTATGTTATACTATAGGGCATCATTACAATTTTTTTTTTGCATTAAATTTCTGTGGATTCTCATATAATGGATAAATAATAATTGGATGTTAGGAATATGACTTTCGTATGATCAAAATGAATTGTGATATTGTATTTGAGATATAAACGTGAGAGAGCAGTAGATTGGCGATAAAATTTTATACCTGCCTTATGCTTTTTCATTCTTGTTTTTAAATTTATATTGGTTTTTCCGATGTATTCCATTAATTTATTGCAATCCGTTCTAAAAGGAATGATATATACACCAGCTAATTCATCTTCCGGTATTAGATCGATTTTCGTACAAATTGCTTCTTTTAATTTCTTTGGTGGACAGGCTATTAAATTTATATTGTGTTTCAGTAGAGCATATCTTAACTTTTCGTATAGACCAGGGAAATAGTTAAACTTTTTGTATATAATTTTTTATGGTTACTTTTTTGATATTTTCATGAAAATTAAATTCATGAATGAGTGTATTAATAATAATTGCAGAAAATCCGTTTTCTCTATCAATATTTCTTATGGTATTAAGCTCTTTTTTCTAATTATTTATCTGAACATACTTTAAAAGCATGTCTAATGTAAAATTCGTAGGCTGCAATTTTATATAAAAATGGCGATGAGCTATTATATGGGATCGTATTATTTGATTTGATTGATTTCCTATAAACGTTTCTGTCAATGCTGAGGTTTTCCTTGTTTTTAATTAAATTATATTTATAATATATTATAACGTATAATATAGTATAATTTTATATAAATATATATAACATAATATATTTATAATACATTATAATTATATTATATACCTTTTATATTTTATATGTATTATTTATATTTATTCGATTTTACTGTTTAAAGGTAGAAATGTTTTTAACTTTTAAAATTTTGAAATGATTTGACTTCTCGTAATACATTTTGCAAATTTGGACAATAATAAAACACATCTAGTAACGTTTTCAATGTACATTTTATTTTAATAACGATTCAAACATAGACAAATTTAATAACACATACTGTTTTGAAAAATAAAATGCAAACAAACCCAAAAACTCTTTTAGAACGAAAGAAAAAATCTGGTACCAATAAGTTGAAAATTAAGTCTACTTTAAAAGATGTGTAAAAATGTGCTTAGGGAGCATGTGATGTTGGAAGTAACATGACATCAAACATTATTATTTATTCTCTTTTTTAATTAAATTCTCCACTTTAAAATTTAAATTAACCTTTCACAAATATAAATTTAATCAAAACTCCCTTTCTTTTCTAAAAAGAATATACATATGTCTTCTCTTTTGCGCTTTAAATTCGATTTATTTAAATTTTCCCATGCTCATCCGAAGCCGTTAATCGTTAATAAAATAAATCAAAAACAAATAAAAAAAAGATATTATTAAACTATATGTCCCCATTGCAGCAGTAATTTATACATTTATTGTTCATTCGCAGATTAATAGTCAATACATGTGTCTTTTCGGCTGCAAATATTATACACTGTTTATATTAAAATTGAAGGCCGACATCTGTATTTTTGTTCTAGATATATCTTTCCCATTAATCAGTGTTGGCATGCATATTTCTACGTTGATATTTTAAAACGCCAGCTAGCGGCCCTGTTGGCTTGTTTTCAGTTCAAACTTTCATTAAGTGCTGTATCTTTGAGGTTATAATAGTACAGGGTACCCAGATTTTGGCTCGACACATTGGCAATCACGTATGACGCTGACTGATTGTTCTATCTGTGGCTGCTCACATGTAAAAATGTAGAGCAGCTGGCTTGATTTTTTTTTTTTTAAACCGGGGGGGGGGGGGGTCAGCTCTATGAGTGTATTAGTATCTTCTGATTTATAAATGCAACATACATATTTCGATCTCTTTTTATTGTTTCTATTACCGGAGGGTTTGCACATACACAAGTTAAATTTAGTTGATACGGCTTATTTTATATGACTAAAACAACTACTAAACATTAATTAAATTTCCTTTTAAAGTATAGACGAAAAATATTCTTCATAGAACGAAACAGAACCAGATTAAACATTTCTTTTTTCAATGGCAACACCCAATTTCGACAACATATTTCAAATCTTCTTTTCAAAATATGCTTTGGAATAAAATGTCAAGTCATTTGATTGATTTATAAGCATTCAAAATTACAGTTTATAATGACAAGTTAACATTCTTATATTTCAATCAATTTTCTTTAGTATAAGTAAAGGTATCACAAAATTTCAAATATAGGCGATTATTTTTATTTTCTATTTGCAGTACTGATTTAAAAGAATACCTTTCGTAGTATATTTCTCTTGCAGAAGTTCTCAAATCGCATTAGAAAAAATCTGTTCCGAAAAAAAAGGTGTGAGGTAGAATTAAAAAAAAAAACATTCTCTTACAATTGGAACTTTGCGGTACTCTTACGTATAATTCTATTGCAATATTTTTTCGTGTACTTATAATAATAATAATAAACGCAAACATAAATATATTGAATTTTTAAGTTAAAAATATTTGTATTGAATTATCAAATTAACACTAAAAAGTTACAGCCTTTAATTATTTTGTTACATTTACTTTTATTACGTCCTCTTTTGCGAGCATTCTGCATTTCAAATTTTCTTTTAAGTAGTTTTTGATTTATTATTTA
The DNA here is from genome assembly GCA_964019185.1 of Maratus speculifer. Classification (NCBI taxonomy): domain Eukaryota; kingdom Metazoa; phylum Arthropoda; class Arachnida; order Araneae; family Salticidae; genus Maratus; species Maratus speculifer. The sequence goes on along the minus strand of OZ025291.1, from coordinate 441,271,388 downwards.
AAAAAGCCAAGATGATGGTTCATATGAGTGTCTATGATGCGCAGAAAACTTAATTAAAATATATATGCTTTAGTCATTGTGTTGTAACATCTGATATGGCAATAGGTAAGCAAGTGAAATAGCCAGATTGACAATAAATAGTGAATTAATTGTAGTGATTTTTGTAGCATTTCAATAGTTGTACCGAAAATCAATTTGGTTACAACCCCTAAAATCTGCTCAAATTCACATAATTAATTTATCTGAAACTAATCATACTAATTTATTCAAATATTGTATTTCGGATAACTTATTGTAGAAGAATTCATTTATTGTATTAAATTTGGGTATTGCAAATAATTGTTTGTGTTTATCTTGATATGTAGATGGCTCCTTAAGCAAATTTTATAAGGTATTTGTACCCATTATGGGCAGTGCTCTCAATTCGGACATCGCTAATATTTTTAAAAGTAACAAGTTTGATAGAGAGATCGCACTACATGCCCGTGAAGAAAAGCAATTGAAAAGATAATTAAGCCAGGAAAGTACAAAAAAGCGCGCTGTTCGCCATTTAGAAGGGAACTTGTTGTTTCGTGGTGTGCTGATCTTAATTACTGGTAAATTTAAATTCTTATTAGATATTGCAAAATTACATTAAATATTGAAAAGTGGAGTGTTTTAGAAAGCTTTTAAAACATATTTTCGATTGCTATTGTTTATATTGCTTAAAAAAGTTTTATTTATTTATTTATTACATGATTTAATAAAACTACTCCCGATTTCCAATATGGACACCTTATATTCACATTGGAAATACAGCAGGTGAATCTTCAGATTCACAAAAATTGAAAGCTAAGCAAAACCACCTACATTATTTCATAATATTTTGTAGTAACTGAGGTGCTTCGGATCGTTCTTCGAAGAGCCGAAACCGAAAATGACCCCCCGTTCTAAAGTGTATGTTCTGAAGAAATTTACTGTGTTCTCTCCTCTCCCGCAATACTGTAAGATATATATTTTTTTATCCCATATCCTCTAAAATTCCATAGAAGAGTGGCTCTTCCATATACCCAGTGTGGTAGGTCAACAAAGAGCCACCTGTCCGTAATAGGGACTGGTGGTTCCTTATATGTACATTCGTAAACATTTTTTCTTTTTATCATTTAAATTAAACCGGAATAGTTATAAGGTCACTAATTTTAAGAATGAAAGTCAGCAGTCGAGATATCATGGACATACAATTTTGGAGACCTATCACGTGTGAAAACGGGGGTGAAAAAAATAAATTTTCCTTAGGGTGTCCATATAAGGCACAGGTACCTTACATGCATAATGTAAAAGTAGATATTATTTCTAATCGTTTGATACCAGTAATCTTCTTCAACAATAAATTGTTTCAAAGTTAAAGGAGGGTGTGTGGGGGAGGGGGGTAACTTCGTTTTTACACGACTGTATGTGTAAAATTAATTGTTAAATTTTTGACACTCAAACAAAAATAGAAAATGCAGCGAACGATATGCTCTATTAAAAAAAAAATACATAATATATTACTGATACAGTATATGCGATATCATTTTGCCCATAATTTTAGAAATATTTTATTACCTTGAAAATTCTAATGAAAATAACTTTTTTTAAATTTTATCAACTTTTTAGAATTTTTTGTCACTTTTGAAATATATATATTTATATAGATCAAAAATTATTGTTTGTATAATATTATGGAAAATAGTTTCGTAAGCTAAACATTTCAGTATAATTTCAAAGATATAATTTAATGTACTATGCATGATTCTTCAATCTGTTTCATGATCATACTTATGAAGTCTGTTTAAATTTACACAACTGAACGCTAGTTATTCAAATTGCATCTGCTTATCTCAGCCGGGAACGAGACAGATTATTTGTATACCCTGCATTTTGCACCTCAAAAGGTTGATAAGCAGTTAAGTTATATCGCGACTTAAGACAAATAATATATTGTATTTATTGAGTATAATTGCTGCATCAAAATTCCTTAGCAAAATACCTATTAATGGATAGAAATGTTGAGAAAACAATTCTTATGTGCAGGTGATAACATCTATATGTTAAAATGTTTGATTTAAGATGATAAAAATGAGTGTGAATAATACTCCTTTAATAAAAAAATGTTTAATGTATTACGAATTAAATGTACAGATTAATGGAATGACAGATAGATTTATTACACAACTCATCTGATAAGCAATATATATATACATATATATAATATTACAAACAATTGCTTTACTTTATGAAAAGTAAACAACTTTTGAAGTTAGCAAAAGAAAGCAAATATTTTTTTTCTTTTTAAATTTTCTCCTGTATGACAAAACAATCTTTATATCTCTGTTTTTCAAATTCATCTTCTAAGTATGCTGCAAAGTCAATTTATGCAGTATTAATAATCGACATTTTAATAAATATCAGGAATTTTTCTTCGAAAAAAAAGTTTTTATTATAGCCACGTAAGCAACTGCACATAAGTATAATTTAAAATGTTAAAAAAAATACTTTAATATCTGAAAATAAACCAATTTTAGATATTATCAAAGAAAATCAAATAATGTTTAATTTGCTACTGTATGAATGTATGATACGTTCTTCCTTTTTGTTTAAATTTGTTTTCGAAATACGCTGCTAAGTCAATATAAGTTGCTTAATGCATCAACAATAAAACAAAATTCCGAGAATCACTCTTTGAACAAAGATTACATTTTTATTATGTCTATATAAATAATGCCTCTAAAATTTTAAAATATTAAAGAATTATTTCTCTTTATGAAAAGCAACAAACTTTATACATTATCAAAGGAAATCAAGCAATGTTTAATTTTCACCTGTATGATAAAGTTTCCCTCTTTTTTTATATTCGACTTCTATATAAATAAATTTAAGCAATAAAATACATCAAAAATATAATATAACTTTAAAATCTCTCTTTGAATTAAACATTTTTATTACGCCCACATAAGTATTGCCAATAAAATTTTTAAATGTAAAAAAAAAATACTTTTCTTTATGAAAATAACCAGCTTTAGATTATATCAAAAGAAACCGAATAATCTTTAATTTTTTCGGGCTTCAAAAAGTCTTTCTTTTATCCCTGTTTTTAAAATTCGTTTTATAAACATATTGCAAAATCAATTTATGCTGTATGATGCATCCAAATTATGACAGAAATGATCAATCTCTGTTTGAAAAAAGCTTTTTTTTTATTTCCGCATAAATAACGCGAATAAAAATAATATGTTGCGAAGTCAGTTGAAATATGCGTAAACTATGTAAACTCGCTTTGAACAAAACGTTTTTACTGTCTCAAAAAAAAAAAAAAAAAAAAAAAAAAAAAAAAAAAAAACTCATTTAAGGAAATTAATATTTTTTGTATTAATAATAACTTTACTATAAAACATTTCTTCTTTATAAATTAAAAACAGACACATCAATTGTCAAATTAACATTCCTAAAAAATCTTAATCGCAACCTATACGCACAGCATTCATAAAAAATAATGATCATCAATTCATTTTTAATAATTTTTTTAAGATCATATTTTGAGTTGCGTGCAATTATGAATTATTTTTACAAATTCTCACTGAAAACTTGAAAGCATATATATTTTGACAACGTTTTCTGCATGGAAAATAAAGATTTCTTTTTTTTTCAGTACTAAACCGGAATTAAACTTAAGGGGAAAAAAGTATTTATGTCATTTTTTATTTTATCTTTATATAAATATGTATTTATAAAAAGGTGTATTTATGTACAGAGAAAGTTATTCCTTGTTTAATGCTATTAAAAACTTTTAAATAGTGTATCCGATTATTTATCTTAATCGGTGTAATTTTAAAATATTAACATTTATTTCTTTTGAAATGTTATAAACAGAGTCTAAAATAACAAACTTGTATCAATCAATATGCACTGTTTTTGATGATTTTAGTTCCAACTTTTATCAATTAAAATTAGTATATTTTTCATATTTGTTTTTTATAAGCTTAAAAAATACACTTAATTTTTTTTTTTTTTTTTACAAAAAAAAAAAAATAAAAATAAAAATAAATATTTTCTTTATCATTACATAAAATTAAAGTAACAGAGAAAAGTTAAAAAAATAGGTAATAATAAATTTTAAAAATTAGTCCCTAATTATTTGAGGCATTAATAACGTTTTTTCAAAGATTTCATGATTTTCAAACTATATATGTTTTGCGGGTTTTTCATTTTCAAGAATTATGCCTATTATCTAGTTGATCACCTGTTAACTTTGATAAATAACAGACTACTTAAAAAAAAGTAATTTAGTCATTTAAGAAAAATAAATCTTATTTTTTAATGCGAATAATTGAATTAACAGAGTTTGCTAGAATTTCAGTTTTTCTTTTTCTGTTATACTAATTAAGCACCAGAGAGCTATGTTTTTTTTTTTATTAGTCATTGCAATATGAATAATGGCACTTAAAGACAAGTGAAGCAATTCGACAAGTTTATAGAAGTAGTTTTAGATAAATGTTTAAAATCATGTATTTTAATTAAAAATATAAATATAAATAAATTTTTTTCTTAAATATACATATTGTCTCTCATATATAAATAAAAATAAATTAGTTTCATGCATAAACTTATTTTCAAGAACTAGTAATTTTTTTAAATATCTTTATAAACTTTTTTAACATCTTGTCTGGTTGCTATACTTTTATTAAAAAAAAACTGTTGAATAATGTACATAATGTGTATAATATTAAAATTTATTGTGGTGCTATAAGAAATAAAAAAAAATTACATATATTTAAACAAAGACGTTATTTACCAATTTTGGAAAGTTTCAACTATTTACTTGAAATAGTCCATAATCATTCAGCACCGTAATGTTTTAATTTTTTTTTAAGCTGATGTTTAAAGACTCAAAAAATTGAATCATTTTATGTACCATGCTTCCCAAAAGCTATTATTACTTCAGATTGTACTTTTACTATTTCATTGTGAGAGATGAAATTATACAATAACAAAGGTAATGAAGTTTTTAGGCTATTTTAAAAGATCCAACGTGAAGATAAAAAAAAACCATTTGTTTTATACGAAAGACAAAAATTCTTATTTATGACAACTTTATTCAACGGACTGGATGTGTCATTTAATAAAGTACACTTAGCTGGTTCGTGAAAGTTACTTCCGTTTTATATCGTGTCAAATGTAAAACATCAATTATATATATAAACGACACAAATAAAACTTTCATAAATTAAACGTTCACGGATATTTTAAGAATTTAATAAATAATTTTGTGTTTAATATAATTTTTTCTTCAACATTTATCAAACATTAAAAATATGTAAGCAAAAGCATTTATATGAAATTTCTCATAATGTATCATAAATTATACAATACAAACGGTAAGATGACTTATGGAATATGCGACAAAAGGTTGAATTTTTTTACATGGGAATAATATTAAACTTCCCACGACAGAATTTTTTTTTTCAATGAAATAATTTCCATTTTTGATCCATTAAAGTTATTTATTAAATATTCGGTTTAAATTTTTATATAATGAAAAAAAAAAATCGTATGAGCAAGTATTTATTACTTGTTTATCATTCAAACATATGAAATACAAAAAATTTTCAGCGATTGTAGAATGCAAAACCATTATTTTTTTTCTTACGTGAAAGAATAATAAAAAATAACTTTACAATCATATACATAGCATTTTGAAAGGAGATTGAATAAAAAAAGCCTCTATAAAAAAGTTATAGGTTTTTTTTTTTTTTTTTCATTATTCCAACCTATATAAACGTCCCAGTGCAATAGTGCTTTTGAGATACTGAAATATGCAAAAAAACAATTTTCTATTAGAATATTCTGTTGGAAATCCATATTAAAATAAATCAACAGCTTTCCATTATATTTAAAATATTATCTCCTTATGTATCTAACGCAGTTCCCAACTTATTTTTTGGAATGCTCCATTAAAGTATCTCTGAAATAGTGATGATCCCCTACTGCATAATATGCAATTCTCCCTTTTAAAAGAGACTTCTCAATCGATTATAAAACAGTCTAAGAGAGATATAATAACTAGTGTAGTAACATCAGTAAACTCGAATTTTAAAATATACTATGCATATGTCGTAATATATATTTTAGAAGTCTTTTAGAAGTTTTGGACTTTAAAAGAAGTAATTTTTAAAAGTTTCATTTAAAAGTGTCATTGATAAAAGTTTCTTCATTTCAGATATTTCGGCGTGGATGGAAACTTAAAATTAAACCAACAAAGTAAGTTGTTTTATAATGTAAAACACTGATTATAAATCGAAATTTTTTAAGCATCAAAATATAAGAAAATAAGATTTTTACGAAATTGCTTGAACCATGCTTATATTTCCAGGCATTGAAAAATGATTTTCTATAAAATACTTCTAAGTGGAATAAAAATCTTGATATATGCAGTAAACTATCTACAAAGCGAAATCTGGATAAGAAGGAAATTTGTCAAGCTCGGAAAGATTTTTAAATCCCGGCAAATCTGTAGACATAGAGTAAAATTCTGCCCACTACAGAAAACTTTGTAATTAGCTATAGATTTAGATTTAGGCAGAATTTACAGCATTTATTTCCGCATGTATTTTTAGACTACAGCATTCATTTTTTTCTAAAAACAGAAACAAAATTTGTCAATACATATGAATCAATAACAATTTTATTTTAGCTACCCATCTGTGTGCATATACATGATCTTTGTAACCATTAATCTATTTAAAAACATTACTTTTTTTTTCAAGTAATATTTCCAAATGTTATATTTTCAAAATATCAATAATGTTATTTATTTATTTATTTTAATAAGAATTTTTTTTCGGTCTATTAAAAGTAGTTTAAGCGAAACTGGAAAGAATTGAAGAGATTTTTAAAATTAGCTTTAAAAAACTACACAAAGGACAAAATCCAAAATGTTAATATTAATAAAAATAATGTTGATTTGGATAGTTAATATTTTACAAACGACCATTTTTATGTATGTTAAAAATCTGTTACTAATCTATATTAAAATAATCCATATATCCTATCGCATAATGAATGACAGTTTTCTTTGAATGCTTTATGTTCATTATGACAGGTCTTATACTGCCGTAAATAAATATCTTTCTTGCACTATGTCCCATTATATAATCTCCTGTGTATTACATATTACAGATTCTGCTATAGAGAATTTTTTTTTTTTTTTTTTTTTTTTTTTTTTTTTTTACTATGTATAACAAGATTTTTACGAAATTGCGTATGTAGTAATATGTAATATTTCTAGCAAAGTAGTTAATTTTCCTCTGTAATGCTATGGATTATTACTCCTCCTTAAGATATTAAATGTATTTTTATAAACGTATTTTAAGGCGTCCAAAGTGAACTGTACTGCTACTAAAGAAAATTTTTAATTTTGTTTCGAAAAACTGCAGACATATTTAAATCCAAATGAAAAAGATATACATATTAATTTGCATACAAAATTTGAAATAATATATATTTTTTTCTAAAAAATATATGTATTTAATTTATCAAAAAAAAAAATACAGAATGAAAAATCTACACTTATTTGCATTTGTAATTGCATATGAAATATCATTTTTTTTCTCTTCTTATGCATTCTTAATACACCTGTCAAGGATGTCATAAGCGAATATGCAATCCTATCACACAATGAAATGACTGTTTTCATTCAGCGGTTTATGCTCATTTTGATAGGCTCTAAACTGTGATAGGTAAATGCGTCGCATACGATATATTTTATAATGTACTCTGATTTGGATTACGTTTTGGATTCTTTTCTTTTGATGGACATAGAGTTATTTATTTGTTCGCTTTGCAGTAAAATGTGTTATTTCTATTAAAGAAGTCAATCAGCTACAATTTTCCCTCCCTATGATGTTAAATATATTTTCACAAAAACACTTTAAGATATAAAAAAATTAACTATAATGTTATTAGAAATATATATATATATATATTTATTTTTATTTAAAAAACGGCAAAATTAATTAAATCCAAAGTGTAAAATATATTTATTTTCACAAAAACTTGTATCAAAAATTATCTGTGCTGCTATTACAGAAAATGTTTACTTTTGCTTTAATAACTACAAAATTGGTTTAATAAAGAATTAAAAAAAATTATTTTGGATACATAATTACAAGTATAATATTTTTTTCTCAGTTTCTATAGCTTTATACCTGCCATGAATGTCGCATGTAGATATGTAATCCTATTACACAATGAATTCTTCCATTTATTGAGTGCTTTATGTTCATTATGACAGATTCTACGTTGCCTTAGCTCATACATCATGTCGCATAATTTAGTCTCCTGTGGATTGCAGATTGCTTTCTTTCCTTTTGATGGACATATAAAGCTATTTTCAATTTCACTATGCAGTATAATATATTATTTCTTGCAAAGCAGTCAATCATCTTCAGCTTACGTTATAAATTGTTTTTTGCCCTTGTGATGTTAAATATATTTTTGCAAAAAATATGTTAATGTATTACATCATAATTTAATTTTTTTAAGTTTATTTATTCATAATTAATATATAATCTCCCATCAGAGTAAGTCACTTAAAATGTATTTAAGTTATATTGCCACTCAGTATATTTACATATCTTTTAGGTACAATATTTTAAAAACATGTTATTCGGTTTTTTTTTTCTTTGTAAAGTACATATAAATTTCAGAATACAGTCCAGAATTGTATCTCATGTACTAATTTTAAAAAAATATTTCCTATATATATGTATATATATATATATATATATATATATATATATATATATATAACCTCCTGATATGCAATATTTTTCATGTTCTTATTATAATGTTGATTATCTTATAAACAGAAGTTATTTTGTATTATAGACAATCAATTAGAAAATGTATAGGGCTAAATTAAGCATACTTAGTTGCGTGCCTTTCACACAATTACAAAATAAGAAACTTTAATTTATAATACATTCAACTGATTGAAAATTAATTCATACTATTAGCAAGTTTCCCATGTTTCGGATTTACTGTAGAGGCAGGAACTTCGACTCAGAACATCCAATTTCAGAACTCAACTTTCCCAATAAATTAATATGAGCAAAAAAACAAAAAAAAAAAAAAACAACAACAAGGAAAAAAATATTTATTTATAAATGTTTTCTTAAAATATTTAAAAAAACATATTTAGATGCCTAAACTTTCAAAACATTAAACAAATTTTTCAGGATTTTGGGAATTTCGGTGAAGATACATTATGTTATTGTATTTCGTTTGTGATTGCATGGATCGTGATTTTGAAAAATTGGCTGATTTATTTATTTATTTTTACATTGCTGTTCACTACTTAAAAATAGTCACTGTATATATTGACTAATTACAGCGTTGCATAACTACTTTGTATTTCACTGTCCAATTAAAAAAAATGCTTTACTTCATTCTATAAAACTTAAAAAATCTCTACTTATTTTTGTAGCGAAATTTAATTACCACTGACAAAAATAAAACAAAATAATAATAATAATAATAATAATAATAATAATAATAATAATAATAATAATAATAATAATAATAATAATAATATAAAATTAAAACATAATTTTTTTCTAAAAAAAGTGTAGTTTTTAATGAATATGTAATTTTTTGAATAAACAATTAACTTTCTTGCCGGAAAATATAAAAAAATATGCTCTGTAGATTTTTAAAGAAGAGACGGTAATACTCGTTTGTCTGTGAAAAATCTGCCAACAATGAAAATAACTTCTTACGTTTACGTTTTTTCGTCTTAAAAAATATTACCCATTTTTTCGGTGTTATTTTAAGTTTTAAAGCAACAGATATATGAAAAATATTTCATTAGACAATTTGATTATTTTTAAATAATGTTAATATATAACCAATAAATTACAGAAATGAAATAGTTCTTATAGTCAAAATGATTTTTTTATTGCAAAAAATATGAATTAAATTAAGAAGTAAATTTATTTAGTAATTCTAGAGGACTAATCTATTCAATGTTTGATTGTTTTATAAATAAATGTTCAGCAGCATATGTTTATCTAACTCAATTTATTAATTTTTAATATTTTCGCTCTATAGTTGTACAGTTAATATAAAACACAATACTATCCATAAGTTTTTATGCAATATCTTAATAAGTAATAGATAATTTTTTTACACAGTTTAATTATCTAATCAATACCTAACAGAAATCAAACCGATTTCACGATAAAAGTAAATTTATTATTTGTAAATTGTGTAAAATTCAATATAAATATTTCTTTCATTAATACAGAATTACGCAACTATTCAATACTACATTGTTCAGTAAATGCATTTTTATCACCTTATACGTGTCTGCAGCAGTTTAATAATTTTAATATTTTCGCTCCTTAGTTCTATAATTATGATGAAACATGATAGTAATGATATGATTTTCTATAATATTTTATTAGGTAGTACGTGCGCTTTCGCTTAAAGTTAGGAGAGGTTTTAAGAAGAACATCAAGCTTACACCCATTTTGCTTCGTTGCGATAATTTGAAATTCATAAGATAAAATCCCTATTTCGAAACAATATCAAGGGAAGATACGCTTTTATCGTTAAAGATGAGATCAGTTGCGAAAATTTGAGAAACATCTTCCATGCTTGTACGGATTATTAAATTTCAGGTTAATATTGCGTTAATTCTGTTTATCTTTCCTTATATTTCTTCAGATTATTGCGTCACTAAAGCATGCTTTGCATTTTCTGATGATAAATATAATAAGTTATTTCTTGTTTGCTCTTTTTACACAAAATGTATAAATGTTAGAAAGTTTGTTCCAGTTTGAAAAATCTAAAGCATATAGCATATATATATATATATATATATACAGTGGCGGTCAAAAGTGTTCGGCCAGTTAGTTTCTTCGATTTATTTACCAAAGGGATTCAGCAAAGAAGGAGCACAATTGTTTCAAAAGTTAGGAATATGTGAATGACCTCTGACCACGTAAACATTTAGATTGGATACTGAAGATGCTTCATGCAAAGGGATAAAATTTGAAGTTCGCGTGTGCAAAAGTTTCCGGCCACTTATCATTCTTTACTTTTTTTTTCTATCGGTAAACTGTTTTTGGTTGTGTTTATGAATGAATCAACGTGTATAACATAGTCTGAATTCAAAATTGAAAATTCAAAATTATTGTTCATAAATGAGAGATTAGTTTGTCGCTAAAAGGCGAATATTCTAGAGATATTGCGGTATATAAAAATTATATAAAGATGGCCGTGGCCTTCAGGACTATTAGAGGTCTGGGAGATCCCGGAAAATTACTATTCCTGTGGACAAAATTATCAGGAGAAAAACAATTGATAATCCGCATAAAAATTACGGTGCAATATACTGCGATTTACGGAAAGAAAATATTGCTGAAATAAGTCCTTATACCTTATTAACATGCTGACGTGATGCATAACTTTATGGAAGAATCGATGTTAAATTTTTTTCAGAGTTAAAAAAAATACAAACGTACCCGTCTGGCGTTTTGCAAAAAACACAAAGTCTGGTCAAATGAAAACTGAGAAAAAGTTCTATTTTTTCATCCATCGAATTCGAAACAGTTTTGGAAGTGATGGCAGATACAACGTCCGATGACCTTACAAAAAAAGATATAAATCGACCTATGTTATTCTTACAATGAAGCATGGCGGAAGACATGTTATGCCGCGGGGAGTATTTTCTTGAAAAAGTGTCGGTCTGTTATTTGAAATCCACGGCCAGGTGAATGATACAATGTATAAGGATATCTTGCAAGATTATTTTCTGCCTTATTAGAGAAAAAATTGGTCGCAACTACTTTTTTTAACATGTTAACGACATAAATAATGTTTGCAAACCTCGATAAGCAATGGTTTTCGCACAAAAAATTTCGTTTTCGAAATGATCAGCCCAAGCGCCCAGCATGAATCCAATAGAAAATCTTTGAAAAAAAGTTGACAAAAGTCTGCGGAACTATAAATATTCCAGCTCAGCCGAAATTTTGCCAAAATTGAAAGAAATGTGGGAAAAACGTACCATAGACGATCTTTAACCGTTGATTGTATGAATGTCACGTTGCTGCGCCGCAGTACTTATTACTAAAGCTAAAAAAATAGTAATACGATAAACTACTAACTGTAAATGTTGTTGATCACTGTAAATTTCTATTACAATACCACTGTTTTCACAAATTTGTGAAGGTGTCTGGAAACTTTTGAGAACATGACTTAATTTTGTCAATTAAATCTATTGATATTTACATGTTCTTCTATAAGTAAGTTCCTAACTATTATGTCAATAAAGTGCATAAATATCAATTTGAGATTTCTCTTCATATGGGTATATTTACAAATTAACTGAAAAATTTTTGCAGGCCGGAAACTTTTGACAACCACTGTATATACATATATATATAAGTATTTATATATATATATATATATATATGTGTGTGTGTGTGTGTGTTTGTGTAATAATTGTACTATTATAATTTCAAAAGGTTTGGCGATATTCAAAATGTTATTAGATTCATTTCCAATCCATGTACATTTTTTTCTTTACATTGCTGTTTTCATTTTTCCTATACATTTTCTTTCCAGAAAACTATAATATCGATGCAGATCAGTTAATGAAACTGCCAAAAAGCGCTAGAGGTTAAGTATGCTGTACATGCAGAAATAAAACAGGTAGAAAAACAAGTTTAAGAGTGAACATTCTTAAGCATACAGAAGCAGAAATTTTTTTATGAACAAATAATACATTTTTTAAAATTCATTTGAGGTTTCATCAAATATTCCCAAACTCTAGAAGATTTTAAATATTATATTTTCCTCGTTTTATAAATGCATATTCAGAAACATATATTCATCTAAACAAATATATCTAATTTAATATTTTTGCTTAATACTTCTATAATCATTATGAAAGACAATACTATTCATACACTGAAAAAAAAAACCTGTGAAGGTACTAAACATTTTCTAGGAAACTGGGATTTCAAGAACTTTTCATGTAACGATAACAGGAAAAATCCATGTAATCGACTCTGAAACTTGAATTTTTGCTGTTACTGTTATAGGAAAAGTTCTTGGAATCCCAGTTTCCAAGAAAAAGTTTAGTACCTTTGCAGATTTTTTTTTTCAGTGTGCCAGTTTCTGCAATATTTGTTTTAGGCAGTAGATATTTTTTATGCAATTTTAATATTTATTTAATATCTCACAAAAATCAGATGAATTCGACAAAAACAATAAACTTCTTTTTAATAAAAATTTTAATTTTTCTTAAGAAAGGTGTTATAATAAAAATAAAATATATTGACATGTTTCTGAACCGTCAAATAATTTCCATAGTCATAATATAAATAAAGCAAAATTTCAAAATATTTCTCGGTCAATACAAATGACACGCGACAATGAGATATAAATAACAAAAAACACGCGCTGTGTTGCAAAATATTGCAAAATTTGTTATTTATATCTCATTGTCGCGTGTCATTTGTATTGACCGAGAAATATTTTGAAATTTTGCTTTATTTATATTATGACTACACTGTAAAAAAAAAAAAAAAAAAAAAAAAAAAACTGCAAAGGTACTAAACCTTTTCTAGGAAACTGGGATTCCAAGAACTTTTCCTGTAACGGTAACAGCAAAAATTCAAGTTTCAGAATCGAATCCATGAATTTTTCCTGTTATCGTTACATGAAAAGTTCTTGGAATCCCAGTTTCCTAAAAAATGTTTAGTACCTTTGCAGATTTTTTTTTACAGTGTATGGAACTTATTTGACGGTTCCGAAACATGTCAATGTATTTTATTTTTATTACAATACCTTTCTTAAGAAAAATTTAAATTTTTATTAAAATGTTTATATAAAAAAGGTGAATGTTTTAAAATCTGATGATTTAAAAAATCAATTGGATTTAATTAACTTTTTATCATAATAAATTTCTTATTTGTAAAATTTATAATGTTAAATTTCAACTAAATATTATTATTATTAATACAGGACTTTTTAACTATTCAACATTATGTTGTTAGATAAATGCATTTTCAGCGACTTGCCTACTCCAATTTATTAATTTTAACATTTTCGCTCCTCAGTTCTATAATCATGATGAAATATGATAATACTGATATGATTTTCTGTAATATTTTATTAGGTAGTACGTGCGCTTTCGCTTAAAGTTAGAAGAGATTTTAAGAAGATCAAGCTTACTCCATTTTGCTTCGTTGCGATAATTTGAAATTCATAAGATAAAATCCCTATTTCGAAACAATATGAAGGGAAGATACGCTTTTGTCGTTAAAGATTATATCAGTTGCGAAAATTTGAGAAACATCTTCTATGCTTGTACGGATGATTAAATTTAACGTTAATATTTTATTAATTATGTTTATATTTCCTTATATTTGTTCAGATTATTGTGTCACGAAAATATGCTTTGCATTTTCTGATAATAATTATAATAAGTTATTTCTTGTTTGCTTTTTTAAACAAAATGTTTAAATATTAGAAAGTTTGTTCCAGCTGGAAAAATCTTAAAGCAAAGTGCAGACAGTTAAAATGTTTTTTTAAACATTGTCTTAGTATACTAGTATACTTCCAAAGCGATATTCAAAATGCTATTATATTCATATTCAATTAATAAACTTTTTTTTCTTTACATTATTGTATTGACGTTTTCTATATAATATTTAGAAAACTATAATATTGAAGCACATTGGTTAATAAAACAGTCAAAAAAGTGCTAGAAGATAACTAAACTATACATGCACGAATAAAACAAGCTTAAAAACATTTTTAAGTGCGAACATTCTTAAGCATACAGAATCCTATCTTGTGCCAATTCGAATATCAATATTTAATATGAAAAAAATTAATACATTTTTAAAAATATGTTTGAAATTTCAGGAAATATTCCCAAACTGTAGGAAGTATTAACTATTACATTTCCTTGTTTTTTAATGCATATTCAGCAACATATATTTCTCTAAACCAATATATCAAATTTATTATTTTTTGCTTAATAGTTCTATAATCGTTATGAAAGACAATACTATTCAGGTAAATTTCTGCAATATTTTTAAAACTGTAGATATTTTTTATGCAATTTTAATATTTATTCACTATCTTACACAGATCAGATGGATTCCACGATAAAAATAAAATTCTGTTTTGTAAAAATTATTATATTCAATGTAAATCAAATATTATTTTCATTCACACAGAAATTTTAAATCATCAACATAGTTTAGTAAATATATTTTCAGCAACCGATACTTGTCTACTCTAACTTATTAATTTTAATAATTTCTTTCCTTAGTTCTGTATTCATGGGAAAACATTATTGTACTGATATAATTTTCTGCAATATTTTGTTAGGTAGTACATGCGCTTTCGCTTAAAGTATGAAGAAGTTTTAAGAAGAAGTTTGAGTTAACACTCATTTTGCTTCGTTGCGATAAATTGAAATTCATAAGATAAAATTCCTATTCCGATATAATATGAAGTAAAGTTATTCTTTCATCGTTAATAATGAGATCAGATCCGAAAATTTAGAAATATTATCCATACTACTACTGGATAATTATATTTAAGGTTAATATGGCATTAGTCCTGTTTATCTTTTCTTATATTTCGTCCGAATATTGCATTACGGAAACATACTTTGCATTTTCTGATGATAATTAGAATAAGTGTTTTCTACAAAATATATAATATGAACTTTAAAATGGCCAAGTTTACTTAAAAAGTGATTAACATAGAAAAATAAAGATGTTATCAGTTTATTTTATTTAAAATCATCTTAGTATTTTCAAATTTTAATAAGTTCTTCCAGGAGAATATTTTTGTTTAATTATACAAATACATGATTTCGTTTTGAAAATGAAATAGTCAATATTTTTTTACAGTTGAAAGTAGTATTTTCTAGTATATTTCTTTTAAACAAAATGTAGAAGTGTTAGAAATATTGTTCCAGTTTAAAAAATCTAAAAGCAAAATGCAGTCTGCTAAAATGTTCTGTTTTTAAACATTATCTTATTATCCTTTCAAAAAGATCAGCGACCTTCAAAATCCAATTATATTCATTTTTAAATAATATACATTTTTAATTCATATACATTTTGTTCTTTAAGTTTTTCATTTGACTTTTCCTATACATTTTTTTTCAGAAAATTATAATATCAATGCGTATTAGTTAAATGCACATTGTCAGAAAAGCATTGGCAGGTAACTAAAATATACAAGCACAAATGAAATAGGTACAAAAACAGATTTAAGTGTGAACATTCTTAAGCATACAGAAGCATGTCTAGCGCAGTTATAGTTTCAAAAGTTTCGGTGACATTCAAATTACTATTATTTTAATTTCCAATTCATACGCATTTTTTTCTTAACACTTTTTTTTTACTTTTCTTATATCTTTTTTAAAAGAAAACTATATTATCGATTCACTTTAGTTAATAAAAATTTCAAAAACACTCTAGAAGATAACTAAACTATACATGCGCAAATAAACGTGGTATAAAAACAGATTTAAGTGTGATCATTCTTAAGCATACAGAAGCGTGTCTAGCGCAAATTTGAACATCAGTTTTTATCATGAATAAGTTAATACATATTTTAAAATTCATTTGAGATTTTATCAAATATTACCAAACTCTAGAAGATTTAAAATATTATATTTTCCTGTTATATTTTCATCGTTTTGTAGATGTACATTCAGAAATATACACTGGTGTCCAAAAGTTAAGCATAATTGGTAATTAAGTAAGTAATGAAAGAAATATAAATCGAAATGCGGTGAAACTCCAGGTGTGCAAACAAAATAGTACGCGTCATATATTTTCACGAAGAGTTTTCCCCGAAATCGAACAGGGGACCGTCAACAAATTGAAAAAGGACAAAGATCTTTTAGATAAACCTGTCAAAACTAATGCAACAAAAGCGTTCAAACTGCACATTATGATTAAGTGGCTTATTGTAATGTACTGTGTTTATTTTTATAAGGATAGCATGTATACTCGTAGAGAAATTAAGGTTTTTATAAAAACAGTCCTAAGTTTTTTGCTTATAATTTGCAGAGTTCTTAATATAAAATAATGTTCTTTTCTGAAAATATGACAAACATCATGGTACACAATACCCTGTCATCAGAATTTAAAAATAATAAAAATTGCATGACAAATAAGCAGGTTTACTAAATAATTTTTTACTGCGCATGCGTGAACGCTATTAAAATTTCATTTACATATTATGTTAGTTAAATGTGTAGAGCAACTTTTTTGAAAGTCTCAAAAACATAGATTAAAAATTCTGAAAATTATCGTTGATTGAATGAGATCAAAATATTTTATTCCCTAATGAAGCAAAAAGATGAGGGGCTGTATCCATATTCTATTGTTTCGTGCCTAGACAATATTGCACGTACAACTGTATTTGGATAAAACCCCTGATATTTTGCTTCCTTTTAGGAATAACGGATTTTGAGTTAATTCTATAGACGATAATTTTCAGAATTTTCAAGCTATGTTTTTGAAACTTTTACAGAGGTTGCTCTATACATTTAGCTAACACAATATGCAAATGAAATTTTAATATCGTTGACGCATGCGCAATGAAAAATCATTTACTAAACCTACTCATTTGTCATACAATTTTTATTATTTTTAAATTCTGATGACAGGGTATTGTGTACCATGATGTTTGTCATATTTTCAGAAAACAACATTATTTTATATTAAGAACTCTGCAAATTATTAGAAAAAAACTTAGGACTGTTTTTATAAAAACCTTAATTTCTCTACGAGTATTCATGCTATCCTTATAAAAATAAACATAGTACATTACAATAAGCCACTTAATCATAATGTGCAGTTTGAACGCTTTTGCTACATTAGTTTTGACAGGGTTATCCAAAAGATCTTCGTTCTTTTTCAATTTGTTGACGGTCCCCTGTTCGATTTTGGGGAAAACTCTTTCGCGAAAATATATGACGCGTACCATTTTCTTTACACACCTGGAGTTTCACCACATTTCGATTTATATTTCTTTCATTACTTACTTAATTGCCAATTATGCTTAACGTTTGGACACCAGTGTATATTCATCTAAACAAATACATTAAATTAAATATTTTCACACAATAATTCTATAATTATTATAAAAGACAATACTATTCAAATTGTGTTTCTGCAATATGTGTTCAGATAGAAGATATTTTGTATCTATTTCATCCAATTCTTTACAGAAATAATATAAAATCTAAGAAAACAACAAACTTCTTATTTGTAAAATTGATAATATTAAATTTAAATAAATATTCTCTTCATTAACACGGGAATTTTTAACTATTCAACATTACATTGTTTAGTAAATACATTTTCAGCAGCCTATACTTGTCTACTCCAATTCATTAGTTTTAACATTTTCGCTCATTAGTTCTAATATCACGATGAAACATGATAGTACTGATATGATTATGTGCCATATTTTATTATGTAGTACGTGGACTTTCGCTTAAAGTTAGGAGAGGTTTTAAGAAGAAGTCTAACATCAGTGTAACATCCATTTTGCATTGTTGGGATAATTTGAAATTAATAAGATAATATCCCCATTCGGAAACAATATTACAATATGAAGTAAATTTACACTTTCATCGTTAAAGATGAGATCAGTTGCGAAAATTTGAGAAACATCTTCAATACTTGTACTTCATAATTAAATTTAGGTTAATATTGTATTAATTCTTAATATCTTTCCTTATATTTCTTCAGATTTTTGCGTTACAAAAACGCACTTTGCATTTTCTGATATTAATTATCATATATATTAAAGCAGTAGGCTACTTCTTTAAGAGCAACTCAAATTGGTCTTTGCGCATGCGGGAAGTTGAACTTATTATCCCTTTCGGTTAGATGAAAGCCGAAGCAAGTCTGATTAGCTCAGTGATTTAAGGCACGGATTTATAACTCTGAGCTTTTGTGGAGGACTTGGGTTCGATCCCAACGCTCGGCAAAATATTTATTTTATTATTATTATATTTTTAATAATGATACATTTTACTACGAGGGAGAGTTATATGATTTTTATACTTTTGTTATTATTATTATTATTTTGATGCTTTATAATTAAATAAAATTTAACACTCAACAATGATTTTTTATGTAACAATTTATTTTTAAAATATTTCAAGTAATTAAAACATAGTAATTATTACATATAAACAAATCCTTACAAACTGCATTCTTAAAAAATAATAATAAATAAACAACAATAAATACAACACACGCAAATAAAAATTGTAAAAATGTCGTAAAAATCAATTTAATATCTAGCAATACTTTAAAAAAATGTATTCTAATTTTCTAAAAAATGTAAATATGTAAACGTTATTTCGTCGGTAGGTAATAATAATAATAATAATAATAATAAAATGCGTATAATATTTGAAAAATATCGTCTGTTATAAAACCCGGTGAATTTCGGTTTTATTTCGTTTATTAATTTGGAATGAGTTTTATAGTATTTTGTTAATTTTAGCTTAAAATAATATTTATTTTAGAGTTAGACTGACCAATATAAGATGTATTTTTTTACTTTAACGAATTTTGTAGATTTATTATAAATCAATGAAGCAATTCTTTCTTAAATATTTTCTTTCGTCGAATTTCGATGGGTTCTTATAATAAGTTATTTCTTGTTTGCTTTTTCTAATACAAAATGTAAAAGTGCTGGAAAGTTTGATTAAGTTTGAAAAAATTGAAAGCAAATTCTAGATAGTTAAAATGTTTTTTAAATCATTGTCTTAAGGAATTTGTCCTAAGGAATGGATTTCACAAAAAGAAGAAAAATGCTCAGGTATTTGATAATCAACATGGTGTTTTTTCTCAGAAAAATGCCGTCTCATTATCAAAGTTTATTTTTCATCAAAGAAATCGATCAAAGAAATAAAAATACTACATTAAGATTAGTTCGGTGTGGGTTATAGGATGTTCCACTAAATTGATGACAATAATGATTATTGATAAAGTTGAAAATTCCTACATTAAAAAGAAAAACAAATCCGCTAAATTTACGGCAATAACTGCTGGCCGCGGTTTTTGCCATAAATTTAATGGTTTTTTTTAGCATTGTATTAATCAGACAATTAATATGTTAAAATCAATCATCACGAACATTCTTAAGCATACATAAGCGTGTCTAGTGTCAATTGGAACATCCATTTTTATTTTGAACAAATTAATACATTTTTAAAAATTAATTTGAGTTTTTATAAAAATACTAGCGAACCCGACAGACGTTGTCCTGGCATTGACTCCAAAAAATCAAATAAATTTACATATATATAATAATACGCATTATAAATACTACGCTCTTAATTTAATTTCTTATTACAATTATGTAAGGCTATTATTTTTCACTTTGCAATAGTTTTTGAAGTCGGTTCAATTTTTTATAGAAAAGTTTATTTTTCTCTTTTTAGTTAAAAGTTAGTGATTTTCTGAAGTCGGTTAATTAAAAAACAGGAAAAATTATTGTAAATTATACACGTATGTGAGGAGTGGGGTTTGTACACACTATCTCTTTCTTCGAGAACCAGACCTTAAATCTGGCGCCTTAGAACATTCAGCCATTCTGTCCGCACTCTATTCAGCGAACTTATTCAACAGTTTTAATTAGCGAAAAATCACTAACTTTATTTGTTTTTGCCTAATTACTAAAAAAGTACTGAATCAATTTCGATGAAATGTAAATTTAAACTATTCTCGAATCCACTGGAATATACATAAAAAAATTTCATTAAAATCGGCCCAGTCGTTTAGGAGGAGTTAAGTGACATACACACGCACAAAAGAAAGCTACTTGTAGCATCCATTTCCCGTAACTTTAAATATAGGGTGATCTTTGTTGTTATTGTTCTATAGATAATCCCTAAACAATAAATTTATTTTTTGTTCCAGTAACTAAAAATTTTGCAGACTTTGTTCTACATAATACAAAAAAAATATTTGCATAAAAATTGTTATTTTTCATAAATATTAGGTCAATTAATTTTTTAAACGTTCTCTGTTTTTTGTGCGTTATAATAGGATATGTGTTTTTTTTATAAATGCTTCTTTAAATATCTTTAACCCCCTTGCCTTAAGTTTTCTATTGATAAAGTGATGCATAGATTTTAAATCTATTATTTATATAATTAAATGACAACAGATTAAAAAAAAAATTATCAAATTCGAATTCAAATTACTTTCAATCCCTTTTTCCTGGCTTGTTTGGAAAAACTATATTTGCATATATATGCTTTTATGCAATGCACTTACTACATGATATATGTACTCTTACTTAAATATATATATATATGTACGGAAGTCATTTGTTTATTTATTTAGTTATTTCAGTATTGATTTGTAAATTTTAATTACTGAATAGTATTTTTAAGAAAAACTGCATAATTTATAAAATAATGCAAAAAAGTAACTCAAATATTTCTAAATACATGAATAAAATATTGAAATTAGTTTAAATGACTAGAAAAATAATTTTTTCGGTATCTGTAAATCATTCAATCAAGTCTTCAAAAAAGCAATTATTTCAAAACTATATAATTAATGTGAATCATACTTTTTATTAAATTTTTTTTTATAAAACTTCAATTTAAAATGGGTTTTTTATATTTTTTTTTATTAAATATCTTTGAGAAATTTAATATCTTTGATTGAATTTAAATGTTGAAGTAAATATAGCTGCATTTTTTGTTTCGACCAAGAAAAATGTTATTATATATTTTTAGTCGCGTTCTTAATTTTGTAAATACTTAGCAACAATATTTGTCGTTCAGCCCGCCCGCCTTTCCTTATATAAGAATCGAAAAACTACACAACAAAATCATTTGAAATTTAAAATATATAATTATTACATAATTTTACAAATCATTTCAAATTTTACGACAATCGGATGTAAAGTTCGATAACATGGACAATAAAAAATATTCTGTTACATTATATCTTAAAAAAAAAAACATTTTCAAGTACATTTTAATGGTGTTGCATTCTTTTGAACATAATATACTGCAGGCCAACGCCAAGAAGGACCAAATATATCACACGAAATTTACATGGCAGATAGCATGTTGTACAAAGATCAAACGATTAAAATTACAGCCTCTTGTGTCATGTAGATGATGTCAAAATCAATAGTTAGTGTAGCCGCCACTGGTAGCTATAACCACTGCCACACGCTTAGGCATAAAATCAAAGAATCTTCGGCCGTCTCTTAGAGTTTCCAGTAGTCCATGCGACTTCCACATATAGCCAAAGTTCTTCTGGTGTAGTAGCGGGTGGTGTATTCCAGGCCAATCGTTGTGCAAACATGGACCACACGTTTTTGATTGGTGATAGATCAGGAGAACAAGCAGGCCAAAGAAGCAATTCAATTTGATATGTATAGAAGAAATCTTGAACATTGCGAGACACGTGTGGGCGTGCGTTAACCTGCTGGGATATAAATGTTGACAAGCACTGAATATATGGGAGGACCATGGGCTCAAACACCTCAGCTCTGGCTGTTCATTGTCTAGGCAATGCGTACCAGAGAAGTGCGGCAGTGAAATCCAAAGCCCCCCCCCAAACCATGATACCGGGTGCAGGATCAGTGTAACGATGCATAACGCATCAGTTCAGCAACCTCTCACCCCAGTGTCTCCAAACTCGAATCCGACCATTGCGATGTTGCAGACAGAACAGGAATTCGTCAGTGAACACAATTTCATTCAATTTTGTAACATCCATGTCCGTGTTTCTCGCACCTTTGGCGTCGGAAACGCCTGTGGTTTGCAGTCAAGAGTAAACGGAACAATGAAAGATTTGCGATAGTTCCATTATGTTGCAAATGGCGCTGAATGATACTAATGGACACCGAATGATACGTAGCAGATTTAATCTGTTGTGCTATTGTTCATAATGTGGCTGCGCGACCTATCACTGCCATGCGCACAAACAACCTGTCATCAAAAGCAGTGGTGAAACGACGTGGGTGCGATCAGCCCCATTGGTCCCTCTTGCATCCAGTGATTACAGATCCGCATCCTAGTCGCTTAGTGTCGTCGAATACATTGACCGATATACCTACAGGATAATCCGCAATCTCTATAGGCTGCTATTCTTCCTCGGTCGAATTCAGAAACTTAGTCAAAAGACGCTCGATGTTTTCCACGACATATAGGTAAACAGTGCCGTACTTCAAAACGCCAATCTGTTATCCCTTTATATAGCGCTTGCGGGTGGCGCTACGGTCGCCCGTGATGTGCGTCTGTGCTGAAATAATAACGATTTGTATATTTCATCACCACAAACGCATGTTATAAGTTTCACATGATTTGCATTCTTCCTTCAGGGGGTTACATTTTGTGTGGTCAGCAGTGTAAAGTTGATATGCATTTATGAAGTATGTACTAAGATATATATTCTGTACAATCTGTAGTGCAAAAAGTATTTTTTTTTTTTTTTTACAGGTCCACACAAGAATATTCCATTACACAATGGTATAGTGGAATTTTGCTTAGCGCGCGTTTTAATTGTATTAGACTATTTAATACGTTATGAAATTGATATACGTTACAAAAGATACCACAAAATTTCTTCATGTATAATAGAAAGCAGTTAGTATTTACTGAGACACACAAAAAGATTATTGTTTACGGTACTCTAACCGAAATACTGTAGACTGCATCATTGAAAAGTTGATTTGCATTTATGAAGTATGTACTAAAATATACATTCTGTACATTGCATGGTGCAAAGAACAGTTGTTATTAGTTTACAGGGCCACACAAAATTATTCCATTACGTAATGGTATAGAAGGAAGCATTGTTTGGGGCGCGTTTTAAAAATATTAAACTATTTCAAATTTTATGAAATTGATCTGCGTTGCTGGGGTTTAATACAATTCATTTCCTGTATAATAGAAAGCAGATAGGTCCCAAATATTACGGACACTCTACTGTATCCAAATTACTATACAATATTACTCCTTGAATATTTTTTAAACTTTGTTATAGTACGAACGCACTTTATTTGCTACCCTTGACGCTCAATTTCCGGCTTGTATGCATGGATCTTAAATACATGGAGCCATTACTTCATTCGGCATGTTATTAGACATAGAAAATAAAATACCTATATTATAAAGGCCAAACCTATCTGTGCAAAACGCATACGTCATTTTGCGAAAGGCAACACTTTCCCCTGCCATTTCGGCTTTGCAATTTTTGCTAGTGCAAATTTTACACTTATAAAAATTGCACATTTTAAATTTATACACCGTCGTATAGAAAAAAAAACGTGCTTTGAAATGCAATTTGTTTGAAAGCTTTATCTTATTATTTATTTTTGATTTATTATTTTTTTTTATAGTTTTTAGTACCAATTTTGTAATTGTGGCAACAGAAGCACTGCATTTTCTCTTTAAACTGAAGAAAATAAATAGAAAATAAAATGTGCAACACTTTTGAATGCAATTTAGATTTTGCGATTTTTGGTACTGCAAATTTCACACTTCTAAACATCGTACATTTTAAATTTTTGCACCGTCGTATAGAGAAAAAAATTACTTTTAAATGCAATTTATTTAAAACCTGTATCTCAATTTATTTTTGATTTATTATTATTATTTTTATAATTTTGAGTATCAATTTTGTAATTGTGGCAACAGAATCACTACTTTTTCTCTTAACATTTTACACGCCAATGTTCCATAAATGGAACATCAACTTTAAAATTCTGCAAAAAATACATTTTTATTCGTATTGCTCTGTAAAAATTAGTATTTGAAAATAAAGTATTGATTGATTTTTTGGCATCTATAATACATAGATAAAATAAATCATGTCTTAGGAAAAAAATCGTAATTTAGTCCTTTTTTTAGAGTTTTCGTTTGACAAAATTCAAAAATTCATATAAAATTCAAAATTTAACAAATATTTTTGTAACTAGGTGATAGCAAGTAAAACGAATCATTTAATTAGTAGAACACAAGTTATTAAGAAAAAGATTGATTTTTATTGTTTCTTTTTGATAAAAAATTTGCATGTTCCAAAAATGGAACATTGGCGTGTAAAGGTATATTTTTTAACATGATAAAGTCCTTTGATTGCAGTGGATGTAAGCATATATAAAAAGTTTCCGAATACGAGTTGGTTTAGTAAGTGTTGACAAAAAATGTTTATGACTTTGATATTATTTCTTCCCCCCCCTCCACACCCTGTCTCTTACTTCTCTCCCCCCCCCCCGCCTTTCTCTCCCATCCGAGGTGGATCACGCACAACTGACGGGAGTAATATGTTTGTTTGTTTATAGTTAGATGTTGTTAATGACTCAAATAAGTTATGTAAGAAGTGACTTTGAAAAATTGCGTGATAAGGAATTCTTATTATTTTACTTCCCTCTGTGATATTCTTTAGTTAGTCAGGATACGTCAGACAGACGAGATGCCTTTTTTAAATCCATCTTGCACAGTAGAAAAGGTATTAAAATATTTTAATGAATTATCAGACGATTCTGAAGTGAAATGTATTGATAGTTATCAATTTTGTGTACATTATCATGTGCCATCAACACAAGGACGATGTGCTATGCCAGAAGAATTCTACAAAAAACGTTTTGAGTGTGAAAAAAGAATACAGAAGAATTGTTTTCCTAATTACCATCGACAATAGATTAAATGTAGGACACAAAAATTAAAGACAATATACATATATCAATATTTTTTTAAAGTTTTTGGTAAATTTTTTTCTTGTTTATATTTTTAAGATTTTGATTTATTTGATTATTTTTCTGTGAACTGTAGTACAGACATTTTTATTATTGTTATTATTTTCTTGTATCGTTTTGTGCGTATTTCTTTTTTTAACTTTGATAACTAATTGTAAAGCTGCTTTCATACAGTAATTACTGTTCATCATATATGTAATATATATATATATTTTTTTAAGTAAGTGGTAAAGCTTGTTTTTATAAGCTTCATTTTACTGTTTTTGCTAGAATACTTGTTGGAATCCTGAGTCAAACGAAAGGTAGGCGGGCGAAGCCCGGCTATTTACTTTCTTAACCTGTGGTAGTATTGACAAATGCTTATGCATTACTTATATAATCTTGCAAAAATTTTGCACAGAAATAAAGATTTTAATTTAAATGCCGTTAATCGCATTTTATGAAAACATGTAAAAAAACTAAGTGTTTCCCGCCAATGTTCCATTTTTGGAACATGTTAGAAATCATACACAAAAATTTTTTTTCGAGAAAAAAAATTACTTATGTGTTTATGCTTGAGTTTTAATAGGATTTTTACCAATAAATAGTTTGTGCTAACTTTCGAATATAGTACGGCGTTTAAAAGGTTAAAATTGAAAAAAAAAAAGATAAATAAATAAATAAAAATGTGTCTGATATAAAATCCGGTGAATCTCGGTTTTATTTCGTTTAATAATTTGGATAATTGAGTTTTATAGTATTTTGTTAATTTTAGTTTAGACTTATCAATTGAGAATTAGACCGATCAATAAAAGATATACTTTTTACTGTAACTAATTTTATACATTTATTATAAATAAATGAAACAGTTATTTTTAAAAGATTTTCTTTCGTCGAATTTCGACGGGTTCCTCCTCGTATTAATAAATACAGAAATCATTTACCTATTTGTATACTCCAAAATGAAAACCATCACAAGCTGAAGATGTTACTAATAATATTCATTCAAAAAGAAATTGGCAAAATTGAAAGTGATAGAAAAAAAAAATAAAGAATACTGCCCAGTTAAACTGAAGGCATTGAGCTCACAGGCTACAAATACTAATTGCACATTAAAGCTTTATATTTTCAAGGGTTAATTCCGTTCGAAAAAAAAAATTAAGAAGGGGAAACAGCTCTCCCCTTTTCTCTTTTTTTATACTTAATCATTGAACCTCCTATACTACCAAAGACATGCTTTATCATATAAAAAATCTATATCCAAAATTCAGAGCAAATTAGATAATTCTTAATAAAAACCCATTTAGCATTTATATAATTTAAAAAGAGTTATCCCCCTCTTTTATACTTAACCATTAAACTTCCAAAACTATTCAGAGATTTGAACGAAATCTGACAATTCTGCTTGAAAAACCCATTTATATAAATTAAGGGGGGGGGGACATTAGAACCCCTGTTCCCCTTATTTATACTTATTCAATGAACACCTAATAACAGTCACGGAATCGCCTCATCAGAATGATCCTAATCTAAATTTTGAACGAAAATTAATTCTGCATGAAAATCCCATTTATATCAACTAACGGGGGGGGGGGGGCATTAGAGCCCCTGTTCCCCTTATTTATACTTATTCAATGAACACCTAATAACAGTCACGGAATCGCCTCATCAGAATGATCCTAATCTAAATTTTGAACGAAAACTTAATTCTGCATGAAAATCCCATTTATATCAGCTAACGGGGGGGGGGGGCATTAGAACCCCTGTTCCCCCTATTTATACTTATTCAATGAACACCTAATAACAGTCACGGAATCGCCTCATCAGAATGATCCTAATCTAAATTTTGAACGAAAACTTAATTCTGCATTAAAATCCCATTTATATCAACTAACGGGGGTGGGGGGGGGCATTAGAACCCCTGTTCCCCCTATTTATACTTATTCAATGAACAACTAATTACAGTCACTGAATCGCCTCATCAGAATGATCCTAATCTAAATTTTGAACGAAAACTTAATTCTGCATGAAAATTCCATTTATATCAACTAACGGGGGGGGGGGGGGCATTAGAACCCCTGTTCCCGCTACTTGTACTTATTCAATGAACACCTAATAACAGTCACGGAATCGCCTCATCAGAATGATCCTAATCTAAATTTTGAAAACTTAATTCTGCATGAAAATCCCATTTATATCAACTAACAGGGGGGGGGGCATTAGAACCCCTGTTCCCCCTATTTATACTTAATCAATGAACACCTAATAACAGTCACGGAATCGCCTCATCAGAATGATCCTAATCTAAATTTTGAAAACTTAATTCTGCATGAAAATCCCACCTATATCAACTAACGGGGGGCATGAGCCCCCCGTTCCCCCTCTTATACATATCGAATGAACTCCAAAAACTAATCAGGGAAGCGCCTTGTCAGGATATACCTACATACAAAATTTCAAGTGGATCGGATATTTTTATCATGAGTTATCGCGTTACGTACGAACATACATACAGAACGGACGGGCACATAAGCTCTCAGGCTATGATAGCCTGTGAGCTAAAAAAAAAAGATAAAGCTAATGACTAAGACTTAAAAAAAGAATTTAATACGGTATTTCATGGATCATTTGCGTCGCAATTCAAGGTGTGTTTTATAACATTTTGAAGAGGATTAAATGAACCGGAAAGATGGATGTTATTTTAGTAGCTTATGAAGAATTTAAATTATTTTTCGTTTAAAACTGTTGAACGTATAGTCGAATATAATCACGCATTGGAATATTTATATATACAAGTATATTTTTTTCTCTAAACTGATATATGATCCGTGTGAATAGCAGCATTAAAGTTTTCGGATATTTCACTGATTATAAATCAAAAAGAGTATTAACAAAATTATTTTAAAACATTAATAAATTTACGTTTAATTTATCCAATGTAATTCTTTTAGTTATGTTATTTAATATAAATATAATAAGAAAGGTTTACAAACACATTTTCATGCGTAATTTATTATATAAGTAAATATAATAAATTTATATAATCGTATAAGTAGTTTGAAAGTAACTTTGAAAATTCCGGATCTTTCACTGCATATAAAATAAAATATATATAACACATAACTATAATTAACACAGTGTATTAACAAATGTACCCTCAGACTATAGAAAATTCATACAATTAACCTTATTCATTTGACATTGTTTTACTTACGTTAATTGATATAAAAAATAATTTGCAATGTTTTTAGAAAAATATTTTTATTACTTTTACCCCATGCATAAAGCTTTATATAACCAAAAATACCTAAGTAGCTATACACAAATAAAACTTGTTTCTAAACAGCTGAATTAATAAATGCAATAAATATATAAAGAAATAAATTGTGACAGTAAATTAAACAAATGAATGAAATTCTACCATTAACTTTTTTTGCTTTAACATAGTTGATTTAATTATATTTCTAAATAAGTACTCAATTAGATTTATAAGTATGTTCATTATTAATATTAGCTCTAGAACATTAATATAAATTCTAGATATCCAGAAGGAATCTGCAACTCAGTTTAATTCAAAGTATTTCATTAATTTTTTTAATTTCAAAACGAAATTATTAATTTTTTCAGTTCCACAATTATTCTTATAGTGTGGTATTGTATTACTAGATTATTTTAAATGCATTCATTGTATTACAAATATATTCATTAATGAAAAATTATTTTATTATTGATAAATACATTTCTAAATATCTCATTAACTCAAAGGAATGTACACGAACTCTAAATACCTCGGAGCTGTTTTCAGTTAATTTAATATTAACAGGTTGATTTATTTATTGAAGTGATTTCTCTTTTAAAGAAAAAATTAGATCCGAGGAAGTCTATATTTATTATCATGTATTTCCATTTTTAGAAACTTATATCACATATAAACAAAGCTATTCATAAATATGTCACCAATATCAAATCTCTTTAAATAGTATCTTTGACAGATACTACCAATATAAAAATATGAAAATATATACCTAGTTTTTCCGAAAAAGAAACATAATTATCAAAATATGTTTTCACCTTATATAGTAGACAAACTTTTATAATACAGCCATTTCTCGTTAATTCGAAATAGAATAATTCGAATCTTCGCTTAATTCGAACTAAATATGGAGTTCCGAAATCTTTCAATGGCAGAATAACGTGAAAAGTTTTCATTAATTCGAACTCATTCTCTCTTGACTTCGTTCTTGAATTCCGATTCTTCATTTTTCTCTTCTTTTTCACGGATTTCAGATCATTTGAATAACTTTCTTTCTTTGATTTATGTGAAAATTGTTTCGAACAAGTATACATATAATCCCTTGCATTTGATATCCATTTTCTTAGTATCCCGTCTGTCCATCAGTGAAGTTTTAAATTGTTCTTCTATTGTGCTTGTTTCTAAACTTTTAATTAGTTTATGTATTTATGCATTCTAATTCAATATTAAGTCATATTTTGATGATAACAGACGAAATAAATTTAAAAAACTCTATAACACTAATTCCTCTGTAATAGTACCAGATTAAGCGTGTTTTCATTCCGTATTTTCCATAATTCGAACTTTGGATAATTCGAACATTTCTTGTGGTCCCGACGAGTTCGAATTAACGAGAGCCGACTGTACATGACAACTTTCATGACAGTATATAAATGCATGTCATTAGTAAATATCGTCGCATTTCATGTAATAGAAATGCGCGTGGTTCATTTTAAACTGTGAAAATTTTTCGTTATTTAAAAAAAATTTAAAATGTCAATAATTTAAAGAGTTATAATTATTTTATCATCAAATTTTGTATAGAGCAATTTGAGCTTCCGATTAGCAATAATCAAATAAATTTATTGAAAATACAGAGATTATACATTTTTTCCACTGTCCCCTTCACACTTAAAAAATTTAAACAATGTACGTGCTTATCTACATATAATCATTAACGATGCTTTACAGTTTTTGAAAATTAATTATGAACAAAATACTTTCCATTGAAAAAAAACTGAGTTTTTTTAAATGAGATTTTGAAAATTTATTCGGCAATATTTTAATAATTACCAGCAAAATATAATGACGTGTAGTTTCAATGAAATAATATAAGTTAAAAATAATTTACTATTTCTAATTTATCCTTGTGAATAATTATGCCTCATCCCACAGAGCAATTCCTTGAAAAGACATAATTATAACGTGTGCTGGTACTTACGTATTAACGCCACCGCAGCAGAAGGGACTCTGTATCGGCCCATTTTCCATCGAAATCCGATATGTTACTTTGTTTTTAAATATAGTGTTTTGAATTTTGACAGTGTTTTAATTTTAAATAAAGTGTTTTATTTTATGATTTGTCGCAAAAAATTTTGGTGTAGATTAAAAATCACCAAATCTGTAACTGCGGTGGCGTTAATACGTAAGTACCCGTGTGCTAAATTAAATTTAGGATTGCAAAGTTCTCAATACAAAACATATCTATCATTTAATATGCAATGCTTCATGAGTTGTTTCTTTTAACAATAAATATTAAAATTTTATTAATCATAATTAAAAGCATTTTTAGATAGCAATGAGAAAATTTATTGCTACATGGCATGGAAAAATATAATAAATGGAATGATCTATACGATCAATAATGAAGTGATATATTGAAAGCTGTATAAAAATAACTTCAAAAACTATATATTACAAACGAAGTTTCATAGCATGAAGTTTCCTGATTTGTCAAAATAAAAATTTTGAAAATTAATAATGATTAAAATATGTTATCTCGAAAAATACATAAGTATATGTTTTTAAAATTTATTCAGCAGTATTTTAATTATCATGTAGTAAAAGTAACATGTAGTTATGTGCAGCTTCATTGACGTAACCAAAATTGAAATTAGTTCATCATTCCTAATTTATCCAAGTGAATATTTATTCCTTGTTCCTCAGAGCAATTCACTGAAATGTCATAATTATAACATGCGCTAGATTATGTTTAGGATTGCGAAGTTCTCCAAACAAAACATATTTATCCATTCATATACGCTGCCTCATGAGTTGAGTTGGTCCCGTTAACTATAAATATTAAAATTACATTAATCATAATTAAAGACATTTGTCGATAGTGGTGTGAAAATTTATTGCAATTTATTGAAATTTATTGATTTGTCAAAATAAAGTTTGTGAAAGTTAATAATCATTAAAATATGTTCCCTCGATAAAAACATAAATTTTAAAAATTTATTCAGCAGTTTTTTAATTATTACCAGTAAAATTTAATAATGTGCAGCTTCATTGACGTAACAAAAATTGAAAATTAGGTTATTATTTCTAATTTATCCATGTGAATATTTATACCTCGTACCTCACAACGATTCACTGAAAAGAAATAATTATAACATGCGCTAGATTAAGTTTAAAATTTACAAAGTGCAGAGTTTTTAATACGAAATATATTTATCCATTACTATGCGCTGCCTCATGAATTGTTTCCAATTTATCCATGTGAATAATTATGATTCTCCCCGCAGAGCAATTGACGGTAAAGTCATAATTATAGCATGTGCTAGATTACGTTTGGGATTGACAAGTTCTCAATACAAAACATTTTTATTGATTAATATGCAATGCTACATAAATTATTTCCATTAACTATAAATATTTAAATTACATTAATCATAATTAAAGGCATTTGTAGATAGCGATGGGAAAATTTATTGCTAAATTTCATGGGAAAATGTAAGGAATGGAATGACCTATCCGATCAATAATGAAGTGATGTATTGAAAGCTGTATAAAAATAACTTATAAAACTGTAGATTGCAATATTAGCATAAAGTTTATTGACTCATTAAAATGAAGTAACAATAAAAAAAATGTAATATTTTGTTAAAATACAACAAGGAGGAGAAAAATATATGAATTTTGAAAAAAAAACTGAGTTTTTAAAAATTATTCTGCAACCTTTTTATAATTATCAGCAAAAATTAATGATGTGCAGTTTTATTGACATAACATACATTGAAAATAATTCACCATTTCCAGTTTATACATGTGAATAATTGTGCCTCGTCCCTCAGAGAAATTTAGTGAAAAGACATAATTTTAACATGCGCTAGATTAAGTTTAAGATTCAAAAGTTTTCAATACACAAAATATTTATTGATGAATATGCAATGCTTAATGAGTTGTTTCCATTAAGTATAAATATTAAAATCAAATTAATAATAACTAGCAGGCTATGCCCGCTTCGCTGGTCCATATTTCCAAACGAACCTTGACTCAAAAAAAAAAAAAAAAAAAAAAGGGTGATTTAAAAATTTTATTTTAAAGCAGTATAGACCACCCTGGAATGTTTTTCCGTATTGCTGAAAATCATGCCAACGCCATTGCAATATTTTACTATCGTAAGTCTTGGCGAAAATTTGGGCAATTAAGCACCATCTCTTTTATTTTATCATTTATAGTAGAGTTTCGTATGAACATGAGACCGTTATGACAACAGGAATCAAAATGTTCTCGAGTCATCACACTATTACATTAGAGGGCATTGCAATGATTAGTGAGATTGATTATCAAACTTTATTAACTTTCGGATTGTACATTATCATTTCTTAGTTCTTAAAATCCCGACATCTGAACTTGCACTATGTGTAGTTCTGGTAGCCTACATACAATGTCATTTCATGATACATTTTTTTAATAAACGTCCTCTTCTAGTAGGTCTACTGTAGTTTCCTATCTACCTTAATCTGTTCCAGCAAGAATACATAGAGTAAAAATTAAGAATTATTGACAGATAAAGAAAAGTTTTTGTTTGTTTGTATTTATGACGGCCATTTATCTACACGTGGGATATAGGCCCTAAGGAAAGGATGCCCTCCGTGGGGGGTGGCAGACGAAGAAGGGTGTTTCACTTATATATTTAGTAGAACAATGAAGAATAAAAAGTATGTTTTAAAGCTGTATTATTTGAATAACATTAAAATTACATCAGTTTCACTGCCTCTAACTTTTATAAAATAGTTGCTAACATGTAGTCGTTAAATCAGAATAATGACTAAATTTTGTAGAAAAATAAGTCTGTAGTTTGCATCTAATAAAATCTTTCTACCTTCTGTAATCGATTCCATTATGATTTTTAGTGTCAAACATTAGAAGTGCTAGAAACGGTATTGTTACAAATGTACCAGACTTATTTCATGTTTGTCCTCAAATAAATGTGAAATTTACGATCATCCATTATTGGCATTTAATGTTATAGCTTGACGATAGTTTTTTGTTCGACTACATGATTATTCCGTCGATCAATTTCGCCAAATTATACAAATGGACATAATTTTTATTTTAAATAACCAAAGAATCAATAAATTACTAAAATGTTAATAGAAATACAAATAAACATAGAATTAAAATTGGTTGATGAAGTAACAATTACGTCTAACAAATTTAATGTCAAATGGTCCATGGGATTACCAAGTATTACTAAATTATATAAACAAATTGTATAACAATAATATTGCCAATAATATGTAGGGCAGGTGTCATCTACGGATCCCGTTGGCGCGATTGCAGCAAATTGCGATTTTATGCCTCACGTGGTAATCCGGTAGTTGATTATTTTTGAGTAAATTATTTCATTATTTTTCTTTTCTATTTTAAAATTATATAAATTGTTTTGTTCCATAATTATTTATTGACTTAGTTTATTATTATTATTTCCTTTTTAAAATAATAGAAAATAAATAAGAGTAATATGAATGTAACTGGTATTTGAAAACGCAGTGTTCTCCAAATTGGCATCATAAAAAAATCACGCCAAGGTGATGCGTGTATAAAAGTGGAAAAATGTTTGCAATAATATAAACAAAAAAAAAAACGTAAACAAAAAAATTCGCCATTTCGATAGTTTTTTAAAATAACATCAAGGTTAATTCTCCAGTCGGGCAGCAATAGTAAATTTTCTTTTCTTCGTCTGTTTCATAATAAAAAAACATAAATTTAATAACTTCTAATTAAATAATCTGACTAATTTTCTGTAATCGGATTTATGATCTAAAAGATCGATAATTATATGATCGATAATTTTTGACTAATTTGGCGGAAAAATCGTTTTCGAATACCGGTTTCATATATATATTTAAATTATTTTCTATTATTTAAAAAACAATAACAATTAGTATTTAAATAATAAGTATAGAACAAAACAGTTTACATAATTTTAAAGAGAAAGGAAATAAAAAAACATTTTATTAATAATTAAATAACAATAGTCGGGTTGCCATGCCAGGCAAAATAACATTAATTTAGTGTCCATTAGTTACCTCGGTGTTTATATGATATCTGTGCAAACAAAACTTCCTATAATATAATAAATGACGTCATATTTATTTTCCTTTGAATTTTTTTTTATTTTAATTTTTCACGTGGATACTGTTCAACTAAAAATTAATTGCCGAGGAGAAATTATTTTCCATATTTTGATTTTTTTGGCAACGGGAAAGAAAATGGTTATTTTTTATCGGAAAAATTTTAATTGATTCTGTATGAAAAATAATGAAATTTTGAATTATTAAGGAAAATATTTGAATAAATCAATTAAAAATTAGCCTATGTTCACCGGAAATAGTGTAGCTTTCCAACGGTGAAGGAATTTTTCAAAACCGTCAAGTAGTTTCGGAGCCTATTCAATTCAAACAAACAAACAATCAAATCTTTCCTCTTTATAATATTAGTATAGATTAAAGACACATGTAGATAGAGTTGTAAAATTTATTGTTACTTGGCATGGAAAAATATAATAAATTGAATGGCTTATCCTATCAATAATCAATTGATGCACTGAAAGATTTATAAAAAAAGAACTAATAAAACTACAGATTACAAAATTGGCATAAAGTTTTCTGATTTTTTGAAACATAAAAGAAAATCTAATATTAATTTGTTGAAATGTAACATTAAGCTGGTGGGGTAAAAAAAAGAGAGATGTGAATGCGTAGGATTATATGCTGATATAAAACATCGATATAATTTAATCCTTTCGGATCTTATTTTTTATTTCAATTTTTAGAAAAAAAGTCTTTTAAGCATAAACTTTTTATAGTTTTGAACGTGTAAATGAACCTTTACTATCACTCAACTTTACTATTTGTGATTTATCGAAAGCTAATTTAATTTTTTTGATAAAATTCTCAACAAACGCTCTATTTAGTTATTTTTTTGTGAGAATTAATATAATTTCAGCAATTTTGGTTTTTTAGTGCTAAAATAAACTTTGTAAGATTTATAAAATTAAAAAGGCTGGAAATGTCCCAAAGTAGATTTCAATTTCGGTTTTTTATTGCTAAAATAAACTTTGTAAGATTTATAAAATTAAAAAGGCTGAAAATGTCCCAAAGTAGATTTTTATATAGAAAAAAGGTTTATGTAGATTACAAATTTATATTAGAATATTGACAATATTTAAAACAGATATGTAATTGTTTGTTTAATGCAAATGGGGAAAAAATAATGTCAGTCGATATTTGTTTTTTTTTTATTTATACATTTATATGCTTAAAATGGCGCATTCTATCATGTGTGTAAATATGTTTGTAGTCGGAGATTTTAAATAAAGAAGAGTTAATGTAAGTTATTCCATATCATTCGCTCTTTTTATATAGTTTTCAGAATATATCTGTCATGGATGTCAAATAAATCTACCACACAAAGAGCGCTTCTTCCATTGAGAGCTTCATGTCAATTCTGACAGGTTCTACATTGTAGTAGATAAATGATCTTATGAAATATATCTCATAACGTATTCTCTTGATTATAACAGATTGCTTTTCACCGTGTTGATGGACATACAACATTTTTTGTATTATCAAACTAGTATTGCAGATAATGTATCATTCCAAATTATTATTATTTAAGTACGGCTATACTAAAACCATCGCGAATTTTTGAAAGACATATTCAACTATTGAAGGACTTCTATACAGGATGGTATTGTGTTAAATTTATGTTTTAATTGGCAGTTAAGAAATAATTGTTATATTTATATTATCGTCAATTTTAATCTTTTAATCTATTATAAATAAGCTTCTAGGCATTTCTATGACAAGCCTGTTTTAACACGTTCATTAAGCTCGAGGTTTCTCTACAATGCAAGTAATATTTAAAATAATATAATTGTATTCATTTGATAGATTTTTAACATACTAATCAGTAATTAAAGCTTTCAAGGATAACATTCATATTCGCTTTTAAATTTTGACTATAATTTTGAAAGAACTGTCTTTTTTAGCATTTAAAACAAACAGGAAAGAAAACAACATTACAATTTTGCCCTTTTGCAAGACTGTCAGGGGGTTAAATCTAAAAGGGTTAATGTTAAGTATTCCATTTCATTCGCTCGTTTTATATAGTTTTCAGAATAGATCTGTCATGGATGTCAAATAAATCTACCACACAAAGAGCGCTTCTTCCATTGAGAGCTTCATGTCAGTTAAGACAGGTTCTACATTGTAGTAGATAAATGATCTTATGAAATATATCTCATAACGTATTCTCTCTTGAGTATTACAGATTGCTTTTCACCGTTTTGAAGGACATACAACTACTTTTATTTTTGCAGGCTGGAAAAATCTAGAAAATGAGTGCATCTTTCTCAGTTTTTCTCTTAACTGTTTTTATTTTCCTTTCGCATATGATAAGTCCCTTTATCTACCGAATTATGAATTCATGAAAATTTTACGCTCGAATTTTTTTTACGTAAATTGTTTAAATTAAATTAAAAGATTAAAATTTACATAATCATTTAGTAAATTTTTGAAGGATTTAAGAAGGATTGAAAGATTTACAAGGAGCAATTAAATTTTAATTTACAGGGATTTTGTGCAATATTTATAACCCCACTCAAATCTTTTATTTTAAATTGTTTTCTTAGTATTTTGTAGAATTATAAAATGTACAAATATGATGTTCTTACAATATAAATATGGAAATATTTCCAAATTGAAAAATTCCCATCACCCTCCCTCATCGCAAAGAAAGCTGAAAAGATACAAAGGCAAAAAGTATCAGTAGTAACGTAGCAAAAAATAACTGTAACCAGTAATGCTTTTGGAACAAGATAAATAATATATATGTAACTCATTCTACACAGCATTACAACTAATTGACGGACTAAAAGAATTCTATAATAAGTAATTTTAATGGTAGTTATAAGTACCATCGGTAAATAAAGGGTTAAAATAGTAAATTAAACTAGTATATACAGTGCCAGCAAAACAAAATTCACATTTATTGATAATGTAAAGTCTATGAGGGCATTCTTTTCAAATATTTCGCTGAAATTTTAATATTTTGATGGGATTTTTTGGATAGGTTAGCTGATTACGATCCACAACCGACCTATTTTTTTACTTTTTCGACATTGGTTTCAGACTTTTTTAATAAAAATAGTTTAACTTTTTGAACCGGTTATGAAACTGAAACTATCCTGATATAAAAAGAATATAACCAAAATTGAAAATGTAAAAGCTAGCCCGATTGTGGATCGTCCTCAGCTATCCTATGCAAAAAGAATCATGTGAAAATATTAAAACTTGAGTGAGATATTTGAAAAGAACGCCCCGATAGACTTAACATTATCATCCGGGTCTTTCTCAGTCAGTAGTGTGGGCTCTTAACAGAGCGTCACATTTTAAAAAATTATCAGACCTGGCTGAATTCTTTCTCGGTCTTTTTCAACCGACTTTTCGTTTAGGTATACATTCATGTGGTACATCGGCCTTGCCTTATTATAGATAGTTTTTCCTGAAGTTTAAAAAAAAGGATTATAATAAAATCCGAAAAAGAGGTTATTCAACAATTAGAACAGATGTAAGTGATTCTAAGTGGGTGAGGGGAAATGTCTGGGTCAGGATTTGAAACAGGGATGTATTGGCTGAAGCCACCGACGTTGTTCCAACTGGGTCATCCTGGACGAACGCTGGAGGACTTCTTTACACAAATGACCTCAATGATCACATAATATGGTCTGATAGTATGGATCAGCTCAACAGAATAAATCGAAGGTCAATATCTGCAGAAAACGCTGGATACAAAATCATATTAGATTATTTTTGAAAATACGATTTTTCAATCGATATAATTAATTTACCGATTGAAAAATCGTGTTTAAAATTAATTTAATATTCAACAATTGTAAACTTTTATTTCAAAATTATACACCAGATATATATATATATATATATATATGTATATATATACCGGGTGTCCCAAAAATGACTGATGGATTTTAAAATTCAATAACTTGCAAACGGTGACAGCTATTTAAAAAACTTTTGCAGGAGGGTTATGTATAATGTCAGGAGTTTTTTTACCGTAATTTTTTATTTTAGTTCGCATCTCAAACAATAGGTGCCGCTGACAGCGATTGAAAGCCAGTTGATCAATGCTAAGTGAAGCGTCGACCTGGCCGTCAATCGCCGTCAGCGCCACCTATTGTTTGAGATGCGAACTAAAATAAAAAATTACTGTAAAAAAACTCCTGACATTATACATAACCCTCCTGCAAAAATTTTTTAAATAGCTGTCACCGTTTGCAAGTTATTGAACTTTAAAATCCATCAGTCATTTTTGGGACACCCGGTATATATATATAGGAGAGATATAGGAGAATTTAAAAAGTCTCTCTTTTCAGACACCTACCAGAACTAAAAATAAATAAAGGTATAACTTCAAATTATGTTAGGGTGCAAAGGAAAACACTACTTGTGACCGACGCGTGATAGAAACTCTCATCTGCCTCAGCTATTTAATACTGAGATAAAAAGAATAAATTTGCTGATCTTTCGCAATTAAAGAAGTAGGGGTTGGTGCATGCATTATTTAACCTTCTCACTGCTTCGAACTGATTTTTCTGCTCACTACGCTTCAATGAATTTAATTGCGATCACAAATTAAGAATGGCTGTCAAATTAAGAATGGCTTCCCTGTCCTATTTTGTCAAGAAAGGTATGTGTGAAGTATAATGGACAGTCACATTTTATATCTTTAATATATTAATTTTAAACTCTTTGCTTTGTTGGACTTTCACATAAATTTTATTCAGTGGCAAATAGGTGTGGCTTCGCATAAATTTATAGAAATATTAAGGAGAGAAACTGGGAAACATATATTTTGCACTATTCAAATAATTTGCAACTTCCGAGATAAATTTACTGGATGAAACCAAAGGAAGTACACTAGACTTTCATCTTTAGATAAGATTGTTCGAATGCAACATAAATTATCTAATATTCTTAGTCCATATTCAGGATGTCCAGTAAATAACACCCTGATTTCAAATTTAAATTTCTCAAAAACAAAAATCGATAGAACTATGCGGTAAACGGTTTCTTTATTAGGAAAGCTGTAAAAATGTTATACAGAAGTTTCGAAGGGTGGATATTTTGAAAATATTATGTTCTGATTGCAAAGAATGCTCGACTTGACGTTTTTCTTGCTTTAAATTGCTTGGTTTGAATGAGATTTTGGGCGGACAACGCCATATTTTAAAGTTTTTTGGAACAAAATTTTTGGAATTTCAGAAATTTCAAAAATTTAGTTCTAAAAATATGGTTAAGTACCCCGAAAAACTCGTTCTCTACAAGCAATCTAAAGCAAGAAAAACGTCAAGTCGAGCATTCTTTGCAATCAGAACACAGTTTTTTCAAAATATTCACCGTTCGAAACTTTAGTATAACATTTTTACAGCTTACCTAATAAAGAAACCGTTTAAGTTCTATCGATTTTTGTTTTTGAGAAATTTAAATTTGAAATCAGGGTGTTATTTGCTGGACACCCTGTATATGGATAGTTTAAACTAAGGTTAGTACTAAATATATTTTTTTCGATACTTGAGTTGCATTGCAAATTCATACTTTTGTTCTTAATTTAAGACTATTTAAGTTTATTGATATCTTAGTTTAACTATGTTAACCTGTTAACTGTAATCAACTTAGGTAAACTATTAACTTACGCAGTTTTTTCTATTTAACGATTAAAATTAATCGTCACGCTAAATTAATAATTTAAATGCAGCGAAGCCTCCTTCTACGATCACCCTCATTAACGGTCCCTTTCCCACACTGATATATTTTTTTATAGAACGAAATTTACTTCAATAGGCTCAGTACTCCAGAGATCATCACAGTTGAACTCCATCAACGAATTTCTTTGAAGCAAATTAACCCTTTATCTACTGAATTATGAATTCGTAAAAATTTTTATTGTAAAGCATTTTACGTAAATTATTTAAACTAAATTAGAAGAGTTACATAATCATTTAATAAATTTTTGAAGGATTTAGAAATACTAATTAAATTTGAATATTTACATAAATTTTTGAAGGATTTTAGAAGGACTGAAAGATTTCAGAGAAGATAATTAATTTTGAATTTACAGAAATTTTGTGCAATACTTAAATTTTTACTCAAATCTTTTATTTTAAATTGTTTTCTTAGTATTTTGTAGAATTATAAAATGTACAAATAGGATGTTCTTACAATATATATAAATAGATATTTCCGAATTGAAAAATCACCCCCCCCCCATCCCTGAGAAAGCTGAAAAGATGCAAAGGCAAAAGAAATCATTCTTTTAAAGATACTTTTGTATTGTGTAACCAATAATGTTTTTGGAATAAAATAAATCAAAATATCTGTAACTCATTCTAAACAGTATTACAAATAATTGACGTATTAAAAGAATTTTATAATAAATAATTTTTATTGTACTTATAAGTGCCATGGGTAAATAAAGGGTTCAACAACTTTCTTTGATTCCGGGTCAGTTGAAGAATGTTTTGTTAGAAAAATAATTTAGGAAAGCTCATTATTAATCATACTTCTAAACTAAGATTACATTTTTTATAATTATTATGAGATAGTTTTTAAGTGTTTGAACCCCTTTTTCCTTTTTTAGACAATGAATTTATTTCTCATAACGAAGAAAGAATGACTGTGAATAAACTTCCCGCTCCTATTCTGTCAAAAAACTCTCGATTAAATAGACAGATAAATAAAACCGTCATTATTTCTTTCCATCATTTTTTTTAAATGCATTTATTAACTGAATTTCCAAAGGACTTGGAAATAAGTTATAAAAGATAAAGCCGTAAATTAAAAGCAACCATCAATAAACTCATTTTTTAAATCTGCAGTAGTTTACTCATGCAATTAACGTTTGTTTTAATATTTATTTTTTTTTCTAATGTTAAAAACAAATTATAGTAACATTAAATGTTATCTTTCTTTCAAAAATTAAAATCTAGATTTAAACATGACACGTGCAACTTACGTTAATTCTCTCTAAAACAATTTATATTCTGTTAGGAGTATCTGTGAATCATTATAGACAGTCACATTTTACAACTTTGATGCATTCATTTCAAACTCTTCATTCCTCAGTTCTTTAATCATGATAAAAGGTGATAGTATTCATTAGACTTCCAGATATATTTGAATTTCATGGAAAATACGTGTGGCTTCGAATAAATTTAGAGAGATCTTATGGGGAGGAACTGGGGAACATATATTTTGCATTATTCAACTAATTTGCAACTCTAAAGATAAATTTAGCAGTTGAAACCAAAGGAAGTAATATTAGACTTTCATCTTTGGATAAAGTTGTACCAATATTGTATAAAATTGCAATATTCTTAGTCGAAGTGAAAAGATTTTTTAAACTAAGGTTAGTGCTAAATATATGTTTTTTATTACTTGAGTCGCATTGTGAATCCATACTTTCGATTCAAATTTTTACAATATTTAAGTTGTTTGACAGTTTTTTTTAACTAATTTAAACTAAGGTGATCTGGTGTAATAACGCCAGGCGGGGTAATAACGCCAAGTGCTAATATTTTGCATAATTATGAAATAATCTGGTAAATGACACCTATGTGCTCTGCGCAGAAGGGTTTTGAGTCATATAAATTGCAAAACACAGCTTCAAGTTAATTTGTTTCATTTTAGGTCTTATTGTTTTTACAAGCAACTAAAATTAACGCTTGATCTAAAATTTGCGAGATACGTTTTGTGATATGAAGACTATTTTTTTTCTCCGGAAATACTTTGTTAATTACATAAATTTGT
Source organism: Maratus speculifer (assembly GCA_964019185.1). Lineage (NCBI taxonomy): Eukaryota > Metazoa > Arthropoda > Arachnida > Araneae > Salticidae > Maratus > Maratus speculifer. Next base: position 441,228,461 of record OZ025291.1, on the reverse strand, counting down.
AGTACATTTCATGGACAGTCAAAATACCCTTGAAGATTTTGGATATCTTCTCGAGATAATTTGAAAATTAAAATTTACAGCGCAATAAATATAACGGGGTAATAACGCCACTCCTTAGCATTAATACCCCGGTTGATTCCCTATAGTGGCCGAGTTACATCCTAAATACTGATTCAAATAAACACAGTTAAAACTGTGCAATGTTTCTAATAATTCTATTTAAGCGGTCCTTTTTAAGATAAAAGAAGCTCACGGTCTGATATTCTTTTGCCTCACCCCCCCCCCTCTACTCCACACCCTTATTTTTCTTACTCTTTCACAAAAAATTGAACATTTTCAATAACTTAGAATGAAATTTGTCAATTTCTAAGTTTGTAGAGTTTGTATTTATAGAATTGGCCAATCTACATGCAATTATTCCATCTTATTTCATAGTTTTGTTTGCATGGCGTTATTACCCATATAGGTGGGTAATAACGCCTGAGTAATAACTGGGTGTAGTACTGGGTAGGTATTACTAGGTAGTACTAGGTATTACTAGGTAGTAATAGGTAGTAATAGGTGAGTAATAACTGGGGTAATAAACCCCATATAGGTGGGTAAATAGGTGAGTAATTATTACCCCAGTGTACCTTATTAACTGCAAACAAAACTTAACTAAATTATTAACTGCCTAAGTCAAAATATTATTTTACGCAGTTTTATCTGTTTAAAAATTAAAATTACTTAACACACTATAAGAATAATTTAAATACAGTGAAATCTCTCTGTGCAACTAACTTCGAATAAATGAGTGAAACAGCGAATAACATCATTTTTAAAAATATGCGGTAGTTAACTTGTGTTATTAACGTTTGTTTTGAAACTTATATGTATATTTTTCTTTCTAATGTGAAAAAAATGATAATAACGTTAATTGTTACATTTTTTTTCAAAAATTAAAATCTAGTTTTAAACATGACGCGCATAACTCACTTTACTTCTTCACTAGACTTTTTATACTAGACAATTTTTCAATATAATTACCAGCTGAAACCAAATAAATTAAAATTGGAATCAACTGAAATTCACGTGTTAATTAAAACTTGATTCGCATATTAAAACGCAATCAGTCTGCCAAGGCAAACACCTTTAAACCAGCTTAAAAACACCTTAAGCGATTGACTCGTGATTTATCATTGTGTTTTCCTGCAATCAATGATATGAAAATATGAAGAACTAAGAGCAGGCTAACACAATGGTAAACCAATGGCAAGCGCTAAAATTGGGATTCCGGTGTTTTCATGCACATGGGTGTCATTTACCAGATTATTTCATAACTATGCAAAATTTTAGCACTTGGCGTTATTACACCAGACCACCTTATATGCCTATTATTAACGTTTGAGAGATGAGCTATTGGACACCATTAAGATTGGACATCCTGCATGTTTATATTTTATATTTCGTAAGAAGAAAACTTGTTATATCTGTACACATTGTTATTAGCATGTGAAATTTTATGTTTGTCAAACATTATCTAAATTATTAATATCTTGAACATTTTTTGCAAAACAATTGACATTCTGTTTTTCAAAAGTGACAATTTATGTTAATTTTGTTTAACCTTCTTTTACGTTTTATCCATATTTTCTAAAGTATTTTTCATTGTAATACATTAATATTTTTTAGCTTCTTGCTCCATGGATTTTCTTGTAGTTATTACAAGGACAAAATGCGAATGTATCAGAGTTTAAAAAATATTACATACAAGTAAATTAATTTATTATCATAGTGCATTATAGTTCAGCGGCTTATTATTTTGCGATCACAAAATTCTTGCTTTTACGATTGCATGCTTTAAACAAATATAAAAAAGCTGAAACTGAAATGTAGGAAAAAAACTGCTTTTTTTTATTATTTTTAAAAAAAAATCTAAAATAAGGAACCAAAATGTTTCATATCAGAACTTTGTTTCTATTCGCATTCAATAGATGGCGCTACCTGATATCAAAATTGCTAGGCAAACTGAAGCCTACGAAGCCTGGAGACTCATCACAAATTAATATAATTTTCGTTTATAGAGGTAAAATGTTGAAAAAACCCTCAAAAATTTAAAGCAACCCATTCTTTCATAACAACATCTTTTATAATTAACATTTCGTTTACTTAATAAATTACAAACAGCTCTCTTGGAAAAAAATCCACCAATGTTCAATTCAAAACAGCCGCCATCTTTGCTTTGACTGCACATGTGCGGTCGAATAACCTCTCTCCCAAATATAACATAAATGTAACCTAGGCGTCACTTTATTGTAACATATCCTTATTCTAACCATAAAACAAATGCGATTTAACTTTAACCTAACTTTAACTTAATCGTGACCTAACTGTAACCTAACGGGATATTAAATATAATCAAAGACTTACCGTAATGTAATTGCAACCTAAATGTTACCAAACCATATATTGGTTTCATGTCCATGGAAATTATTTTGTCTTATTCGGATCTGGTTATGATTCATTAGAACATTTTTGTCGGGTTCAGATTTTAGGTATTTTTTAATATTGAGTTATAATGTTCGGGTCGTATTCATGTCCATGGAAATTATTTTGCCTTGCTCGGATACAATTATGGTTCTTTGGAATATTTTTGTCGGGAACAGATTTGTTTCAATTCAGATTTCGGCTTTTTCTTCAAATGGAATTTTTCGGTTCGGGTTTTCTTGCGTGTTCACGGAAATTATGCTGCCTTGTTCGAATAAGAACATGCTTCACTGGAATATTTTTTTTCAAGTTCAGATTTGGTTCAGTTCAGATTTCGTGATTTTTTTCAAAGAATTTTTTTTGGTTCAGATTCGGTTCAGGTGAATGGAAATTTTTTGTCTTATTCAGATCCGGTTACGATTCTTTGGAATATTTTTTACCAGGTTCCGATTTGGTTCGATTCAAATTTCAGGTATTTTTTCAAATAGAATGTTTAGGTCGGATCTCGTTCATGTCCACGGAAATTATTTTGTCATACTCGAATCCAGTTATGATTCTTTCGAATATTTTCGTCGAATTTAGATGTGGTTTGGGTCAAATTTCAGTTTTTTTCAAATCGAATTTTTTAGGTTCGAGTTGGGTTTATGTCCATAGAAATTTTTTCGTCTTGCTTGGATTGGGTTATAGTTCTTTGGAATATTTTTGTCAGGTCCAGATTTGGTGCAATTCAGATTTCGAGTTTTATCTTCAAATATAACTGTTGAGTTCGGGTCTTCTTGCATGTTCACGGAAATAATTCTGTCTTGTTCGAATAAGGACATGCTTCACTGGAATATTTCTGCCAAGTTCAGATTTCGTTCAGTTCGCGATTTTTTCAAAGAAATTTTTTGGGTTCGGATTGTGTTCATGTCGATGGAAAAATTTTGTCATGTTTGGATCCGGTTGCGTTTGTTTGAAATAATTTTGTCAGATTCAGATTTGGTTCGATTCAAATTTCAGGTATTTTTTGAATGGGAGTTTTAGGTTCGTATCGGGTTCATGTCCACGGAAATTATTTTGACTTACTCGAATCCGGTTATGGTTCTTTCGGATACTTTGGTCAGATATAGATGTGGTTTGGTTTTTTAGGTTTGAGTCAGGTTATGACCATGGAAAGTATTTTGTCTTGCTGGGATCCGGTAATAGTTCTCTGGAATATTTTTATCGGTTTCAGATTTCGTTCGAGTCGTATTTCGGGTTTTTTTTAAAGAAAATATTTAGGTTCGGGCCAGATTTCATGCCCACGAAAATTATTTTTCCTTGTTTGAATCGGGTTATGCTTCACTTGAACATTTTTGCGGGATTCAGATTTGGTCCGGGTCAGTTATCAAATCCATAGTTTTTCCCAAACAGAATTTTTAGGTCAGGGTCGGGTTTATACTCACGGAAATGTTGTGTATCAGGGATCGGAGTGTGGTCTGTTTTTTTTCTTGTTGGAATCGTGTTATGTTTAAATTAGTCTAAACATTAAGGTTATAATCAGTTTTGCTACTATTCTTTTTATGGCTATTTCTGATAGATAATTTACTTAGATATTTGATAATTTATTATGGTGAATGAATCGTTTGCGGATACAAACAATTGTACGCCAAACAGCTATTTTATTTTTGTTTAAAAAAAATTAAAGCCATATTACAATTTTAAATTGAATAGAACACATTTAAATTTAATCAATAATTAAAAAAATAAACTCATAGAAAAGTGTTGTGTAATGTTTTTTTACTGCAACACTGCTAATGACTCATACATTCTAATGCTCGAAATGCCAAAAATATGCGTACAACCATATAGTAAAAAGAAATTAATAGAGTGGCAGTACAATGTCTTGGGGTGATGCAAAAAATGTAACTCTAAAATCCGCGACATTAAGTCCAAATAAGCACCAACAAAACCATGCGCTTTGAAAATCCGATCAATTCAAACCGGTTTAAACCAGTATTTCTTTGTTTTTGTTTTTTACCTTTTAAACTGTTATTGAATAGATGACTAAAATTTCGTTTAAAAAATAACGTTTTGTGCCATTATTGCCTGTAATACACGATCAGAATCCATGAAAGATACAATTAGATCAATCATAGGCAAGAATTATTTGATTATTTTTTTCATATGACTTTGAAATATCAATATAGAAGCATCATTAAGACTTTGCTTGAAAAATTAACATTCTTTCGTTAATGTCTTAAAATCGTCTGCACTCTGAAATCTAGATTTTAGATTAATATTATTATTTAAGTGTTCATGCATGATTTTAAAAGAATCTTTTCATCACTATATTTTATATATTCACATGGAATTATAAATATGTTGTTAAATCATAAACATTTTTCATCTACATTATAAAGTATTAAAAATTTCTGAAAAAAAAAGAGAAAACTTTTAGTAATACAATTTTTTACTTCAAATCATATGCTTTCAATATTTTATTTTATTTTGTTTTGACATTTACTTATTTTTAATTTTCCAATTTCAATTATTTTAAAAACAAACATTTATTTTAATAAATAATATAGTAGAAAAAAAAAACATTTAAAAAAATTACGATTTCTTCGTAAAATATGCTTCAGCTGTAATTCATTTCTTCCAATCCGTCTTATTAATACAAAATTCCTTTCTCATGCTTTATTTTGAGACATTAAAATTTCAGCGATAAATGGTTTCCTCTTGCAAACCTTTCTTTTTTTCGGTTTACTTCGCCACCACCTATCTTTTTCCTCCATGGCATACAGTAGCTGTGATAAAAAAAAAATCCTCATTTAAACTGACAGTTTGCCAGTCTATGAATTTTAAAGGTCAGTCTCAGTTTTTAAAATTATTTCTGCGAAAATTTTATGCAACCAACCAACCATAAGAGAATAAAAAGGAAAAAAGCTAAAAAAAGCGATTTTTTATGAGAGTGAGGCTTGGAATTTAATTAATTACTCAGTTAATAAATAGAATTTTGAAATTCTGAGCGTCAGGTGCATCAGGAAAGATATTGGGCTACTCTCAGAAAAATTTTGAGCTTCGTACGTACCGTAGTTTTCGCTAACTATCGCAGACACACACGCACACACACAGAGCGATTTCTTATTTTATTAATATAGATTTAATACTTATGAATTAATTCCGTATAACTATTAACAACAAGAAAAAAACTAAATTTTACAATAGCTAAGAATACTCATTTTTAAATTTCAATTCTTCAAATTTAGATTTTTCTTCTACATGTATTAAATAAGTGCTATATAAAAACTATGTAAATAAAGAATAAAATATAAATATATATCTTCCTTAATCCGATATTGCCTAGACAAAAAGAATAGTATTATTGAAGAAACATAAAAATGTATTTTCCCTTAAAGCAATCATGAGATTTGTGATTTTTTTTCTATCGATTTTAAATCTGATTACGACCTTTGGCTAAATGGCAATTTTTTTCCCTGCAGTATTCGAAATGAAAAAATAAATAAAATAAATAAAAATAGAAACAATGTTTATGAGATCAGTAGTATGACTGAAAAAGTAACCAATTTAATTTATCATTTGTGACTTTTAGAGAAAAACTTGGTAAGTATTTTTCACATAAAAATGAAATTACATTTTCTATTGTTGCTGCTGTTGTTGACACACACATTACATTTTCAAATAGATTGTAAACAGAATAAAGCACTGAAAAATATAATAACTGACCTGTCCAAGGTTGTCTGTGAATGTGTTCAAAAAATCAAAAAAGTATGAAAAAAATATAAAAAAATGACAAAATTTAATCAAACTCAGGGTCAAACTAAAATTTTCAATCTTTCTACCACAATTTTAAAACGACAATATTTATTGCAGTTTCAATGTAGTTGTTAAAGAAAGTGACTGGAGGATTTAAAATACTGATAGAAAAAAATCGAAAATTTTACGGATGCTGCGACCCCTGCAAACGAATGCAGCTGATAAAGTACAGAATTGCAAAAAAGCAGGGTAAATTTTATTTATTATTTATTTTTTGCTGAAATATAGAGTTTTTTGAAAAAAAAATGTAGTATACTATAAAATGTTTGTTTTGAAGTGTATTTAATTACTTTTAAAGTCAGTGAATGGACTTACAATTTAATTATTTTTTAAAAAACCACGACATTTATATTGAAATATATGATACATGGAGGCGCTAGTTATTTGTAGCCAGAAATTTATGATATAATTTCATTTTCTAAAGAAAAAATTAATTTACAGATATTATGTATAATTCGATAGAAAGTGTATTTTAGAGCATTTTGAGGACTTTTTCTGTTCATTTGAGCCATTTAAATTTATATTATTTTTTGAAAATGCTATCAGCCAGCACTGACATTTTAAAAGCAACCACAATATCATTTTTTTATGACTTATGGCTTCCATTGATACAAAAACCGTAGCATAAAATTCTGTTGCAACCCAATCTTTTTAATTTCCGAATTTAAGGAAAATAAGAAAATTGCTTTACACGTTTGCATCTTAAATGTAGCAGCAATTTTAAATTTAAATTTTTTATCTTTATGAAATCTATACATATCTTGATTAAAAACGTTTTAGGAGAATTTTCGTTTATTTCAGTTTTTTAATTTTTAAATTACTTTTTAAAATGTTATTAAAGTGCATCTACATATTATATGCAACGACCATATCAGATATCTAGTTTAGAGCCCCCTCGGCCTTCAGTATAGTAGAAATAGACTCTTACTGATAATAGCATTAATATAACCGATATTAGGGCTTGGGACAGAAAATAGCAGCGTCACTTTATTACCATTTAAACGTTTCCATGCTATTTTCGGATAATACTCTTATCTACTATTACACATTCCTAAAAACAAATAAGTAAACATTACTTCTTTATAGCTTTAATGAATATATAATAAAATTCGAAATTCAAAATTATAAATGCAAATTTCATTGCAAAGAACAATAAAAATATAGTATTAAAACATTGTATATGCAACAAAAAATAACAATGAAAAATAATAATATATGGTACTTGAATTCTAACTATATATCGTTTATTGCATAAAAAATACAAATAAATTTTATTTCCAGCTAAATATTAAGGATTTTCAAACAAACATAGCCTTACTAAGACATTATATATACATAAATATTTCAAATATAGTATTATTTTTTTTTTAATTTAATTTTATTCTTAATTAAAGCCATAAAACTTATACTATCCCAGTAGCCAAATAATATTGGACCAATATTGGCTACATCTTGGAGCAATATTGGCATATTGCCACAATACTGGAATGAAATATTGCTCCAATATTGTGGTGTTTACATTTTTACTTTATTTAGCCAATAATTGCAGTCAATATTATGCCAATAAAGGGGTTTCATTGGAAATACTGCCAATAAAACGCCAATATTGGTTAAATATTGAGGTTTCTTTGAAAATATTTCAAACGTAACTCCAACATCTGTACAATATTGGGAATGCATTGGAAATATTTCCAATGTAATGCGACATTTGTACAATATTGGGAATTCATTTGAAATATTTCCAAAGAAATGCCAATATATCATCAATATTGCCGTTTTATTAGCAATATTTCCAATAAATGAAATATTGGCGTATCGTTGGACCAATATTGGTTTGCTACTAGGGTAAGTATAAACTGGCTTTTAATGAATTATCACTCGTTACTTGTTTATAAAAATATTTTGTACTTAATTAAATATATTTGTAGCATTGTGCAACATGTCTGTATATGTACACATGAAAAAACTATTGAGTTATACATGTTGAAGCTCTGACTCTAAGTCACCAAAATATTAAAAGCAATTTTTAAAGATAAAATAGTTGGCATGTCATAAAACGACCTACATAATACACTAAATCCAAGAGTCAGATGTGTTGGGAGGCCTACCAAATGCCTTAAATACTCACATACCACGCCCATCATTTAAACCAATGAAAACACACTTCTACGCCTTAAATGTTCAATACTGGATGTCCTTTCAACTTTTAGTAGCGCCCTGTATTTTACTTTCTCCTACGCAACGTACGTTAGTTCATTCTCAATTGCAATTTTATATTCAGAAAGATTTTCCTAAACCTCATTTGGCAATAAATTTGATACTGCTGATCAATTTATAACAGATTGCAGGTTCTCATTAAGAACAGTTATAATTAAATTTCTAAGCTAATGCATTTCTCTGATTAATGCTGTACACAAGAAACAATTCAGAATGTAATATCGGACATATAATCTCCAAGCATATCGAAGCGAAAATTGCAGTATAATTATAATTTCAACATATTAGAAATATCTCTTCTATTATGCAAATCTCTACTCAATAAGAAAAAAAAATTAGAACATTTGGTAGTATGTTTATTTTATGTTTATTTTTAATTACACAATTAAGCACAAAAATAATTTAAAAAAATCTAAGTATTTTTTTTCTATTATATGTTTATATAATTGACTTTTATAAATAAATGTTGATAATATAATAAATACATAAAAAACGTATTTCACTAAGTAAATATACAGTGCTCAGCAAAAGTTCAGACTCTTGTGTTTTTTACCCTTTAAATAAAAAATACGGACACTTGAGTTTTATAAATGTCTGTACTTATTTTTAAATATATTTTAAATAATGTAGAATAAAAATAATGGTTATAATATAAGATAATATTTAATTTAATTGAAAAAAGTAAAATTTGTATATTGCAAAAGTTTAGCCACTTTTTTGGTTTTTTGCCAACTGTTCATGGAAAAATGCAAATTTCTAAGTTATGATGAAACAGGTCTGAAGTATTTAAGTATGAGTCGATATAGCATCAGTTAATGAAGATGTCGCGATCTAAAAATATTCATTTAGATGAAATAATTGAAGTAGGAAAGCAGAAATGGAAAGGGAAGACTATTGCAGAAATTTAAACAGCTTTGAATCGTCCAAAGTGGTGTGTCTATGAAGTATAGTCCAAGGATGACACTTTCAAAACAAATTATAAATCTAAAAGACCTTGTGTGACAAGAAAATGAGATGACAAAAAATCCATAAACTGGCATTTATACGACTGATGATTGCTAATGACAGTAAAAGTAAGGGAGGACTTTCTGTGTCGATGGACATGATTCATAGATGAATTAAAGAAATGGGTTAATCAACTTACATGGAAATGATAAAACAATCAGCTTTAAAATCCAGCTACAAATTGACGCGGATGTAATGAACTTTCAAACATACGTCATATGGACCCAAATTTTACTCTATGACATTCATTAACGAAAAAAAAAGTGGAATTTGAATGTTTCAAACGCGTGGGCATGCTATTAGCCAGACTTGCGTAAAGAACCTGGGACATTCTTAAGTCGACAACAAGGAGGTGACTTTTTAATGATTTGGCACTCACTTTGCTTTAATACTCGAGTATCTCTGGAGTTATTCAATGGTTGCCAAACAACACAAAACTATGTACATTCGTGGAAGGACAATATTTAGTCATTTAGCGAACATTTAGCTGGTCCAAAGTGTGGATTTTAGCAAGCTAATGCTTCTTTTCATGTTGCATACAAAACTACTAATACTACTGAAAATACTACTGATCTCAACTGGCCGGCGTGTAGCTCTGATCTGGTCCCAGTCGAAAACCTTTGTAACATAATATGTCGTAAGGTTTATGTAAATATTTGCTATACTTTTCTGTTAATAAGCTTCGAGCTGCTGTTGAACATGTTTGATACAAAATAGGCCCCTAAGTGACACAGCATTTAGTTTCTTCGATGAAAAGTCACATTTTTACGCTAATTGCCTACAAAGTGGATGCAACTCGATTTTAATTTGTAGTTATTCTTCCGTAAATATACAAATTGTCTATACTTTTGCCACAATGTTTATTTCGTTTTTTTGTCAATATACCGGATGGTTATAAAATAAGTATCCCTATTTGGAGCTGTCTGTAGCTTGAAGGAATAACCCGAATGAAGCCAAAATTTGTATACATACTATTTGAGAAGGGGAAAGAAGGCTGGAACAATAAAAAAATAATTGCAATAATCGCCGACAAATGGGGCTTTTGTGTTTGAAGTGTAATGTGCAATATAAGAACAGAGAATCAAGGCACAAAACCGGATGGCATACTTAATTTATTGGAAATTTTCACAGTGAATGGGGTTAAGATTTCACATGGCGGTGCCGATCAATTTCAGGTTCCACATGACCATTGTGCTGTAAGACACAATCCAGGCGGTGGGTGACGTGATCAACTGCGGAATGCAACGCATCAGGAGTGATGTTTTGCACATCACTCCATGTGCAAAATGTCGCATATGCGATGTTTTAAGTCATTGAGGTTTGCGACAATTCCACGGTACACAAGACTTTAATTGCCCCCAAAGCTAAAAATCACATGGCGTCAGATCAGGAGATGAAGAAGACCACGTCATACGAAAATGCCGGCTTATTACTCTATCATCTGTGAAATTTTAATGTAAGAATTGTTGTACTGCTCGCCCAATATGGGGCGGGGCTCCATCTTGCATAAAAATGGTTTCAAACAGGCACTGTTTTTGCTGCAGTTGAGGAGCTACAAGATTGTAACATGCGCAGGTATCTATGTGCAGTAACCGAACAAGTTACAGGGCCTGTTGGTCGTAACTCCTAAAAAAATGGCAGAAATGACCACGTTTTGATTTTACTAATGATTACAACGGCATTTGGTCAGACAGGACCCGTAGCGCCATCTGTTGCCGATTATTGTAACTATCTTTTTTATTGTTCCATTCTTCTTCCCCTTCTTAAATAGTATGTATACCGATTTTGATTTCATTCGGGTTATTCCTTCAAGCTACACACAGCTCCAAATAGGGATACTTATTTTATAACCACCCTGTACATTATGCAAAGTGTAAAGTTTAAAATTTATTGTTTGTGAATAAAGGATAAGTCACAAGTAATGGGTTACAGATGAATTACAAAAATTCGGTACATATTTCTGAATATAGAAGCGTAATCGATCATTGTCTAAACTTTTGCTGAGCACTGTATATTGTATTTTTAAAATTTCTTACATGCTATAACTAAAACAATTATTGATAATAAAGTATTCAAAACATTTGTTTTATTCGATAAATCAAAAACAACATGTAAAGCTCTCTTTTGAAGATTTTAAAAGTAGCAAAAAATCCGTTATTATAGTTATAGATTCTCAAATTAAGAATATATATATATATATATATATATATACGTTTGTTTATTTTAATGTTAACTTAAATACGACTTGAAAAATAGTTTTCACTTTTTTAACTTCATTTTTGTTTACTTTTAACTACTTTTCTTTCTTTCAAATTTCAGATTTATTTATAAACATTTGATTAAATTAAGTAATTATAAATATATAGAAAATTATGTTGTTTATGTTGTGTACATTAACAATGTTTATTTACAAATCATTATATATTTTTAGGCTGTACTTATAAAATTAATACTAAATTATATTGAATATTATTCCTCAGATTTGAAACGATTTAGAACAGTGATTTCCTACATGTCCATATGCCTTAAAGAGAGGGGAGGATGAGTGGTATTAGAGTTTTAGAGGACCAACTTTAAATTTCTTTAGAATTTTAAGAACAAAATTTTAAAATAATTTTTATTTATTGAGTTAAAATTTTGAAATATTTTGTGATGATTGACCATATTATATGTAAACAAAATCACATGACAAAATTACTAATAATTTCTTTTAAAAAAATTAAAATTTTATGTTCATAAAAAAGTCGGGTAATTTAAAATCATTATAACTGCAGATTATTTTTAGAATTTCTTTTTGTTTCTTTCTTTTTTTTTCTTTTTTTTTCATTTAAATAAAGACAAATATATAAGCTTTAATTTTGATTCACTGTTTTTAAGAATGTTAATTTAAATAAAAACAAAAAAATATTTCCGCTAAAAGTTTGAAAAATATAATGTAATTTTTATATAAAAACTCGTATTTCCAAAATTAAATATTATTTTTAATTTCCTGCACCAAAATTAAAGGAAATTAATTGAAAAAGACTGCAACAAATCATTACTAACAATGTTCAAGTTTGAACCCTTTACCTTTAACGATTCTTGAATTATAACAGTTTAAACAGAAGAAATGGTAAAAAAAAAACCCAACCTAAAAAAAAACACATTTTCCCAAGAAGTTGTTTCCATAACAACCATTGCTTCAAAGTTCAATTTTAAAAACACACCAGGATGAAAAAAAAAATTTCCTGTTCCAATTAAAATAGAAACATGATATAAACGTACTTTTAAGAAGAAGAAGGAAAAAAAACAAAATAAATTTTTTTGCACTAATTTTTTTTAGAAAATTTGAATTTTATGTATCCCGAACTTCCTTAAATATTCCGTTTTTTTTTTTGTTTATTTTTTTTTTCCGGAAAGTTCAATAAGGAAGAGCGAAAGAGGTTTTTTTTTCCTCGCTGCGACTTTATAATTGAGATACATGTATGACATTAAATCCTTTAAATGTTCGGTTTTCTTTTATTTGTGTCATTACAGTGCATGTGTGAAGGATACTAATTTTCTTTAAAGATTCTTAAACCTTTTAGCTTTAATGATTCTTGAATTATAACAATTTAAACAGGCGAAATGTTCAAAAACCCAACACGAAGATAAAAGCATTTTCACTAGAAGTTGTTTTTATAGAAACCTTTACTTGAAACCAAAATTTTTTAAATATATCAAATTCAATATATATATATATATCACGTTCCAATTCAATTACAAATATTATATAAACTTCAGTCTAAGAAGAAAACAAAAACAACAACAAAAATAATACACTATTTTTTTTTTTTTGAAAAGATTTTGTATCCCGGACCTCCTTAAATATTCCGATAAAAGTTATTTGGGGAGTTCAATAAGGAATAGTGGAAAAGGGTTGTTTTCCTCTCTGCGACTTTATAATTCATATACATGTATGACATTAAAGCCTTTAAGTTTTTGGTTTTCTTTTATTTATTTCATGTCGGTGGATGTTGTGAGGCCTTTAATTTACATTAATGATTCTTGAACCATTTATCTTTAACGATTCTTGAATTATAACAATTTAGACAGGCGAAATGGTGAAAAAAAAACAACAACATGAAGAAAGACGTATATTTACAAGAAGTTGTTTGCAAATTCCAACCGTTACTTGAAAGATTTTTCTTAATACATCAAAATGAAAATATATATATATATATATATCATGTTCCAATTAAAATTGAATCATGATATAAACGTCATTTTAATGAAAAAAACTTTTATACACTAAATAAATTTTTATGGATATATTTTTTACAAAATATGAATTTTATGTATCTCAGACTTCCTTAAATATCCCGTTAGAATTTTTTTTTCGGGGAGTTCAATAAGGAAAGCGGAATTGAGAATCTCTCTGATTTCAAAACTTTGATACATGTATGACATTAAAATCTTTAAATGTTAGGGTTTCTTTTATTTCTTTAATGTGAGTGGATGTTGAGAGACCTCAAATTACAGCTTTAATTGCGATTTCTCTGTCGAGAACAACACAGAATTGTTTTTTATTGTAAATGCATATCAATTTTATTATGTTCAAAAGAGTGTAACACCGTTAAAACGCACTAGAAACTATTTTTCCCATTGGCCGCAATGTATCGGAATATTTTTGATTGTTGATGTAACTTAACTATTCATCCGATTTTCATAAAATTTGAAATGACTTGACAGTATTATATTTCAATTACATACTTTACATTTCAGATGTTTTGGTTGAGTAATTAATGCTCTGTTATATGCTGACAGATTGATGGATATGCAGACGGATAGACAAACGGACAAATTGAACGATGAATATAGGTGCTATCTATTTACATAATTAAGAATTCACCTCAAAATACAAAAAAAAAAAATAATATTAAGGCTCTATTATGCTTTCACTTTGTGAATAGATTTCATTTTGTATGTAAAAGGAGACATAATTTAAAGATTAAGGGGTGTGCGAGGACACAGTTATGTTAAACATTCTTTGGCGAAGCGTGTCGAATAAAATTTCATGAACCACTTATCTAAAAGATCTGTAACACTCAATTAGACTGTAAAAATATGTATACTATTAAAAAATAGTTTAAAAATATACTTTAACAATGAAGTGATTATATTAATCAATTCCTATTTAAAATTTTGTACGTATATAGCGTGTTCATTATTGCACAGTAAAGTAATTTTATATTCAGAGACAATAATTTTTACACAAAGTTTTCAGAGTGTGAAAAAAACGGAGAAAAATGGTTTTATTTGAATTGTGCTTTAAATTACATGGAAATATACATGTCTATATTTCAATTTCTACATAATACCACTAAAGCTATCTAATGAATATTGCATTTTTACTTTTTGATTTTCAAATACTCCTTTTGTAATTCAGATTTAAAAACAAAAAGTTGTGAAAAATAAAACACTTAGATATATGTGTTTATTTTATAAATAATAAATCTTTATTAAGTAAACAGTGCAAAATATGTAAAATTATAGTATTTTTACAGGATTAAAACTTTCAATAATTTTCATTTCAGATTTTATGTAAATCAAAATGACTTGAAATTTTAGGTATAGGTATAAGTGTAAATACATCATATGTAAAGGTTGGTAAATCCATGATATTAAATTAAAAACTTCTTTCCAATAACTCTTAAAAAATAATTTTATGTATTCTTCTTAATAGTAAGGAAATTGTCAGTTGGTTAATACGAGAAATATTTTCACCCTTCATTTTTAACCCTTTCCTCATAGCATTCATGGTCACAGTGACGTCACTGTGACCATGTGACTGTCACTGTGACCATGTTGACCGTCACTGTGACCGTACACATTAATTTTTTTTTCAAATAGTAAAACGTGCTATCGTAAGTATATGTGTTTGTACTGGAATATTATTTTTTTTATTTTTTAATAAATGTTTTTATTTATTGCTGTGACGAATATTCAAATACTTTAAGTAATTTTAAGATTTTTCTCCTTTCTCCTAAAATTCTATTTTCAGATATTCATATAAAAAATATCTAGAAGTTATTTGTTACAAAGATGGGACATAGATTTACAAGTTAAAAACATCCCAGTTTACGACTGTCTCTTATTTATGCGGATAATATAAACTTATGTTCCAAATTAGATAAGTAATGATAAAATAATAAAATCATAACACACGCCATTTTCTTTTTCCTGAAACAGTCATACGATTTTTTGTAAAAAATTGCGCTCTCCGCCCTTAAATGTAATTATAGATTTCGGGATCATCATAATGTTTATTGCATTAGATTTGATGAAGAACACAGAAACACTAAGAGAAAAAAATGATTTGCAAACAATGTCAGCAAAAGAAAAGCAATTAAACGAACGAAAAAATCTCATCGCTCATTATCACATCTTTTTTTTTCAATGAATTTTTTTGCGAGCCTTTATCGCATAGAACACGAAAAATAGCTTTTAAAAGCTATGGCATAGGATTGAGATTAAGAAAATAATTTAAAATGTAGGAATATTTATTATTATTTACAAAAATGTTTTTTTTTGTATTTTTCATTGATGACTATATTTTTTTAATTGAATTTATTATTTATTATAAAGTCTGATTTCTTATAAATTTGACTTACCGAAATTTCGCGTATCAAACAATTCTTTTTGGACCCAGAAATCTTATTTAATGATTGAAGACAAATATTTACGACGATCTAAGTAGTTATATATATATATTTTTTTTTTAATTCTGTTTCGAAAAAGAATTGTTTGACATGCGGCTTATACACCCGAAATTGCGGTTTTGACAATGCAATATACTGAAGAAAAAATTGTGTTTGTAAAGATATGTAGAAGCTAAATTCGAATACTTCTCACAATTCCGAATAATACATATCCCCATTTCAATATTAATATTTTACATAAAAAGAAAAAGAGAACGTTCTTTATTATTTATAGCAATGAAAATATTTAAAAGTTAGATAATATGTATATTAATATATTATATTTATTAAATCCAAAACACGATTTTTTTTTTTTTTGAAAATGAAATACAAAAATGAAATTCGAACTTTTTACTGTCAAAGCTACTATTTGTTTACTATATTTGAACGAAAACATCTTTGTAATGTCATGTATTTTTTCTATATCTTAGAACATTTTTTTCTATGAATACTCTGAACAAGTTATCTATTAAAATTGTATTATTCTATAAATAATGAAAACAGTGGCAAAAAAAGCCAACTCTTTTGAACTTTCAGACCTTCAGATTTCCTTTTGAACTTTGACAAAAATAAACGCATTACCCTTCTAAAAATACTTGAACTTGCCTTAAAAGGAAATCTTGGCTATATATCTGAGATTGAATAGAAGACACGAGAAAAAGCACACGAAGACATAGAAAAAAAACTGTTTCAGAAAATAGTAAATGAAGACTGATGATTGTTTCGATTCAATTTCGATACAACAGTATTGATGAATCGCTTTCTATTTATAAACATAGAAATTAATGTTTCAAAAATAGGAATAGAAAATAGCTTAAATATATTTTGGTCGGAATTTGTCCAATGGGAGAGGATGTTATAAGATGATAAATTGAAGTTAAAACACAATCTTTTGATTCTTGCATTTTATAATTTTTTGTAATTCATTTATAAATTATTAAGTATAAAATGTAAATGAATTAAATTATCTGATGTCAGTCTCAACATTATCAGAAACATACTTGTTCCTGAATTTTGTTTAAATTTTGATACTTTAAACAAATTATTTTTAAAAATATCATATATTTCTATAAATAATGAAAACAATGGCGGGAAAACTGAACTCTGTTGAACTTTTTAACCTAAATAAACGATTTCCCCTTCTAAATAAAATGCTTGAACTTGCCCTAAAAGAAATTGTTCGCTCTATTTCTGAGATTACATAGCTCACACCACAAAAAAATCTCTCTGAAAATAGTAAATGAAGACTGATGATTGTTTCGATTCAATTTCGAGACAACAGTTTTGATCAATCGCCTTCCATTTCAAAACAAAGAAACTGGTGTTTTAAAAATATGAATGAAAAATAATTTAAACAAGCTGTGTTTGAAATCCATTCACTGGAAGAGAACGTTCTAAGATGATAAATCTATATAGTAATCTTTTATTTCGTGCTTTAATATTGTTTTATAATTCCATTCTAAATTATTAAGGATCGGATGCAAATGAATTAAATTACCTCATGTAAGTTTGAAGTTTATCAAGAAAATATGTAACCTATGTCTTCCAGATTTTTTTTTTAATTTACATACATTGAACAAATTATTTTTGAGACTATTATTTGTATAAATAATAAAAATATTGGGTGAAAAACTGAACTATGTCGATTTTTCAAACACAAATAAAGGTTTTTTCCTTCTAAATAAAATACTTGCAGTTGCCTTAAAAGGAAATTTTTGCTGTATTTCTGAGATTGAATATCTATCGCAACAAAAAGATTCTCTCTGAAAATAGTAAATGAAGACTGGTGATTGTTTCGATACAATCTCCAGACAACAGTATTGATCAATCGCCTTGCATTACAAAACAGAGGAATTGATTTTTCAAAAATCGGAATATAAAAGAACATAAATGTATTTTGTTGGACTTCATCCAATGGAAGAAAACAGTCTAAGACGATAAATCGAAGTAAACACAACATCTTTTTATTTGTAATTTTACAACGTT
The DNA here is from genome assembly GCA_964019185.1 of Maratus speculifer. Lineage (NCBI taxonomy): Eukaryota > Metazoa > Arthropoda > Arachnida > Araneae > Salticidae > Maratus > Maratus speculifer. Next base: position 441,210,270 of record OZ025291.1, on the reverse strand, counting down.
TTATAATTCCACTGTAAATTAATAAGAATCGAATATAAATAAATTACATTACATGACGCAACTTTTAATTTTATCCGGGACATGTGTGTTACTGAAGTTTTTTTTTTTTTTTTTTTTTTTTTTTTTTTTTTTTTTTTTTTTTTAATTTGGATACTTTGAACAAATTATTTTAAATAATATTATATATTTTTATAAATAATGAAAATTGGCGAAAAAATTGAACTCTGTTGAACTTTCAAACAGAAATAAAATGTCCTTACCAAATAAAATATTTGAACTTTCCTTCAAATAAACTGTTGGCTCTCAGATTAAATATATCACACGACAGACAAACTCGTTCTGAAAATTGTAAATGAAGACTGATAATTGTTTCGACTAAATTTCGATACAACTGTATTAATGAATCGTCTTCCATTCAAAACAAAGAAACTGATATTTCAAAAATTAGGAATAGAAAGAAACTTAAATCTATTTATGTTGGAATTCATCCAAGCGAAAGAAAACGTCCTAAGACGACAAACTGCAGTTAACACACGATCTTTTGTTTCGTACGTTTTATGACTTTTTTATGACTTTAATGTAAATTATATAGAATTTTAAATGAATGAATTTACCTGATGTATGCTCGGACTTTGTAACTATGTTTTAGATTAATCGGGCCCCAAAACTGTCATAAGAACTTGTTATATTGCAAATATTAGTTTTTATAATAAGCATATGTAAATTAGATACAAAACTTCGATGTTGAAATGAATTGTTTTTATATATTTAATGATAATAAATTATTTTTTCTTTTCGTTATGCTACTTTAAATGAAATTACTGGAAAGCAAGTATTTTTAATATTTGTATATTAAATGAACTGTGTCAAAAGGCACTTTTTTTAAAAAATATGCATTCTACAAAAAGATATAAAGTTGTATATTTTAAATAAAATGAATATAATATAGATATGGTAAGGAAACAATATTTCAAAATTTGTCATTTGATGACGGCTGACGTAAAAGTATACCTTATCTCATAGGATACATTAATTAATTTTCATGAAGAATGAACTAACAGATATTTCATTAAAATGTCTAATTTGGGTGTTTTGAAAATTTAATTAGATTAATATTAGATTTAAAGACTGGTGAACAAATATGCATTTATAAATAAAAATTTAAACGGATTTAAATTTAAGCATTTTTCTTTTTCTTAATTATTTCTCAGCATTAAAAAAGGTATGCTTTTTAAAGTATGTATATTACAGAATTTTATTTTTTTTCACAAAGATTAATTTTTATACTATATTAATTTCCTTATAAAAATATTCCGTCTTAGTTCTACTTATTAATTTAAAATCTTGTTAGTCTAGATCTAATCTATTAATCTTTATGGTAACGATGTAAATTCTTAATTCGCCTTAAAAAAACATTTATTCCAATATGCGTAAGTTTAAAAAGATGTCTCTAATTTTTTCCCTCCTTCAACATTTGATTTTTATGCCTATCAATAAATTCATTTCTTTTCTTTTTCTCTTAAAATTAATCGTCTGTAAAAATATCGTCTGCCTAATATATTCGAAATTTTGGGTGATTATAAATTAGTTAAATAATATTTAAAAAAAATAAAATTATCGTCTGAATGGAATAAAAATTTCGCCGTTGGACATGAATTATGTTTACAGGGAAAAATGATGATTAGAGAGTAGAGAATTTTCTAGAACTTTGTTTTTAGATTTAAGAAGGAAGCCTGGGGTGATGAGAGAGATTCTTTGCTTTTTCTCGATGAGTACGTTAAAAATGTATTGCTGAAGTAAAGACGGAATATTATATTTTTGATGTTTCGGTTCAAAACGGCTTGCAAAGGGAACATTTCCCTCTCTTATGACTACAGTTTAATAAACTAACTTGCAGCAGCCAATGTGTAACTTAATGAATCTTCTACATTTATTTATTTTGTTTTTTCCCTCGCTTGCCACGACTGTGTGTTTAAAAAAAAAGAATCAGTGAAGATAATTCGAGTTTCTCCTTAAAACGTCACATCCAATATAAAAGTCAACATGATGTTAATTTAAGTGACGAGAGCTAATGCCTGTGCTAATGCCTGTGCTAATGCCTGTTTCGGATTTTGAAAGAAATCTACTATGGAACGAAGTGATGATAAACCTATTGATCGCCGAAAAATTTCCCCGCCATTGTTGAGAGTGTTATTAAGCAAGAATTGCCATTATCTCTTGATTCCTCGAGTGACTATAACATAGGAGATTTTAATGTTAAATAGCTTTTTGTGCGTGTGGTTTGAAAGATTTTTTCGAAATATCTCGTGAATTCCTGATGCCTGATATTCCACCTTTTTGCTGTTTATGCGTAATTGATGACTCAAGATAATCATGGTCATAATGACAAATTTTTGAAAATTAACGATTTGAAAGTGGTGAGTGTGCGAAAGGTATTCGGTGAAGAATTTAATGAAGATTACGATAACGAAATCGTACGATAACGAAGTTTTAAAAATATTCAGATCTTGCTGATATGGTAGAGCGTACTTCGGATACAGTATAGTAGTCGAAATCTTTGTGTTTCTGTAAATATACAGGAAGTAATTTTTATTACACCTCAGCAACGTATATCTTATTCATAAAATGTGAAATAGCTGAATATAATTAAAACACGTCTCAAACAATGTTTCCCCGTATAGCATTATGTAGTGGAATACTTTTGTGTGGCCCTGTAATTTAATAATAAAAATTCTTTGCATCACAGATTGTACAAAATGCATATTTTAGTATATATTTCATAGATTCATGCCATTTCTATTATGTTCGAATAGGTGTAACATCATTAAGGGGTCTCAGGAGTCTTACTTTTTAACTGGTAGTGCAACTTAGCAACATGTCACATTTGATTTTTTTTCTCAGTCCCTATAAAACATAAATGCATAAAATTTTTAATATAGACAACTTAATATCTCTTCTATTAAAAATAATTTTTTTAATATTCTACATTGAAATTCTACTCTATTCTTTTAAAGTTTAATTTTGATTAAAAAAAATTAGACTTATATCCATTGCGCGCAGGATTTTAGCAAAACTATTAGTTCAAGAACCACTAAAATAGTTGATAAGGCTGAAAAGTCTTGTATCTTGAACTTATACCTCATTTTAAAGCAATATATGCATTTATTTATTTAAAATTTAAATTTAAATTGAAAAAATTGAAAAAAAAATCATTTTTTATTAAAAAAATTGCCAATTATCAATAATCAATGTAATTAAAATTCTAAATTTGAGGTATAAGTTGTTCTTAAACTTAAAATGAAGATATTTACCAAGTTTCATACAAATTGCTTTATTATTTTTTGAGAAATGTTGCGCGCAGTCAAAGAACAATTTAAATTTTAAATCAAAATTAAATATAAAAAATATATGATAAAAATTTAATATAGAATGTTAAAAAAATTATTTTAAATAGAAGAGATATTAAGTTGTTTATATAAAAAGTTTTATGCATTTAAGTTTAATAGGGACTGAGAAAAAAAATCAAATGTATATGTTGCTAAATCGCACTACCAGGGAAAAAGTAAGACTCCTGAGACCCCTTAAAATGCATTTGAAACTTTTTTCCCCATTGACCGTAATGTAACGGAATCCTTTTGATTGTCCCTGTAATTGATCTATGCATCCGATTTTCATAACATTTGAAATGACTCGACAATATTAAGCAATAATTATATACTTTAAATTTCAAACGATTAAAATGCATTTGAAACTTTTTCCCTATTGACCGTAATGTAACGGAATCATTTTGATTGTCCCTGTAATTGATCTATCCATCCGATTTTCATAAAATTTGAAACGACTCGACAAAATTATGTTATAATTATGCATTTTAAATTTCAAACGATTCGGTTGGGTAGTTTTTGCGTTGTTATATGCGGACGGACAGACAGACGGACGGACTGAGCGACAACAATAGGCGCTACGTATTTACATAATTACGAACGCACCTAAAAATACACATGCGATGAATTGATAACCTCCTCTCCTTCTTGAAGTCCGTTAAATATATTCTTAATAGCATAATTAGTATTTAATTTGTCAAATATATATGTAAAAATTATAATACGGAAATGGTTCGGAAACTTATTCAATGTCATGTTACTTTTTGCAAGTCAATTATTTTAGCTCTCTTTCACTGATAAAGTATTGAGTTGATAAAAGATCTCTGATACTCTGTGCTAACGGTTAAATACAAAATATTCTTAATAGCATAATTAGTATTTAATTTGTAAAATATATATGTAAAAATTATAATACGGAAAATTATTGTACAAACGTATGTCAGGAGTGGGGTTCGAACCCATTGTCACTTTCGAGAACCAGAGCTTAAACCAGGCGCTTTAAACCGCTCGGGCATCATGACTTCACTCAGTTGTCGGAACTAATTCAACAGTTTTAATTAGCGAAAAAACACTAATTTTAATAGTTTTTGCTTAATTACTAAAAAACTACCAATTTCTATGAAATGGATGTGGTACCAATCCGAGAGTAAGCTCTATAATTTAACACCAAAACCAAATTAATCGGACACATAGTTTCGGAGTAATCGGTGAACATACATAAAAAAAAATACATACGCGTCGAATTGATAACCTCCTCTCCTTTTTGAAGTCGGTTAATAAAACTCTTTTTTCTATGTTTTTATCAATCCTTTTTACGAAAGTCTTATTAAATGTATTCCAAAACCATACCTTTAAAAAAATATCATTATTTTTATTTATCTATTTATTTTTTCCCTCCTTCAACATTTGATATTTGTGCCTATCAATAAATTCATTTCTTTTCTTTTTATCTTAAAATTAATCCTCTGTAAAAATATCGCCTGCCTAATATATTTGAAATTTTGAGTCGATTATAAATTAGTTAAATAATATTTTTTTAAATAAAAATATCGTCTGAATGGAATAAACATCTCGACGCTGGACATGAATTATATTTACATAGAAAAATGATGGTTAGCGAGTAGAGAATTTTCTAGAACTTTGTTATTAAATTTAAGAAGGTAGCCTGGAGGTGATGTGAGAGATTCTTTGCTTTTTCTCGATGAGTACGTTAAGGACGTATTGATGAAGTAATGATGGAATGTTCTTTTTGATGGTTCGGTTCAAAACGGCTTGCATACGGAGCATTTCCCTTTCTTATGACTACAGATTAATAAACTAACTTGCAGCAGCCAATGTGTAATTTAATGAATCTTCTAGATTTATTTATTTTGTTTTTTCCCTCGTTTGCCCCGACTGTGTGTGTTTTTTTAAAGTAACTAGTGAAGATAATTCGAGTTTACACTTAAAACGTCACATGTATGTGCAGTGTACTATCATTTTTATATGCATTTACACGTGCTTAATATTTGAACATCTGTAGTTTTATCTTTTAGAAAAAATGAGGTTATGGATTATTAAGTTACATCAACCCACAATTAATATTATAGGACAAATAATTACATAATAGAAACAAAAAAATCTTCTTTCCTAATAAATAAAGGCAAAAACGAAAAAAAAATCATCGGAAATATTGGAGGATACCATTTTAAAGCAAGATAAATTAGAGGTATGTTATTATATTATCTACACTAATAAAAGACGAATACCCCTCTCTTTCTCTGTTTCTGTGTGTGCGCGCGATTGGATAGCAAAAGTCTACGGCTGGTACAAGGTTTTTGTGAAGTCAGCTCAATGTCTCTCTTGATGTACTTAAAGCTCAGAATTTTTATTTTTCGATTAGTTTCCTAGATATTAATTATGAAGTGCAACACACTCTCGTCAAAAAGCATTTGCTTGCACATACGCACAAACACATTTATGCACCAAAACGAGGGAAGGCAAATTTTTTCGAGTTTATTTCTATTTCTGGATCATTATGTTTAGCTCCTTGGGGCCATGTGATATTATGTATCCCACTCCATTTTAATTCCAAAATGCAAATTGTCACCAGAATATTGAATTAAAACTTTTCATTTATTTTGCACGCGAAGATTTTTACAGATTTAGACTGACTAGATATTTAATTATTTTTAAATGAATTTGATTCTAAATCTTGGTGTGAATAACTATTTCAACATTTTAGCAACATAAGTGCTTCATTAAACTAAGAGTTTAATCCAAATCAACCGAATCATTAGCCATACTTAAATTTGAAAGACATATTTCAAAAGATTGAAGCATCAAATGCTGTAATCAATTCGAAAAAGTTTTGCAGTTAACCCTTTGAAAAAAAAATCAATTATAGTCGTTTTTCCGAAAAAAAGCATTTCTGTCCCTTCTATGAAAGCTCCTTCAGGGCGAAATATTAGAGGTACAAAGAAAGCAGAAATATGTTGTTTAGGCTGAATATTTCTTTTAATAGATTATGTAATCGGTTTAAAAAATGTACATTAACTCTTTCAAATACACTGGCTAAATAACGTCACTTTGCGACTCAAGGACAGTATATTTTGTCTACACTAAAAGTTTCTAAAAATGCACATTTCAACACGATCTTTTAAAAAGAATCTCAACAAATTTCGAAACGTTACAGAAAATCTTTTAGAATAGAAATATTTTTTACAATATAAAATGTGCGAAAAAATTGACGAAATCAATAAAAACCAGATTGTTTCATTGCGTTTTTGCACTTACATTTTATAAATACCGAAAAACCAAAAGCTTATTCTTAAAGCTAAAACCTTCTAATGATCTCTGGTAAAATCGTTTAAAAAATATATGAGATTTAACATTTTCAAATACACCGTCAAATGCAAATCACTTCGCGGCCCATGGAGACTATATTTTTTCTACGTTAAAATTGACTAAGTGTTTTAGAGTGTTTCAATGAACCAGATTTACATCACTTACACAAATTTTAAAATGCTCGTATAAATAGATTTTTTTTTTTTTTTTTTTTTTACAAAATAAAATGTGCAAAAAGTTTTACGAAATCAGTGTGAATCATTGTCTTTGCGCTCCAAAATAGCTCTCCATAGACTCCAAAAATGAAATTACACAGAAAATAAACTACCAAACAGCATGTATTTTCAATTCAATACATTTTTCGCAAATAATTTTCCATTTAAAAATGTAAATGAACTTAAAGATATAAAGTCATACACATTTGAGATTCATCTAAGGGTCAAATAACACATTTGAAAACTGAATAGTATCACGCAACGATGCTCAGGTCATCAAGTAATCTATATATATATATATATATATATATATATATAGATAGATAGATAGATAGATAGATTACTTGATGACCTGCGCATCGTTGTATGCGCATATACATATATATGACCTGCGCATATATATATGTGTGTGTGTGTGTGTGCAGAATGAAATTCCAATTAAATTTCAACAATAGAGTAGTGGGAACGGTCGTCTATTATGTCCAAACAAGAATGAATAAGACACTTCACAATTCAGAATGTAGGTGACACCACTTGAGATTTCACTGATAGACAAATAGATGTACAGTGGCGGTCAAAATTTTCCGGCCAGTTAGTTTCTTCGATTTATTTACCAAATGGTTTCAGCAAAGAAGAAACACAATTGCTGCAAAAATTAGGAATATGTGAATGACCTCTGACCACGTGATCATTTTGATTGGATACTGAAGATGCTTCATGCAAAGGGATAAAATTCGAAGTTCGTGTGTGCAAAAGTTTCCGACCACGTATCATTCTTTAGTTTTTTTCTATCGGTAAACTGTTTTTTGGTTGTGTTTATGAATGAATCACCGTGTATAGCATAGTCTGAATTCAAAATTGAAAAGTTCAACCATTATTATTCATAAATGAGTGATTAGTTTGTCGCTAAAAGGCCAATTTACTCGAGATATTGCGGCAAAGTTATCGATCTGTAAAAAATTGATCGTAAACGATATTTAAAAATTATATAAAGATGGCCGTGGCCTTCAGGACTTTCAGAGGTCCGGGAGATCCCGGAAAATTACTATTCCTGTGGACAGAATTATTAGGAAAAAACAATTGATAAACCGCATAAAAATTCCGCTGCAATATACTGCGATTTACGGAATGAAAATATTTCTGAAATAAGTTCGTATACCGTATCAACATGCTGATGTGATGCATAACTTTATGGAAGAGTCGGTGTTAAAAATTGTTCAGAGTTAAAAAAATATACAAACGTACCCGACTGGCGTTTTCCAAAAAACACAATGTCTGGTCAAGTGAAAACAAGGAAAAAAGTTCTATTTTTCCATCAATCGAATTCGAAACAGTTTTGGAAGTGATGGCAGACACAACATCCGATGACCTAACAACAAAACATGTGATTCGATCTATGTCATTCCTACAATGAAGCATGCCGGAGGACACGTTATGTCGTGGGAAGTATATTCTTCAAAAAGTGTCGGTCCGCTTTTTGAAATCCACAGCCAGGTGAATGATACAGTATATAAGGATATCTTGCAAGACTATTTTCTGCCTTATTAGAGAAAAAAAATGGTCGCATTTATTTTTTTAAGATGATAACGGCATAAATATTGTTTGCAAACCTCGATAAGCAATGGTTTTCGCACAAAAAAATTCGTTTTTCAAATGATCAGGCCAAGCACCTAACATGACTCCAATAGAAAATTTTTGAAAAGAAATTGACAAAAGTCTGCGAAACTATACATATTCCAACTCAGCCGAAATTTCGCCAAAATTGCAAGAAATATGGGAAAACGTACCATAGACGATCTTCAACCGTTGATTGTATGAATGTCACGTTGCTACGCCGCAGTACTTATTACTAAAGCTAATAAAATAGTCATACGATAAAATATTAATTGTAAATGTTGTTGATCACTGTAATTTTCTATTACAATACCACTTTTTTTACAAACTTGTGAAGGTGGCCGGAAACTTTTGAGAACATGCGTTTTCCTTTATACTTAATTTTGTCAGTTAAATTTAGTAATATATACATGTTCTTCTATAAGTAAGTTCCTAACTATTATGTCAATAAAATGTATAAATATCACTTTGAGATTACTTTTCATATGGGTATATTTGCAAATTAACCTCCTGACTGCCGCTGGCTGATTTTTTCGCACACTAACCTGCAGGTTTCACTGCAGCATAAGCAATATTTAAATTAATATAATTCTACAAACAAAGCCCAATTTTGAAAAATTAAGTTAGGATTAATACTCTCAAAGATTATACACCTATACATAATAACATATTTTGTATTTGGAAAAAAAAATCTTTTTTTAATATTTTTAATAAATTACAGAGAAAACAACATTACAATTTTACCCTTTTGCCGGGCAGTCAGGGGGTTAACTGAAAAATTTTTGCTTGCCGGAAACTTTTCACCGCCACTGTATTTCTTCGTTGTTTCTCTATAACATATCACTTTGTAGGACGAAATTTTAGTCTTTTGAAACTAGACAAAAAAAACAACACCAAGTACTATTTCACGGGTCATTAAAATGCTTGATTTTCCACTGTGCACAACTTTTCCATTTTAACTCATATAAAATTATACACTTATAAAATAAATATTATTACAATTAAGAGGTTACATTGTTTAATATTTTTATAGTTTTATACAATTTATTTAGGAGCTATCCTATAATATGAATGCATCTTGAACAAAAACATATTTTGAAGGTATGATGAGAATTTCGGAAACCTTTAAAATGTATGACTGATTTAAGCAACAGAGAAATATAACATCCTCCTGCGAAGAATAGCAAAGCAATCCATAATACTTCAAATTATATGCCATTCTCCATATGATATATTTATCAACTGTCACGTTATGCCTGTCAAAATGATGAAGTTCTCAAGAAAAGCAATCAGTTCAGTACTATAAGTTGTAACTTATTCATATTTGCAAGAAGCCGCGTATGAACAAATATGCAGACGATGTAAACTTCTTTAGAAAAAAAAATACAATAACATCAGTTTAAAATATGGATTTTTTGCCTTCTGATAACTAATAGATTTCGTTATAATAATCTCTATTTAAAATAATGTATAATGCAAATTACAAATAATAACTGCGATTGACTATATTTAAATATTCATATATATGTTTATTGTGTATGAATGACTACAGCCAAATATAAAAAAAAATACACAGGTTTTATTTTTGTCAGATAGTGAGAACATGTATTTTGTTTGTAAAAAATATATATTATATTTAATTTAGCGTTAATTAGTTTACATGTATAATAACATAAATTGCACATGTAAGTAAAATCTAGGTGCTAAACGTTTTTTTATAATGTTGTACATATCGCATGTACTTGTGAAAATTCTTCTGAAATCGATGATATGTAATCGATAATACAATGTATTTAGGTATGTCTTCATCTATTAATATAAATTGCTATGAGAGAAATTTCAACCTGTTAGCCTCTTTCTTTCTACATTAAATTTCTTTATTACATTGTATATATATATATATATATATATAGAATCATTAGATAATACTACAAATCAACATGAATATGTGGAATAACTCGTTAATGACAAATATCTTCCAGAGGAGTTGTCAAAAATTGGAATAATATTGGTAATGTGGTATTTAGCTCGTTATCAAGGGCAATGCTAAATAAAAACATTAATTGCGATTTATTTCTGAATAGAAATCAGGATAGACCTCAAAATGATTTCCATATTGCCCGATCAATCGCAATAGAGAACACAATTCAAAGAAAAATATTAGAAAAATAATTAGACTATAATTGATTTATCAAAAAGATAAACTTACAAATATCAATCACTACCAGTTTAATCACCAATAAGAACTTGTTCCAAAGAAAAATATCAGAAAAATAATAAGACAACAGATTAATTTAAATGGAAAAACTATTTCAAAGAAAATAATTAGACTATAATTGAATTATCAAAAAGATAAACTTACAAAAATCAATTGCTACCATGTGATAGCAATCACACTTTGCATTCAGTCAAAGTAGACAGTTAACAAAGAAGTTATATCAGAAACTAAATATGTATAAGATATCATATATAAATAAATTAACTATTATTAAAAATAATTAATTGCAAAACGTACGTAGACAAAAATTTTATGAACTTAATAAAAATAGTTAAACTATTTTATACTAAAAACAAGTTTTAATTTATAACTATAGAATTACTTTAAATCGATTAAATATCGATGAATATATATATATATATATATATATATATATATATATATATATATATATCAACCGATAGATCCAATACTGGTCTTTTAAAAATATTGGAATACATATTTGGCGAAAGATAGAAACACCTTATTTCCCTAAATAACGAAGTTTTGTTAAATATTTTAGAAAGTGTTAAAATGTTTCAGAATCTATGTTTATTGGATGATTTTTCTTACTTGTTTTTATATGAACAAATTTAAGTTAAATAATTAAGAAAGATTACTTTATTTCTTTGCCAAATTGACTAAAGAGCTCTTTGCAAATTCAGATGAAAATGACATTTATTTTTAAAGGAATTAAGCATCTCGGCAACCATTTATTGTTTTAATTTATGGGGGTTTTTTTTAATTAAAAAAATAATTGTTTTTTATGGTGAAAAACATTTTGCTTTGATTTTGCTGACATTTTGTATTGATTGATATTTATATAATTTTATATTATATATTTACGAGTTATCTTATGATATGAACACATGAAAAACCTTCTGAACATGGGAAGAATATCAGAAGCATATAGCCATGTAAGTAAATGAGCATGTTTTGCAAATCTCTGACCGTTTTTTAATAATTAAAATTGTAATGTTGTTTTCTTTTTATTTAGTTTTAAATATTCAGAAAATGTGATTAATTCAACATTATAAAGAAAACTTAAATGCAAATTAGATCATTCCAAAATGTATTGAAAATTCATTAAATCTATAAAACTATGTTATCTTAAATATCGCTTATATTGCATTGAAACTTGGAGCTTAGTGGACGGAATATTACGTTCCAAACGCTTGGAGGGGTGAAATGTAAGACAGTTTTTTCATAACAGAGAAAGTTATTTTCCTCACTTGTCTGTAAAGAACAGGAAAGCAATCTATAATGCTCCAAATTATATGCCATCCTTTGCATAATACATTTATACACTGTCACGTTATGCTTGTCAAAATGATGAAGTTCTCAAGAAAAGCAATCATTCCAGTACTATAAGTTATAACTTATTCTTATTTTGAAGAAGTTAGGTATGAACAAATATACAGAAAGTGAATTTCTTTAGAAAAAAAAGTGCAATCATATTAGTTTAATATAGGTATTTTTTGCATTATAACAAATAAAAGATTTTGCTATATCGATTTTCATATAAAATAATATATAATGTAAATTACAAATATAAACTGCAATTTACAGTATTTAAATATTTATCTGTACATTTAATTATGGTCCAATAAATATTGCCAAATATAAAAATACACAAATATTAATTTTTGTCAAAGTTAGAGTATTTATTTTTGTCTTAAAAAATATGTATTATATTTAATTTATCATGATTTTTCAATTAGTTTACATTTCATAATAACATGAATTACATATGTAAGTAAAATGAAAATGTTTAACGTTTTTTTATAATGTTGTACATTCTGTATATACTTCAAAAGGGGACATTCTTCTGAAATCGATGATATACAAGAAATAACAGCACAAAAAATATATACATATATATATTACAAATTAAAAAAAATCGCCAAAACTAACCTTTATACTACATTAATTTACTTATAATAATATTCCGTACTTACTTCAACTTATTAAATTAAAATCTTGTTTCTAGATCTAATCTGTTAATCTTCATGGAAAGGATATAAATTATTAATTCACCTTAAAAAACATTATTTCCAGTATGCCTAAATTTAAAAAGATGGCTCTAAATTAAAAATATTCTTAATTAAACTTTATTTCTTAATATTCCAAATAAAACTCATTTTTTCTATGTTTTTATCAACCCTTTTTAAGAAAGTGTTGTTAAATTTATTCCAAAACCATACCTTTCAAAAAATATCATTATTTTATTTTATGTTTTTTATTTATTTTCCCTCATTCAACATTTGATATTGTGCTTATTAATAAATTCATTTCTTTTGTTTTTCTCTTAAAATTAATCGTCTTTAAAAAGAATCGTCTGCCTAAGATATTTGAAAACTTTGAGTCGATTATAAATTGGTTAAATAATATATATCTTTTAAATAAAATTGTCGTCTGTCGAATATTAATCTCGGCTCTGGGCATGAATTATGTTTACATAAAAGAATGATGGTTTGAGAGTAAAGAATGTTCTAGAATTTTCTTTTTACATAAAAAAGAGGAAGCCTCGATAGATGGAAAGAAGAATTCTTGGGTTCTTACTTCCATGAGTACGGCTGGTTGTAGTAAATGATGGAACCTTTTTTTTTTTTAAATTTCGGTAAAATATCGCCTGCAAAAAGAGCTTTTCTCTCTATTATAACTACAGTTTAATAAAATGAGCTTGCAGCAGCCAAGGAGTGATTTATTGGATCTTCTACATTTTTTTTTTTTTTTCTCGCTGGCCATGACTTCTGTGCGGAAAAAGGGAAACCCGGCGATGATGTTTCTGCCCCCTAACTTGAAAATGTCACACATATATATATTAAAGATGTAAATATATATATATATATATATATATATATATATATATATATATATATATATATATGCATATATTTTAAAGCTTTCCGGTTCGTGTATTTTTCCATTTCGAGACTTGTTCTATAAACTCTGAAATCCTTTTTATTAATCTGGATAAAAAAAAGTCACTTTAGTTTAGCAAGGCTACAACTAACTTTATGGAGTAATATTGCACAAATGTTTTACAGTGTAAAAACATGCATAAAATATACTCAAAAATTATGTTTTATTGATCGTGAAAATATCCTTTAATTAAAATTTGCCTATTGCTGTTAAAATGCATACTCAATCATAACTCAAAAGAAATTATACCTGTTCCTTGTGTTACCCAAATTTAAATTTTGAAGAAACATACTCAATATTTTTATAACAATTTTATTTTACTTAAGAAAGGTGTTATCATACTGAATATTTTAAAAGGTTGTATGATGTACGCACCCTATGCTAATATCTATATAAAAATATTGATATTTTTTAGAGATTTACACTAGTGTGAAAGAAAGTTACATTAATTAAGTTTTATCCACATACTGACTAAAATTTAATGTATAGTACATCATTTAGTATATTTCATTTGATACTGTAACAAATAATGGCGTATAACCTATAGATAATATGCTGTAATTTATCCGCAAAAATATTTTTTATACATTATTTAAGTACTTTAGAAAAATTTAAGATAACGCTGAAATAGTTACTGGTAATTTGGCATGAATCTCTTCAAACAATTAAAAAAATATATTATTAAAAAAATTTAAGGGTGTATTTTAATCACAAAACATTTTCGTAATTAAAAACTATTATATTATAATTGTAGATATGAAAAAGTAAAAGAATAAAGTTTCAAAAATAAACATGTTCGATAATTTTTCTTTGACACGAATAACTAAGAGCCACTTAGCTAATGTTGATGACTTTTTTTTGTGTGATGTGTTCAAGATTATTTTAACAAGCATGTAAATTATATATATATATATATATATATATATATATATATATATATATATATATGTATACTAGTAAATCTGCAGATCAAGAGCCTCAACGTCAGCTTTTCACATATTTTTTTTTTAAACACACTTATCGTAATATTCAACTTCCTGGAAACTGCAATTTAAAATCTTCGAATTACATAATTATTTATAAGAATAAAATAAGAATAAGAAATTTGAAGCCATCAAAAGCCATTAAATTAAAGATTTAGTTATGTTAGGATATTCTGAAAAATTCATGATCCATTATTTTTGTTTTTTTATTATGCCACAGTAGATTTCTTCAGGGGGGCTCTGCCCCCCTGAACCCCCCGTAGACTCATTAAATTTAAATTTCTAACTTTCTATCAATCTGCTAATGGTTATCGTATGTCTTGCATTTCTTTCTACATTTTGATTTATAAGGATAAGTGACAGTTTTAATAAGCATTTTTCATTATCCTCATACTTCTAGATACCTGCCCACCAAAAACACCTAAATATGATGTATCAGGAACTTTTGAAAGTGTAAACTCAGTAATCTAGGGTTTTACAATTTTGTTTACGAAAAAAAGAACTTTTGATTGCATTTTGTGGCAGATAGACAGATAGACAGAAGAACAGACTGAGAGATGGAAAACAATAAATTTTGCGTCGCCAAAATAAGCCTTCACTGAAGTTCCGGCAATGACGTCATTATTCATGAGTTATTGCTGTCCATGTTTCTTGTATTTTTAACGACAACTATAAAATACCTGTTTTATTTCAATTATGACGTCAAATTTTACCAATTGAAATATTTGTTAAAAATATAATTATCTTTTATTTCCTTTAATTCTGATTATGCCCCAATTTATGTTAGAAAAATTCTTATTAACGAAACAAATTTCCGTGTTTAATATTTAACAAAGTAGTATATTTATTTTTATTTTAATTCTGACGTCATATTTATTTTTTCTTAGTTTAATTTTTCGAATGGAAATTGCTCAATTGAAACTTATTGCCGTTGAAAAATTATTCCAGATTTTTTTTTTTTTTTTTTTTTTTTTTTTTTTTGGCAACGATAAAGGGAATTGGTTATATTTTATCTAAAAAATCGCTCTTATTCTGTATGAAAAAGAAGGAAATTTTGAATTATTAAGGAAAATATTTGACTAAAATTAATAAAACATAGCCTATATTCTTTTCTGGGCTATGTTATATTTATCCGCAAAGATACAAAGACATTTATTAATTCATCAGTTTTGACGTTGACTTAATTTAAATTTCCGTACACGCTTTCAAATTTATAGCATTAAAATATAATAAGGATTAGGTTGAATGTTTGCTTAGCAACCATTAAGAGAAAATAAAGAAAATGAAATAAATACATTTGAAATAAGTAAGTCTCTAAAACAAATTAATTTATATTATTGGAACACATATATAAAAAATCTCCAAAATTTACAGTAATAACTTTAAAAATCTGACAAATGCACTGACAAAATTTCAAAACAATACGAATAAGTTAACTGGTAAATTTCAGTGTCCCTTTATCATTGAATTCCATTAATGAAATGTGTCATTTTCTCTCAAGGAAAAAAAATTGAAAATCATTGGATTTGCCATAGAAAAGCATTATTGCGCAAAATAAAATATTCTATATTTTTTGAACAAATGGATCAAATCTTACAAAACACTATACAGCTTAATCCAAGTGCCTCACTAACATACCCACTTAATTTCAAGCCAATCGGATGTTTTTTTGCGTTAGTTATCGCGGAACAGACAGACTGATAAATGGACAGACAGACAGAAACCAAAAAATTTCGTGTCTCCAAAGTAAGCCTTCACTGACATTTCGGCGATAAAGACTAGTAAATTCCATTATTAGTCTCATTAATTGTTTTTCTTATACATTTACTGAAAACGCAGTTTTTTTTTCTCAATTTAGTATCGAGAAATTTTGATGCAGCTTAACAATGCATCTGAAAAAAAATGAAACTGTCTGGATAAAAATAGGCTAATGATCAAAACCTAAATACACTTAAAAAATCTTTATAAAAGAAAAAAAGAGCTTATTACATGGATCATTAAATGTATTAGTTGAAATTGTGTGCTAGAAGGTTATTACTTTGTATTAAATGACCCGATATATTTTGAATATCATTTCCGTTATTTCATTAATTCAAACATTTCTTATCTAAACATTTTGTATGTTTAAAGAAAGTATCAATATTATGCATGTTTAAATGTTTTATATTCAATAGAGGCCAAAATAAATCTAATTATTTAATTTGCATTTTTTTAATTAAAAAAACTTACGTTAAAATGTAATCTTGGTTTATATCTAAAAACATATTTTTAAGTTGCTATTTAATAACTACTTGAAAAAACTACCTGTTTTGAAATAAAAGAAGATTAATATTAAAAGAAAAATCTTATTTTATATTTTTAAACAGATTTTTCAATTATTATTAAATAATTGCGAAAAAGAAATAGTTTTTTAACTCTGAATTATTATTTTTCAAATAAAACTTTGTATATTTTTAACGTGTTTTTAATTTTTGATTTAATAAACACCGAAAAAAAGTTACTTATATTATTTTTTCCACTTTAAATTATTCTTTTCTGAACAATAAATTAAAATTTCTGAACTAAATGTTAATTATGTATCGTAATATTAATGGAAATTAAATTTGTTATTCAATAAAATTCTGACAGAAACTATTCATTTTATTACATTTGCTTTTCTATCTCAATAAAATGGAGAAATTATAATCTTGTTTCCTTCGAATTTTATTTTAAATAATTAAATGCCTCTGACCATCTTTCAAAAGGGCAAATTTGTAATGTTGTTGTGTATGCTAAAATATATACATGTGTAAAACGTCGGAGTGATCGTAGAAAAAACACATGGTGATACGAAGACAAGAACGGATCATTAAATGACGCAGCTGGATAACGTAGAATCACTAGTCTTACTTAAAAAATTGTTGAACTTTCCTATAAGTCGTGGCTTGAATACAAAGGTAAATGGGTGAATTTATTGGGTAATTTCTCCATTAGAATGCAAGATTCCAAGAAATACGTGACATAAATCTTTATTGCTATCTAATTTCACTCGGATACTCCACTCAACAATCCAATCTCCAACAATATGCTTCTCAAGAAATGGAAAAAATCAACTTGAATCACCGCCCGTGAATAAGTACAAAAATATTCTTTATGCTACCACTTTGATCAACAATATATAGAAATCGACATACAGCTACCTTCCAACTCCGTGCTACATTATTTTTAAAACGAAAATAAAGTATATGTCCTTGAAATAACGCAGCTTGGAACACATCACGAATCAAAGAACATTCGATAACAATCTGATACTTCGCGGAAATTAGTTTAGCAGTTAAGAGGGCAGTGAATTCTGATCCTTTTCCCGCGCGTTTGGGAGTTTTAATGGCACCTCATACAGTTCTGGTCTAGCTAAGGCTGACATAAGCATGTAACGTAAGCATGGAAAGTCCAATCAACGGAATCAGGAGGCGTGGATAGCAGTTTCAAAATACTTCATTGGTTAGTAGGAGGAGCTTCATGTTAGGATTCTTTACCAAATCGCTGTAGCTTGCAAAATTAAACAATGGTCCGTAACCGCAATGCATTATGGAGTTGCCCAAACGAAATTTTAATAAAATATAGAAAAAAAGCTTTTGAAAAATGTTTTTATTCTAAAACGGAGAAATGGACTAATAGAATATATTTAATATTTGCAAATAAGAGATTCGCATTTAAATAATATGACTGAGTTCTTTAGTAGTAGCCTAAATATTAGTAGATTACTGAAATATAAATAAAAATATATTCTTATAAGAATTTAAAACGAAATCGAAACGAAAAAATGCCAAAAAAATTTATTATTACATATATATATTTTTTCAACATTATATAAAAACACATAATTGTGAATATTATTTAATTCTTGAGTTATAAATTAAGGCATTGAAAATTCAGTAAATCAGTTGAATTATAATACTTTAACCGTTTGAACACCAACCAACACGGTTGCGCTGCTTAGGTTTTATGTCGAGAAAACCCAGCATAATTCGAGCGTTTGGATCACTGAGGGTGCGCCCCCAGAGACATATCACCATAACATAGAAGGAACGTTATCGTGCCGCTTAATATTTTTGAAATATAATAAAAAAGGGCTATTGCGCTACTTCGGTTCGTTTCGTCATAAAATAAAAGAAGGCTATAGCGACGATTCAGTATTTTCGGCATACTATAAAAGAAGCGCAATCGCTCTGACTGAGATTTTTCGAAAGCGTTTTTACAAAACTTTTTGGGACACAAACGATTAAATAATACTCATATTATGGTTAACCTGGAGCTTAGTAAACGCATTAATATGGGCTTGTCAGTGAGATGGTTAAAAAATAAGAGTTTATTCTTACAATAATTTATGAAAAAAAATATTTTAATTATAAAAGTTATCCTTGAGAATATTAATAGCTATAGCAGAGTAATTTATTCCATTTTTCAATATTGGGTGAAAAAAGTCTGGGCCAGGATTCGAACCAGGGATGTATCAGCTGAAGCCGCCAATGCTCTACCAACTGAGCTATCCCGGACACGAAAACTGGAGGACTATTTCACCCAATTAACCTCAACGATCACTTTATCTGGTCTGATACTCTGGATCAGTTCAACAGAATAAATTGAAGGTCAATATATGGAACTACAGAAAATCGCTGCATACGAAATTGCATTAGATAAATTTTTAAACACGATTATTCAATCGGTAAATTATTTATAACATGTATAATAATATTATAATTAATTTACCGATTAAATAATCGTGTTTAAAAATTAATCTAATATTAATAGCTATTTAATGTATCAAGGACACAGTTTACATTTTCAACGTTTTTTATGAAAGACTGAAATAGTGAACTGACAGTTTCAATGTTCAATTAAAATCGTATCTTTTATGAAACTTCATATTTATTAATTTTTTTTTAATAAAAAAAACATCGCATGGATATTTGGTTGTCCAACATCACAATTGATATAAGTTACTTTTAATAATGTAAAACGATGAAATGCAATGCCTGTTTATGTGCTTTTATTTATTTATTTATTTATTTATAATAAGAATAACATGGAGGTCACTTCCTTGCACAGATTAATCATGTATATAATAAAGAATACATGCAAAAAATTTTGAATCTGTAACTTAAATAAAGAAAAAAATTAATATTTATAAACATGAAAGGGCAGGAAATATGAATATGGGGGGAAAGCCATTAAAATTTTTATACGTTGGGAAATTTCACTAGGTGTATCAATATGAATGTCAATCTCTTGCAATATAATTGTAGTATTGATTCAAATAAGGTGTCAGAATATTCATAGATAAACTAGGTGCCATACAATATATTTTTTAACCGGTTTCATGATCGATTTTCAGATAAACTGATTCTATAACATTATAGAAACCGAAAATATTTCAAGTGAGTGTAATAGTATCTGTGCCGGAAATCAAAACTTTATTTTGTTGTTCTGTGTAGTTTAACCTCTTCGAACGCCAGGGTTTATTTATATATATATTTTTTTTTACTTCTGCTAAGAAAATATATTAATAAACTGATAACTAAGAAAGAATGAAAAGTGAAAAAAAAAATAAATTCATATTTTGCGCATTAAATGTGACGATATGTGGGGAATCAATACGTAAATTTTTTCGACAATTTCTTAGAAATTTTTATTTAATTTTGCTATTTTTGCATTGCAAAAACAATGAAAACTTGTCAGGTGTGGCAATTCCTAAGCTTTCTTCTATTTTATGCATGTTAATACTTCAAAATTTACTATCACAATGCCGTGCCAAAATTAAATGAGATTTTGTACCAATCGTGACACTGTAAAGATATTAAATTCCATTCTTTTTTTAAATAGGACTGTTGCGGTTAGCGAGAAAAATGCATAATAAATACACCTCCCGTAGTTCGATTCCACCAAAACATAATCAGCAATACTATTTATCATGGTAAACTTGAATTTGAAATTTGATAAAAATGTCTGCATTAGTTCTTAAAATAGAGCTATTGCAGGAATTGGGAAAAATTCAGCACGGCAGCATTAAGGCTACTATTAAGTTTATGACACTGAAACGTAAATTAACTCACTTCATATCAAAGTTTAACTAAATCTAAAATTTGATGAAATATGTGCATTAGTTCTTGAGATGGAGATATTGCAGAAATCGGGAAAAATATCAGCATAGTAGCGCCACCTGTTGAGCGATTCGCATCAAAATGTAAAAAAAAAAAAAAACATCTTTTGCCGTCAAAGAGTAATTGAATCTGAAATTCGGTGGAAATTCGTGCGTTTGTTCTTGAGATACAGCGTTTGCGGGAATCAGGGAATATTCAACACGGCAGCACTTCTATTAAGTTTATGACACTGAAGCGTAAATTAACTCACTTCATATCAAAGTTTAACTGAATCTAAAATTTGTTGAAATATGTGCATTAGTTCTTGAGATGGAGATATTGCAGAAATCGGGAAAAATATCAGCATAGCAGCGCCACCTGTTGAGCGATTCGCATCAAAAAGTTAAAAAAAACATCTTTTGCCGTTAAAGAGTAACTGAATCTGAAATTTGGTGGAAATTCGTGCGTTTGTTCTTGAGATACAGCGTTTGCGGAAATCATAGAAAAAGTCATCAAAGCAGCACCAGCAATTGAGCGATTCACACCAAAGTGAAAAATAACATCTTTTCCGTGCGCTTGTTCTTGAGATAGAGCGTTTGCTGAAATCGTAATAAAAGACAGCATAAAAGGCCACCTGTTGACTGATTTGCCCCAAAATCTAATCAGGCACCACCAGCTTTATCAGGTACTTACTTAATCTAAAGTTTTTGGAAAAACCTACGCACTGGTTTTTCAGATATGGCTATTGAGTAAGTTTTGAATAATGCAGCACATCAGTGACACCCGTTGAGTGATAAATAGCAAAAATCACATCTAGTTTATATCAAGTTTTAACAGAAAGTAAAGTTTTGTGAAATTTCGTACATTAAGTCTTTAGATAGAGCGCCCACATTTTTTTCACATGCAGACAGACTGAATGACTGACAGACAGATAGTTTGTTAAATCATAATTCTTTGGGTTCACTGACCCCTAAAAAGGTTAAAACTGTCAAAAACCGGATTTCAAAAATTTTCACGAAACCAGTGCTTTTTTCTTCTAATGATAGAGAAAAGTAAAAACTAATGAATTATATATTTAATATTTTTTTATACTACTACACTCTATAAATGATATCGTAACACACATAAAAACTATCGTTATTAAAAATTATTTAGTTTTTGTACATTTCGTATATTTCTGCTATAAGCCATTTTTATATGCTTAACACAAAGCACGCTTAAAAAGTGCTATGAGAAACGAATTGCTAATTTGCATTGATACCTGTGATTTTCACACCAATTTTTTTATTTTTAACGTTATTTGCATACGTGATTAATCCTATACGAAAATTATTACTATTGAAATTGTGTACAATTTCATTCCAACCAGGGAATATTTTCAATAAGTTAGACAATTTAAGCTATGTGATAGATCCCCTTAAAAAGGAATTAAATAAATAATGTCATATAACATTTATAAATGCTTACGATGGTCATATATTTATTGTTTTGTTTTTGTGGGTTTTTTTAAACATTATATTAATTTTGGAAGAAATTTAAATAGGATCAGTTCGAGTGTATCATCCTTTAGTTAAACGAAACAAGAAACAAAGAAATTGATGAACATACATAATATATACATAAGCATCGAATTGATAAAAACGCATCCTTATTTTAAGTCGGATAAAGGTAATTAAAAGAATTAAAAACAAAACATTAATTCTGCTCATATATTCACAGAAAAATATGCAGTTAGTAATAAATAAATAAATAAATAAATAAATAAATAAAAATCACAACAGTGCATTTTATACACATTAAAAGAGAATTTAATAAAAATAAAACTGGTTGAATAGAAGATAAGACTAATTATTGAACCCTTAATACTTTATAAAAATCTCTATAATAGAACCTAAGATAATATTTCACGGATAATTAAAGTTGAAGTTGCGTGTTAGAAAAGTTTTGTACTGAAATTAATGAACCAAGAAGCTCTATGTAATTTTAGTTATTTCAGAAATTTAAGGTCAGTTTTTTCAAATATCAAGAATATCTTACATTAATGTGTTAAAAATGAATGTACAATACTGTATTACCCACATAGGTAGTTAATAATGCCAAATAGCTTTCGTCAAGAAATCATGCTACAATATTTTATGAATACATATCTTCTAAAAGTTTCTTTATTGTATATGTAGCCAATAAAATACTGCATCAAATCCTGAATTTCATTGGAAAAAAATAGAAATTAAAAGAATATGTTGTGAAAATTTTTTGAAGTTGTTTGAATAACGTGGAATTTTTACACTCCGGACACCTTATTAATTCATAGAAGCCTACTTTTAAACTAGTCAGATAAAAACATTCTTCTATCATATGCATTGTAATACTTCCTGAAAAATGCAGCATAGTAGTACCGCCGGTTAGGTAGTTTAAATAAAAATCTAGTCAGCAACTACTTATGTCAACCTAAAACTGAATTTAATATTTGATAAAATTCGTGCTTTGGTTTTTGACGTAGAGCTACTGCAAATTGTTAAAAAAATTCATAAAAACGCCAAATATTGGGTGATGGACATAAAAAAATAATCAGGGTCAATTTTTTAACAGGTACTAACTGAATTTGAAGTTTGATGAAAATCCATGCATTTGTTCTAGAGAAACATTTATTACGAAATCGTGAAAAATGCGGCACAGCAGCGCCGGGGCAATTTACACCAAAACCTAATTAGCTCTAATGTATATCAGAGACTAAGTTTTAGATAATTTCGTGCATTTGTTCTTGAGATAGAGCGATTGCGATAATCACGAATAATGCACCATGACAGCACCAGCTGTTGTGTGATTTGCACTAAAATGTAAACAGCACCGTGCTATAACAAGTACTACTAGGTGTAAAGTTTCATGAAAATCCATACACTTGTTCTTTAGATGTGGCCAATGAGAAAATTGTAAACTAGGACTTCCCTCAGAGAGATTAGTTTGAGCGATATTGCGGAGAATACACATTTAATAACTTGCGATAAGTAAAGAAAATGAGATTTTACCTTTAATTGGTCATTCATTGTGATAAAATATGATGAAAATAAGCATATTGAATCATAGAATTACAAAATTTTATATATAAAGTTGCATGTACTATTTTTATAAAAGAAAAGCAAACCATGCATGGATATAAAATTGGAAATATGCAAAATGTTAAAAGTAATACAGAAAATAAAACACCAAATTTTCCTACATTGGAAATATAACTCTTTGAAATGATGTCATGAGCAAAAACAGAAGCTTCGCACCGATTTGAGAAACTATTATTTTTGAAGAGAATGGAGTGTATTTTATATGGTTTGAAATCCGTCCGAATAGTTTATAATGTTGAATATCTGTTTTCCACGGATGCAATGAGGTTGTCGATAAGAGTTAAGGAATCCTTTTTTAAAAAATTGTCCTAAACGAGCACTTACATCTTATAAGTTACTGTGATGCCAAAGTTATAGTTTCTGATCCCAACAGTATCCTAGAAATTGCAATATTCTCAATAAATTGGGTTTAAAACTTTTTCTAGAAAAAAAATGTTTAATTTGTGAAATTAAATTGTCGAATGTTTTAGAATTCGTTCATAACGAGAATATTATATCTTAAAAGTTGCCAAAAAAAATTTAAATTTTTAGTCATATCAACATCAAAGACTTCTCAATTTTTGAACTTTTTTTACTCGTGCAATGCTATTTATCTCCTATTATATACACATAAATTATCTAATTAGTGCTAGCAGATGCATTTTTAAATATACATAGATCAATATAATGGTTCATTTTTCTTTTCCTAGTATTTCTTAGTTTTCATTTTTAATTTATTTGTATTATTCAGAAAAAAACTCACTTTCTTAAGCACGAATTACGTCAAACTTTTTATAAAAGCGCCTAAGTCCCTATAACAGCGAAGTATTGTGAAGAGTATTAAATACAAGGTAGTAAGACACTTAGCCAAACGGAGGTAATAAATCGCCAAATATTGTTCTTTTCGCCCTCTCTCGAAATGCATTTTTTCTGTACATTTAAAAAACACGATTTTGAGTCATCTTATTTAAAATTCAAATAAATAAATAATAGGAAGCAATTATAGCATAAGTCAAAACATTGTACTTCAGCATCAAGGAATTGTATCGTAGTTATACATGTGGAAAAAAGCTGCTTTTTGCCAAAAAACGTTGTCTTCACTAAATTTGAATCCGATTAAAAGAAGTACCGTGGTTAATTGAAATGTTATAGGCAGAGCTGCCAAGTCTCCGGCATTTTGGATACCGGCATTTTAATACAGAAAATGTTTTATTAAATTGGAACATTCTGCGGATTTAAAAAATAACTTTTCCTATAAGAAAATTATGCTGTGCAATAAGCGGGGGCTTGGCATCTCTGTATGAGAATATTTCGTAATCTACTTTTTAACCTTAAAAAACAACGACCATTTTTCGGTTGCTAAGTGTTCCATTTTGCATACAAAGTACTGATTGTAATATTGATACATCTATGGTGATAAATTTCCAATAATTTTTCAAATCCCATTTATTTCATTAAAAATATAAATCTTTTATTCATTTAGTTTAAAATAAATAGTTTTTAACTAATTTCATAATACTTTTGAAACATCACTTTTCATTGGCCATTTTTTTAAAGCATTTAGAAAATGGTTGTTGTTTTCAGTCAAATATAGACTTTGGTCTGCCCGCATTTTATTTTATTATTATTATTATTATTTATAAATGGTGGAGAAATATTCATACTTAATCCATAACGTACATAATATATGACTCTGTTATTACATAAGTCACCTTTTTATTATCATAAAAATTATGTTTTTACTGATTTTTATTAACTCAATAGGAAAAATTTTGTGCTTTGAGCAACAGATGTCCGCATTTCATTTATTTATTTATTTTAACAAAATTCTTTGTATTTAGAAGAATTTTTATTTAAATAGGAAATCCAAATGTCGCTGTTAATAAAGAAGAAAGTTACAAAAAAAGTTACAAAACGAGTAGCCGCATACTATCAAATATGGAAAAACGATGAATCAAAAAAAGATGTCGTATGAAATATCATCTTTTAAAGCAAAAAAACGAGGTCTGATTATCGAGCCTACTGAGTACGAAAAATGCATTACATAAAAAAAATACTGCAAAAATTGATTTTTTTTCTTTTGTGCAGTTTTGGCTTCGAAAGGTGCGCTATGTTGCAAAAAGATATAAGCGACTATGAAAACACACTTGGTAAACGTTCATGCTCAGTTTTACAAATAAATATGGCACATATATGCCCTATACACACCGAGGTACCTAATTGGTGCCAAAATGGCGTTCAGTTGCCTAACATGTTGGTTTTTATATAAATGTTATATTAAATTGTTTGTTCTAAAATATTATCATTTATAGATTGTTATTTCTTGTTTTTTTAACAACAGAAAACGTTTCGTTTATTCCTTTTTTTTTCATTTTGAAATAAATAAATAACGTGCTATTATAGCATGCTATATGTATCTGGTAATCAAAACGATGTTTTCGCCTGATTGGCATAAAAAATCTCGCCAAACCCGGTGCTTATATCTCTAGTATATTATCTCAAGTATTTTATTTATATATACTATAATTGTTTTTACATACCACTTATTTCTTCTTGTATATAAAAATAGGTAAGTGGCTCCTTTATGCAGTATAAATTGTTAAATCTTTAAAAAATAGCCCCTGTTGCCCCTTTTTGGATCGAATTAAAAACAATCTCTAATTCCAGTATTGCTCCCAGGGATGCACACATATTCCAAATTGCAACTGTATGCCAACAGGAAATGGATGAAAAATTATTTTACCTGAGATGGTAACCCGGCTTTATTTATTTATTATTTGTTTATTTACTGATAAAATGTTTATTTACTTTCATTTAATTTTTTTAATTATATAAAATACTAGCTGATCCGCCCGGCGTTGCCCGGATCCGTATTAACAATATTAAACGAACTTGAAATTTGTATGATTTTATCATTAACTCGTTACATGCAGAAATACGTAGCCACTGACTGTGAGAAAAATCGGTTTTAAAAACAACTAATATTAAGCTCTAAAAATACTCAAAATGAGCAATGAAAAACGCGGGAGGGAATATGTATCCAACGATTGCATCATTTTCGTGTAAAAAAGTTGATATTTACCCGTAAAAATCACTGTTAAGTCACGTAACTAATTATTATTTTCACATACAAATCCCAAGTGAAATATTTTGAATTTCAAACTAATTATATCACTCTTAAATCCGACTATACCATGAATGAAATCGATACACGATGGTAGCTAAAAGGTTGGTATATAGTACTATAATTTCAGAACTATTTGACAAAAGTAAGTGTTATTTTTAATCAAATCTTGCGTATAGGTTCACTCTGTGTATAGATTCCTAACCTTAAACTTTTATACCGTAACCAGAACCTGTCTATAACCTAACAGCGACATAACAGTACCCTACCGTAAATTAAATATAACAGAAATGTAACCTAGCCTAAATGTATTCACTTTATTGTAACATATCCTTATTCTAACCATAACATAAATGCAATTTAACTTAACCTAACTTAACCTAACCTAACTTTAACTTAACCTAACTTTAACCTAAATAATATAATAGAAAAAAACCATTTTAAAAAATTACTATTCCTTCGTAAAATATGTTTCAGCTGTAATTCGTTTCTTTCAATTCGTTTTATCAATACAAAATTCCTTCCTCGTGCTTTTGTTTGAGACATTAAAATTTCAGCGATAAATGGTTTAATATTGCAAACCACGGAGTAAGACACTTCTTACTCCGTGTTGCAAACCTTTTTTCGCTTTACTTCGCCTCCATCTATCTTTTTCTCCATGGTGTACAGCAGCTGTGATATAAAAAAAAAAAAAATCCTCATTTAAACTGACAGTTTGCCAGTCTATGAATTTTAAAGGTCTGTCCCAGCTTTTTTAATTATTTCTGCGAAAATTTTATGCAACCAATCAACCATAAGGAAATGAAATGGAAAATAAGCGAAAAAAGGCGATTTTTTATGAGAGTGAGCTTTGGAATTTAATTAATTACTCAGTTAATAAATAGAATTTCGAAATGCTGAGCCTCAGGTGCATCAGGAGAGACATTGGGCTACTCTCAAAAAAATTTTGAGCTTCGTACGTGCTGTAGATTTTGCAAGCCATCGCAGACACACACACAGACACACATACAGATACACACACAGACAGAGCGTTTTGTTCTTTTATTAGTATAGATTTCTTTTTATAGTTCTTAATTATTATTATTATTTTATTTACTGTAAGTTCTTTTTGAAAATAGAAAATAATTTAAAAATTTGTATGTAAGCGTTATTTGTAAGCGTTATTTGAGTTTTCGCCAAATGGGCTTTGAAAAAAATTGCGCCAAATCTGATGCGCTTGTGGTATCCGTGCCGAAAAATTAGTGACCAGAATTGACTTCCACACACAAACAAAATATCCTTCTATAGTAAAAAAAAACTAGCCTTAAAAGGAATGACTCCTGGAATGATGCTGATGTGGAAGATTTCCGGAACTAACGAATCCGTGTTGTCCACTCCTTCCATGAGTCGAATAGACCAATCAGGAAAGGGCTCCGTCTATGCATCGCCGTATGGGTTACCATAAAGAGAGAAAAGGTTACCATCGCCAACAATCGCCAAGTTTGTCGCCAACTTGGCGATATATCGCCAAATTTGGCGACCAAAATTAGTTGTTAAAAGTGACGCCAACTTGGCGATAACTGTAATATTTCGCCAAATTTTTAATTTCTTTACAACACCAGTAGTTTGATACATCATTTGAGAGGTTTGCAACTGCTTATTCATACAATGGATGTCTTTTGTGTTATCCTCCATTCTGCTCCCCAGGGGGGACACATTTTTAATTTCTTTACAACACCAGTCGTGTTACACAAGATTTGAAAGGTCTGCAACTGCTTATGCATATTATGGATGCCTTGTGTGTCACCCCCACACTCTGCTCTGCCCAGGGGGGGTCACATTTTTAATTTCTTTACAACACCAGTAGTGTGACACATCATTTGAAAGGTCTGCAACTGCTTATTCATATTATGGATGTGTTGTGTGTCATCTCCCACTCTGCCCCCCACGGGGGCACATTTTTAATTTCTTTACAACACCAATTGTGTGACACATCATTTGAGAGGTCTGCAACTGCTTATTCATATTATGGATATCTTTTGTGTAACCCCCCCCCTCTACCCTCAGAGGGGGCACATTTTGTAATTTCTTTACAACACCAATTGTGTGACACATCATTTGAAAAGTCTGCAACCGTTTATTCATTTTATGGATGTCTTGTGTGTCACCCCCACTCTGCCCCCCAAGGGGTACATTTTTAATTTCTTTACAACACCAGTCGTGTGACATATCATTTGAGAGGTCTGCAGCTGATTATTCATATTATGGATGTATTTTTTGTCGCCTCCCACTCTGCCCCCCCAGGGGGGCACATTTTTAATTTCTTTACAACACCAGTCGTGTGACACATCATTTGAAAGGTCTGCAACTGCTTATTCATACCATGGGGTATTGGCGAGCGCAGCAAGCAGGGGGTAGCCAATAATTTGGAATCGCGAAGCGATTACGTGGGGGGTTGGCGAGCATAGCGAGCAGGGGGGCGGGCCCCCCCTAGTAAGTTAAAAGAAAACATGCAATAAAAATAAATATAATGGGAAAATGATGTCATAAAAGAAACTTTTTATTTAAAAACGTAATTGTTTCTAATTTTCATACTAGAAATATATAAAACGTTCTTTTAGCGATCAAAAAATGCTATTAAGAGATTATCACAAAAACTCAAAATCAAAGTTTTTATGACATTTTTTTAATATAAAAAATAACAGTTTTATTTTCCTGCATGATTAAATTTTAAAATGTTTTATTGCATTCAATATTTCTGGGTGCGTAAATGATTACTATTTACTCCATGTACTGATTCGATTATCTACGAAAATATCCAGCCGGAGAAAATCACGCACACCAAATTTCTGTGACTATGCAAATAAATTGTGCTTTTTTATCAGTTTTTAGCTCACAGGCTATCATAGCCTGAGAGCTTATGTGCCCGTCCATTCTGTATGTACGTGCGTTCGTGCGTAACGCAATAACTCATGATAAAAATATCGGATCCACTTGAAATTTTGTATATAGGTATATCCTGATAAGGCGCTTCCCTGATTAGTTTTTGGAGTTCATTCGATATGTATAAGAGAGGGAACGGGGGGCTCATGCCCCTCCCCTTAATGGATATAAATGGGTTTTTCATGCAGAATTAACAGTTTTTGTCCAAAATTTAGATATAGGATAATTCTGATGAGGCGATTCTGTGACTGTTATTATGTGTTTATTGAATAAGTATAAACAGGGGGAACGGGGGGCTCACGCCCCCCCCCCTTAATTGATATAAACGGGATTTTCATGCAGAATTAACAGTTTTCGTTCAAAATTTAGATAAAAGATCATTCGGATGAGGCGATACCGTGGCTGTTATGAGGTGTTCATTGAATAAGTATAAACAGAGGGGACGGGGGGCTCATGCCCCTTCCCTTAATTGATATAAACGGGATTTTCATGCAGAATTAAGAGTTTTCGTTCAAAATTTAGATATAGGATCATTCTGATGAGGCGAGTCCGTGGCTGTTATTAGGTATTCATTGAATAAGTATAAACACGGGGAACGGGGGTTCTAATGCCCCTCCCCTTAACTTGCATAAATGGATTTTTCAATCCGAATTGTCCGATTTCGTTCAAATCTCTGAATAGTTTTGGAAGTTTAATGGTTAAATATAAAAGAATGGAATAACTCCTCTTAAATTATATAAATGCTAAATGGGTTTTTATTAAGATTTATCCGATTTGCCCTGAATTTTGGATATAGATTTTTTTAAAATGATAAACATGTACTTGATAGTTTAGGAAGTTCAATGATTAAGTATAAAAAAGGAGAAAGGGGAGAGCTGTTTCCCCTTCTTAATTTTTTTTGGAACGGAATTAACGAAAATACAAGGCTGTAATGTACAATTAGTATGCGTAGCCTGTGAGGTCAATGCCATCAGTTAAACTGGGCAATATTCTTTTTGTTTATTTAACATAACTTTTAAACTATTTGAAATTAATTTTTGAAAATAAGTGCATTCACCAGGTTACCTACATAGGTACCTTCTGGTACAAACAGAATCGAAATCCGACAAGTACTTTTTGAGATTTGCTTGTCGAATAAATTTTTTTGACTTTCAATATCGTTACGTATTTTGAGTATAAGACTTCGCTACGCTCAGACAACAATGCAGAGTAGCGGCGCACCTTTTGAGCAATATACACTAAAACCTAAGATTATATACTTTATTTTAAGATTGAAACGAATCTAAAATTTTGCGACAATCAGTGCATTATTTCTAGAGATAGATCTATCACGATTATCAGTAATAATGTAATTGGGTAGCAACATCTGTTGAACGGTTTGTACCAAAACGTAATTTGTTTCATTTTATATCAAGTACTAATTTAATCTAAACTTTTATAAAAACGTATGAACTAATTCTTGCGATATGACTTCTGAAGAAATTGTGAATCATGCAGCATAACAGTACCACCTTCTGAGCGACATGCATCAAAAACTAATCAGATTTAGTTTACATCAGATTTAGTTCACAGTTAAGTTTCGTGGAATTCCGTACATTAGTTCTTGAGATAGAGCTCACAAAAAAATTCTTACACGCAGACAGACAGACATGTTGCAAAAACATATTTTTCTGGTCTCTGACTCCTAAAACATGTAAATC
Organism: Maratus speculifer; assembly: GCA_964019185.1. Taxonomy (NCBI): domain Eukaryota; kingdom Metazoa; phylum Arthropoda; class Arachnida; order Araneae; family Salticidae; genus Maratus; species Maratus speculifer. The sequence continues at coordinate 441,178,606 of OZ025291.1, read as the reverse complement.
CGTCGAAAATAGGATTTTGGAAATTTTCACGAATCCAATACATTTTTCTTGTTAGCATAGAAGAAAGCATAGAAGTTAGCATAGAAAAAGTGTTTATTTTTTATCTATAATTTGTTTTCTATGTTTTGACTTTTAAAACGAACTACTTTTGCAATTCATGACAGCAATTTGGCATATTTTGGCTATTGTTTACAAACAAAAAACGCGATACTTAGTTCTTTCATTTCCCATAGATTTGTACCCGTTGCAGAAAATGGTTGGTTGTTTATTGTCTATGGCACGTATAAGGGAAAAAAAATTTGAAATTAATGATCCAGTTTATGATTAACCCATTTAAATCCTCACCATTTTTTTATACTTGACGTAGACGAAATTAAATTGTACTTCCTACATATGACTGTGTAAATAAAAGAGAAAAAAATGCAATATTACAATTTCAGTTTTATTTGTATGTTATATATTGCGAAATGTACAAATCAACTATCATTTTGCCGTATAAAAATCATTGAATCATTTATTCTGTAGCTCTATTTACTATATATGCTGATAAATAATTGCCATAATAATTTCATCTTGATATTTATATTTATGTTTCATTTCTTGCAATTCATCTATAAATATATTCGGGAATTTATCAAAAAAAAAAAAAAAACACCAAATACTCCGTACTGTTTTACTTATATTTCTAACTTTTTACATCGTAAATCAATCAACCTGGGAAAAAAATTAAGCCTTATATATATTACTTAATAATACATTTTTCGAAAAAAAAAAAAACCATACGGTTGCGAAAACGCAACGTTAGTGCTTAATGGGTTAAGTTAAAAATAAGAGAACTCCGACTTAGATGACATGTTAAACCGAAGCTAACGAAAAAGACAGGCTACCGCGGTGCATGTCAAGTATCATTTTTTTTACAAACCACTAGAATGACGTAGTGCTCTATTCGTTTACCCGCATTCGTGTATTCGAGCATCACGTGACTGCAGCGGTCTGTAAAAAAAAAGATACGTGGAATGCACCATGGTAGCCTGTTTTTCTCGTTAGCCTCGTATTAGACAAGATGGCGTGTAACATTGCTTTCTTATGCGCAGCCTCTTGGGGTAATGTCGCTCAATTGCAAGGAAGAATATTCCCTACTGACATCTCAATTTCAGTATCCGTACTTTTTTTTGCTTTTTAAATGATGGTTTTTAATTGCTATTGCGTTTTAACAATTGTATTAGACGTAAAAAATCTTTTCACAGGGCTTCATTTTTTTACTACATAGTTAAACTTTGTAAACATCAACACGCTAAATGCGAACTGCTTTTAGCATCACCTGTTACCGACTTCCTCAGCACAATTGTATGTAATACATTTAAGTTCGTACGGCACGTACAACAACAGCAAAAATTCCCCTTCAGTGTTTGCGTTAAGAGCCCTCATCACTGACTGTAAGACACCCGGATGATAATGTAAAATCTATGGTGGAGTTCTTTTCAAATATTTCGCTCGAATTTTAATATTTTTACATGATTTCTTTTACATAGGATGGCTGAGTACAATCTACAACCAGGTCAATTTTGATTTTCGATTAAAAAAAAGATTTCTTTAATTTTCAAAACCGGTTCGCACCGGTTCTAAAATTGAGACTATCATAATATAAAAAATATATAATCAAAATCAAAAAAGTAAAAATTAGGCCGCCTGTGGATCGTCCTCAGCTATCCTATGCAAAAGATATTGCATGAAAATATTAAAATTTGAGTGAGAAAGACGTCCCCTAGACATCACTATGATCATCCGGGACTTTTTTTGTCAGTAGTTTGGGATCTTAACGAGGATCGAGTTTATAAATCACAGATTATATACCCGAGAAATAAATTTAGTGTTTTTAGTAGTACTAGTACTATTTGCAAAGAATAAAATTGTGGCCGAATCCCGTTTTTTTACATCTCTAGTAGTCACCGACCACAATATCTTTTTAAATAATCTGGGGGGAGTCGAAGAAAATTTTCGGAGGTGGGATAAAATGTTAAAATGGGAGGTAAAATGCCGATTATTTTCTGTTACAGTCAAATGCCTGATAGTTTCCTCATTGATTTAAATTATTCTTGGGTATAAAATAAGGTGTCAAGAAATTTAATCAGATTGTTTAAATCAGTGTTTAAAGCGTTATTTTAATGCTGGCATTTTTAACTTCTTCTATCTTAATAGAAGAAAGTATTGTAATCGAAATTTTTTTCGACTTCCAATTTCCAACGGATTTACACGTTTTGTGCGTCAGATTAAAAAAAAAAAACATGTTTTTATAAAACGCCTGTCTGTTCGTGTATCCGTGTGTCTGTGTGTCCATATGTTGCCATTCTAACATCAAAAAGTGTGAGAAGATATGCTTAAACTTGAACCAAACTTTTTGTGATTTTGTTTGGCTTTGGCAAGCAGGTACTCCTTTAATTTCGAAATATTCCGCCGGAAGGGAACGCTGCAAGCGATTTTTGTGCCATATTAAATATTGTACCTTTTAAAAGTGTATGAAGTTACGCATCGAATTGAACCAATTTTTTTGAACCAGTGACCAGTGAAACCGGTGTTTTCTTATGACTAATTGGTCATCTCTGAATTTGAAAAAAATCAGCCGCAAAAGGATGCTGCAATAGATGATTTTTCTGCCATTTTCAAAACTGTAGCGATTAAAAGTGTATGAAGTTATGCATCGAATTGAACCAAATTTTTTGTGTAAGTTTTCAGCTATAGCTGCGTTATCCTATCTGAATTTGAAAAAAAAAATCCGCCAAAAGGGTGCACTGCAGTAGGGATTTGTGTCTCATTAACAATATTTAACCATATAAAAATGTCTGATTTATGTACAGAATTGAGGCAAATTTTTTGTGTAAGTATTTCGCTATGACTAGTGTTCCTCCCTGGATTTGAAAAATCCTCCGGAAGGAGGCGCTGCAATAGCGATTTCTGTGCCATTTTCAATAATTTACCACAGAAAGGTGTATGAAATTATGCACAGAATTGTGTGAAATTATTGTATAAGTGTTTGGCTATGGTTAGCAGACTCTTCCTGCATTTGAAAAAAATCCGCCGGAAGGAGGCGGTGTAATCGGGATGTCTGTGCCATTTTCATTATTTTACCACCAAAATGTGCATAAAGTTATGCATAGAACTGGACTACATTTTTGTGTATGATTGTTTTTCTGTATGGCGAGTAGATCCTCTCTGAATTTGATAAAAATCTGCCTGTTGTTCTATTGTTCACTGGCTCGTGCAGAGACTGAAACTCGTTTTTACTCCGATTAATGGACTGAAGCAGAAATTTAAGATGCAAATCATAGTTGGTATAGTATTGAATTAATAAAATTAACGCATTAAGATTTGTAACTAAATTTTGAAACATTAAAATGTACGTATGAGATAGAAGAAAGTTTTGGGATTAGCACATCTAAGTAGTTTAAAAAATAAGTATTAAAGTAATTAAGTTTTTAAAATTTAAACTGACATATAGAAGTATTTAAAAAAAGGATCATAATTTGGAAGGTTTTTAAGGTTTTATATAAAACAGATTATAGATAAACCGTATTTGCCGTGTAAATAAATCATTATTAATTAATCATTTTAGTCATTGTTAAAAATTTTTATGTTAAATGCAGTTATAAAGAATTTTAATAATTGTAAATATTGATAAGATATAATATAGTATTTTGATAATCAGACGTCTCTACTTACCTAAGTTTGCTTACCTCTATTCAGATACCACAGACTCAAAAATCAAGCTAAATTTAACTGCTTATTTTAATCCATAACTACTGCTAGCGGTCTGAGAAACCGCTGAGTTTTTCAAGTTTCACAGTTTAACTCGCAATTCTCATTTTAACAATAGATTCTCGTCAAATTTTGTTTCACTGGAAGCCTTGTTGCCACTTCTGGAGACTTTTGAATAGCTGAATTCTATTTATAGTAGTCTGGTACACAATGTTTAATACTTAAATAGTATTCTGAGAATCAATGTAACATTCTATTCATCTTTAAGTTAAGCGGTCTGATAGACCGCTCACAGTAGTTATGTGACAATTTTTGTCACATAGTTAAGGCTTAATTTTAACTACATCTTTATTCTAAACAAGTAACTATCACTGTTACGTCCAGTTACAACGAATTGGTCAATATCGTTACACTGAATAATTTTGTGGGAGCAAAAACAATTTCTACATATTTAATCATTCTGAGATCATTTCATACATAAGCTGTTTCCGATGTGCCGACTGCATTTATTTTTTTTTAATTTTACTCTTTTTATGAGCATTTATTTCTATTTTAAATTCAATTTTTTAGGATTTCGAGAGATATTTTTTACAAATATCAAAACGAAATTCATTTTAATTTATTGCCAACTATTAAAACAGTTCAAAGAATGAAAGATCCTTCAAATTTAACCCTTTCGGGTCTGGTGTACTACTAATAGTCCATCATCTTTCAACAAACATATTTTTCCAGTAAGTAGAAACTGTTTTCAAAGAACCTCATATTCTATTTAAAGACTTCGTTTAATTTTTTCGCTAAAAGATATCCCTACAAGTCCAGAAACACTCATTCAAGATGGATGAAACTTCAAATGTACGTCAAGCAGATTATTCTTTTGAATTTCCTCTCATTATTGATATTATAAATTGTTAAAAGTAATATTTGAAATGATTTCTGTAAAATAAGTTATTTTAGCTAATGTTTGATGTAAATTTTATAATCAATACCATTCAAAAATTATGATTTATCAGTTTTTGAACATGCTTTCTATTAGTAGTACAGTGGTCTTTAAAGAAAGTAATTTTACTAAAATATGCACATTTCATTGATTAATTTTTAGAAATGAAATTTATAGTAATTTAAGTTGAATATTTATGTTTTATAACAATATTTCTCATTCTTTTTTCATATAATATTGTTATGCAATATTAATCGACTGCAATTTGTATATATATATATATATATATATATATATATAACCATTAGAAAACACTACAAATCAACATCAAAACATGGAATAATTCATTAAATAACAAACTATATCAAACATAGGATTTGGCAAAAATTGGAACAATATTGGAAATGTGGTATTTAGCTTGTTCTCAAGAACAATGCTAAATAGACACATTAATTGCGATTAATTTTTGATTAGAAATCAGGATAAACCTGAAAATGATTTCTAAACTGCCCGATTAATCGCGATAAAAAACATAGTTCAACGAAAAACACTATAAAAATAATAAGACTATAATTGAATTATCAAAAGATTAATTGCAATGGGAAACATAGTTCAAAGAAAAATATTAGAAAAATAATAAGACAATAATTGAATTATCAAAAGCATAAGCTTACACGATTAGTCGCTACCATGTGAGATAATTTCAAATTTGCAATCTCACTTTGCCAGCAGTTATAGTTAACAATTAACAAAGAAATTTATAAATACATTAATTATAGTGCTGGAGAATACTTAAAATATCATAATTAAATCGCTTAAATTTGATATACTTATATAGAAAGAATAAATAAATAAAGTATTAAATATATAAATAAATTAATAGAATAATTAAATTCAAACTGACAGTAATATAATAGCAACCATAATAAATTGAAGTGATGAAAAACAGGGGTGGGGAAGCTTGTCGAGTGTAGCTCGAAGATGGAAGAACTCTCTAGTTAGTTAAAAAAAAATAAATTATCATTAATAATTAGACGTAATAAAATTGTAATAAATATCCAGTCCATTTAAAATGTTACATATGGCAATTTAAAAATAGAGTAAACCTTTTTAGTCCTCCATTTAACACCAATATACTGATTTGCTTTTGTTTCTTAACTTAGAAATTTACACGCTTTATAAAAGCAGCATTAATTTCTCTAACAACGTAACCTAGATAAAACGACGCATATAAAATTTCATCACTTTCCTTAGAAATATTTCATTAATTCCGGAGGTGTCGGTGTAATGATGTTTCCCCTTTTATGGATGCTATCGAGTTAAGATATTAATTTGCAAAGCACTTTGACGTTATAGTAGAAAGGCGCGTGATAATTAAGATAAATTTATGCACGTAGAAGTCTTATGGATAACAGCAATTATTTGTTTGTCGAAAGAAACACGAGTTTGCAAAACTTTAGAGTGTACTTATATCAAGTGGGAATTGCCAAAAAGCAAAAGTAGTATTTTTTTAAGAATAGTATTAGGTGACGGTTTAATGTAGAGAAGGGTATTGGGAAGCTACATTAGAAAATTGTCTGCTTAATGAATAAGCGCCGATAAAACTGGCGATAATTATTAATTACAATAATACACTTTGTATAAATCAGCTTTAAATGGAAATAACAATTCATGACGCGTTTCGAGCTACAACGATAACAACTCGTAATAAGCTGAAACAACATGTGTCCTCAAGGTGACAGAGTTAGAGATAAACAGTTTATGTTAAACTCTATCCCCTTACGGACACGTATTGGTTTAGCTGATGACGAGCTGATATTATTGTAGATCAAAACGCTTACTGATTTGTTATTTCCGTTTTATGGTTATTTATACAAAGTGTATTATTGTAATTGTCTGCTTTGGTGAAAAAAAAATTATGTTTAGCTAGGTTCATGTAATAAAATCAGTAAATTAATGGATAAATTTTGTAGTAAATCTTTTAATTAAGCGGCCGCTTCACTCAAATGAAAAGACCCGTTCGCTAATGGTAATCCTATGGAAAAAATTTATAAAGGGCTAGTTCCATGGGTTTTGTAGTGTAAGTCACATTACCTTATACTTGCTATGCTTGTTTGCCACCGTTATTTTAGAAAAGTATGCTTGGCCTTATTCAATTAATGAGAATTTTCCGATAAAATAAAACACATTTTTTCATACTAAAATACTGGTAGCCAAAAATCGTAGCCTGTGACTTACACTACAAGTACTCATGGAAATAGCCAAAGATATCTCGGTTGCATTTTAATATTTTTAAATGATTCTTTTTGCATTGGACAGCTGAGATTGATCTGAATGGCTGCCTTTTTTTACTTTTTTGATTTCACAACAGCACATTAACAGATATTTTTTACGAGAATGCTTACATTTTCAGAACCAGTTTGGAAAGCGAAATCACCCTCATAAAAATATCTATAAACAAAATCGAAAAAGTAAAAAAAACGCCCTGTATTCAGATCAATCTCAGCTGTCCAATGCAAAAAGAATCATTTAAAAATATTAAAATGCAACCGAGATATCTGTACAAATTTCTTCCATAGGATTAGCATTAGCGAATGGGTCTTTCCATTTGAGTGAAGCAGCCTTTTAACACCTTGAGTGTGACGTTAGTCACAGGTGACAGACACTGAGCTTTGCGTTTAGGCTGCTTCAAATACCGATGTATGAGAGTGTAAAATATGATATAAAACTAAAAATATACATATTAATTTAAGTAATCATCTAAAATTCATTGAAAATTTAATTCACTTTTATTTGTTAGAGAATTGTATACTTACTTAAGAGACGGAATAAGAACCCACTCGAGTCACTCAAAAAGACCCGTATGATAATGTTAAGTCTATGGGGTCGTTGTTTTTGAATATCTCGCATATTTTGCATGATTTTGTGAATAGGTAGCTATAGACGATCTACAACTGGGTTACTTTTAACGTTTTTCATTTTGGTTATACTTTTTTCATAGTACACTGTAAAAAAAAATTCAAGAGGTTACTAAAAATTTTTTAGTAAATTTGTATTCCACAGAATTTTTTAGTAACCATTACAAGCATCTTTTTTGCAAGTGAAACAAACGTTTCTTTTGTAAACTGAACAAAAGAATTTTTTGCATAACTAACTTAAAACTTTTTAGTATGAGCCACCAAGAAAATTTTAGTAATAGCTCCAAAATTATTTTTAGTTAATTAAAAATTATATTTAGACTTCTGAAGCGGAAGATTTTCGGCAAAACCACAAAAGATGCACCAAACATTGCTACCTGCTCCATTTTGGCATGTTTCTAAAGGAGAGGGAAAGTCCAGAGATCATTACCAATGGTAACTGCTACGACAGGATTTGCACAATCCCTTTATTTAACGAGTAATTACATTGCATACATTCGTTGCATATTTGGTAGCGTCCAGAATCGAACCCTGGTACTTTCGGCCTGGAGTTCGGTGTGGCTAGATGTGGACATCGATGTGGACTTCGATGACCACTAGGCTATCACGGCCACACCCAGTGAATTTTAGTAATAGCTATTAAAATGTAAAACTATTAACTCAATTCGTTGCTAGCTTTTTTCTAATAATACTTACAGATTCCTTGTAACCGAGTAAGATTACTAAAAATTCTTTAGTGATTACAAGGATCACTAATTTTTTTTTTAGTAGATCGACCCCTTTTTTTACAGCGTCTGATAGTTTAAATTTCAGAACCCTTCCAACCAGTTTCGATATTAAAAGAAAAAAGTCGGAAAAAATTCAATATTAAAAATGAAATCGCATTTATAGGATGGGCACCACTATTTTTAGTATCATTATTATTATTATTATTATTATTCAGTCTTCCGTATTTTTTTAAAGCTGATAAAATTAACTCATATTTAGAGACAGGAGGGGAGGAGGTTGTCAAGTTTAGCTAGTAGGTGGAATAACTTTTTAGTTAGTTTAAAAAATTAAATTATTATTCATAATAGGACATAATAAAATTATAATAAATATCCACTTGATTAAATACGTTACGTATGGCATTAGACAAATAGAGTATACCTTTTTAATCCGCATTACATATAGATTTCTTTTTGTTTCTTAACTTAGAAATTTACATGTGATATAAAAGCAACATTCATTTCTGTAATAACATACCATAGATAAAACGATGGGTATAAAATTTCATCTCTCTCCTTAGAAATATTTTATTAATTCCGGAGATGTCGGTGTAACGATGTTTTCTCTTTCATGGATGCTATCGAGTTAAGATATTAATTTGCGAAGAACTTTGACGCATAGTAGAAAGGCACGTGTTAATTAAGATAAATTTATGCACGTATAGAAGTCTTATGGATAACAGTAATTATTTGTTTGTCGACAGGAATAAGAGTTTGCACATTTTTAGTTATTATCGCGTATACTAATAGTATCAAGTGGGACTTGCCAAATAGCAGAAGTAGTATTTTTTAAGAATAGTATTAAGTGACGATTTAATGTAGAGATTGGTAGTGGGAAACTATATTAGAAAATTGTCTGTTTAATGAAATATCGCCGATAAAACTGGCGATAATTATTAATTACAATAATACACTTTGTATAAATCACCATTAAATGGAAAACTAATCATGACGTGTTTCGAGCTACAACAATAACAACCCGTCATCGGCTGAACTAACACGTTTCCTCAAGGTGACAGAGTTAGAGATAAACAGTTTATGTCTAACTCTATCCCCTTGCGGACACGTATTGGTTTAGCTGATGACGAGCTGATACTATTGAAGATCAAAACGCGGACTGATTTGTTATTTCCGTTTTATGGTTATTTATACATAGTGTATTATTGTAATTGCCTACTTTGGTGAAAAAAAAATATGTTTAGCTTGGTTCATGTAATAAAATGCAGTAAATTAATGGATAAATTTTGTAGTAAATCTTTTAATTAACATCTTGTGTGCCACGTTAGTCACCGTTGACAGACACTGAGCTTTGCGTTTAGGCTGCGTCAAATACCGGTGTATGACAGTGTAAAATATGATATAAGACTTAAAATATACATATTAATTTAAGTAATTATCTAAAATTCATTGAAAATATAAATTTACTTTTATTTTTTAGAGAATTGCATACTTACTTAAGGGTGTTCTTAAATTAAAAAGGGCAACTTTGTGACACATGTTTTAATTTATTTCTGTTCGGAAATGCATGAAAATAGCAGGGGTTGTTATTCAGAAACTGTCTTACTGCACTCATGTTTTTTTTTTTTTTTTTTTTTTTTTTTTTTTTTTTTTTAAACGCAATAGATCTTTCATAATAAGCCTTCAAAGATGACGTTTTTCAGCACTTTTCCCGACGAAAGCAGAAAAACCGGTCGAAAAGCAGGAGAAAAGCGGGTGATCGTGTGATCGAAATAGCTTAGAACTGGATAGGTAATTCAATGATCATAAAATGGAAAATTAAGTTCTATTCGAAATCGCTTCTATAGTCAGGTATTCCAATTTTATAACTTTCTGCTAAAAATTAATTTGTAAATGCGGGCTTATTGAGTGGAGCAGTTGGGAACACCCTTAAGAAACGGATTAGGAACCCACTCGTGTCACTCAAAAAAGACCCGGATGATAGTGTTAAGGCCCCTGTCCTCGCTCGAGGAAACACTCGCGAGTTAATGCTATTCCTACGGGGAAGCATTTTTCTAATAACTCTTTCGCATTTTGACATTTTTGAATATTTTTTTTTGCATTGGATAGCTGAGGTGTATGCCGACAGCGCACCTTTTTTACTTTTTCGATTTTGGTTGCAGATATTTTTTACAAAGTTAGTTTCACTTTCGAAACCGGTTTCGAACCTGAAAGTACTTTTTAAAAAAATATCTGCAATCAAAATCGAAAAAGTAAAAAAGGTGCGCTGTCGGCATGCACCTCAGCTATCCAATGCAAAAAAAATTATTCAAAAATGTGAAAATGCGAAAGAGTTATTAGAAAAATGCTTCCTCATAGGAAAAGCATTAGCTCGCGAGCGTTTCCTCGAGCGAGGACAGGGGCCTTAAGTCTATGTGGTCGTTGTTTTCGAATATCTCGCATATTTTGCATGATTGTGCGAATAGGTAGCTAAGGACGATCTACAACTGGGTTACTTTTAACCTTTTTCATTTTGGGTATACTTTTTTCATAGTATGATAGTTTAAATTTCAGAACCCTTCCAACCAGTTTCGATATTAAAAGTAAAGAGACGGAAAAGGTTCAATATTAAAACTGAAATTGCATTTATAAGATGGGCACCACTATTTTTAGTATTATTATTATTATTATTAAATCAATCTTCGGTATTTTTTTTAAGCTGATAAAATTAACTCATATTTAGAGACGGGAGGGGAGGAGGTTGTCGAGTTTAGCTCGTAGGTGGAATAATTTTCTAGTTAGTTAAAAAAAATAAATTATTATTCATAATAGGACGTAATAAAATTATAATAAATAACCACTTCATTAAATACGTTACATATGGCATTAGAAAAACAGAGTATACCTTTTTAATCCGCATACATATAGATTGGTTTTTGTTTCTTAACTTAGAAATTTACATGCTTTATAAAAGCAACCATCATTTCTTTAACAACATACCTTAGATAAAACGATGCGTATAAAATTTCATCTCTCTCCTTCGAAATATTTCATTAATTCCGGAGGTGTCGGTGTAACGATGTTTTCTCTTTCATGGATGCTATCGAGTTAAGATATTATTTTGCGAAGCACTTTGACGCATAGTAGAAATGCACGTGTTAATTAAGATAAATGTATGCACGTGTAGAAGTATTATGGATAACAGCAATTATTTGTTTGTCGACAGGAATAAGAATTTGCACATTTTTAGTTATTATAGCGTGTACTAATAGTACACTGTAAAAAAAATCTGTGAAGGTACTAAACATTTTCTAGGAAACTGGGATTCCAAGAACTTTTTATGCAACGATAACAGGAAAAATTCATGTAATCGATTCTGAAACTTGAATTTTTGCTGTTACCGTTACAGGAAATGTTCTTGGAATCCCAGTTTCCTAGAAAAGGTTTAGTACCTTTGCAGAGTTTTTTACAGTGTATCAAGTGGAAATTGCCAAATAGCAAAAGTAGCATTTTTTAAGAATAGTATTAAGTGACGGATTAATGTAGAGAGGGATATTGGGAAGTTATATTAGAAAATTGTGTGTTTAATGAAATAGCGCCGATAAAACTGGCGATAAATATTAATTACAATAATACACTTTGTATAAATCACCATTAAATGGAAATAACAAATCATGACGCGTTTCGAGCTTCAACAATAACAACTCGGCATCTACTGAACCAACACGTGTCCTCAAGGTGACAGAGTTAGAGATAAACAGTTTATGTCTAACTCTATCCCCTTGCGGACACGTATTGGTTTAGCTGATGGCGAGCTGATACTGTAGATCAAAACGCGTACTGATTTGTTATTTCCGTTTTATGGTTATTTATACAAAGTGTATTATTGTAACTGTCTGCTTTGGTGAAAAAAAATTATGTTTAGCTAGGTTCATGTAATAAAATCAGTAAATTAATGGATACATTTTGTAGTAAATCTTTTAATTAACACCTTGAGTGCCACGTTAGTCACAGGTGACAGACACTGAGCTTTGCGTTTAGGCAGCGTCAAATACCGATGTATGACAGTGTAAAATATGATATAAAACTAAAAATATACATATCAATTTAAGTAATCATCTAAAATTCATTGAAAATTTAAATTCACTTTTATTTGTTAGGGAATTGTATACTTAATTAAGGGGGCTCAGAAGTTGAAAACTTTTCAAAATATCCATTTTTTTATGATTTAGTTTGATTATCCAATTAATTCTTAACTCAATGCAAAAAACCGCATAAAAATATTTGCGTTTTTAACGGAGTTATAAGCATTTATGTATCAACACTTTCATAGCCGCACCCATATAATTTCAACTTTAAACCGCGTTTTCTCAAAACTTGATTTTTGACGACTAACACGAAGATTAAAAAAAAAACTACTTGATGGAAAGTCTTATTTTTTTTACATGCGTATAACATCATTATCTATAGAATGATTAGTTTGGTTTGGTTTATTTTTGTCGTACGATTATCTACGCTAGGGATATCGGACCAAGGGGATAGTGCCCTTCGTGGAAGTCTTTCTAAGGACACCTAACCCGTATTTACGCAAGGTTCGAAGAAAACCACGAAAACTCCGAACGGTTAGGCCGACAGCCACGATTGGGTTCGAACCCAGCACCTGCCGTCTACCAGGTGAGAGGTCCGAACCTCTCGGCCACTCTATAGAATGAATTAATATCGTTCAGATATTTTAATATGTAGAGTATTTTTAATGAAAAAAAAAGTTGTATTTTTTAGGAGTTTTTTCATTTTTGAAATTTGAGAGTTTTTTTTTTAATAATGTTGTTTTTGAGTTATAGTTATACCCTTAATTCATTCTATAGAGTAAAGTTTCCTGATCATTTTAAAGCAAAAATTAGATTCTTTTGTCAATTCAACGTTAAGTGATCTTGGTGTTGGTGATATAACACATAATTTTTTTTTCGAAAATTGTGTTACATAAATTTTGCTACATTTCTTATTATATCACATTGAAGTACTTCATTTTATAATTTTATAAAACTACAAACATACCTTTAAAATATCAGAAAGTTTAAATTAATTAAATTGAATACTTCTGTTTTTATATGGACTCGAAACGAGAGCTCTGTTTACATGTTTTTCAGTATCGATCAACCCCTGAGCCCATTTAAGGGTGTATTCGAAAAAACGATTTTCCACCTTCAGCAGCTCGACATTTTCATATACAATTTCAGACACATTTTTAAAAGTAGAAACAGGAAACTTGCTGAGGTGATTGTTGAAGAGACGTACAAGGTGCCGTGTGATGTCATTTTACGCTCAATTCATTAGAATTTGATTTATAAACAATTATCTTCTCAGTATGACACTTTGTTTCGTCCACAAATCTCCCGCATCGGGAAAATCGGTTAAAATTGTCGTATTTGATTGCTTTTTTTGCAATATTTTCTGCATTTGTCAAAGAATCGACGATTACAGCACCTTGAGTACTTTCTGAATAAGACAATCTGCCAGTTTGATGCATATGAGAGCAAAAATGAATTTGAAAATAAATCGGAAAATAAGCAGTTTCAATCGAAATACACCCTTAAGAGACGGATTAAGAACCCACTCGAGTCACTCAAAAAAGACCCGGATGATAATGTTAAGCCTATGGGGTCGTTTTCAAATATCTCGCCTATTTTGCATGATTTTGTGAATAGGTAGCTAAGGACGATCTACAACCGGGTTACTTTTAACATTTTTCATTTTGGTTATACTTGTTTCATAATATGACAGTTTAAATTTCAGAACCCTTCCAACCAGTTTCGATATGAAAAGTAAAGAGTCGAAAAAGTTCAATATTAAAAGTGAAATCGCATTTATAGAATGGGTGCCACTATTATTATTAGTATTATTATTATTATTATTATTATTATTATTATTATTATTATTATTATTTAATCTTCTTATATTCTATATTCTTCTTATATTCTTCTTCTTTATCTATTATTCTTATTATTATTATTTTTTTAAGCTGATAAAATTAACTCATATTTAAAGACGGGAGGGGAGGAGGTTGTCGAGTTTAGCTCGAATGTGGAATAATTTTCCAGTTAATTTAAAAAATTAAATTATTATTCATAATAGGACGTAATAAAATTATAATAAATATCCACTTCATTAAATACGTTACATATGGCATTAGAAAAATAGAGTAAACCTTTTTTAATTCGCTATTTAACACCATTATATAGGTAGATTTGTTTTTGTTTCATAACTTTGAAATTTACATTTGCTATAAAAGCAACATTCATTTTCTTAGCAACATAACTTAGATAAAACGATGCATATTAAATTTCATCTCTCTCCTTCGAAATATTTCATTAATTCCGGAGGTGTCGGTGTAACGATGTTTTCTCTTTCATGGATGCTATCGAGTTAAGATATTAATTTGCGAAGCACTTTGACGCATAGTAGAAAGGCACGTGATAATTAAAATAAATTTATGCACGTATGTCTTATGGATGACAACAATTATTTGTTTGTCGATAGGAATACGAATTTGAGCATTATTAGTTATTATCGCGGGTACTAATAGTATCAAGTGAAAATTGCCAGATAACAAAAAGTAATATTTTTTAAAAATATTATTAAGTGACGACTTAATGTAGATAACGTATTGGGAAGCTATATTAGAAATTTGTTTGCTTTGGTGACAATTTTTTATGTTTAGTTAGGTTTATGTAATAAAATCATCAGTAAATTCATGGATAAATTTTGTAGTAAATCTTTTAATTAACATGTTGAGTGCCACGTTAGTCATCGGTGACTAACAGTGAGCTTTCATTTTAGGCTGTCTCAAATACGGGTGTATGAAATTGTAAAATATGATATAAAACTAAAATTTTACATATTGTTTTAACCGTTTCCGGCTCACTACTCTTTAAAGTTGGAATTTAAAGAAAAAAAATAGGCAATCTATTTAGGCCTAGAGGAGTACACAGGTATTGTTTTGTAAAGATTGCACTAACCATTTTAATTATACAGCTGCTGCCGAAGTGGTAACCTCCCATAAGTAAAGCATTGATAAGCGCAGTGAGAAGAGCATTGCTGTGAATCGCGTATTACACTAAAACATTTTACCTATTATTTGAAAACAGCAGAGTTTTATCTATGTGGTGCTGCCATCTAGAACTCATAAGAAAGATTTAAAGTAGCCATTAGAGTAGTTTTTGAAATATTCACGGAGTTTTTGTGTCTCTAAACAGGGGGAACTTTAGGTGTTGCCGACCCGGCAACACTGCGCGTTAAGGGGTTAAGTTAGTCTCGAAAATTCATTAAAAATTACTTCACTTTTATTTGTTAGGAAATTTTATACTTACATAAGAGACATATTAAAATGCCACTCGAGTCACTGAAAAAAGACCCGGATGATAATGTTAAGTCTATGGGGTCGTTATTTTCAAATATGTCGCTCAAATTTTATTTTTGCATAGGATAGCTAAGGACGATCTACAACCGGGCTAGTTTTAACCTTTTCAAATTTCGTTATACTTTTTTTCATATTATGATTATTTCAATTTCAGACCCGCTTCCAACCAGTTTCGATATTAAAAGTACAAGGTAGAAACCGTCAAATTCTGACGAAATAAAATGTTTAAGAAGGAACTGTTTCATTGACTTATAATAAACCTATAAAATTAGGTATAGTAAAAAATGCATTTTACCTCTACAAAGTACGTCTAGCTCTTAAACAAACGATATTTATCGTCAAATTAACAAAATACTGTTTCTATAAAACGCAGTTGTAGAAAGTGTTAAAATTAAACATTAATCGTACATGTAAGCAGTAAAAAATAATAAAGATATGTTATTATGATAAAGTTATCAATTAAAGCTCTTATGCTAGTATTCAAAAATTGAAAAAAAAGCAAAATTTATTCAACTTTGACTCAATCATAGAATTTTTCCCGTAAAATCTAATCCCGGAATCATTTTCACCATATCAAAATTTAGAAATGCACATTTCGCATTTGTATTCACCTTTTCATTTTGATTCAAAACTTGAAGTCTCAATACTATTAGCCGAAACAGATATTAAACTGCTGATATTCTTTTACGTGTAAATCATATTTTGTAAATGAATTTCAAAATTCACCGACTTTTATAACAGAATATATTTAAATTTGATTTTTTTCCTTTTTAATGAGAAGATGGCAACATAAAGATACAGCAATCATTTTTTTTCCCTTTTTTCCTTTGCTTTTAATAAAAATGAAGTACTCCTGTTGCCACAATTAGAAAAGCGGTATTAAAAACTACAAAAAAATTAATACATCAAAAACGAATTGAGATATAGCTTTCAAACAAATTTCATTTAAAAGTACATTTTTTTCCCTACACGATGGTGTAAAAACTGAAAGTGTGCGGTACTTAGAAGGTTAAAAATTTTTAGTAGCAAAAATTGCAATACTGAAATTTCATTTAAAATTTGAAAGTGTTGCCATGCGCAAAATGACGTATGTGTTACCCACAGATACGTTTGGCCTTTATAATATAGATATTCTAGAAAATTCCGAAATCAAAATCGAAAAATTAAAAAATAACCTAATTGCAGATCATCTTGAGCTACCGTATGCAAAACAAAACGTTTAAAAATACTAAAATTTGAGCGAAATATTTGAAAATAATGCCTCCAATAACTTAATATTATCATCCGGGTCTTTTTCAGTGATTAGTGTGAGCTCTTAAAGGAAGTTTAAGCGTCAGTCACCGGTGACTGACATGTCGCGCAACGTATTAAGGCCCCACAATAGTCACTGAAAAATACCCGGATGATAATGTAAAGTCTATGGGAACGTTCTTTCCAAATGTCGCTCTCAAATTTTAATATTTTTACATGATTTGTTTGCATAGGATAGCTGAGGACGATCTGCAACCGGCCTAGTTTTTAATTTTTCCATTTTGCTTACATATTTTTTATATTATGATAGTTTCAATTTCAGAACCGGCATAAGGGGGCTCAGGGTTGAAAACTTTTCAAAAAATCAATTTTTTATGATCTAGTTTGATTATTAAATTAATTCTTAACTCAATGCAAAAAACCGCATAAAAATATTAGCATTTTTAACAGAGTTATAAGCATTTATGTATCAATACTTTCATAGCCGCATCCATATAATTTCAACTTTAAGTCGCGTTTATTCAAAACTTGATTTTTGACGACTAACACCAAGATTTAAAAAAAACTGTTTGATGGAATGACTTAATTTTTTTTGCATGTATATAACATGATTATCTAAAGAATGAATTAAGGATTTAACTATCACTTAACAAAAACAGTATTAAAAATATCTGAAAGTTGAAAATTAAAAAAACCCTAAAAAATACAAATTTTTCCATTAAAAATACTCGAAAAATTAAACTATCTAAAATATATTAATTCATAATCTAGATAAGGATTATATATGCATGCAAAAAAAAAAAAAAAAAAAAAAAAAAAAAAAAAAAAAAAAAGCCATTTCATCAAATAGTTTTTTTTTAAACGTTGGTGTTAGTCATCAAAAATCAAGTTTTGAGAAAACGCGACTTAAATTTGAAATTATATGGATGCGGCTATGAAAGTGTTGATACATAAATGCTTATAACTCCGTTAAAAATGCAAATATTTTTATGCGGTTTTTTGCACTGAGTTAAGAGTTAAATGAATAATCAAATTAGATCATTAAAAAAATCGATTTTTTGAAAAGTTTTCAACCCCTGAGCCTTCTTAAACCGGTTTTGAAATTTAAAGTATTTTTTTTAATCTGAAACAAAAAGTGTCAAATTAAAAACGAGGCCGGTTGAAGATCGCCCTCAGCTACGCTATGCAAAAAAATCATGTAAAAATATTAAAATTTGAGCGATATATTTGAAAAGAACGCTCTGCTAGACTTAGTATCACCATCGCTGTCTATTACAGTGACTAGTGTGGGCTCTTAAACGGAAGTTTCAGCGTCAGTCACCGGCGAATGACGTGGCACACTACGTGTTAGATGATTAAAATGAAATTTAAAAAAAAATAATAATGTACATCCAATGATGTAAAAGAATTATTTTAAATATTATATCAACAAACACTTCCTGAAAATAAATATCCATTAAAAAGACACAAAAGTATATGTGTAAAATGGTCTTGTAGGCATCTATAAACCAGAGAGTATTAATGATTTAAGCTGCACAGACATATTACCAAGGTTACAAACATGTAGTATATTTTTGTACATTAATAAGTCGCTATGGTGCAAAAATGAATAAAACATAGAAAATGCTTTTTTTATTGAAAATATCTTTTTAGTTGCCTATTAAAAATAAAATAAACATGTGGGAATATCAAAATAACAAATATATTTTTAATATATGATGATAGATTCTCCTGCTTATTTCATAATTTAACTAAGTTGTATTTTTTAATGAAATTTTGTATTTTTAGAATTGATATCTTTCTTATTTTCTAAATGAATATATATATTATTGTAGTAATTCTAGCACATTTATAATAAAGTAATTCAATCGAATGCATTGTAACTCCCTTAGATTCAGTGCATATCAATCGTGCGTCAAAACACTATAACTAAAAAAGACACCTTTGCGTTGGCATAGATTGTGAAGTTAACTTTTAAAGGCAGTGAAATGAAAAATTAAGGAGAATGATGGAATAACAAGTCATCTTTAACATTCGTAACTTCTTCAGCAGAATATTGAAAACATTTCCCACATTTTCAGTGAGAAGCTCAGCTCTTATGATGCTAAGAAACAGTCATTACGATTTTGTATATAAATTAGGATAAAAAAAATCTACTATCATAAGAAGCTACTAGACTGCAGGGATAGTGTCAGGAGAAAAACTGAACAAAATCTGTCTGACCACACCATTGCATTTACTTTTTATCACTAGCTCGCATTCACAAAAATAATGTCTTTCGCGCACGCTGGCTAAAGTGGAAGTTGGCATAGACACCCATGAATTCTATGTTACGTTCGATGGGAGTAATTCTGTAAGAGGTTTTGTCAATTTAGAAGCGAAGGATTTTGAAGTGAAAAATAATCCCAGCGCGCAAAAAGAGTCTTAGAATAAAATAGGATGTACGATAATGTCAACAGCTATATGAACATACCTCACGGTAAGTTTGGGTTACTACAATGCGATATTGGAAATAAATTATTACAAGTCGCATACTTTGTTTAGTTATAAGTCTATTTATATTGAAATGGCAAAACGTACTGAATAAAAATAATCTATTCAATGAGTTGGATATTTACACCTTGTTATTAAATCAAATTCTACAAATAACTACTTAAAAGATGTTGCAGAAATAGAGACATTATTTATTTATTTTACCTGAGATTTTTTTGAATTCCAACGCATTCATTATCAAAGGAATGTTCCTTTGAAAAGAAGATAATTGATTAGAAAATAGAAAACATCCAAAATTATAGATATTATTTATTTATTTTACCTGAGATCTAAGATCATTAATCTTATTTAATGATACTGTTTGCAATGACGTCATTTTGTATAATATTCCTACACTCTGGTACAATATCCTTAGTGTTTCGACGAATTCATCGTGACTTTGTACACGCGGACTGTTTCTGTTTTTGTTTTGTTTTGATGTTTTCTGTTTTCTAAGCATGTATCTTCTTTTATCTTCCTTTGATAATGAATGCGTGGACATTCGAAAGATCTGGTAAAATAAAAAAAATAATATCTATATTTTTGCGAAACCTTTTAAGTAGTTATTTGTATGATTTGATAAAAATAATATGTCACCTGAAAATTTATAAACAAAAAATAATATAGTCAATTTCAAAATAACGCCATTCAATAAGCAACCTTAAGTTTCGACATGAACAACCAGGAACGATTTTTATTCTTTAAGCATTAAAAACAAAATAGAAAATTATAACGGCATATTAAACAATGCACCTATAATAATACGTATAGTAGGATAATAAAATTAATAGTAATGTAGAGAATAATTAATCTATACTAATATTATAAAGTGGAAAGATTTGTTTGTTTGTTTGAATTGAATAGGCTCGGAAACTACTTGACGGATTTAAAAATCCTTTCACTGTTGGAAAGCTACTCTATTTACGGTGAAGATAGGCTATATTGTATTTTCTATACTAATATTATAAAGAGGAAATATTTGTTTGTTTGTTTGAATTGAATAGGCTCGGAAACTACTTGACGGATTAAAAAAATTCTTTCACCGTTGGAAAGCTACACTATTTCCGCTGAACATAGCCTATATTATATTTAAAAAAAGGGACCCTTACTAAAATACCAATAATGTAACCCAAGGTGTAGAAAAATGACCTTAAAATTACCTTACATCACGTCCGCTGCTAATACTATTGATTATCTATACTAATATTATAAAGAGGAAAGATTTGATTGTTTGTTTGTTTGAATTGAATAGGCTATGAAACAACTTGACGGATGTGAAAAATTCTTTCATCGTTCGAAAGCTATACTATTTCCGGTAAACACAGACTATATTATATTTTCAAAAAAAAAAAAAAAAAGGATCCTTACTAAAATACCAGTAATGTAACCCAAGGTGTAGAAAAATGACATTAAAATTACCTTACATCGCGTCTTCTGCGAATACTATTGATTATAATCTATATACATAAAACAAAGTCGGGTTCTTTATACCATTTATAACTCAAGAACGGATGGATCGATTTTTATGAAATTTTGTATGAAGGTATCTGAGACCTTAGTTTAACATATAGGCTACTTTTTACCCGACTATCTAAAAGGAGGGTACTGTTTTTATTAGTTAAATTTAATGGGATGAAGTAGTAGTAACAATTTGCGATGCCAGTAGTGGCACGGGACTGGGCGACTTGCTGTTCCCGTAGCAAAGCGAGGGCGGGCTGCAAGTAGTATATAATATGAAGTACGTTCAACTAGAAATGTGAATATCATATTTTTCGTAAAGTAATATTAATCTTATTTAATGAACAAATATAATCTAAAAAATGGGATTTATTATTTTAGAATAATTGTTGCATTTCTATACAGTGACTCTCTTCAGTGTGCGAATATTATACGCATATTATATATGAGTAACGTATATATTCCATTTTCTATATATTTTTTATTTCTTTCAATTTGATTGCAATATAAACATGTTGTCAAAGTTTAAGTTTTCATTAACTGTTTTAATCATCTTATAATACTTAAACTATTATAAAAATTGTTAATTATTTTCTATAAAAAATAGCACAGATTGCATGAAATAATAAATGTTTATAAGTAGCTATACTTCAGATATTGAGGACAGCATTATTATAGCGATGTATTTAATACATATTCCTTTAAAGGATATTTATCTGTGAAGTGCTGTGTTATAGTAGAGATTTGCATAACATTTGATAATATATCTAGCATACTAACATTATCTTACAGAATGCAGAGAGTCATCATTGAATTTCGTAAGTCATTTGAGTCATACGAAACCTTAATAAGACTATTAAGTAGACAAGACCATTAAGCTCACTGCAGGCCTAAGGTATAAGTATAGCTTCACATTCAAGGTAGAAGAAATGAATTCATTTAAAGTTACGTATTCAAATGAAATATAACATGCATTGATTTGTACAAACAAAAAAATCATTGATTTTAAAAACACATTTAAAATATATTTAAAATCCAAGTTTATCATGGCTACTGTCCTGTAAAAAAATCTGTAAAGATACAGAGCTTTTTCTCGGAAACTGGGATTCGTAGAGTTTTTTATGTAATGGTAACAACAAAAGCTCATGTAACGGAATTGGTTATATGAATTATTTAAGTTACCGTTACATAAAATGTTCTAGAAATCCCACTTTCCGGGAAAAAAGCTTAGCAAGTTTACAGAATTTTTTACTGTGTGCTATCGTTATCATATTACACATCTTACAAGGATACGCATTTTACATAATACAAATGTTATCATACAAAATCATACAGAACCATCTAAATTTTCAAATTGGACACTTATGCCTAAATATCCTTAAGAATACTTGATGGAAAGTGCACAAACATAACCAAATTATCATTGTACTCTAATGGAGCAAGCCACAGCATTAAAATATGGGGGCGAAGCAATTTGAATATGCAGCATTAATTGCTAATAACCTATTATGTCAGATTTTATGTTATATGATAAATCAACGTTGCATACTGCCCAAGCTTAGCAATACTAAAAGTGTTATTTATTAAACTGTGGAAAATTATTTAGTGTATAGATTTTTGCTTGAGATTATAATTCTAGCCTCATCAAAATCAACATTACTACCTTTATTTGAAAAATAAAACCTTGCAAGAGCTGTACTCTGTTTCGATTCTGAAATATCTCTCTAGTGCTGTTTTAATCTTTCTGAAATTTTTTGTTTTACTTCACTGATATAAACAAATATTTCATTATTTCGAAATCATATCAGAACTCTGGTCGGAATAGGCATATTTTCGGAATAGCAGGATTCTACTGTAATATAAATATGATATCGAAATTTTTATTACACGTTTTAATTCTCATATAATACTTAAAATATTATAAATTTATTTTTTTTCTATGCACTGTAAAAAAAATCTGTAAAGGTACTAAACATTTTCTAGGAAACTGGAATTCCAAGAACTTTTCATGTAACGATAACAGGAAAAATCCATGTAACCGATTCTAAAACTTGAGTTTTTGTTGTTACCGTTACAGGAAAAGTTCTTGGAATCCCAGTTTCCTGGATAAAGTGTAGTACCTTTACAGATTTTTTTTTTTTTTTTTTTTTTTTTTTACAGTGTGGAAAAAAAAAACGCCACAAACTATATGAAAAATAAATGCTTATCATTAGCTACATTTCATAAATCGCAGAGAAAATTATTATAGTGATATATATATATATATATATATATATAATGCGTTTTCCATTTAATGATATTCATCAGTTATACCCTTCGTTATAGTAGACATTTGCATAATTGATAATATATCTAGCACGTTAGCAATATATTTTACAAAGCAGAATATCATCATTGAATTTAATAGGTCATTTGAGTCATACGAAACACTATTAAGACTATTAGGTAAATAAGACCACTAAGCTCATACTGGCCTAAGCTATAATTATAGCTTCACATTCAAGGTACAATTAATTAATCAATTTTAAAATTATGTATTCAAATCAAATACAGCATGTTTTAATCGATACACACAAAAACAGAGATTTCAAAATCACATTTAAAATATAATTAAAATCAACATTTATTATCATTACTGACTTGTAAAAAATCTCTAAAGTTACTAAGCTTTTTTCTTGGAAACTGGAATTCTTAGAACTTTTAATGTAATGATAACAACAACAATTCCTGTAATGGCCCTGGTTACATGAATTTTTGATGTAACCGTTACTTAATATATTCTAGGAATCCCAGTTTCCTAGAAAGAACTTACTAATTAAAAAATTTATTTATTTAATTATTTTTATTTTTTACAGGGTGCGATTGTTATCATAATAACAATCTTTCAAAAATTAATCAATCCATTCACAATTAATTATTCCATTTAAAGTTATGTATTTAAATTAAATACAGTATGTTTAATTGGTACACAAAAAAAACAGTTATTTCAAAAACACATGTAAAATATAATTAAAATCTACGATTTGTATCACTTCTACGATCGTTACCAGAACAAAAAAAATTTACAGACATCCTAAATTTTCAAAATGGATATATACGTCTTAGTATCCTGGAGAATACATGATCGGAGAATGAACACACATAATTAAGTTCCCATGTAACTTAATACAACAATGAAAAATTGCGGCGTAAGTACCACAAAAAGTCTGCATTAATTGCGAATAAGCTATTATGCAAGATTTTATGTTATATGATAAATTATCGTTACATTCTGCTTGAACTTAGCAATCGTAAGAGACTTAATTATATATGTTTGGAAATGTTATTACTGTACGGATTCTTGCATAGGATTACAGACTCAGCAATGCCAGCATTACTACACTGTTAAAAAATATGTAAAGTTACTAAAAATTTTCTAGGAAACTGGGATGCCTAGAAATTTATATGTAATGGCAACGGCAAGAACTCGTTTAACAGATACAGGTTCGGACTGAAAAAATATGTGTAACACTGTAAAAAAAAATTCTGTAAAGATACTAAACATTTTCTACACTGTAAAAAAAAAATCTGAAAAGGTACTAAACCTTTTCTAGGAAACTGGGATTCCAACAACTTTTCCTGTAACGGTAACAGCAAAAAGTCAAGTTTCAGAATCAATTACATGAATTTTTCTTGTTGTCGTTACATGAAAAGTTCTTGGAATCCCAGTTTCCTAGAAAATGTTTAGGATCTTTACAGATTTTTTTACAGTGTAGGAAACTGGGATTCCTAGAACTTTTCCTGTAACGGTAATAGCAAAAATTCAAGTTTCAGAATCGGTTACATGCATTTTTCCTGTTTTCGTTACATGAAAAGTTCTTGGAATCCCAGTTTCCAAGAAAATGTTTAGTACCTTTACAGAATTTTTTTACAGTGAAGGTTCCTAAGAATTCTTTGGAAAACTAGGATTTCTAGATTTTTTTATGTAACTGATATCCAGGTTACAGATAAAATTTTTAAAGATAATTTTAATTTTATTATATTCGTTTGTAAAGTTACAGATATCTGTAGCTTTGCAAAAAATACTTTTATAGAATTACATCTTTTCTTCACTGTAAAGAAAAAAAAAAAAAAAAAAAAAAAAAAAAAAAAAAAAAAAAAAAAAAAATCGGTAAAGGTACTAAACATTTTCTAGGAAACTGGGATTCCAAGAACTTTTCATGTAACGATAACAGAAAAAATCCATGTAACCGATTCTAAAACTTGAGTTTTTGTTGTTACCGTTACAGGAAAATTTCTTGGAATCCCAGTTTCCTAGATAAAGTGTAGTACCTTTACAGATTTTTTTACAGTGTTGTACAGTGCACAGGTAAATTTTTAGTAACCATACAGGCTTCAGCAACTTTCATCTGTAGTATTACAGATTTTTTTACGGTGTACAGTTATTTGAAAAATAAAACTTTGCGACAGCTATATTCTTTTTCGATTGTGAAATGCATTTCTGTGCTCTTTTAATCTTTCAGAAAATTTTTGTTTTATTTCACCAATATACTTATTTATTTCATTTTTTCGGAATCATATCGGAATTCTTTTCGAAATCGGTAGATTTTCAGAATTATGGGGTTCGGAATAGCAGGACTATACTATAATATAAACATGATGTCAAAGTTTCAATTTTTATAATACGTTTTAATTTTCTTATAATACTTAAACTATGATAAAATATGTTTATTATTTAAAAAAAATAAAAAACGAAAAACATAAACTGTATGAAAAATACATGCTTATGTTTAGCTCCATTTCAGAATCTGTGGACAAAATTATCATAACGATATATTTAATACATGTTCCATTAAATGATATTCATCTGTCAAGTGCTGTGTTATAGTAGACATTTGCATAACAGTTGATAATATATCTAGCACACTAACATTATCTTATAGAATGCAGAGCGTCATTATTGAATTTGATAGCTCATTTCAGTCATACGAAATCTTAATAAGGCTATTAGCTAGATGAGTCCTTTAAGCTCATGCTTGCCTAAGATATAAGTATAGCTGCACATTCAGGTTACGATTAATTAATCCATTTAAAGTTGTATATTCAAATCAAATGTACAATGATTTCATTTGCACACACAAAAAAACTCAATGATTTTAAAAACAAATTTGAAATACAACTATCTCTTAACTATACGGGGTTTTTTATGACGAAAGTTATTTGAGCTCTGTCTATTCCAATATTGAGATAATTAAATTTTCAGCTAAAATTTTGTATTTTATGACGTGTACCATATATACGCAATTATGGTTTTTTTAATATTGTTTTGATATATTTTGTAATCAAATAGGCTTAAATCAATTAAATTTATTTGCTTAACACATTGTAACTTTCTTTATATTAACATTTTTAAGTATTGAATAAAAATATTAAATGTAAATTTTGCCTTAACAGCATGATCGATTTTTTTTTTCGAAGAGTATATTCTAAATTTTTGTCTAATATAGCTATAGACAAAATACAAAGACAAAATAAATGTTATTCCATTCTTTGGACTGTTCTACACTGTAAAAAAAAATTCAAGAGATTACTAAAAATTTTTTACTAAATTTGTATTCCACAGAAGTTTTTAGTAACCATTACAAATTTTTTTTTTTGCAAGTGAAACAAGCATTTCTTTTGTAAACTGAACAAAAGAATTTTTTGTATAACTAACTTAAAAATTTTTAGTATGAGTCACCAAGCGAATTTTAGTAATAGCTCCAAAATTACTTTTAATAACCATAACGTGCGCCCGAAGGGCAGGAGGTTCATTCACGCGGCCTCCAGACTTCTGAAGCGGAATATTTTCGGTAAAACTTCAATATATGGCAGCACCAAACATTGCTATCTACTCCGATAGGATTTTCATAATCCCTTTATTAACGAGTACTTACACTACATACATTCGGGGCGTATTTGGCATTGGCCAGTATCGAACCCGGGACCTTTTAGCCTGGAGTCCGTTACTATAACCACTATGCTATCATGGCCACACGAAGTGAGCTTTAGTAATAGCTGTTAGAAATATAAAACTATTAACTCTATTCGTTGCTAACTTTTCTTATAACCGACTAAGATTACTAAAAATTTTTTAGTAATTACAAGGATCACTAAAGTTTTTTTAGTAGATCGACCCCCTTTTTTTACAGTGTAGATCGGTTACAGCGATAATATTAGCCGCATTCATGTACAGCCGTCCTTAGGAGTGTGCGACAAGTGCGGCCGCACAGGGTCTCGTACCTAGAGAGGCCTCGCACCTGGACATAAAATATTTTTTCTTTAATAAAAAAAATAGAAAAACCTTAATAAACATTTGTTGGCGCACCTTTGTTATGACGTCGAATGACGTAAGCATATATCCCCCGCCCGCAGATGTTTCCCTCCAGTTTGTTATGGACGCCGCCAAGGCAGTCACTGCTCACCAAGAGCACGCATTTAATAATAAAACTATACAGTCTGCTATATCGACATTTTTTAATTCATATTTTTATCGCATCGCATCATTAACATTATGGGCCGTCGAGCTCAAAGGTATTTATATTTAAAAGATAATAATAGTTTGTTTAAAATAGTGAATTGACATTGCGGACGAAGAAATTTATTTTTTCTTTCATCGAACAATTCAATCTTCGAACGCATAGAACAACACCTGCAGTTTGATAAAAGTGTTACGCAATCATCGCAAGAAAAAGTAAGCACAAACGA
This sequence comes from Maratus speculifer, assembly GCA_964019185.1. NCBI lineage: Eukaryota > Metazoa > Arthropoda > Arachnida > Araneae > Salticidae > Maratus > Maratus speculifer. The sequence continues at coordinate 441,150,910 of OZ025291.1, read as the reverse complement.
AATACGAAATCACTTGTTTACCAGAAAAGGTAAGAAACATTCGATTATTCCTTTTGATTTCATAAGTTTCTAAAATGGATGCAATTGAAAAAATAAAAAAGAAACGCGCAACTGTAAGGGCAGCTGTAACTAAGCTTATAACTAAAATTGATACTTTAATTAATGAAGAAAATAAGGAAACCGATGAGTATTTAGAAATTTTGGAACAATTAAATGAAAAGGAAGAATCGCTGAAAAATTTAAATAGCGAGATAGAAGCTGCCATAAGTATTGCGAAAGATTATGAAAATGATATTACCATTAGTGAAGAATATACTGAGAATATCGTAAGAGCTAAATTCAAAATTAAGAAACAAATTAAGCATTTAGAAGAGGGTAAGGTTCTCAATCAAAGTCAACTAAAACCTACTCTTACAAATGACTCATTTAATATTAAATTACCGGAAATACCGCTCCCGAAATTCTCAGGAAAACCGGAAGATTGGAGTTCATTCAAATTACAATTTGATAATATTATAACATCTAATGAGCAATTATCTGAAACTCAAAAACTTCATTACTTATCAGCAGCTTTAACAAACGAAGCAAAAGTTTTGCAAACGACAGAAGATACATTCGCTTCTTTAATTCAGGCATTAAAAGATAGGTATGAAAACAATAGAATAGCTGTAGAAATACATATAAATTCACTTTTCGAAGCAGATAAAATTATACAACCTTCTGCTAAAGATTTGCGGAATTTAGTTGACACCGTAAAGAAAAGCATTCGCGCATTAAAGGTTTTAGATTACACAAGGAACAATCTTTCCGACGTTCTAATTCTGAATATTATTCTTCAAAAATTGGATAAAGATACGCGAAAAAGTTACGAAATGAGTATCAGTTCAAATGAAGTTCCAGAATTAGACAATTTAATACTATTTTTAGAGAAACGTTCCCAAATCTTGGAAAATATCAGTAAAAACATTTCAGCGAAACCGAAGACAAAACAAGAGCGTCATTCTAAACAAAAATCTCTCTTTGTTAAGTCAACTAATTTAATTAATTCATGTGTGTTATGTAAGCAAAATCATGCAATTTATAAGTGCGTTACATTTTTGAAATCAAATGCCTCTCAGAGAAAAGAAATAGCAATGAAACACAAACTTTGTTTTAATTGTTTAAGTAATCAGCACACGATTGCTAATTGCAAATCTAAAAGTTTCTGCAACATTTGTCAGTCACGACATAATACATTACTTCACAGAAATGCAAACACTTCCTTTCCGAACAAAATTAATGAAGTTAATCCCATCGAGCAAGGTAATAAACTAAATCCGAATGCACAAGAGTTTTTCGGACAGACAGAAGTTAAATCACTTCTATCGCCTTCCTTATCTTGCGTTAATAACGGAAATAAATCTGTTATTCTCTCCACTGCTTTAGTTTGGGTTTTTAACCCTTATTCTGGAAGTTATTTACAAGCACGTGTAATACTGGACTCAGGAAGTATGTCCAATATTGTAACATCAGAATTTGCTGATCGACTGGGAATTCCATTAAAGAGATTGAAAATGGCGATATCAGGATTAGGTGGAAAAGAAATGAACATTAAATACAAGGTGCATGCGAAAATTCTAAATGGAAATGGATCCTTTGAAACATCATTAGATTTCCTTGTTGTTTCAAAAATAACCGATTCACTCCCAGTAACAAAATTGAATATTCATAACTTGAAAATTCCTCATCAGTTAGCAGATCCAAAATTTAGCGTACCTGGCAAAATTGACATGCTACTCGGAGCACAATCCTTCTTTGATATAATAAAGGATGGAGAAATTCGAATTCCAAACAGCAATTTAGTTTTCCGAAATTCAGTATTCGGATATATCGCAACAGGAACCGCAGATACGATCAATCATACGCAATATTGTGGTTTTATTTCGCAGTCTCAAAGCATTGATGAATGTTTAGAAAAATTTTGGAAATTGGAAACCATTGATGAACCTTGCAAAATTCTGAGTAAAGAAGAAGAATACTGTGAGGAACATTACAAAACTACGCATAAAAGAAATGGCGTTGGTAGATATATAGTGCAGATGCCTACCAAGGATTTGGAAAAGTTAGGCGATTCTAAAGAGCTTGAGAAAAAACGTCTGAATCAGTTGTGGAGAAGATTATCTAAAGATAAAACTATGAAGATATTATACCAGCAATTCATGCAAGAATACTTAGAGTTAGGCCACATGGAGAAGGTTACAGATGCTCAATCCGAACATCCAGATAATAATTTATGTTACTACTTGCCACATCACGGAGTTCTCAGACCAGACAAAACCACAACAAAATTAAGGGTGGTATTCAATGCATCAGCGGCAACTACATCTGGTTTCAGTCTCAATGATTGTCTGCTAAAAGGAGAAGTGAAAGAAGACATATTTGAAATTATGACAAGATTTCGTATTTACAAGTATGCTTTTGCTACAGACATTCAAAAAATGTTCAGACAAATTTTAATTCATCGATCTCAACGCGACCTTCTAAGAATTGTATGGAAGACAGATGAGAACGAAGAAACTGCTGTTTACAGATTAAATACAGTCACGTATGGAACTTGCTGTGCACCGTTTCTCGCAATACGGACTCTGAAACAATTAGCCATGGATGAATCATCACAATTCCCTTTGGCTGCTGAAGTAATAAGAGAAGATGTATACATGGACGACATTGTTACAGGCGCACATGACCTAGATACAGCTACAGAACTCCAGCAGCAGTTATGCAACATGCTAAAAACCTGCGGCATGTCCCTTCACAAATGGAATTCCAACTCAAAGGAATTGATGAACAGTAAGCCACAGGAAGTTCAAGAACATAATTTTTCCGTAAATGAAGAATCAACAAGCAAAACTCTAGGGGTTATTTGGAAACCCGTGGAAGATCAATTTATGTTCAAAATTTCAATAACAGAGAAATCGTCATATACGAAACGAGACGTGCTGAGCACCATTGCAAGATTATACGATCCCTTAGGTCTTTTGGGACCAGTTATTACTCGAGCAAAGATTTTTCTTCAGAAATTATGGCTCCTGAAGTTAGGTTGGGAAAATGAAATCCCAGATCCAGTTGCAAGTGAATGGATAAATTTTGTGTCATCTCTAAAATTAATCGAAGAAATTAGAATCGACAGATACATTCTAACCGATTCTTTTCAGAAATTAGTGTTGTTAGGATATTCAGATGCTTCGGAATTAGCTTATGGAGCTGCAGTTTATATGCATTGTACAAGTGAAACAAGTACTGTAACAACTAAACTGATTGCGAGTAAGTCTCGCGTAGCCCCTTTAAAGACAATTTCCATACCCCGCCTGGAACTATCAGCTTGCCTACTTCTTTCTCAACTAATAGAAAAAATTCGGCTTTCTTTAAAAATGCTAGTAAGTGACATTTATTTGCATACAGACTCAAAAATCGCAATTGCTTGGATCAGTACACCGCCAAACAGACTAAAAACCTTTGTTGGCAACAGAGTATTTAAGATACAAACCTTAACTGAAAACTGTCATTGGAAACATGTCCCATCGCATTTAAACCCAGCAGATATTATATCACGTGGACTAGGTCCTCAAGAACTTTCCAACATGAATCTTTGGTGGAATGGCCCCCCGAACTTTCACACACCTTCATCTTCTGATGAACCCAATGACAATATAGACATTCTATCACAAGAACTGTACTCGCATGAACTTAAAAAAACAGACAATGTTAGTTTAATTTCTACTTCTGAAAATTCATTTGTAAATGATTTTCTTAATTTAAGTAACAACTACTTAAAATTAATACGTATTCTAAGTTTTATTTTCAGATTTATATTTAATGTTAAAAATAACATTCGACGAAGTGGTCCACTCACAACAGAGGAACTTCGTAATGCCAAGTACTGTCTCATAAAAATAGTGCAGGTAAAATCTCTCGAGTATGAAATCAAAACCCTTGAAAAAGGAGAAATTCCCAAGAAGGGCCAGGTGAGTTGTTTACATCCCTTTCTTGATAAGCAGAAATTGTTACGGGTAGGTGGTAGGTTAAATAATTCTGACTTATCCTTTGACAAAAAATTTCCGATATTGCTCCCAAAAAATGATAAATTGACTTTATTGATCATGACATATTTTCATCTTAAATATTTACATGTTGGAGCCCAAACATTACTCCATCTTATTAGGCAAGAATTTTGGCCACTGGGCGGTAGAAATACTGCCAGAAAAATTGTCCATGACTGCATAATTTGTTTCAAAAATAAACCTAAATGTATTGAGCAAATTATGGGAAATCTTCCCTCAGAAAGAATTACTCCTAGTTCCCCATTCACTAATGTAGGGATTGATTTCTGTGGCCCCTTTTATATTAAATATAAGGGTCAAAGAAAAGGTATTTACAATAAATGTTATGTTGCTATTTTTATTTGTTTCGTAACAAAGGCCATACATTTAGAAGTGGTCACTGACTTAACTTCAGAAGCAATGACAGCAACATTAAAGAGATTTTTCAGTAGGAGAGGTAAAAGTTCTTCTACCTGTACTGACAATGCAAAAAATTTTGTTGGAGCCAGTGCAGAGTTAAAACGTTTGGCAAACATGATTAGAAACCCCCCAGATGTTTTGGCTGATTATTTAACAAGTGAGGAAATCGCCTGGAATTTCATTCCACCCAGGACACCCAATTTTGGTGGTTTGTGGGAAGCTGGGGTGAAGTCGTTTAAACATCATTTAAGAACTGTAGGAAATTCGCGATTAACTTTTGAGCAATTTTTAACAGTTACCGCGCAAATTGAAGCCATTTTAAACAGGCGGCCCCTCACGCCCATGTCTTCTGACCCCAATGATTTTGAAATTCTAACTCCAGGCCATTTTCTCATAGGTAGACCTCTAAGCAGTGTGTCTGAACCTGATCTCACTGGCGAACGCGATAATTATTTGTCTCAATGGCAAAGATTAAGTAAAATTGTCCAATTTATTTGGCGAAAGTGGAAATTAGATTATCTTAATAATTTACAAGCCAGACATAAATGGCAGTTTGAAAAAAACAATGTTATTCCAAATTCAATGGTCCTTTTAAAAGAGGATAATCTTCCACCCTGCAAATGGACAATTGGTAGAGTTCAGGAAGTAGTTAACGGACCAGATGGTAAGGTTAGAGTGGTATTAGTTAAAACCCCTCAGGGTATTTTCAAAAGAGGCATATCGAAATTATGCTTACTTCCTTGTCAATAAACTGACACATTATTATATGAATATGTTTAGCCACTTATTATGTAACCAAATGTTTGAAATCTATTTAATTATTCATTGTTCTATTCATTATTATTATATTATGCATCTTTATTGTATTGTATGTTATTCATTGTAAATTTAGATATTGTATTGTATATTGAAATGATATTTCAACGTGGGGCGGTATGTTGGCGCACCTTTGTTATGACGTCGAATGACGTAAGCATATATCCCCCGCCCGCAGATGTTTCCCTCCAGTTTGTTATGGACGCCGCCAAGGCAGTCACTGCTCACCAAGAGCACGCATTTAATAATAAAACTATACAGACTGCTATATCGACATTTTTTAATTCATATTTTTATCGCATCGCATCATTAACAACATTTATGATTTTAATTAAGGAAAGGTAGCAGTCTTTACATAAAATATAGCCTATGTTGGAAGATCGGATTTCATCTTCAGCTTGAAACTTAGTTTTGAAATTTGTTCAGTAGTTCCAGAAATTACTTCTACAAACACACAAACAAAAGCTACTCCTTTAAAATAGTTAGGGGATCGAACCCTCGCTCCCCGGGTCACAATATAGGTGAAAATCATCATTTTTTATTAGTACAGTAGATAACATTATGTTGAGAGTCTGAAAGAAAAGGCCCTCGCAAAGTCTTTGCATCGGGCCTCGTTTTAAACTGTCCTCCATAAAGACGGCTCTACATTCATGGCGCACTGTAAAAAAAAAAAAAAAAAATCTGTAAAGGTAGTAAACTTTTTCTAGGAAACTGGGTTTCCAAGAACTTTTCCTGTAACGGTAACAGCAAAAATTCAAGTTTCAGAATCGGTTACATGGATTTTTCCTGTTACCGTTACACGAAAAGTTCTTGGAATCCCAGTTTCCTAGACAATGTTTAGTACCTTTACAGATTTTTTTTACAGTGCACATAAAGAGAATCGTAGTATTTTTAGATATATGCCAAATGTGGCACATGGTGCAGTGAAGTGTTAAAATCTACGTTTCGTTTTACTTCTGATATCATTATCAGAATAAAAAGATGTTACAGACATCAAAATCGACATGTACGTCTAAGTAACAAAGAATAAATGATCGGAAAGTTCACAAACATCACTAAGTTCCTATGTAAGATGATGGAACAAACCACAACAATGGAGGCAAAAACAATATGAAAAGGCTATTGTTAAAACACACATACATACACAATTAACGGCTGCCTTCAAATCATAAATTTTACAGTGGATACACTAAACTATTTTCTTTTAGTTTAGTGTGTTACTGCATATTAAACTAAAGAAATAATATAACCGGATACATTCCATCAGAATTTTCTGTCAATAAACGGAAATATACTATGAATCTTTTGGATAATAATGATCAAGTAATCAAGTAATATGAAAAACGCATATAACAATTGAAAACACATTGATAACAATTATTGTCCATACACAGCACTAAAAACGAACATATATATATTTGTGTGTGTGTGTAATTCTGTAAATGTACTAAAAATGCACACCATGTGCAGCAGAATATTATAGTTCACTTCAGTCGTAAGAATCAGTTTCAATACCTGTGAATAAATGTAAACGAAAATGTAAATTAAAAGATCTATCAAAGGTTTTCCTTAAAGAGTATAATGTACCGTTTTTTTGGATGCCCCTGTAAATTAACTGAAATCACTACCATTCCATTTCAATACCGGGCAGGATATGTAAAATTTAGTATAATAAATCAATAATATGGTGGTCTGAATGTATTTTTGCGAGTTAGAGTATGCAAAAAAAGAGGATAATAAGAATAAACATAAGCCTGAAAGACGACTTAATAAATAAAACTCATAAATACTTTTTAACTTTGATTAAAATTGTTGAAAATCGAACTTAATTGAAAGCACTCTTCTGTTAACGTGTTTTTTAACTTTTAAATGGGTAAAAAAGTTTTAACATTTAAAAAATATATATGGCAGTTAAAAAAAAATATGTGCAAAAGTGAATTTTATATTGATAAGTGATTGTATTTTTAAATATTTACACACACACACACACATATATATATATATTTGGGAAAAATATGTATTACATATATGTTTATATTCCATATGTTATATAATATATATATATATATATATATATATAGATATATAAAGTACAAAAAAGTTTTTAATTTATATTTTTCATTTAAAAACATTTTACATGTATGTATATATATATATATATACACGCTACTCTAATTTTACATGTATATGTATAGCCGAACATTATAATTTCAAGTATACGTATCATTACGTTTTGGTTTTAGATCGGATGTATGGAAAAATCAAAGAAATTATCAATTGGAGCAACAATCGACTGAACTCAGCATGAAATCTCTACGATCTTGGGCTCGACTTTCAAATGATTTTTCGCAGCGAGATTGAATTCAGCGAGGTCGAGTTCACGATCAACATTTTATTTGCTTTAAAAAGAATTACAGAATTAACAACCAAATTGGCCGATGCTTCTAAGCCTGTATTTTTTATATTGTACAAGTACAGTACTGTTATTCTCCACGGATATATCGTTAGTACAAATGTACTAGAAATATTGTTCATCAAATCAGGCAAGATATTACATTGTCAGTTTCCAATGCACACTTTGGCGTAGAGTAATATAGGTACCTAATGCACTGCAATATATATATATATATATATATATAGATAAATCTGTAAATTTCTTAATGTTTTTTAATGAAACTGGGATTCTTAGAACTTATTATGTAACAACAGCAAAAAAAAATTGTGTCACAGATAATGGTAAAAAATTTGTAAGGTTAAAATATTTGTTTTTAGGAATCTGGGATGCCTGGAATTTGTTATGTAATTGCAACTATTTTACAGAAAAAATAGTAAGTAGTTAAAGGCTAGTAAGGTTAGTAAATATGTTAACCCCCTGACTGCCCAGCCAAAGGGTAATATTGTAATGTTGTTTTCTCTGTAATTTTTTAAAATTAAAAAAAAGATATTTTTTCCAACCTGATACAAAATATGTTATTAGTATCGGTGTATAATCATTGATAGCATCAATCCTAACTTAATTTTTCCGAACTGGGTTTTATTTGTGGAATTATACTAATTTAAATATTGCTTATGTTGCAGTGAAACCTGCAGCTTAGTGTGTAAAAAAATCAACCGGCGGCAGTCAGGAGGTTGTAATTTTAATAGTTTTTTTTTTCTTTGTAAAGCTACAGACTTTTGTAGCGTTAGAACTGTAACTTATTGTACAATTAACTTTTTTTTACAATGCACAAATAGCAGACCTCACATAAACACATAATCATTGAATATATGTTCTCATTTAGAAGCAAAATAATGAAAAAGGTGTTTTATTTACCAAAATCCCCTTCACTGTCATTTGCAATCCGATAATTCATTTTCAAATGAAAACGATTTCCTCATTTATATTTAATTAAATACATTCATACGTAAAATGCATATTTGTCGGTAATTTAATTTTTAATGCGCTCCTTTCCATTTCTTAAACCACATTTAAAATAATAAAAAGAGAAAGAATTAAAATAAATAAACCTATTCATCAAAACATTGATTTTAAAACATATTTTTACCCGCAAAAAAATTAAAACTGCTACTGGCACCCTGCTAACAAATACTCAGCAAATACTGTTTTAGGGAAAGAAATGTTAAAATCTATGAAAGAATATATTTTAATCGGTAAATAAGCACTATATTATTACATATTTTCAAAATTCTGTAAGTAGAAACATGATATTATTCTTTACTAATGAAATTTGTTTCGCTAATTTTAATCTGGCGAAAACTATTCTTTTCAAGTTTCGTGTTTCGTAATTTATGATTAGTTATTAATAAAATTTTCGCAAAATAATGACAATATGGACTTTTTTATTCCCTCACTAAAGGTATTAAATTGGACTGCCTTAAATAACCACTTTTTAAAATTTAATATTCTTTCATTAACTTTTTTGTTCCATTGTATGGAGCATTTTAGAACTTAATGTACAAACGTTTAGATTTTGTTCGAGCCATAATAGATCTTAAATATTCATTACTCGAGATATATGAATTTCATGTGAGGAAAATAATATCATTATTTTTTTATTATTAGGTATATAAGTAAACAAAAATTGTTACAAACAACAACTAATCGTTGGGGGCCACCGTAATACTTACCCATCATGTTTATACTAAAAATAAAACATCGAAATAAAAATCGCTTAATGACGTAACGTAATGTGTTAAATCTAAGTGAATGTGACATTTACGGTAAGCCATTATTGGCTTTTAATAATACACTTTGGCGATAGATAGTTTTTTTAATAGACGAAATCAAATAATACTGAAGTACGTAAAAGAGTATCCTTATAACTCCAAAAATTTCAATTATATTAACCAACAATTTACTGCATTGGATTAAGCGTCTCATTTAATAATGAAATATAACTTTGAATTGAAATTTGAATGAAATACAGGGTGATGAAAAATCGAAGAATGTGGAAAACAGGATTACAAATATCTCGATAGCTAATTATCCGATAGTCTTCAGTTTTTATGCAAAAGTTGTGTCATTTTATTGCCTTTAACACCCATTCCATGAAATAAAGAATTTCGAAAATTTTTATATACCTTTCATCAGAACGAATTTTTCGAGAGTCCGAGAAAAATATTTCCGATCATCGAGGTTACTGATATTCAACAGGCTTCGTGCTATTCTTGCATACTAAGTTCATAGAAAATTTCAAGTCTCTATCTCAATTTGTTCGGGAGATAGAGCGTTTACAGACACTCAGACAGACAGACAGGCAGATGGACGGCATTTTTTTTCTCTAAATATGGTTTTCGGAATCTCCAGGGTCTAAAACGTGTAAAACCGTAAAAAAAGTTTCGATTTTCAAACCGATTGCAAGACTTACCCTATACTACGCATGATGAGTAAGTAACAATAAACTTCCGCATTAAACTAGGTTCAACTGGAAAATAGTTAGTTTTGTAAAGATATTGTGCATGTAAAAACCTCTATTTGATTTTAATTTATTGAAAAAAGTGCCAGTTATATAATATTTAAAATTATTAATCCTGAAAAATCATACGAAAATTAAAAAAAATATATATAATAAATTAGTTCATAATTTTTATACGATTATGTTTAAAAAAGGTATCAAATTAATAAAAAATCATATGAATGAGCGCCATAATTAAATAGCAAAATAAAATTGTTTTTAAAAAGTTTTATCGATACACATTACATGTACAGAACTTACATATTTATTTACCTAAATATACATAAATTGCATATCAGTTAACAGCTTTATGTGAACTCTTTATATATCTAAATATGATTGTCCGTCCCGTTAAAGAAAATTCAATAAAAGCAAAAAGCACCGAAAAAACTGACATTAAAGTATAACCAATAAACTTTACAAAAAAATCAGCAAAAAAAAAAAAATAATAATAATAATAACGCATACACTGTAAAAAAAGGGTCGATCTACTAAAAAAATTTTAGTGATTCTTGTAATTTTTAGTGATCCTTGTGATTTTTTTATAATTTTACTCAGTTACAAAAAATCTGCAAGAGTTACTAGAAAAAAGCTAGCAACAAATAGAGTTAATAGTTTTATGTTTTTAATAGCTATTACTAAAACTTACTTGGTGTGGCCGTGATAGCCTAGTGGTCAAAGCACAGAACTTCTGACTGAAAGGTATAGGGTTCGATCGCTGTCGAAAATCCTGTGGTGGCAGTGACGATGGGTAATGATCTAAGGACCTTCCCTCCCTTTCAGATGCATATCAAAATTGAGCAGGTGGCAATGTTTGATGCTGCCATCTACTGAGGGTAGCCGAAAATCTATTGCTGCAAAAATTGCGTTTGGTATAGCTACTAAGAATCTGTGAGTAATGGTAACCAAAAATAATTTTGGAGTTGATACTAAAATTTTCTTGGTGGCTCTTACTAAAAAGTTTTAAGTTAGTTATACAAAAAAATCTTTTGTACGGTTTACCAAAGAAAGGTTCGTTTCACTTGGAAAAAAAAAGTTTGGAATGGTTACTAAAATATTCTGTGGAATACAAATTTACTAAAAAAATTTTAGCAACCTCGTGAATTTTTTTTTTACAGTGTAGGACGCATTTCAAGCTAAATTTATTAACACCTAGTCATCAGCTGAAGCAAACATTTGCATGTCTGGCGACAAAAACAAAAATGAACTGCAGCCAAAGAAATAATTCACCTTTTAAACTATTATATATCCTAAAGAGTTATCAAGCACTTCTAAAAACATTTTTCTTTCGTATTATTTAGCTAAACTGTTTTGTTACTGAACGCTCAAAATTTCAAAACTAAATTCTTGATATATTTTTATTATCAATGTTAGTAAATAAACATTCAGTTACATTGAAGTTTTTGATATAGAAAATTCAACCCTTTGGGCTCCGATGCCTTTTATACAAGTTTTATTCTAATAGCACGACTTTTTTTTAACGGACATCAAGGAGAAGGTTATGATTTCGACCTGTTTGTATTTGTTGTTCACTCATAACTTCCGTAAATATGAACCGATTTTAATAATTCTTTTTTTGTTTGAAAGTGTATGATGCCCACATGGTCCCATTTCAATTTTATCAAATTATTGCGATAAAAACTTTTTAAAAATGAAAACATTAAAATTCCAACTCTTTTTGAAGCAGTCATCCAATTAGAAGCGTTCATTTTTCAGGTAATCGCAGGCTTTCATGTCGAGCACACAAGTCAGATGTGTGTACAATAAACAAATAAAATTTCAGGCTATAACTCTTACACCGATACTACATCTTTTAATTTCATTAAATTCTGGTGACTAGAAGGTTTTTTAAATAACGAAATGTGGATTTGATAAAAAAAAATAATGATTTGTCGCAAATCATCTTTCATTGTTGCAATGTTTTCAAGTCATAACCATATTAAAACTATGCATTCATATGCGTTAGTGCCAAGTTGTCGCCAAGCTTAATGTTTTTTTTTATTTTTTTTTTTTGAAGTCGGTTAGTATTTTTTTAAAGCATATTTTATTAAAGAACTTTCCTTGAAGTAGACAGTTTCAAAAATTCCCTGATTAAATAAGGAAAATTTTATTTCCCTTTATTATTGCTGCCAAAAATAAAATTTTGGAAGGAAAGATGATTTCTTCGGAGCGGAGACAACAGGGTTCCAAGGGTTAAATAACATAACTTTGTATGTGCAGAAATTTTACATATATTCTGTCAGGTTTGCATAACAGTTTGATAATTCAAAGACTAATAAAAAAAAATCATAAAACAAAGGCCAAAATCACAGTCCCGTGCAATAACCCAGTTCAAGGTAAAATAAGAGAATCTATCGAAATCATTGCACGAGAAAATAAACCATGTAATGATAATTTATCCTACAATATACCAAAAATATGGCATAACATCATAAAATCTTAAAATTTTTATTTCATTGCAATATTTAATTTTTACTCACGTGTAAGAGGCAATATTTTAAAACTTTTAATTCATTTAGATTTTAATTAACTAGAAATATTATCTCTCGATCAAGATGCAAACTTAGTCCTTCCATTATCATATTTTCCTGAAGATGCCCGCAGAAGACGGCGCGAAACGTTGATAGTTTTATTTTATTTTAATTGTACAAATGTATATTAAAATTCTTGTTTTGTGCACTACTGAGCAATGTGTTGTATTTTAATAAATACATTCTTATTAGTTAATCTTCTTATTAGTCATTCTTATGGTACAACTGTCCTGTATATAATTATTTAATTCAAAGACTAATATATCAATTATTTTAAAGCGTACTTACCCACAGTGCTATTCAAGCAACTCAATTTTATTTATCTGTTAATTATTATTGAGACTGGTGCATGATATTATAAATAATGATCAAACTTTCTTGAACTATTATCTGCCATTTAGGAATTTCAGGATAAGATGTAATACTTGGGAGATAATGGCATTTTGTTTCTAAATGCTGGTTATATGAGCATAATAATTTTACTCAAATCTTATATTCTACATTAATCGAATTCATAAGATTATGAAAAATCTTGTAATAATATATACAGTATTATTGTATTGATATTTTATTTTATTGCAAGTGCACAGATGATTGCAAATATTGTATAATTAAGCTTTAAATACATAATTTATCGCATAACCTTGCACCGATTGCGCTACAAATGTAAAGGAATAATGCGTTATTAGTATATTTGAATTACAAATTATATTTTCGAGCAAAAACGGCTTTTTTTGTTCATCTTACAGCAACTAATATAGTTTTCAATTAATTTGAAAAGTGGAGATACATTTGTAAATTCATTTTTGCCATTGGAGTGTCTCCAAAGCATAACTGATCTATCAGTCATCGTGATTGTGCATGCCCTTCAAATTAATTTTCGCAGTCTGTTGGAAAACTTTCAGCTGTTTTGGGAATACAGGGTGTAGTGACATACTTGAGAGATATGCAATATTTAACGCTGCATGCAGAGTATATTGGAGAAATAATTTTACTTGGTACCTTTATTTTAACAAAATTGGAACATAACTTGTATTCGATTTTGTTAAGTTCCTAATCTTGTTTTTAGGGTAAGTGCACAGAAAATTATAGAAATTATTACAAATAGTACAAATTTTCTCGCAAATTATTGTGACATATATAAACGCAAATGGAAAAATGATTAATATTGTGATTTGAAATCTGCGCCGTGCAAAAGGGGGGGGGGGGCGAAAGGTGCGGTCGCCCGGGGCGCAGAAGTTTAAGGGGCGCCAAATTTATACTATCAACGTCATTTCTGGCCTGCCAGAAAAAAAAATTGAGGGAGGGGGCACCACATTGAAACTTTGCCTCGGATAAGAGTGAAATTCCTTTATACGATGGGCTCCTCTGTTTTTATTATTATTATTATTATTCATTCTTCCGTTATATTTCAAAGCCGATAAAATTAATTGACATTTAGAGACGAGAGGGGGCGGGGGGTAAAATAAAGTAATTAAGAATTTTTTTTTTAATTATTTTCTTCCTCCCTTTGACCTATTTCTCTCTATTTCGGTACCATTTCACGTGCGTTCTCCTATTAACCAGCAGATTGCTGCAATCCTATTGGTCACATTCAATACCCCGTCTCTCCTATATATATGAGCAAATTTCTATCTCAATCAGCACTGACGACGGTATGCTATATGCTACCGAAACTGGTCTGCTGCTAATTTAATATATTTGGTGCCTTTTAACGCTGCTCATATATATATGCGTTATATTCCAACTCTCTAGTTAGTTTAAGAGGAAATAATTTATTATTCATAATAAGACGTAGTAAAATTACAATAAATATTCAGTCCATTAAAAGAGTTATCTATGGCATTTAAAAAATAGAGTAAACCTTTCTTGACTCCTATTTAACACTATTATACTGATTTGCTTTCTTTTCTTAACTTAAAAATTTACGCGCTCCATAAAAGAAACTTTCGTTTGTTTAAGAACATAACTTTAGATTAAACGATGCATATAAAATTTCATCTCTATCTTTAGAAATATTTCATTAATTCCGGAGGTGTTGGTGTAATGATGTTTCCTCTTTTACGGATGCTATCGAGTTAAGATGTTAATTGGCAAAGCACTTTGACATATAGTAGAAAGGCACGTCTTAATTAAGATAAATTTATGCACATAGAAGACTTATGGATAACAACAATTGTTTGTTTGTCAACAGGAATACGAGTTTGCACATTTTTAATTATTATCGCGTTTCTAATAGTATCAAGTGAGAATTGCCAAATATCAAAAGTAATATTTTTTTAAGAATGGAAGAACTCTCTAGTTAGTTTAAAAAATATTATTCATAATAAAAAAGCAATAAAATTATAATAAATATCCAGTCCATTAATAACGTTACATATGGCATTTTAAAAATAAAGTAAAGTTTTTTAGTCAAATATTTAACACCATTATATTGATTTGCTTTTGCTTCATAACTTAGAAATTTACATGCTTTATAAAAGCAACATTCATTTCTTCAACAACATAACTTTAGATAAAACGATGCATATAAAATGTCATATCTCTTCTCAGAAATATTTCATTAATTCCGGAAGTGTTGGTGTAATGATGTTTCCTCTTTTAATGATGATAACGAGTTAAGATATCAATTGGCAAAGCACTTTGACGTATAGTAGAAAAGCATGTGTTATTTATTATAAATTTATGCACGTAGAAGTCTTATGGATAACAACAATTATTTGTTTGTCGACAGAAATACGAGTTTGCACATTTTTAATTATTATCGCGTTTCTAATAGTATCAAGTGAGAATTGCCAAACATCAAAAGTAATATTTTTTAAGAATGGAAGAACTCTCTAGTTAGTTAAAAAAATATTATTGATAATAAAAAAGTAATAAAATTATAATAAATATTCAGTCCATAAATAACGTTACATATGGCATTTTAAAAATAAAGTTTTTTAGCCAAATATTTAACACCATTATATTGATTTGCTTTTGCTTCATAACTTAGAAATTTACATGCTTTATAAAAGCAACATTCATTTCTTCAACAACATAACTTTAGATAAAACGATTCATATAAAATGTCATCTCTTTTCTCAGAAATATTTCATTAATTCTGGAGGTGTTGGTGTAATGATGTTTCCTCTTTTAATGATGCTATCGAGTTAAGATATTAATTTGCAAAGGACTTTGGCACATAGTAGAAAGGCACGAGTTAATTAAGATAAATTTATGCACTTAGAAGTTTTATGGATAACAACAATTATTTCTTTGTCGACAGGATTACGAGTTTGCACATTTTTAGTTATTATCGCGTGTACTAATAGCATCAAGTGAGAATGGCCAAGTAGCTATTTCGGCAATAAATACTCTCTGTAAAACAAACAAGTGTGAAATTCAGTTTATAGGATGAGCGTCACTGTTATTATTATTATTATCATTGTAATTCAATCTTCCGTAATTTTGAAAGCCGATCAAATTCCCTGATTTTTAGAGACCAGAGAAGGGGAGGAGGGTGTTGTCGAATATAGCTCGTAGGGGATAGTTAGTTAAAAAAATTAGATTATTAGATGTAGTAAAATTATAATAAATATCAATTCCTTTCAAAAACTTACATATTGCATTGTTTTAAAAAGAGTAAGCCTTTTTAGTCCCCTATTTAACACCATTTTATTGATTTGATTTTGTTTCTTGTCTTGTGACGTGTCGGTTAAATGAAGACATATTTTGAATAGAATTAAAATGCAAAACTTTTATTTACTGTAGTTGGAAAACGGGGAGTGGAGCAAAGTTCGGTATTTTTGACAATGAAACACTTTACTATGAAAATAAAATTTTTAGCTTGTACTCACATTACAACGAAGTTCGGCTCAAATCACTGATTCGACTCTTCTCTTCAGGTCGCGGACTACTTTTACTAACCTGTAAATAAACAGCCCTTGGATGCACAAATATCTTTATTTAGAACAACTACAGTGCGAAATTACTCTAAACTAACTCTTACCGAACTCCGGTACTGAGGCTCTCTACCTTCACATGTCAGTCCTTCTATTCGTCTCTGGAGGCTTTCCCAACTCACCACACCACACACAATCCAACTCACAACTTACAGCTTTTAAACTTTGCAAACTGAAGACGGAGCTAGAAATTTGCACAAAAACTAAAAAAATCGCAGTTAATTGTAGATCGAGGGCGCTACACACACTTGGAAAAGTAGAGTTGCATAAAGGATAGATGTCGCTTTTGCGCCACACATGTTAGAAAATTGACGGCACGATCAATGCAAAAACACCAGAGTGTCTTTATTACAAAGAGACACTCCCTGACAATCTTAGAAATTTACATGCTTTTATAAAAGCATCATTCATTTCTTTAACAGTTTACACGCCGAATTAATATCGCAATAAAAATATAATTTTGTTTTTCTTGTACTATAGCTTCAAATGTGTTAAGTTATGCATGCAAATTTCAAAAATAACAAAAGAAAAGTTCCTGCAGTTCTTTTGGCTGTTTTCATTTCTGTGTTCGCATTTTGGAACATTTTATTGATTGACAACCTAAACAAATATAACAAACTATTTTACGCTATATGCTATTGTATATTGTTTTTGAGTAAGTTTTTCGAATTCCAAAAACATTTATATTCCTAGCAGTTAAATATAAGTAATATAGAGAAAATGATAAAAATAAATAATGTATTTTTATGCAAATTAATGAATTTAAATTTTCGTTATACCTGGGATAAATGCTTAAACATTATTTTTTTTCAAAAGTTCAAATCAACCCTATATTTTATAGGAAAAATAAGGACATCGTTATTATATATAATATGTGTTTTGTATTACAAATAATGGAATGTTGCCATTTGGGAACATTGGCGTTTAAACGGTTGACAAGATAACTTAGATAAAACGACCCAAATAAAATTTAGTCTCTCTTCTTAGAAATATTTCATTAATTCCGGAGGTGTTGGTATAATGATTTTTCCCCTGTCATGGGTGCTATAGAGTTAAGATATTAATTTGCAAAGTACTTTGACGTATAGCAGAAAGGCACGTGTTAATTAACATAAATTTATGCACGTAGAAGTCTTATGGATAACAGCAATTATTTGTTTGTCGATAGGAATACGAGTTTGCGCATTTTTAGCTATTACCGTGTGTTACTAATAGTATCAAGTAAAAGTTGCCAAAGGCAAAACTAATATTTTTAAGAGTAATATTAAGTGGCAGTTGGTTAAATCACTTGGCACCAGCGGGCTTGAAAATGTGTTTGGGGTGCCATTGGGTGTTTCACGCTAATTAGGGTGCCGCGCAATGCATACCGTTGGAAGATTTTCACCCCTTAGTCATTTGCGCATGCTCTGTAACGTGTGTCCTTGCACTTCAACTCGCTGTCACTGGTGGATCAACACAGCAATTTTTTTCTACGATGACTCTACGCTATCCCAATTTTGTTTAGAACTTCGGATGGCTAACTTTTGGCGAGTTTTTTTATATAAAGCAACCTTTGAATTCAGGACATATGAACATTTCAGGGAGACTTTGAAGGTGAGCTTGATGGCCGAGTGGATAGGGCGCTGAGCTTGTAATCAGACGTTCTGCGTTCGAATCCATCGAAGGCCGAAAGTCGGCTAGTATATTTTTTAATTTTTTAACATTAGACACTCTGGATTAAGGGTGCCATCTTTTCACCCTAATTAAAGGTGCTATTTTGGCTCCTTTAGGGGTGTCACCAGTGAGACAAGCCTTTCACCCTTAAAAGGTGCAATGTGTCACCATTAGTTTTAACAGTGTATATTAGAAAATTGTTTACTTAAGAGACAAATTTTTATGTTTAGTTAGGTTCATGTAATAAAATCAGTAAAGTAATGGATAATTTTTGTAGTTAACCTTTTAATTAACACGTGAGTGCCACACGGTGAATGACACAGAGCTTTATGTTTAGGCTGCGTCAAATACCGTTGTATAACAGTGTAAAATATGATATAAAACTAAAAATACACATGTTGTTTTAAGTAATTATATTGAGTATAGCTCGTAGGGGATAATTAGTTTTAAAAAAATTAAATTATTAGGTGTAATAAAATTATAATAAATATCCATTCCATTCAAAAACTTACATATTGCATTTTTTTAAAAAAGAGTAAGCCTTTTTAGTCCCCTATTTAACACCATTATATTGATTTCATTTTGTTTCTTATCTTGTGACGTGTCGGTCAAATGAAGACATATTTTGAGTAGAATTAAAACGCAAAACTTTTATTTACTGTAGTTGGGGAACGGGGAGTGGAGCAAAGTTCGGTATTTTTGACAGTGAAACACAGCTTGTACTCACATTACAACGAAGTCCGGCTCAAATCACTGATTCGGCTCTTCTCTTCAGGTCGCAGACTACTTTTACTAACCTGTAAATAAACAGCCCGTGGATGCACAAATGTTATTATTTAGAACAACCACAGTGCGAAATTAGGGGAAGATGGGGATACTTGAGCCATTTTTTGAATTTTAATTTTTTTAAATTTTTTATATTTTTTTAGAATAAAATAAAATATTGAAAATGAAAATTTGATATTTTTTCTTCAACTAATTTTGAACTTTCAATTAATTTTGAACTATTTTTCTATGTATAATAAATGTTTATTTTTTGTTTTACATCGTGGCTCAAGTATCCCCATGGTGGGGATACTTGAGCCTTAGTGAAGGGATACTTGAGCCACTAAGGAAAAATACCTACAAAAGTAATTTTTTTCGCTTTATTTTTGCACAAACATTTTACAGAATGATAAATTATGAAACGTAAAGTCTTTCAAAACCAATTGAGAAAACAAAGCTAGTAATATGATCATTTTTTGTCGTTAAAACTGGTGGTCGGATGATAATTTCAACTTGAGTTATAACGACGGTAGAAACATCCTCAGTTCAGAGCCATTTAAATTTGTAATCTGCAATTCTTCGGGCAAATTTCATTTTCAAAATATTAAGCACTTATCCAACAAATATTTTTACAGTTTTCTTTCTGGCATATTTTATTAGTAACCAACCATCAATAGAAGGTTTTCTTTTCACATCATCACCATCATTGACAGAATTTTCCTCTAATGATATTGTCGAACTCGTGCTTTTAATTTAGTAGCTGTCGGAATTTAAGCCAGATGTATCATTCTACTGTTTCAAACACTTTTTTGATTTCACAGGAAAAGATTTTTCTTCCTCTTTGGCTCTATGCAGGTAAGTTTTAACTGGGATTTTTGTTGCTTTTCTTGTTTTTTGTGTGCTCGTTTTACCAATTTTTCTTCAATTTTCTTAGTTAAAAAAAAGTTACAGCAACAGAGGTTGCGATTTCAATATAAAATATTAATCTTAATATGTTATATTAAAAAAAAATATTTTAATATGTTGGACCTAATTAATTAAAGTATTAGAGATTATAGCCTGTAAAACCGTTTTAAAAAGTTATTTTAATTTAATGAAAGTTAAATTGAAAACTATGTTTACATTTATCTAGACAGGCTATTTTGTTAGTCAAAATGAAAAATAAAATAGATATTTTCATTTAAAAAATATACATTTTTAAACATTTTTAAGTCGTTATTAAAAAAAAAAAAAAAAAAAAAAAAAAAAAAAAAAAATCTTTTTTTTATTTAGAAAAATATCTATTAGTGAATATAAGGATGGAATTTTATTTTTTGTTTGTTTCACCCATGTTTAATTTCTAGTGGGGATGGTTGAGGCATGGCTCAAGTATCCCCACTCTCATTGGCTCAAGTATCCCCACTATCACTATTTTTGTTTCCCAGAGTTTTACTAAATAAAGCATGCAGCTATTAGAACTATTTTAGACTCAAAATACAATTGAAATTATGCTTATTAAATGTATGTATATAGTTGCAACTTTAAACAAAACTTTGATTACAAAAAAACAAAAAAGCCATGCACCTAAATATTTACTTCAGGTAGGGAAAAGACAACTATTAATTACTATATTTTCAAAATGGTACCAAGATGTGTGATTTCTTTTTTACATGTTCAGAACTATAAATATGTTATCATATTGGTAGTTTTAGAAAGAAAAATTAACCAACTGTAGAGATAATAGGGGTGGCTCAAGTATCCCCTATGCTCAAGTATCCCCACTCTCCCCTACTCTAAACTAACTATTACCGAACTCCGGTACTGAGGCTCTCTACCTTCGCACGTCAGTTCTACTATTCGTCGCTGGAGGCTTTCCCAACTCACCACACCAAACACAATCCAACTCAAAACTTACAGCTTTTAAACTTTGCAAACTGAAGACGGAGCTATAAATTTGCACAAAAACTAAAAAAAAAAAAACGCAGTGAATTGTAGATCGAGGGAGCTACACACACTTTGGAAAATTAAAGTTGCATAAAGGATAGATGTCGCTTTTGCGCCACACATGTTAGAAAATTGACGCCACTATCAATGCAAAAACACCAGATTGCCTTTATTACAAAGAGACACTCTCTGACAATCTTAGAAATTTACATGCTTTTATAAAAGCATCATTCATTTCTTTAACCGTTTACACGCCGAATTAATATCGCAATGTAAATATAATTTTGTTTTTCTTATACTACAGCTTCAAATGTGTTAATTTATGCATACAAATTTCAAAAATAACAAAAGAAAAGTTTCTGCAGTTCTTTTGGCTGTTTTCATTTCTGTGTTCGCATTTTGGAACATTTTATTGATTGACAACCTAAGCAAATATAACAAATTATTTTACGCTATATGCTGTTGTATATTGTTTTTGAGCAAGTTTTTCGAATTCCAAAAACGTTTATATCCCTAGCAGTTAAATATAAGTAATATAGAGAAAACGATAAAAATAAATAATATATTTTTATGCAAATTAATGAATATAAATTTTCGTTATACCTGGGATAAATGCTTAAACATTATTATTTTTTTTAAGTTCAAATCAACCTTATATTTTATCGGAAAAATAAGGACATCGTTATTATGTTGGAAATATATGTTTTGTATTACAAATAATGCAATGTGCCCATTTGGGAACATTGGCGTTTAAACGGTTAACAACATAACTTTGGTAAAACGATCCAAATAAAATTCAGTCTCTCTTCTTAGAAATATTTCATTAATTCTGGAGTTGTTGGTGTAAGGATTCTTCCCCTGTTATGGATGCTATAGAGTTAAGATATTAATTTGCAAAGTACTTTGACGTACAGTAGAAAGGCACGTGTTAAGGGAGACCCGAACCCCATTTTTGGAAAAAAATCGTCAAAAGATTAAAAAAAAAATTATCTCAGAAAACGATAAAATACATATTTGCGAATATCCATGTAAAATTTCAGAACTCGGGGACACTT
Organism: Maratus speculifer; assembly: GCA_964019185.1. Taxonomy (NCBI): domain Eukaryota; kingdom Metazoa; phylum Arthropoda; class Arachnida; order Araneae; family Salticidae; genus Maratus; species Maratus speculifer. The sequence continues at coordinate 441,128,769 of OZ025291.1, read as the reverse complement.
GGAACAGGTAGAAAATGAGCTTTTTTTTAATTGTAGTACTAGAGTTTAAAGGACTATCGGCCATTTAAAATGTGTTTTCCTGAAAATGACTTTTTCCATATTTTGCCTAAGATCGAAGTACTAAGGCTCAATGGTAAAATTGTTTATAAACAAAGTGTTTATGTTTTTAGAATCTTAATAAAATTTGCAACAAAAGTAAGGAGAGATATTTTTTTAACTATTTCTGAAAAATTTACATAAATTGGTAAACATGAAAATTATAACGAATTTAAGGAAATTTACCATGCGTAATTACTTTCTTTTTTTTAGCTGATTAAAATAGAAAATTTAAAATACCTCTCCCGAGGTCGTTTCCATATACTATAACACTATTTTAGAAATTTTAGTAATACCAAAATATTGAAAATTGAATGAGGAGTAGTAATTTTAAAAAGTGTATTTTTCCACAAAGAAAAATCATAAAAATCGGCATAAAAAATATATTTTTTAATAAAAAGTGAATTTTTTTGCTAAATATTCCTTACAAAAAGATTCTTAAATAGTACACCAAAATCCGTTACTTTAAAATCAATAATAAAAATTTTGGGTTTTTCCTTATGGGTCTCCCTTAATGAACATAAATTTATGCACGTAGAAGTCTTATGGATAACAGCAATCACTTGTTTGTCGGTAGGAATACGAGTTTGCGCATTTTCAGTTATCACCGTGTGTTACTAATAGTATCAAGTGAAAATTGCCAAATAGCAAAACTAATATTTTTTAAGAGTAATATTAAGTGGCAGTTTAATGTAGGGAAAGTATTGGGAAGCTATATTACACAGTAAAAAAAATTCAAGAGGTTACTAAAAATTTTTTAGTAAATTTGTATTCCACAGAATTTTTTAGTAACCATTACAATTTTTTGTTTTTTGTAAGCGAAACAAGCATTTCTTTTGTAAACTGAACAAAAGAATTTTTTGTATAACTAACTTAAAAATTTTTAGTATGAGCCACCAAGCAAATTTTAGTAATAACTCCAAAATTATTTTTAATAACCATTACGTGGGCTCGAAGGGCAGGAGTTTCCTTCGAGCTGCATCCAGACTTCTGGAGCGGAAGATTTTCGGCAAAAACGCAATAGATGGCAGCACCAAACATTGCCACAGCTCCGTCAGGATATTCATAATCCCTTTATTAACGAGTACTTACATTGCATACATTCAGGGCGTATTTGGCAGCGGCCAGTATCGAACCCGGAACCTTTTAGTCTGGAGTCCGTTACTACAACCACTATGCTATCAAGGCCACACCAAGTGAGTTTTAGTAATAGCTATTAAAAATATAAAATTATTATCTGTATTCGTTGCTAACTTTTTTCTAGTAATTCTTACAGATTTTCTTGTAACCGACTAAGATTACTAAAAATTTTTTAGTAATTACAAGGATCACTAAAGTTTTTTTAGTAGATCGACACTTTTTTTTTACAGTTTAGAAAATTGTTTACGTAAGAGACAAATTTTTATGTTTAGTTAGGTTCATGTAATAAAATCAGTAAAGTAATGGATAAATTTTGTAGTAAACCTTTTAATAAAAAACACGTTGTGTGCCACACGGTGAATGACACTGAGCTTTATGATTAGGCTGCGTCAAATACCGTTGTGTAACAGTGTAAAATATGATATAAAACTAAAAATACACATGCTGTTTTAAGTAATTATCGAAAATTCGTTGAAAATTTACTTCACTTTTATTTTTAGAAAAATGTATAATATAAGAGACGGATTAATACGCCACTGAAATCACTCAAAAAAAGACCAGGATGATAATGTTAAGTCTATGGAGTCGTTATTTTCACATATCTCGCTCTAATTTTAATATTTTTACATGATTTGTTTTCATAAGATAGCTAAAGATGATCTACAACCGGGCTAGTTTTAACTTTTTAAATTTTGGTTGTATTTTTTTCATATTATAATAGTTCCAATTTCAGAACCGCATCCAACCAGTTTCGATGTTAAAAGTATATTTTAGAAAAACTGAAACCAAGATCAAAAAGTAAAAAAAAAAAAAAAAAAAAAAAAAAAACCAATTTTAGATCATTCTGAGCAAAACAAATCATGTAAAAATATTAAAATTTGAGCGAAACGTTTGAAAATAAGTCTCCAAACACTTATAAGTCTCCAAACATTAACATCGAGGTCTTTGTCAATGACTAGTGAGGGCTCTTAAACTGACTGATGTGGCATGCAACGTGTTAAATGAGAAATTAAAGATGAAAATGAAAGAAAAAATTAAAAAAATATGCACATCCAATGATGTAAAAGAATTATTTTAAATATTTATCAATTAACACTTCCTGAAAATAAAAATCCATTAAAAAAATAAATGTATCCGTGTAAAATGTTATTGTCTGCATCAATAAACAAGACAGTATTGATGATTTAAGCTGCACAGATACGTTACCAAGGTGACAAATATGTAGCATATTTTTGTATATTAATAAGTCGCTGTGATGTAGATATGAATAATAGAAAAAATTGCCTTTTTAACACTTTTCAACAAAATTGAAAAGTGTTTATGCATTCGGTTTGTCTGTCCGTCTGACCAGATGGCCGACTGTCCGCGCTCTATCTCCCGTAAATATACTCGGATTGCTATGAAATTTTTATATGTTATTGATGTTTACCCTAGCACAAACCCTATTAAAAGTGAAGTTTCTACTATGATTAGTTTATTTACAGTGATAGTCAAACTTTTTCCGATACAATACGACTTATGGAAAAAAATCTTTCAAATGAATTTTAAACGTGTTACATCCTGCCCAACATATTCAGATTTACATGGATTCGCAAAGTGCACTAAAATATAAATTCTGTGAAATACCCAGGGAAAATAATAGTTACTGTTCATTTACAGGGCCACTCAAAAGAATTCCATTACTCAATAATAAAGAGGGGGAATTGTTTGCGACATATTTTAATTATGTTAAATGATTTAAGTATCATAAAAATGACATGCGCCACTGAGACTTAATATTTCAAGCATAATATGAAGTGCATATCATTTACAGGGACACACAAAATATTTCAAATCGTATATTGTTATCCGAAGTACAGTATATTATCGATGATAGCTGATGGATGGATGAACACATTTTCAATTATGATATGCGTTTATAAGCTTTATTAAATGTCTGCAAATTATATGGTACATATAAATGTTATAGTTGATATACATGGTTACACAAAAGAGCTCGTAAAGGTTACTGAATGCGACAGTAATTAAATTAAATGTGCTTTTAAAATAAGTTACGCATTTTTACGTTGAACTGCTTTAAGTTTTTAGAATGTTTTATGCTTTATGTTTGTAGAATATAGATAAAATGACATACAGGGTCACGCAAAGTATTAGCTACGTCGTCACCTATAAACGATAATTTCTGGAAATGTGATTTAAGTAGTATTGAAAGTGTTTTTGTTTGAACTAAATTTTAACAAAATACTGGGGTGTAATAAAGTTACTAGGTAAATTACCAGGCTGAACAAAAGTATTCAAGTATTTTCTATCTATTAGAATAAAGTACTGAAAAAGAAATTTCAACCAGTTAGGCATTTTCTTGATAAACTAAATTTTTCCTATTATATAGTATATATCTATCAACCGATGAATCAAATACAGGGCTGTTCAAAAGTACTGGAACACATATTTGTCTATGGACAGTAGCATCTTACTTCCCTAAATAACAAAGTTTTGTTAAAGATTTCAGGAAGCGTTGGAAAGTGTTTCATAATCTATGCTTAACGAAATTTTTCTTACTTGTTTTTTAATAGTTTCGAATATAGTTGAAATGTGTTTATGAATTCGACTGTTCCAGACTTAACTCACGTAACTATGCTCTGAATGTCAGATAACTAATATACGTTATTATATTTTACTGTGGTTTTGTTAAAGATTTCAGGAAATGTTGAAAAGTGTTTCATAATCTATGCTTAATGCATAGTTTTTCTTACTTGTTTTAAACTGAAAATGTCTTTTTAGTTGCCTATTAGAAAAAAATATATCATCATATCATGAATGCAAATATGAAAATTAAAAATAGATTTTTTTTTATATATGATGATAGATTCCTCAGTTTATTTCATGATTTAACTAAGTTGAATATTTTTTATGCAATTTTGTATTTTTAGAATTGACATTTAGTTATAAGTCTATTTATAGTGAAATGGCATAACTTGCCGAATAAAAATTATCTGTCACCTAAAAATCGGTAGTCAAGAAATAATGATATCAATTTCAAAACAACGCCTGTTAAAAACATTCCTAAGTTTTAACATGAACAACTAGGAACAATTTATATTCTTTAAGTATTATAAATGAATAAGAAATTATACCGTCATATAAAACAATACACTTATAATTGTACTTTATAGTACACTGTAAAAAATATTTATAATCCTACAGATGTAAAGTTGCCGAAATCTGTATGCTTACTAACATTTTATCTGCACACTGTACAAGAAAAAAATGTAAATCTACAAAACTAATTTTTGTAAATTTACAGAAATCTGTAACATTACAAACGAGTCTTATCTTACTAAAACTTTATCTGTAACTAGAGTTGCAGTTATATGAAAAATTCTATATCAACTATTTTTCTATTAATATTTTGTTAATACACTATATATATATATATATATATATATATATACAGGGTGTTTCGCTACCAGACCGACAAACTTTTAGGGATGATAGTAGACATGAAAACAAACATTATTAAATAGGAAACCATGGGGCGCAAACGTCTTCTGTAGAAGCTAGGGGCCATTAAAGTTTGAGGTCCAAAATTTCAAACGATGATAAAAAACGGAAAAAAGGGTAGATTCGTTTGCGGTTTTCACTAAAATCATTCTTTATATCACGATATTTTTAGAAAAAAAATTTAAATGTTGCGTTCAAAAATTGTCGATAGAGGGCGCTTTAGACTTTAGAGTAACGAACAACTACTTTTTACCGTTATTTTGTGCATGGAGTTGAAATTATTCTAAAGTTTAGACTTTAACTTAAATTTAAAGCCCAAAATCGGAAACAATGGGATCGGGTTACTAGCGGAAATTAAACTGTGAACAGAGGGGGAAAATTTAAACGCTCATAAATATTGGACAAACAAATCGATTTTGTTGCAGTTTGCGTGTAAGTCATTCCTTTGGTAATTATTTTACTCAAAAAGACGTACAGCTTTGGTGCCCTCATTTTTTGATAGAGGGCGCTTCCGACACATCTCTGATATTTCAGTGGCATTACTCCTGGCTGTTTTATTACCAGACCATCATACTTCTAGGAAGTGTTAGGGATACAAAGACGACTTGGAATCACATAGGAATGTAACATTGGAAATGCATTTTTTGCAAGTTATGGTTAAAGAAAGCAGAGAAAAAAAGTAACAGAAACAGCAGAGAAAGAGCGACACGTTAATGTGACAGAAAACAGTTTATTTAAAGGTTTTACTAGAAAAGGTGTTCAAAATTACTACCAGAAGTAGTCCAGTATGCTTGACAGCGGCGTCACGCGGAATTCCTCACGCTTGAAAGATTCCTGGCATCTCTGATAGTTTTCTGGCAGCTACAGAAATACCAGCTGCGAGGTCTTCAACTGATGGCACGGGAACCTAATACGGATACACCATATTTTTCATTTGTCCCCAACAAAAGAAGTTCATACATGATAGGTACGACGATCTGGCAGGCCAATGAACCGGGCTACCACGACTTATCCACCACTGTCCATATGTTACATTGAAGTGTCAGCAAACGTCATTGGTAATTGTGGAGGAACCCTATCGTGCTTTTCATCGTTCAAATACTTTATTCTGCTACCTTTGGAAGTGGTTCGCGAATGATCACTTCAAAGTGATCTCTGCGCAGGCGCATTACCGTTTAGCGCCATCTACCGTCGCTGTCAAACTTGCCGGACTACTTCTGATCGTAATTTCAAACACCTTTTCTAGTAAAACCTTTAAATAAACTGTTTTCTGTCACATTAACGTGTCGCTCTTTCTGTGCTGTTTCTGTTACTTTTTTTCGCTGCTTCCTTTAACCGTAACTTGCAGAAAATGCATTTCCAACGTTACATTCCTATGTGATTCCAAGTCGTCTTTGTATCCCTAATACTTCCAGGAAGTATGAAGGTCTGGTAATAAAACAGCCAGGAGTAATGCCTTTGAAATGTCAGAGATGTGTCGGAAGCGCCCTCTATCAAAAAATGAGGGCACAAAAGCTGTACGCCATTTTGAATGAAATAATTACCAAGTTAATGACTTACACGCAAACTGCAACAAAATCGATTTGTTTGTCCAATATTTATGAGCGTTTAAAAATTGCCCCTGTGTTCACAGTTTAATTTTCGCTAGTTACCCGATCCCAATGTTTCCGATTTTGGGCTTAAAGTTTAAGTTAAAGTCTAAACTTTAGAAAAATTTCAACCCCATGCGCAAAATAACGGTAAAAAGTAGTTGTTCGTTACTCTAAAGTCTAAAGCGCCCTCTATCGACAATTTCTGAACGTAACCTTTAAATTTTTTTTCTAAAAAAAATGTGATATAAAGAATGATTTTAGTGAAAACCGCAAACGAATCGACCCTTTTTTCCGTTTTTTATCATCGTTTGAAATTTTGGACCTCAAACTTTAATGGCCCCTAGCTTCTACAGAAGGCGTTTGCGCCCCATGGTTTCCTATTTAATAATGTTTGTTTTCATGTCTACTACCATCCCTCAAAGTTTGTCGGTCTGGTAGCGAAACACCCTGTATATATAACTACAGGGTGATTCATAAAAGATGGGCAGAACTTTAAGGGGTTATAGTACACTTAAAGACAAATAATATTAAATAGGAGACTAAGGGTCCCAGACGTATTCCCAAGGAGATAGGGGGCATTAAAGTTTAGGGTCCGAAATTTCAAATGATTATAAAAAATGGAAAAATTGGTCGATTCGTTTGCGGTTTTTGCAAAAAATTTTCTTTATGCCAGTATTTTCTTGAAATAAAATTTTAAAGTTCAATTTCAAAAAATGCCGATAGGGGGCGCTTTAGACTTTGGAGTAACAAACAACTATTTTTTAACGTTATTTTTTGTATTTCTTTAAATGATTTCGAAAGCTTAGACTTAAACTTAAATTTTGATCTAAAAATCTGAGTCCTAACGAGTAGTTAAGTAGCGTAAACTGAAATTTGAAATTTGAAACCCTTCTCCCCCCAGAACAAAAATCAGTTATTCCCGATCTTTGTGTCGTAGATTAGGCTCTAACTACTGCCGCGTTTTGCTAAAATTATTCTTTATGTCAGTATTTTCTTGAAAATAAATTTTAAAGAAAAGTTTCAAAAAATTCCGATAGAGGGCGCTTTAGACTTTGGAATAACGAGCAACTATTTTATACCGTTATTTTTTGTGTCTCATTAAATGCTTTCTAAAGCTTAGACTTAAACTTAAATTTTCAGCTCAAAATCTGAATCGCTGAGCGTGGTTCAGTAAGTGAGGGGAGGGGGTTCCAATTTCAACTTCTGAACATAGTTCAGTTTGCACTACTTAACCATGCCCAACGATTCTGTGCAGTGATACGAGGCAAAAATACAACTTTCGTCAAGGACTGCATAGTCGGAATTCACTCATAAAGGCACTGGCACAGTTGGAAACGTCGCTCATGCAAACGTTAAAGCTCCATTCCTGATGCTAGTCACCGGGTGAAGAAGGAGACAGAAAGTATGCAAATGTCAAATGGGGAAGAAGAAGAACACGTATGCAAAATTTCGACACGATTCAGGCATAAAAACCACTGAACGGTGAGTCAAATGTAAGTCGCTGTAGTAATGAATCGGAAGATGGTGCCCTTCACGAATAAGGAAAAGGCTGAGATGCATTTAATTTACGGAGCGGCAGATGGAAATGGTGCAGAGGCACAACGAATGTACGGAGAGCGATTTCCCAACAGGCGGTTGCCTAACCGCAAAACTTTCGAGCGCTTGCACAGACAGTTGTGTGAGACGGGATCATTTCTCGCTTCCCGGTCGAATGCAGGTCGTGCAAAAAAAGGACGAATCAGTAGTTGTTGCAGAAGCCATTCTGGATGTAGTAGCGGCGCAGCCAAGTACAAGTACACGAACAGTGGCTAGGCAGATGGATACCTCACAGTCCATGACTTGGAGGGTACTGAAGGATGAACATTTGCTCCCGTTTCATGTGCAACGAGTCCAGAAACTGTCTCCAGGGGATTATCCAAATCGTATTGAATTCGCCCGCTGGTTTCTGCAGCAGAACACGCTAAATCCACATTTTGGACGAACTGTGCTTTTCACCGATGAATGTACCTTCACACGTGAAGGTACATTTAACACACACAATGCACATGTATGGGCGGATGTCAATCCACATGCTACGTATCCACATGCTCATCAGAGACGCTTTTCCATCAATGTTTGGGCAGGAATCCTCGGAGACCACCTAATCGGACCGTACCTTCTTCCTGAACGCCTCAACGGTAAAACATACCTCACATTTCTGCAACATGTGCTACCAGACCTGTTAAACGTTGTTCCTCCACGCATCCGGCGGGTCATGTGGTTCCAGCACGATGGAGCGCCAGCCCATTACGTACGAGACGTCCGCAACTATCTGGACATCACATTTCCGAACAGATGGATTGGTCGAGATGGTCCTGTTGCTTGGCCTGCTCGCTCGCCAGATCTTTCACCCCTCGATTTCTTTTTTTGGGGACAATTGAAGGCTCTTATGTATGAGACACCCATTGAATCCCCCGAGGAACTGGTCGCCAGACTTTCCGCCGCTGTAGGGGAAGTGCTCGAAAAGCCTGATGTTTTCGCGAATGTTCGCCGTTCCATTCTTCGTCATTGTTCTGCGTGCATAACCTCTGGTGGTCACAATTTTGAACATTTATTGTAATTACATGTTAATAAATATGCTTTGGTAACATAATCCTAATTTGTGTCTTTTTACCTCGTATCAAAGCACACAATGTGTGGACATGGTAAACTGAACTGTGCTCAGGAGTAGAAATTTCAAACCCCTCTCCCCAGAAACTTAACCACGTCTAACGATTCAGATTTTAGGCTGAAAATTTAAGTCTAAGCTTTAGAAAGCATTTAATGAGACACAAAATATAACGGTATAAAATAGTTGTTCGTTACTCCAAAGTCTAAAGCGCCCTCTATCGGAATTTTTTGAAACTTTTCTTTAAAATTTATTTTCAAGAAAATACTGACATAAAGAATAATTTTAGCAAAACGCGACAGTAGTTAGAGCCTAATCTACGACACAAAGATCGGGAATAACTTATTTTTGTTCTGGGGGGAGAAGGGTTTCAAATTTCAGATTTCAGTTTACGCTACTTAACTAGTCGTTAGGACTCAGATTTTTAGATCAAAATTTAAGTTTAAGTCTAAGCTTTCGAAATCATTTAAAGAAATACAAAAAATAACGTTAAAAAATAGTTGTTTGTTACTCCAAAGTCTAAACCGCCCCCTATCGGCATTTTTTGAAATTGAACTTCAAAATTTTATTTCAAGAAAATACTGGCATAAAGAAAATTTTTTGCAAAAACCGCAAACGAATCGACCAATTTTTCCATTTTTTATAATCATTTGAAATTTCGGACCCTAAACTTTAATGCCCCCTATCTCCTTGGGAATACGTCTGGGACCCTTAGTCTCCTATTTAATATTATTTGTCTTTAAGTGTACTATAACCCCTTAAAGTTCTGCCCATCTTTTATGAATCACCCTGTATATATATATATATATATATATATATATATATATATATATACTATATATATATATATATATATATATATATATACACTATATATATATATAAATTATGTAATCCTACAGATGTAAAGTTGCCGAAATATAAAGTTGCCTAATATTTTTTCTGTACACTGTACAAGAAAAAAATGTAAATCTACGCAGAACATTTATGTAAAGCTACAGAAATCCGTAGCTTTACAAACGAATCTACTAACATTAAAGTTTTCTTATTAAAATTTTGTCTAAACCTTGGTCGCAGTTAGATGAAAAATTCTTGGAATCCCAGTTTAGTAAAAAAATCTTAGTAACGTTACAGATTTTTTGATTTTCAGTGCAAATATTTATCTGTTACATGAATTTTTGCTGTTGCCGTTACATGAAAAGTTCTAGGAATTCCAGTTTCCTAGAAAACTTTAAGTAACTTTACATATATTTTTTTTGCGGTGTAGGATAATATAATTAATAGTAATACAGAGAATAATTAATTGTATATAATATAGAGTATGTTCACCTAGAAATGTAAATAACATATTTTTCGTAAAGTAATGTTACTCTTGTTTAATTACCAAATCTAAATTAAACAAATTGGAAATTGCACGTGAAGCGTAGCAAATGAGGTGCGTTCGTACGACAACGAATTTTTAAAAATATTACTCTCATATATCAATCTCATAAAATTGTAAATAGTGAATTACAAATAAAACGCTCATCAAACAATGTTCTCCCCATAGCATTATGTAATGGAATACTTTTGTGTGGCCTTGTAAATCAATAACAAATGTTCTTTGCATCACCAATTATGTAAAATGTACCTTATAATATGTACTTTATAGTTGCATGTACATTTTATTAAGTTCGAATGAGTGTAACACCATTAAAATGCATTTAAAACATTTTTACCAATTGACCGTAATGTAACGGAATATTTTTGATTGTCCCTGTAACTGATCTATGCATTCGATATTCATAAAATTTGAAATAACTCGACAAAATTATGTAATAATTATGTATTTTAAATTTCAAACGAGCAAAACGCATTTGAAACTTTTTTTCCCCATTGACCATAATGTAATGGAATACTTTTGATTGTCCCTGTAATTGATCTATGCATCCGATTTTCAAAAAATTTGAAATAACTCGACAAAATTATGTAATAATTATGTATTTTAAATTTCAAACGATTAAAATGCATTTAAAACTTTTTTTCCCATTGACTGTAATGTAATGGATTACTTTTGATTGCCCCTGTAATTGATCTATGCATCCGATTTTCACAAAATTTGAAATGACTCGACAAAATTATGTAATAATTATGTATTTTGAATTTCAAACGATTCGGTTGGGTAGTTTTTGCGTTGTTATATGCGGACAGACAGACGGACGGACAGACAGACGGACGGACGGACTGAACGACCACTATAGGTGCTACGTATTTACATAATTACGAACACACCTAAAAATGGGAATTATAATTTTAGAATAAATGTGGTATTGATATCCAGTGACTCTCTTCAGTGTGCGAATATTATACATACGTTATACATTATACTGTACATGAATAACTTATATTCCATTTTCTAAATCTTTTATTTCTTTCAATTTCATATTAATATAAAAATGAAGTCAATGTTTAAGTTTTTATTATCCGTTTTAATCATTGTATAATATTTAAACTATTATAAAAATAAATTGTATTATTTTCAATAAGAAAAAATAAAAGCACAAACTATATGAAATAATAAATGTTTATGATTAGCTACACTTCAGATAATGCAGACAGCATTATTATAGTGATGTATTTAATACATATTCTATTAAATGTTATTTATCTGTGAAGTATTACGTTATAGTAGACATTTGCATAACATTTGTTAATACATCTAGCATACTAACATTATCTTACACAATGCAGACTGTCATCATTGAATTTGATAAGTCATTTGAGTCATACGAAACCTTAATAAGACTATTAAGTTAGATAAGACCATTAAGCTCACGCTGGCCTAATTTATAAGTATACCTTTACATTCAAGATAGAATAAATGAGTCCATTTAAAGTTTTGTATTCAAATGAAATATATCATAAACTAATTTTATCAAACAAAAAAAGAATTTATTTCAAAAACATATTTAAAATATATTTAAAATATACTCTTCTTATCGCTACTGTCCTGTAAAAAATCTGTAAAGATACTGATTTTTTTCTAGGAAACTGGGACCGGTAACATCAAAAATTCTTTTAACGGAATCCATTACATGAATTATTTAAGTTATCGTTATAAAAAATATTCTACACTGTAAAAAAAAATCCTTAAAAATTACAAAACTTTTTCTAAGAAACTAGTATTCCTCGAACTTTTAATGCAACGGCAACGCCAAAAATTCGTGCAACAGATGCAGATTTGACAGAAAATCAAAAAATCTGTAAGGTAACTAACAAGGAAGGTCTCCATACGGGCATAACCCGAAAAATCTGAAAAAATTACAGAATGTTCTTCTCGTGTGGATATATACGTTTATAAAAAAAAAAAAAAAAAAAAAAAAAAAAAAAAAAAAAAAAAAATTCGGCGGACACTCCATTCAGTAACCGTAAAAAATGTAATGAAAATTTCGTTATTCGGCGATTTATCGTCGGTTGGCGATGGAATGTAATTTCAAAAAAATACTTCATGCCAAATACACTTCAAGAAAAAAAAGTTTCATGTTGAACTTGTTTTGATAAGTTTAATTTAAATAACTTTAGTTTTGTATGTTTTAGTTTGTTTTAAGTATAATTTTGTTATATCGAAATTTATATGTATTTATATTCAAATTTATTCATCAAAATTTCAGATTTAAAACGAAATTCATAATTTAAATTTAATTAAATTTGTTTGAAGCTCAAAGTCCGATTGAGAATTTTCGATTAGATTTTGTTGCTATGGAAACATATGACGTTTATTTTTGAATACTTTTAAATGTATGAAGGTAATTTTTCTCAATATGATTTTTTCTTAGCTATGAAAACATATTTTCCGGCGATTAATTAAATAACTATTTCAACGAGTAATATATGTATATACATATATATATATATATATATATATATATATATATATATATATATATGAAATACAATATGCATGTAGATGTATATAATATATTAAAGTCTATCATTGTTTATGTTTAAATTCATTAAATACCATTTACGCACAAACTAAATATCCAAAAGTTTTGAGTTTCATTATAATCGTTTGCTTTTGGGGAGGAAAAGGGCTGCTCGGCAAATCGAGTGACTCTTTAGTCTTTTCACGCCAAATATTCGAAAATATTTTATTTTTTTACACAATATCTAATGTGATTCCGCCGCTAATTTTGACTGATCCTTTAATACATACATAAGTACTTTAATTAGTATTTTTTCATAAAATTCTGGGTATGCCCAGTATGGAGACCTTCCTTGTAAGTCATTTTTAGGAAACTGGGACGCAAAGAACTTTTTATGTAACTGCAACTTAGGCTACAGACAAAATTTTAGTAAAATTGTTGTAAGTTTTATAATTTTTTTGTAAAACTACAGAAACCTGTAGCTTTACAAAAACTAATTTTGTAGATTTACATATTTTTCTGTACAGAATACAGAGAAAATTTTAGTAAACATTCAGATTTCTGTTAATTTACCTCTGTAAAGTTAAAGATTTTTTTTTAAATTATAGGAATCCCACATTCCTGGAAAATACTATCATACTTAAAATAATATAAGATTTTTTTTTTCTATGAAAAATACCAAAAAATCTATGAAAATTAAATGATTATCATTAGTTACATTTCGTAAATCATGGCAATAATTATTATAGCAATATATATATAACGCATTTTCCATTAAATGATATTCATCTGTCAAGTCCTGTATTATAGCAGACGCTTGTTTAATTGATAATATATCGAGCACACTAGCATTATATTCTATACAGTAAAAGCTCTAAATAACGGACACCTCGGGAGCGCGGAAACTGTCCGCTATTCAGAGGTGTCCGTTATTGGGAAAACCTCAGAGATTGAAAAACTACTAAGAAATGCTCAATGTTACATTGACTTTATATGTCCTAAAATTTCTATTATATGATTAATAAAATTAAAATTATTTTTTAAGGAATAAAATTGAATTAAAATTTTGTGTACCTTTATCCACTGCTTATTACATTCTTACGGAAAAAAAATACTTTATGCGAATTTGAAACAAAAGCGAAAGTTGTGCATGTATTATGGAATTCTGCAGATGAAACAAATTGAGATTAATGAGCAAAAAATCTTAAATCTTTCTCGGATCTGTGCAATGTTGAATTAAGATATTTTTCTGCAGGAGAAATTTCGGTGGCTCCGGGGGAGGAGATATATTAGAGTTCCAGGGAGAAATTGCACTTTTGACCATTAAAAGCATAAAATCTCAAATCTTTGGCGGGAGAATTTTCATACCTCTACAGAAATATCCTCCTGAATTCTGGAGTTAGGGAGGCATTTTCCCCCAGTCCATCCCCCACATTTATCTGTGATCACAAAATCTGTGACACATTGCTCTATTAAATTTCAAAGATTTTTACTTTTTTTTCTTTTTTTTCCCGTTAAAAATATTTTTTTTATCATTTATCACCATAATTACTGTCCGCTATTTGGAATGTCCGTTATTCAGAGGTTAAATATACAAAAATTTAGATTTTGGGAGTAGGGATTGGAAAACTGTCCGTTAAACAGAGGTGTTCGCTATTCGGGAGTGTCCGTTATGGAGGTTTTACTGTACTGCAGAATGTCATCATTGAAGTTGATAGGTCATTTGAGTCATACGAAACAATATTAAGACTATTACGTAGATAAAACCATTAAGCTCACACTGGCCTAAGCTATAATTATAGCTTCACATGCAAGGTACACTGTTAAAACTAAAGGTACCATATGGCACTCCTAGGGGTTAAACGCTTATCCCATTAACGACTATCCTTAGGGTGACAGAATTGCACCACTAGGGGGGCCCTAAGGCGCCCCCATGGCACCCTATGATGTGCCGTGGGAAGCACTAGGGCACCTCTAGGAATGCAATTCTGGCTCCCTTAGGGGTTTCAAAAATATGCATTAAAATATTTAATTGCTATAAAGGACGTCAAATACTAATAAAAACATTAAAAGATCTTAATAATTTTTACATGTTTCGATTGAATTTACTCTATCATCATCAGAAAAACTAAATACAAATAAACACAAAGATGGAAAATGACAATAAACTATTACAAATGAAATTTAAAAATTTAAAAATTAAAAAAAAAAATTAATTTATTATTTGAAAATTAAAAAAAATTTTAATTTTTTTTGTAATAGTTTATTGTCATTTTCCATCTTTGTATTTTGTTTTATTTGTATTTTGTTTTTCTGATGCTGATTGAGTAAAATCAATCGAAACATGTAAAAATTATTAAGATCTTTTAATGTTTTTATTAGTATTTGACGTCCTTTATAGCAAGTAAATATTTTAATGCATATTTTTGAAATGTTTTTAATGGACGTATAAGAAAACTTCTATTTATAGTTAATGTCCCTTAGGGGTGTCACTCACTGGACAAGTGTTTCACTAATATGAGTGCCATATGCAAAATTTAGTTTTAACAGTGTACAATTAGTTATTCAATTTTGAGATTATGTATTCAAATAAAATACGGCGTGTTCTAATTGGTACACATAAAAAAAAACAGTGATTTCATGAACACATTTAAATTAAAATTAAAATCTACATTTTTTTACAATTACTGACTTCTAAAAAATATGCAAAGTTACTAAGGTTTTTCATGGAAACCGGAATTCCTAGAACTTCTTATGTAACGATAAGAACAGCAATTCATGCAATAACCCTGGTTACAAGGATTTTTGATTTAACCTTTACATGAAATATTCTAGGAATCCCAGTTTCCTAGAAACCTGTTTAGTAATTTTGCAGATTTTTTTTTTTTTTTTTTTTACATGGTGCGATTGTTATAATAACAAAAATTAATTAATACATTAACAATTAATTAATCCATTTAAAGTTATGTATTCAAATGAAATACAGCATGTTTAATTGGTACACACAAAAAAAGTGATTTCAAAAACACATACAAAGTATAATTAAAATCTAAATTTCGTATCACTTGTGCGATCATTATCAGGATAAAAAAAATTACAGGCATCCTAATTTTTCAAAATCGGCATTTACGTCTAATCTTTATATATAAAAATCTTCTGTGCGTGTGTATGTAATTGAACTCCTCCTAAACGACTGGAAGGATTTTAATGAAATTTTGTGTCTGTGTTCCAGTGGATTCGAGAATGGTTTAGATTCACATTTCATCGAATTTGATTCAGTACTTTTTTTGTAATTAGGCAGAAACTAATAGTTAGTGATTTTTCGCTAATTAAAAGTGTTGAATATGTTCGATGAATGGAGTGCGGACGGAATGTCGGAACGGTCTAAGGCGCCAGATTTAAGCTCAGCTTCTTGAAGAAAGAGATCGCGTGTTCGAACCCCATTGCTGACAAACGTGTATGCTTTACAATAATATTTCCTGTATTATAATTTTGATTAACCGACTTCAGACAATCGTTAACTTTTAACTAAAAAGAGAAAAATAAACTTTTCTATTAAAAATTGAACCGACTTCAAAAACTAATGAAGAGTAAAAAATAATTTCCTTACATAATTGTAACAAGAAATTAAATTAAGAGCGTAGTGTTTTTTCTGCATATTACCATATTTACGTACATTTATTTGATTTTCTGGAGTCGGTGCCAAGAAGGACAACGTCTGTCGGTGACAGGACAACGTCTGTCGGGTGCGCTAGTTAATAATATAAAAAGTCTGCATTAATTTCTAATAACCTATTATGCAAGATTTTATGTTATATAATAAATTATCGTTACCTACTGCCTAAACATACCAATTGTAAGAGACTTATTTATATATGTTTGGAAATGTTGTTAATGTACGGATTCTCAAATGGGATTACAATTCTAGCCTCATCAAAGCCAAAATTCTACACTTTTAAAAAAATCTGTAAAGTTACTAAAAGTTTTCTAGGAAACTGGGATGCCTAGAACTTTTTATGTAACGGCAACAGTAGAAACTCATGTAAAAAATACAGGTTTGGACTGAAAATCAAAAAAAAAAAAAAAAAATGTAAGGTTCTTAAGAATTCATTCAGAAACAGGGATTCCTAGAATTTTTTATGTAACTGCAATTCAGGTTACAGATAAAATTTTAGTAACATAATTGTAATTTTAGTAGATTAGTTTGTAAAGTTACACTGTTAAAAGTGAAGGTGACAAACCGGTGCCATTTGGGATCTGGAGGTGAAAAGGCCCTAATGTCCATTGGAACCCGGGGCATTTGGAACTCTAGGGGGCCATAGGGACTTGGATATGTGGTTGCAGTTCGCATTGGCAGCAATGTGGCACCTCATCGGGTGACTGGAACCATGCGCATGCGCTATGACGTGTGTCTTTCTGTTTTCTGTGACGGCAAGTAAAATCTATGGCTATGAGTGATTGAAGGTGAGCTCGATGGCCGAGCGGTTAGAACGCTGAGCTTGTAATCAGACGTTGTGAGTTCGAATCTTTCGACGGCCAAAAGCCGGTTTGTATATTTTTTAATTTTGTATTATTGGGCACTCTGGATTAAGGGTGCCATCTTTTCACCCTAATTAAAGGTGCCATTCTGGCTCCTTTAGGGGTGTCACCAGAGAGACATGCCTTTCACCCCTAAAAGGTGCAATGTGTCACCATTAGTTTTAACAGTGTACAGGTACTCTGCAGGTTTATAAAAATTAGTTTTGTAGATTTACATCTTTTCTTGTACAGTGCACAGATAAAATTTTAGTAACCATACAGATTTCGGCAGCTTTACATCTGAAGTACACTTAAAAAAAAATGTGCACTGTACAAGAAAAAATGTAAATCTACAAAACTAATTTTTGTAAAGCTACAGAAATCTGTATTTTCACAAACGAAAACTACTAAAATTACAGCTATCTTACAAAAATTTTATTTGTAACATGCGTTGTAGCTACATAAAAATTCTAGGAATCCCAGTTTCCAAAGAAAACTCTTAGGATTTTTACAGATTTTTTTGATTTTTAGTGTAAATCTGCATCGGTCACATGATTTTTTTCTGTAGCCGTTACATAATAAGTTCTAGGAATCCCAGTTTCCAAGAAAACTTTTAGTAACTTTACAGATTTTTTCGATTGTGAAATTTATCTCTTTTTTTATATTTCAGAAAATTTTTCTTTTATTTCATCGATATAAACAAATATTTAATTTTTGTTTGGAGTCATATCGGAATTCTCTTCGAAATAGGTAGATTTTTGGAATACTGGGTTTCGGTATCGCAGGATTATACTGTAACATAAACATGATGTCAAATTTTCAGTTTTTAGGTGCGTTTGTAATTATACGTAGCACCTATTGTTGTCGTTCAGTCCGTCCGTCTGTCTGTCCGTCCGCATATAACAACGCAAAAACTACCCAACTGAATCGTTTGAAATTTAAAATGCATAATTATTACATAATTTTGTCGAGTCATTTCAAATTTTATGAAAATCGGATGCATAGATCAATTACAGGGACAGTCAAAAGGATTCCGTTACATTACGGTCAATGGGGAAAAAAGTTTCAAATGCATTTTAATCGTTTGAAAATTTAAATACATAATTATTACATAATTTTGTCGAGTTATTTCAAATTTTATCAAAATCGGATGCATAGTTCAATTACAGGGACAATCAAAAGTATTCCGTTACATTACGGTTAATGGGGATAAATGTTTCAAATGCATTTTAATGGTGTTACACTCATTTGAAGGTAATACAATTGATATGCATCTATAAAGTACATATTGTAATATACATTTTGCATAATTTGTGGTGCAAAGAATATTTGTTATTGATTTACAAGGCCACACAAAATTATTCCATCGCATAATGGTATAGGGAGAACATTGTTTGGTGCGCATTTTAATTGTAATAATTTACAGTTTTATGAGATTGATATATGCGAGTGATATTTTTAAAACTTCGTTATCGTACGAACGCACCTCATTTGCTATGCTTCACGTGCAATTTCCAACTTGTTATAATGTGTTTTAATTTTCTTATAATACTTAAACTATTATAAAATCTATTTATTATTTAAAAAATATATAAAAATAAAAAAATAAACTCTATGATAAATAAATATTTATGGTTAGCTCCCTTTCAGGACAACAGTAACGATATATTTAATACATGTTCCATTAAATGATATTCATCTATCAAGTGCTATGTTATAGTAGACATTTGCATAACAGTTGGTAATATATCTAGCACACTAACATTATCTTATAGATTGCAGAGCGTCATCATTGAATTTGATAGCTCATTTAAGTTATACGAATTCTTCTTAATAAAGCTATTAACTAGATAATACCATTAAGCTCACTCTAGCCTAAGGTATAAGTATAGCTGCACATTTAAGATAGAATAAAGGAATCCATTTAAAATTGCGTATTCAAATGAAACATAACATGCATTAATTTTCGCAAACAAAAAACCACTAATTTAAAAAAATAAATTTAAAATATAGTTAAAATCTACGTTTCCCATGGCTACTGTCTTGTAAAAAAAAAATCTGCAAAGATACTGAGTTTTTTCTAGCAAACTTGGTTTCCTAAAATGTTTTATGTAACGGTAATATCAAAAGTTCGTTTAACAAAATCGGTTACATGAATTTTTTAAGTTACCGTTAAATAAGATGTTCTAGGAATCCGATTTCCCGGAATAAAGCTTAGTAAGTTTTTATAAAGTGTTTTAATTTTCTTATAACAGTTAAACTATTATAAAATCTGTTTATTTTTTAAGTAATAATATAATAATGATAATAAAAGTAAACTGTATGAAAAATAAATGCTTATGGTAAGCTCTATTTCAGAAATTGTGGACAAAAGTATTATAACGATATATTTAATACATGTTCCATTAAATGATATTCATATATCAAGTGCTATATTATAGTACACTGTAAAAAAAGGGTCGATCTACTAAAAAAATTTTAGTGATCTTTGTAATTACTAAAAAATTTTTAGTAATCTTACTCGGTTACAAGGAATCTGTAAGAATTACTAGAAAAAAGCTAGCAACGAATTGAGTTAATAGTTTTAAATTTTAATAGCTATTACTAAAACACAGTTGGTGTGGCCGTAAAAGCATAGTGGTCTTAGCATCGAACTCCAGGCTGAAAGTACTCGGGTTCGATGCTGGACTGCACCGAATGTATGCAATGTCAGTGCTCGTTAAATAAAGGGATTATGAAAATCCTGTCGTAGCAGTTACCATGGGTAATGATATGGACTTTCCCTCCCCTTTAGAAACATGTCAAAATAGAGCAGGGAGCAATGTTTGGTGCTGCCATCTATTGTGGTTTTGCCGAAAATCTTCCGTTTCACAAGTCTAAATACATCTTTAAATTAACTAAAAATAATTTTGTAGCTATTACTAAAATTTGCTTGGTGGCTCATACAAAAAGCTTTAAGTTAGTTATACAAAAAATTCTTTTGTTCAGTTTACAAAAGAAATGTCTGTTTCACTTGCAAAAAAATGCTTGTAATGGTTACTAAAAAATTCTGTGGAATACAAATTTACTAAAAAATTTTTAGTAACCTCTTGAATTTTTTTTTACAGTGCAGACATTTGCATAACAGTTGATAATATATCTAGCACACTAACATTATCTTATAGACTGCAGAGCGTCATCATTGAATCTGATAGCTCATTTCAGTCATAGGAATTCTTAATGAGACTCTTAAGTAGATAAGACCATTTATTTCACTATTTATTGGCAAAGGTATAAGTATAGCTGCACATTCTGGATACGATTAATTAATTCATTTAAATTTATATATTCAGATGAAATATAGCATGATTTAATTTACACACAAAAAAAACAGTGATTTCAAAAACACATTTAAATAAATTACAATTAATCCTTAGTTCTACTGGGATTTTTTATGACGTTAAGTTATTTAAACTCTGTATATTCTTCTAATAATGAGGAAATCTAAACAAAATTTAAATAAATTTTCAGCTAAAATTTTGTGTTTTATGGCGTGTATCATATATACACAATTAGGGTTTTTAAACATTGTATAGCTATATTTTATAATTAAATAGGCTTAAATTGATTACATTTGTATATTCTTCTAATAATGGGGAAATCTAAACAAAATGTAAATAAATTTTCAGCTAAAATTTTGTGTTTTATGGCGTGTATCATATATACACAATTAGGGTTTTTAAACATTGTATTGCTATATTTTATAATTAAATAGGCTTAAATTAATTACATTTGTATATTCTTCTAATAATGGGGAAAGCTAAACAAAATGTAAATAAATTTTCAGCTAAAATTTTGTGTTTTATGGCGTGTATCATATATACACAATTAGGGTTTTTAAACATTGTATTGCTATATTTTATAATTAAATAGGCTTAAATTAATTACATTTGTATATTCTTCTAATAATGGGGAAATCTAAACAAAATGTAAATAAATTTTCAGCTAAAATTTTGTGTTTTATGGCGTGTATCATCTATACACAATTAGGGTTTTTAAACATTGTATTGCTATATTTTATAATTGAATAGGCTTAAATTAATTACATTTGTATATTCTTCTAATAATGGGGAAATCTAAACAAAATGTAAATATATTTTCAGCTAAAATTTTGTGTTTTATGACGTGTATCATATATACACAATTAGGGTTTTTAAACATTGTATTGCTATATTTTAAAATTATGTAGGCTTAAATTAATTGAGATTATTTGCTTAACACTCTTCAACTTTCTTTATATTAACATTTTAAAGTATTGAATAAAAATATTAAAAGCAAATTTTGCCTTAATAGCATGATCGATTTTTTTTTCGAAGAGTATATTATAAAATTTTGTCCAATACAAATATGGGCAAAATACATAGACAAAATAATTGTTTTTTCCATTCTTTGGACTGTTCTTGATAAGCGGTATATATCAGCGATAATATTTGCCGCATTCATGCAGAGCCGTCCTTACACGTATGCGACAAGTGCGGACGCACAGGGCCTCGCGCCTTGAGAGGCTTCGCACTTGTACACAAAATATTTTTACTTTAATAGAATGAAGATGGTATAAAAAATTATGATTTTAATTGTAAAAATACAATGGTCTTGACATAAAATATAACCTGTGCTGGAAGAGGGGATTTCATCTACAATTTGAAAATTACTTTTGAAATTGGTTCAGTACTTCCAGAAATTACCCTTACAAGCACACAAACAAATGTATAGTTAGTGTAGTTAGGAGATCGAACCCTGGCTCCCCGGGTAACAGTATATGGGTAGAAAAACATTCTTTTTTATTAGTTTTGTAGATAAGGATATGTTAAAGGTCTAAAAGAAAAGGCCCTCGCAAAATCTTTGCACCGGGCATAGCTTTAAACCTTTTTTCATAAGGAGGACTCTGCATTTATGGAACAAGAAAAGAATTATAGAATTTTTAGGTATGTGCCAAATGTGCCACATGGTGCATTGAAGGGTTAAAATCTAAGTTTCCTATCCATTCTGAGATAAAAATAGATATTACAGACATATCTAAAATTTCAAAATCAACATTTACGTCTAAGTACACAGTAAAAAATGAAGACCCAAATTGGGATGAAAGATTTCTGGCTACAGAAGTGTTCCAATTTGGAATGTTCAGTTTGTAGCACAAAATCGTTTTAAATAAGTCTGATTTTTAATGGCATGAAAACAATTAAAATATCTTAGATAGCATATACATTATACCTCAGAAATTTTGATTAATTTAATGTTAATAAAGATCTGCTCTGTTTTGAATCATTTTGGGTTATCTATTTTGGGAACAATACTCTACCATTTTGGAATCCTTACTGTACCATTTCAGGAAAATTACTATACCCAGAAATCTTTCAACCCAATTTGGGTCTTCATTTTTTACTGTGTATCCTTGAGAATACTTGATCGTAGGGTGCGCAAGCTTCACCAAGTTTTCGTGTAACATAATGGAACAAACCACAACAATGAAAATTGGGGAGGGGGCGGAAACAATATGAAAAGACTGCATTAATTATAAACTATAATACCAAATTTTATGTAACAGGATAAATTATCTTTACCTACTGGCTAAGCTTAACAATTAACAGAGTTTTATTTACTAAAATATAGAAATTTTATTTATGTATGAATTTTTGAATTTGATTATAATTCTACCGTATCAAAATGAACTTTGCTGCCTTCATTTGAAAAATAAAAACTTACGAGATTTGTACTCTGTTTCGATTGTCAAATATCTCTCTGGTGCTCCTTTAATCTTTCTGAAATTTTTTGCTTTATTTTACTGATATAAAAAAGTATCTCACTATTTTGGAAGGTAACCATAATTTAATTAACTTGACCATAATTTCATAAACTGTTTTTTTTTAATGATTCCTCATTTTATGAGTATTGTTATTAATAATTTTTGAATGTATGGAGAAGGGGTACCTACTAATTTCATATTGAATGGCTGATGTACCTGTTTTAACCCGTCAGTAGTCGCGTGTCGGTCTTTTTGCCGCCTGTATAACTTATCTTCTGCTAATTCATATCCCATTTCAAATACAAAAGAGATCTACCATGTAGATGATTTTAAAGGTTCCTGTACCACCTTAGTGAAGTAACAGGAAAACTCTCTTTTTTCTTCACTTACATTTTTAGAAACAAAGTTGATATTGAAGAAAAAATCTACGGAACAATCCCTAATGTCAGTTCATTGTTACTTTTTCCCATTACTCCAAATCTCATGATTAAAATTCACAATTTAAGAAAATTGCATATTTATATCTTCATTGAAATGCTATATTCATATAGTAACAGATTTTTTTTTAATTTACGTTTTTTTGTATCTGGAGGGCTAGCGGCGAAAAGACCGAGCGCGACTAATGACGTTCTGAAAAATGCCGCGACTACTCGCGAGTTAATGTCCATACATAAATATGCATTGGAATACAATGCATATTTCATTAGTTTATTCGTAAACTATTAACAATAAGCTGGCCTGAAGGATAACGGAGATATTTTACTGTCGAATTATTTTGCCATTCTACGAACCATGATCTAAGGCCAATATTATAATAAAACTAATTTCACAGCTAAGCTAGACTTTTTTAAATGTGTTTTTGAATCTCTGCTTGCTGTATGTTTCAAATATGTTGTATTTGATTTAAATCGATAATTTTGAGGAAATTTTTTTAATTTATTATTAAATGATCTATTTTTAGATAATTTATTACTTAAACAGAAAACAAAGAGAAAAGACAAATTAAGAGTCCAGTATAAATTCCTGTATGGATCATGTAACATTTTCCAAGAATTTCACACTGAGAAAAAAATGTACCACCTTCACCTAGAGCAAACAGTTAGTCACTCTCTGAACCTCTAAACTAGAAATATAGATGAACGAATTATGGGGATAGCTTAAGGGGGCTCAGGGGTTAAAAACTTTTCAAAAAATCGATTTTTTTATGAACTAATTTGATTATTCATTTAGTTCTTAACTCAATGCAAAAAACCACATAAAAATATTTGCATTTTTAACGGAGTTATAAGCATTTATGTATCAACACTTTGATAGCCGCATCCATATAATTTCAACTTTAACTCGCGTTTTCTCAGAACTTGATTTTTGACGACTAACACCAAGATTTAAAAAAAATATTTGATGGAATGGCTTAATCTTTTTTGCACGCATATAACATCATTATCTGATTATGAATTAATATATTTTAGATAGTTTAATATTTTGAGTATTTTTAATGGAAAATAGTTGTATTTTTTTAGGGTTTTTTTAAATTTTCAACTTTGAGAAATTTTTTAATACTGTTTTTATTAAGTGATAGTTATATCCTTAATTCATAATCTAGATTATGATGTTATATGCATGCAAAAAAATTAAGCCATTCCATCAAATAGTTTTTTTTAAATCTTAGTGTTAGTCGTCAAAAATCAAGTTTTGAGAAAACACGATTTAAAATTGAAATTATATGGATGCGGCTATGTAAGTATTGATACATAAATGCTTATAACTCCGTTAAAAATGCTAAATTTTTTATGCGGTTTTTTGCATTGAGTTAAGAATTAATTGAATAATCAAACTAGATCATAGAGAAAAAACCGATTTTTTGAAAAGTTTTCAACCCCTGAGCCCCCTTAAACAACTTAGCTAAAAAGACGAAATGATCTACAATTTCTAGTCTCATGTTTTCTAGATGACGAAGCAATACTTAATCGTTTCAGTACGAGAATGTATCGTTTAATTTCGGAATATTTTCATTAACTTAGTCTATATTTACTAAATCAAATCTCTTGTGTTCGCATCTATCTGCTGAGATTTTTAATCAAGTTTAACCACAAGGATATTGGAAAGCGTACTTTACTTCTAGTAGAAGACTCAAGAACTCTCTATCAAATGAAACAAAAGAATATTTAAGAATGACATGGAACTATTTTTTCTGCAGCTATATTTTAGACTCTAGAAGACAGAAAAATATTTTTTTTTCAGTTCAGACTACCGTAACAAAATTTTAAAATAATTGATATAATGTAATACACAAATTGCAAATTTTATAGCATATTTAAAAATTTGAAAACTCATTTTCAGCAAATCCCAACCAGGATTTGCCTGATTCGCCAGAATTTTGACGTCAAATTTCTTGTCTATTGCAGGAATATTGGTTTCTTGAAAATCACCCGTGACGATTATTTCGATAATGCTACACTGTTAAAAATTTGACCCATTTGCTGGAGCATCTCTTCTTAGCTTTTATAGAATATCTCTTTTATGACCAATTGAAATGCTCCATAACACAGTAAAGTAACCGTTTTCTATAAAAGCTGTGGAGTGACGCTACAGCAGATGGATCAAATTTTAACAGCGTAGCATTGTCGAAATAATTGCCACCGGCGATTTTCAAGAAACGCTATTCCAGCAAAAGACGAGGAATTTGACGTCAAAAATTCTGGCCAATCAGGCAAAATCTGGTTGGGAAAACCGAAATATGTATCGATTTAATATGCTCAATTACACCGTGATAAACGAGGATTCGAAATAGACATCAATTACAAAAGTTACGTATTTTTTCCGTAGAATCCGAATCTGCAATAAAAAATGGGGGTTATTATTTAAGATTTCGAAGTTGAACCCCCTGTGATTCCCAGGGGGTCGGTTGCGAAGGTCAAATGTGGTATCACTGAGTAGCTTATTTTAAAATATTTAACACATATATTTACGTTTTTCAATCTCTTATGTATTTCTGGAGTTATTCGACCGCTTCCAATGCTCACTGTGAGTACACTAATGTAGGTACCTAATGCACTGAAAAAAAATCTGTAAATGTCTTAGCGTTTCTCAAGGAAACTCTGATTTTTAAAACTTATTATATAACAACAGCAAAAAAAAAATTCGTTTCACAGATAAATTCAAAAAATCTGGAAAGTTAATACTTTTTTTAGAAAACTGGGATGCCTATAACGTTTTATGCAATTGAAACCAGTTTACAGAAAATAAATTAGTAAGTAATTAAAGGCTAGTAAGTTTAGTAAGTATATTAATGTAATTTTAAAAGTTATTGTTTTTTTTTTGTAAAGTTACAGAATTCTGTAGCTATAGAACTGTATCTTTATTGTAAAGTTAACTTTTTTTTTAACATTGGGCATATTTTATTCATTAGAAGCAAAATAATGAAAAAAGTGTTTTTTCCCTAGTTCGAAACTTACCAAAATCCCGATAATTGATCCGATAATTCATTTTAAAATGAAAACGATTTCCTCATTTATATTGAAGTAAATATATTCGTATATTAAAATGCATATTTGTCTGTAATTTAATTTTTATTACGCTTCCTTCTATTTCTTAGATCGCATTTAAAATAATAAAAAGAGGAATAATTACAATAAATAGAGCTATTCATCAAAACATTCTTTTAAAACAATGTTAAAATATTAAAGCAAAAACATTAAAACTTCTACTGGCACACAGCTAACATAAACATACTACTCTAAACGAATGAAAGAATATATGAAAGAATATATTTTAATCGGTAAATAAGCACTATATTATTACATGTTTTCGAAATGTTTTAAGTAGAAATATGATATTATTCTTTACTAACGAAATTTGTGCCGCTAATTTCAATCTGTAGAAAACTATTATTTTGAAGTTTCGTGTTTCGTAATTTATGATTAGTTATTAATAAAATTTTCGCAAAATGATGACAATATGGACACTTTTATTCCCTCAATCAAGGTATTAAATTGGACTGCCTTAAATAACCACTTTTTAAAATTTAATATTCTTTCATGAACTTTTTTGTTCCAATGTATGGAGCATTTTAGAGCTTAATTTACAAAGTTTTAGATTTTGATCTAGCCATAATGCACCTTAGTTATTTATTACTCGAGATAAATGAATTTTATGTGAGGAAAACGATATCATTAATTTTATTATATGATTATTTAAGTAAACAAAAACTGTCGCAAGCAACAACAATAAACTTCCGCATTAAACTATGTTCAAATCTAAAATAGTTAGTTTTGTACAGATATTGTACATGTAAAAACCTATATTTTATTTTACTTTATCGAACAAAAGTGTCAGTTATCTGATATTTAAAATTATTAATCCTGAAAAATCATACGATAATTTAAAAAATGCTATAATAAATTAGTTAATAATTTTTTACATGATCATGTTTAAAAAAGGTATGAAATTAATAAAAGAATGAAATGAATATACGCCGTAGTATTAAACTGCAAAAGAAAATTGTTTTTAGAATGTTTTATCGACACATTACATGTACAAAGCTTACACATTTATGTACCTACATATCATAAATTGTATATCTGTTAACAGCTTATTATGAACTCTTTATGCCTCGACATGTATGTCCCGTTAAAAAAATTCAAAGAACGAAAAAGCACCCAAAAAACTGACAATAATATATAACCAATAAACTTAGCAAAAAAATGAGCAAAAATATAAAAACAATGCATAGGACGAGTTTAATCTAAAAATATTAAAAACCTGGTTATGAGTTGAAGCAAATACTTGTATTTCTGGCGACAATCTAAAAAAATCCCTGTCGACTGGGCCTATAGGCGGAGGTAGATTTCGAAAAGTGATCAATTCAACAATATATATATATACATATATATATATATATACATATATATATATATACATATATATATATATATACATATGTGTGTGTGTGTGTGTGTATGATTTGAGATAAACCCAGTTTAATAACTTCATTTGGCCGTTTATGAAAAATTTTTAATTTCATTTTTCTGCAAAAACTGGTTTTATCAGAATCATCTTAAGAAAAATTCAGCTCAAATGCCCATTATGACAACATATTTTGAAATAGATTCTAAATTTATTAAAAAATCGACCAAAAAACAGTACATTATACAGTTCCTAAATAACAAAAAAACTGTCAGTTGAAAACATTTGAGAAAAAAAAATTGAATTTAAAAATGTGTCATAAAATAACCGATTTGTTGTTTGAATACATCCTTAATTCTTTAATCATGATTGCTTCGTCAAATTTTGTGCGAAATACTCACTTTGACAGCATTTTTAAAAATATATTCTATCTTTATCAAAAAACTGGCCAATGCGTCACAGTATATAGTTCCTAAATAAGAGGATCTGTAAATTGGATGCATTTGAGAGCGAAAATGGATTTTAAAACGAGTCATAAAAAACGCAATTTCCTATGTGAAAACTCCCTTAAATTTTCAAATGTCGAAGACTTCGGGAAATTCTGTTCAAAATACTTTTTTTGGTAGCCTTTGTCAAAATATATTCTGTCTTTATCAAAAAACCGATCAATGCATCACATTATATAGTTCCTAAATAAGAGGGTCTGTAAATTGGATGCAATTGAGAGAAAAATAGATTTAAAAACGAGTCAGAAAAAAACGCAATTTCTTATTTGAACACTTCCTTCAAATTTCATTCCGCCACGATGATTTCTGAAAATTCTGTTCAAAATACCCTTTTTGGTAGCCTTTTTTGAAGTATATTCCGTCTTTATGAAAAAACTGACCAATGCATCACATTATATAGTTCCTAAATAAGAGGATATGTAAATTGGATACGTTTGAGAATAAAAATGGATTTAAAAACGAGTCAGAAAAAAACGCAATTTCTTATTTGAATACTTCCTTCAATTTTCATTCCCGATGACTTTCGGAAATTCTGTTCAAAATATCCTTTTTGGTAGCCTTTTTTGAAATATATTCTGTCTTTATCAGAAAATTGACCGATGCGTCACTTTATACAGTTTTTAAATAAGAGGATCTACCATTTGGATGCGTTTAAAATCAAAAATGAATTTAAAAATGAGTCAGAATATAAGCCATTTGGATTTGAGGTTTTTTCTCCAACTCCTATTTTTGTTTAATTTCTTTTTGCTATACGAATTGGTCCTATGAAAAACTTGTCAATTTAAAAGTTGTAGATATTTTTGAGAAGATGTAAAATAAATTTAATCAGATTTGATATCTTAAAAATTGACGGAGTTATGGATTTTTCTCTTTTTTCAGCGCCTTTTTTCTTTTCGTTTTTAATTTTTTTTCATTGATAAAAGTTGGTCCTATCAAAAACTTGTAAATACAAAAGTTTTAGATAATGTTAGGAACATTTATAAAAAATTTAGTTGGACTTGATATCTTGAAAATTGACGAAGTTATGAATTTTTTTCTCTCAAAATCCCTGTTTTTTTCGCCCCTTGAGCCCACTTCTAAATTTATCAACGATCTGTCATATATATACTTTTGGCCCATTTTTAAGAAGTAATATAAACTTTAAACCGATTCGATATCTACTTTAATTAAGAAGTTATGGTGGTTTTTCGGTTTTCACAAAAACGCCCCCTATTCCGACCCCCTTGGTCCGATTTTGCACATTAGCGAACTCAGCCAAGATTTTATCCCCATTGATTTTATGTACCAGTTTGGTGGAGATTGGTGAAGAATTATAGAAGTTATCGTGTCCATAAAAAAGTGATATATATATATATATATATATATATATATAGATGGATAGATAGATAGATAGATAGATAGATAGATAGATAAACTGGTGCGATTGCAATAGGTAGTATTTCTTACGAAATCTACCTAAAATATTACAACCTGGTTAACAGCTGAAGAAAACACTTGTATGTCTGGCGACAAAAACAAAACTTAATTTTATACAAAGTCCTAAATCACTTTTTTAACTACTATATTTTCTAAAGAGCTATGAAGCATACCTAGATTCAAGATATATTTTTATAATCAATGTTAGTAAATAAACATCCAGTTACATTAAAGTTTTTAATATAGAAAATATAAATAGCATTTTGAATTATTTTAAACAGTACACATCCATAGCGATATCCAAGTAACTCAAGGGAATTTAATTTATTAATCGTCATTGAGACTGGTGCATGATATTATAAAAAATGATAAAACTTTCTTGAACTATTAACTGCTGTTTAGAAATTTCAAGATAAGATATAACACTTGGGCGATAATGGCATTTTGTTTCGACATGCATGTTATATAGGAATAACTATGTTACTCAGATCTTATTTTCGACATTAGTCGAGTCCATAAGACTATAAATGATCATGTAATGCGATATTTTGTATTATTGAAAAAGCACAGATGGTTATAAATATTTTATAATTAAGCTTTACATAATTATCCATAAAAAGTTATTAAATCGTTTAGGTTTTTAAATGAAAAGATTTTAAGAAATTCACCTTTTACATATAAACATTTAAGTAAAAAATTTTATTTTACTTGAGAGAGGTGAAACGAAAAAAATATATATATTATTGACATGTTTCGAATCCAATCTAATAAGAACCACAATCATTATAAAATACAAATACAAATCGATTCACGGTCAATACGAACGGCACGCGACAATGAGATGCAAAATGAAAAACCACACGCTCTATTGTAAAAACAATAAATTAAAAATAGACCATGATCAAAAGTAATTTTCAACTTTGTTCATCCTATTCAAGCTTCAAGAGGAATCATATCAAATTTAAAATGTTTCATATCAAATTGTTGTCGAAAATCCATTATAAGGGAGTCTATTGAAATTTATACAAGTAAAAATTTTGTTTGCAATGATAATTTTTCTTTTATTAGTCATAAGTTTTGGTTAGAGTTTATAAATAAATCCCTCGTGAAAACTTAAATAGGGTGAACAAAGTTGAAAATTAATTTTGATCATGGTCTATTTTTAATTTATTGTTTTTACAATAGAGCGCGTGGTTTTTAATTTACTTCTCATTATTGCGTGCCGTTTGTATTTACCGTGAAACGATTTGTATTTTTATTTTTATTTTGTTATGATTATGATTCTTATAAGATTGGAATCGAAACATGTCAATAATATTTGTTTTTAATTTTCCGTTACACCACTCTTAAGTAAAATTAAATTATTTATTTAAATGTTTACAAAATTTATTGTCTAATATTGCACCGATTACGATGCAAATGTAAAGGAATATTGCATTATCAGTATGTTTAAATTACAATTCATATTTTCGAGCAAAAACTACTTTTTCGTCCATCTTACAAGAACTAATATAATTTTCGATTAATTTTAAAAGTGGAGATATACTTGTAAAAGCCTTTTGCTATTGGAGTGTCCCCAGAGCGTAACTGATCTATAAGTCATCGTGATTGTGCATGTCCTTCAAAATAATGTTACCAGTCTCTCGAATAATATTCAGCTGTTTTGGAAATACAGAATGTAGTAGAATACTTGAGAGATATCTACCATTTAATACTGCATGCGAAATATATTAGAGCAATCCTTTATGTGTGGTCCTATATTTTACCAAAATCGAAACATATTATGTATTCAATTTTAGTAAAATATTCTCTAATCCTGTTTTATAGAATAAGTGCACAGAAATTAGAAAAATTATTTATATTGGGTCATTCGGAAAGTCGTGTCCATTTAGGAAAATTTATACTTACCGAAAAATTCTGTCATATAATTATTAGGTATTCGTTCCAAAATACAATGTTTAGCAATTAATGGGCAGAATTTTTTGATGGGATTTGATTTTTCCAAACGGAAACGACTTCCCGAACGACCCAATAATTATATTTACTTTAAGTACTAAGTGTATCACTTAATATCGCCACAGTTGCAGATGCAAATGTAATATTATTTTATTTTGTTATTTGAAATTTATTGTAATTTAGATTTTTAGACCAAAAACAATTTAAAGTTCATTTTTACACAATAAGTTTAATTTCTGATAACTTTAAAATGTGCAGATACATTTGTAAACTCATTTAGCAAAACTTAATTTACCTCTCACTATGAAACTGCAAGAAGTGTTAGTCACCGATTTTGACACAACAGGTATCGTTGGAAAGATCTCATCGATAGCAGTAAAAAACTCAAAGGAACTACCCTTCGCAAATCAGCCGTTTTCGAGATATACGGCAATTTATATCACGTAACTAGTGCATACATAATGGGGGACCACAAAAATTTTAGTCTCGATTTTAACGAAAGTGGTATCGTTGAAAAGATATCATCATGAGGGAGAAAAACTCAATAGAACTACCCGTCGGAAATGAGTCGTTTTCGAGATGTCTTATAATTTATGTCACATAGCTAATGCATACTGTTCTAGTGCACACTTAATAGGGGACCACAGTTTTCTTTATCGATTTTGAGGAAAATGGTATCGTTGCAAAGATATCATTGTGAGAAGTAAAAAGCTCAATGGAACTACCCATCTGAAATGACCCGTTTTCGAGATATCCGACAATTTATGTCACTTAATGCTGTTTCCCATTATCAAAGTGTGCATTATCAAAGTAAGACAAATTGTCGGATATCTCGAAAACGTCTCTTTTCCGACGGGTGATTCCATTGAGTTTTTTAATCCTTACGATGATATGTTTTCAACGATGCCACTTTCATTAAAATAGAGACTAAAATTTTTTGCGGTCACCCATTAAGTGTGCACTAGCTACGTGACATAAATTGTTGGATATCTCGAAAACGGCTGATTTGCGACGGATAGTTCCATAAGTTTTTTACTGATCACGATTAGATCTTTCCAACGATACCACTTTCGTCAAAATCGGCGACTTACACTTCTTGCAGTTCCGTAGTCAGTCATCGTGACTGTGGATGAACAATCGTGAAATAAAATTAAAAATCCCCTACTAACTCCTCAATAAATAATCGTAGAAGAAAGTTACTAGTGCCAAGCAATTGTAACTTTAACCTTTTAACCATTTATCTACCGAAGGTTGTTATAAGTATCTTTAAATTAACTTATTATAAAATTCTTTTAGTGCGTCAATTAGTTGTAATATTGTTTAGAATGAGTTATACATACATTACTTTATCTTGTTTCAAAAGCATTTTTGGTTACACAAAACTAAAATAATTTTAAAAGTATTATTTCTCCTGTCTTTGCATCTTTTCAGCGTTCTCGGCACTGAGGTAGGGGGGCGCGGATTTTTCAATGTGTAAATATTTCTATATTTATAGTGTAAGAACATTATATTTGTACATTTTATAATTCTACAAAATACTTAGAAAATAATTAAAATAAAAGATTTGAGTGGGGTTTATAAGAAATGCACAAAATCCCTGTAAATTAAAATTTAATCAATCCTTCTAAAATCCTTCAAATATTTGTTAAATGATTGAGCAAATCTTTTAATTTAGTTTAAACAATTTGCGTAAAATGTTTTAGAATGTAAAATTTTCATGAATTCATAATGCGGTAGATAAAGGTTTAAGGGGGCTCAGGGTTTGAAAACTTTTCAAAAAATCGATTTTTTGAATGATCTAATTTGATTATTCATTTAATTCTTAACTCAATGCAAAAAACCGCATAAAAATATTTGCATTTTTAGCGGAGTTATAAGCATTTATGTATCAACACTTTCATAGCCGCATCCATATAATTTCAACTTTAAGCCGCGTTTTCTCAAAATTTGATTTTTGATGACTAACACCAAGATTAAAAAAAGCTATTTAATGGAATGGCTTAGTTTTTTTGCATGTATATAACATCATTATCTAGATTATGAATTAATATATTTTAGATAGTTTAATATTTTGAGTATTTTTATTGGAAAAAAAGTTGTATTTTTTAGGGTT
Source organism: Maratus speculifer (assembly GCA_964019185.1). NCBI lineage: Eukaryota > Metazoa > Arthropoda > Arachnida > Araneae > Salticidae > Maratus > Maratus speculifer. The sequence goes on along the minus strand of OZ025291.1, from coordinate 441,094,692 downwards.
TTTTTAATTTTCAACTTTGAGAGATTTTTTTAAGCTGTTTTTATTAATTGATAGTTATATCCTTAATTCATAATCTAGATTATGATGTTATATGCATGCAAAAAAAAAAAAAAATTGAAGCCATTCCATCAAATAGTTTTTTTTTAAATCTTGGTGTTAGTCGTCAAAAATCAAGTTTTGAGAAAACACGACTTAAAGTTGAAATTATATGGATGCGGCTATGTAAGTATTGATACATAAATGCTTATAACTCCGTTAAAAATGCTAATATTTTTATTCGGTTTTTCGCATTGAGTTAAGATCTAATTGAATAATCAAACTAGATCATAAAAAATCGATTTTTTGAAAAGTTATCAACTCCTGAGCCACCTTAAGTGGAATTTTTTTCTTTTCAAGCAGATGCCGATGTATTTAATTCGTACATTAATTTAATCTAGCTTTGAATTAATTAAATTTAAATTCTGAGAAAAAAATATTATAATACTTATTTAATTGTGTCCAATTCACCTATTCAAAAACTATTATAATTACAGATATCTAACATTTTTTAAATAGAATTATTTAACATTTGTAAGCAGGGTTCATAAATATCATGATATTTCCAAAAATATAAAAAAATATCTGATGTTTTGTTATATATCCAATAATTCCAATGCATATCCAATCTTTTCAAAATAATAAATTTATTGATATGTATAAATATTTTCAGACCTAATATAATTCCGAAACTAAAACAGACTGCATTTAGAATGAACACGATAAAATGATATTGTATTTTTTTCTATTTATGAAACAAAATTGAAAATAAACTAATTGGAAACAGGCACATCTTTATTTTTGCAGTCACAAAAATAAAATTGTGGAATTAATATTATTAAGATTTCAGAAAATTTCAGTTTTATACAACAAAATTAATTAAAAAAATACTTTAAAAATGACAATTCTAACCTGCTTTGTAGTTTCAGCTGAAGAAATCCAAACCCATGCCAGATAGTAATGAAACTATAACAACTTTAAATAGAACTTTAAATAGCTGTTTTATATAAATATTTATTGGTTTTTACATTTTACTTTTAAAAATTCAGCTAAGATTTTTTTTATTGCGATTTGTCACAGAAAATAGCGAAATATATTTTGTTACCAATGATATTTGATAGTAGTATTTTAAAAAATGGTATCAAATATATGAACATATCAAACTTTATGATATTTCGAAAAAATAATATTGGATATGTATCATGATAAATGTCAAGACATATATATATATATATAGCATTTAATGCTACATGGAAAGTATATTGCAGTGGTACTTTTACTTTAGTCATAACTTTTGCCAATTACCAAATTGTCCTGGTCGACAATTTCCAGAGCTTAATTCATATATCAAATGACATATTCTGTTTTACAAATTCTTTAAATAAGCTTTAAGCATTGAAATATTCGCATACCATTTCATCGTTGAAGATACAAATGGAAAATAATTTTGCATTATTATGACAATTCACTAATAAATTGCCTTTTTTGACAAAAATACATATTTAGTCCACATTAGAAGCAGTAATTAAATTTTCAATCAATATGAACACAGCAGATACACTTGTAAATTGAATTGGGTCTGTGAAGTGTTGTCAGATTTTAATTGACTTATCAGTCTTCGTGACTGTGCATGTCGTTCAAACTAATGACAGCAGTCCCTTAAAATATTAAAAGCTGTTTTGGAAATACAGAATACAGTAGAATACGTGAGATATAAATATCATTTAATGCTACATGCAAGGTATATTGGAGTGCTAATTTTACCGGACTTCTATATTTGAACAAAATTGAATTTATATGAATATAATTAATCTCCTAAATTCATTTAAGGGGACGTTGGACGTCAATTTTTATTTAATTATTTTCACTATAGCAATATGAAATTTTGTGCATGTATACATTTCACCAAAAGCATATACAGCACATTAAGAAAATTTCCAATCTTATTAAAACTTTTAATTTTTTTTAAAAAATTACATTTTTAAACGAAATTTTAAAATTATCCTCATGTTTTAATTTTTGAGGTATTTTCTTATTTGCATTTTTATCAATTAAAATTGAATTATAAATAAATTTGTGTAAGATTTATTTAATCTTTTGAATAATCAATATTTTACAGATTTTTTCCTAAATTCCATATTGATTTTCATCAAAATTTTGCCTTTTAAAAAGTAAAAAATCAAATTTGACTATCTTAATGAAGTATTTAAAATATCTTACAGAATTTCTTTCCAAACAATATCAGGATACTTCCATATCAATTTCATAAATATTAATCAAAATTACATGTGAAGAAGCATTTCAAAAATCTAAAAGCACTGAAAAATTAGTTTTGAGAAAAAACAGATTTAAAATATACAGATACACTTGCTTGTATTATTTAACTTCTTAAAATCTTTCATTCATAGATGATATTTTAATAAAAGAAAACAGCTTTGGTACTGTTAAGCCACATAAATAGACTTTTTTGAGACGATTTTGTTCAAATAAAAGTCCACTGTCCCCTTATGCCCCTGTAGAGTTTCAAGAAATTTACTGATATATCAAATATACATTTATTTCGAGAAATAACCCTTAAGGATGTTTAATTATTAACCCGATTTTTTTAATTCAATGTTTATTTTTTATTTTGCTTTTTAATTTTCAGATAAACATCCTATTAATGTTACTTGGCTGTTTCCGAAAAAAGACGACGTACCTTATTATTTATAAACGCAGTAGTATTCGTTCTGGAGTTGCCACACACGAAAAATTGAAATTTGAAAACTATGAAGCAAAAACTTAAACAGTAATTTTTTTATATCATTCAGGAAAGCAATTTTCTACTGGACAGAGTAAGTTGGTAATTACTAACAAAATACTGTATGTAATAGAAAAATAGTTCATTTCACTAAAATGTAAACTGTTACGCCAATTCCCTATTAGTGCGCGAGTATTACTGCTGTCTGTTAATTACCCCGAATTCCTTGTCTGAAAATTACCCCAGGTTATCCTATAGAAGTCATCGTATATTATTGGACCAATAGCGAAAACTTTAAAAGAATTTTTAAGTTTTATTATATTTCTATACATTAAGTTTTGCCATAAAAAAACTTTTAACATGTCTTACACTTAGCATTATAATTTTCGAATAATTCGAAAGGTGAAGGTAATCGTCCAAATTAACTTAGACCATTGAGTTCGTAGTCCTTACTTGATGGGTACATTAACGTGGCCATACATGTCGTTCAAAATAGTGTTAGCAGTTGCATGAATTATTATAATCTAGTTAAAAAATATAAAATAGCGTAGTCCTCGAACGATAAATAGCATTTTATGTTACATATCTGGTACATTGACGTAGAATATTTGATAGGTTTATTAGATGTAATTACATTTTGCATGGTTATTATGTTGCGCTAATTTATTTAGTTTTGAATTATTCATTAAATCGTTATTAATTAACTTTTTTTTAACATTACCAATTTCTCGAGAGCTTTGCGAATAGTCATGCCATCGACCGTAAAGTACCTAACAGGAAATCTATGTAAATCATATAATTTAAAACTCATAAATACTATTAATAGTAATTTCATTGTTTAATTACGATATAAGCAATTCTATTTTTAAATAAAATTACATCTTTTATTTAATTGAAGCAAAACTTTAATTTGTTTTTCCCCACTTTAAGATTTTAAATAAGCAATAAATATTGACCTTTTCATTCTTAATAATCTATATTAAAAAAAAATACTTTTCTTTTTATAATTTATTGTACTGAACAGATCAGAATTAATATAACGACCCACAAACGGAATTAACATTTAGTTGACAATATCTATTAATATTAAACTAATTGTAGAAACTCCTCCACGTTACTTACTGACATAAATTTATAAAATAGTGTATGTCTTTACATATAATTCACGTCTGCGATAAATTATCTAAAACTTTTAATTTGGAAGACCTGTGTTCTATATTCGCAGTATATTATGCGGATTATCATTGGAATTTGTTTTTGAAACCATTGAAAATGGTTTAAATATTAGAAATTTTTAACTTTGAACTTGCATAATTTTCTAAATTGAATTCCTGAATGAATTTCACGTTTGCATACATCACGGCGTATACATCGATAAAATTGGCCTAAGAATCCAATATAATGTTTCCAATTTCAAATTTTATTTCAATTTCGAATAAAAAGTGTGTCCTAAGTTTTTTTAACATATATTGGAAGAAGGCGTAATTACCAGTAAAATATGCATTTTCACAAAATACTCCATTTGAAATTATAAAAGCTCATAATTTTAAATCAAAGGCGACAATAGTTATCATAATATATAAGATGAAACATATTAATAATGTATATTTTGTTTAATTTATTCAAAATCCTACTTATTCAAATGTAATACACATTTTGTTATATAATTCTTTACTTGTGATATATTTTATCCCACCTACGATAAAAGAAGATCTGCACCAGACAAAAAAAAAAAAAAAACATCTTATTAAATTTTACTTATCAAATTCTGGAAAAAAAACATGTGAAACTGCTTTTCCATATTTGGGAATATTTTTTTTTCAAATTTCTGGTGGGAGTTCAGAATTATAGAAACACAATTGTTTGCCACTCAAAGCGTTAAAGTTCACATTGTGTCTCTTGAAATTGAAATATAGCACTTCTAATTACGATTTTATTTTATTTATGTCTATTTTCGGCTTCTTGTTTGGCTTGTCTAGTTTGGGCTTTAAAATAAAAAATAAAACGTGCATCTTTTCATGTATAAATTATACATAGTTGAAATAATGTCCTTAAAGTATAATTTTATTTAATTAAAAAATAATGAGAAATGTAACAATGACAATTGTTCAAAAAATTGCTTTATTATTTATGAAAAGCAAACAACGACACGCATCGACCAATGGCGAAGAATGATTGTATACTCTCGAGCTCTCATATACTCTCGAGCACATTTAATTGCAATATAAATTTAAAAAGTCTAAAAAAGAATAACTGTCAACCAAACTCCTTAATTATGTTTATTTCTTATCTGCTTTATTCCATTTGATGGAAAATCAGCACCTTTGAGGACATTTTTCTCAAGATTCAGATTAATCATAACAAATTGTAATTAACTTTCCCCATATCCTTTTCATACGAAGAGAATATTTAAAAAGTAAATAATTTTTATGCTGGTAGAAATTGCGAAAGTTTTGATATTATCTTTTTGGATTATACTGATTAATAAAACAAAAGCATGCTTTATTACGATATAATTAACGCAGTTTCCTTATAGATCGATTCTTTAACAATATGGTTAGAAACGTTAGTTAACTATATTTAGATTTTAAGTATTCTGGAGAGATATACATAATTAGAAAATTTAATGATGAACCATGACCAAAATTACTAAATAGATAAATGCATAATTAAGAATATGATTAAAAATAAAGTATATATAACTTATTTGTTATATTATTTATAAATGTATTTATTAAGATATTATTAATGCAACGCTCTTATAGATCAAATCTTTTAAACTACGGTTAGAAACGGTAGTTAACTACATTTAGTTATTAAATTTTCTGAAGAGACATATATAAATAGAAAATTTAATGTATAAAGAATACAAAAATTGCAAAATAAAACAATATATTAAACATTTATAAAAATGGTGTTATTAATTTTCACGTTTATACCAATTATAAAATATGTGTTAAAGAACAATAGATTATTATTAATGAAATGCATTATTGATATCAATTTATATATATCACACCTTATTTGTAATAAGTAAAACTAAAAGTGACCACTAAATTTAAATCGAATAAAAAAACAGAATTTAGAATTCAGCAATATAGATAGAGAAAAGACAATAGAGAATAATTGTTAACCAAACTGCTTAATTACGTTTATTTTTTATCTAACTTTTCCTGCAAAATCAGCACCTTTGATGACATTCTGCTCAAGATTTAGATTTGCTGTAACAAATTGTAATTAACTTTCATCTATTTAATCACATGCTTTTCATGCGAAGTGAATATTGGAAAAGTAAGTAGGTTTCTGCCTCGAAAAATGCGTGAAAGTTTTGATATTAACTTTCCGGGTTATCTGAATAATAAAACAAAAGCATGCTTTATTGAGATTTTATTAACGCAGCTTTCTACATAGATCGATTCTTTTACAATACGATTAGTTACGGTAGTTAACTATACTTAATTATTAAGTATTCAGGAGTGTTATACATAAATAGAAGAATTTATGATGAAACATAACAAAAATTACTAATTTATAAATGTATTATTTATAATGTATTTATTAAATATTTTTAATGTATTTGTTGTATTATTTATAAATGTTTTTATTAAGATATTTCTAATGTAGGGTTACTATAGATCAATTTTTTTACAGTACGGCTAGTAACATTAGTTAACTATATATAGTTATTAAATATTCTGGAGAGATATACATAAAAATAAAATTTAATAATGAAACATGACAAATAAAATTTATAATGCATTTATTATATTATTTATGAATATATTTATTAAAATATTATGAATGCAGCTTTCTTATAGATAGATTCATTTACAATACGGTTTTTAACTGTAATTAACTACAGTGCTCAGCAGAAGTTTAGACAATGATCGATTATGCTTCTATATTCAAAAGTATGTACAGAATGTTTGTAATTCATCTGTCATACATTACTTGTGACTTATCCTTTATTCACAAACAATACGTTTTGAATTTTACCTTTTACGTAAAATATAGTGATAAAAAAATGAAATTAACACTGTGGCAAAAGTATAGACAATTTGTATATTTACAGAAAAATAGCTATAAATTAAAATCGAGTTGCACCCACATTGTTTGCAGTTATTGCAAGAATGTGACTTTTCATCGAAGAAACTAAATGCTGCGTCCCTTGGGGGTCTATTTTGTACCAAACATGTTCAACAGCAGCTCGAAACTCATTATAAGAAAAGTTTAGTAAAAAATTCCATAAACATTACGACATATGATGTTACAAAGGTTTTCGATTGGGTCCAGATCAGAACTACACGCCGGCCAGTTGAGATCAGTAGTATTTTCAGAGTTAAACGAAGTTCTTCTTTTGTATGCAACATGATTAGACGCATTATCTTGCTAAAATCCATACTTTAGATCAACTAAAAGTTCCCCAAATGACTAAAACTTAATCTCCAACGTATGTACGTAGTCTTGTGTTGCTTGGCAATCAACGAATAACTCCACAGATACTCGAGCATTAAAGCAACGTGAGATCGAAATTATTAAAAAGTCATCTTCTTGTTGTCGACTTAAGAAAGTCCCAGGCTCTTTACGCAAGTCGTGCCAATAGTACGCCCACCCGTTTCGGCCATTCAAATTCCACTTTTTTCCCGTTTCTGAATACCATAGCGTACCATTTGAGTCCACATGACGTATGTTTGCAAGTTCATTGCAAATCTCCCCAATTTGTAGCAAGATTTTAAAGCTGATTGTTTTATCATTTTCATGTAATTTGATTTGCCTGTTTCTTTAATTAATCTACGAATCATGTCCGTCGTCACAGAAAGTCCTGACTAACTTTTTATGTGATTAGTAATTATTATTTGTGGAAATGTCAGTTTCTGGATCCTTTTGTCATCTCATTTTCTCGTCACACAAGGTCTTCCAGATTATGTTTTATTTTGAAGGAGTCATCCTTAGACTATACTTCATAGACAGACCACTTTGGACTATTCAATGATGCTGAAATTTCTACAACAGTGTTCCCTTTCCATTTCAGCTTTCCAACTTCAATTACCTCATCTAACTGAGTATTTTTAGCTCGCGGCATCTTCACTAACTGATGCTGTATCGAAGTATAATTAAAGGCGTATTTTTAATTTAAAGGCTAAAAAACACCAGTGTCTAAACTTTTGCTGAGCACTGTATATTTATTTAATAAGTATTCTGGATAGATATACACAAATAGAAAATTTAATGATGAAACATGACAAAAAGTACTAAACAAAGAATTGTATTAAAGATTTAACAGAAAATGGTTATAATAATTTTTACAAAAATTATATTAGTAATAAAAGATGTGTAAAAGAGTAATAGATTATTATTAATGAAATATATTACTGATATAAATTTATATTCATTACACCTTATGTATAATAAGTAAAACTTAAAAAGATCGCTAACTTTGAATCTAATAACAAAATAGACATAATTCAAAATTCAGCCATATAAATGAAGAAAAGCTAGTGGACAGTAACTGTCAATCAAACCATTTAATTATGTTTATTTCTTTGTTGCATTTCATGCAAAATCAGCATCTTTAAGGACATTCTTCTCAAGATTTAGATTGGTCGTAACAAATTGTAATTAATTTTCATCTGTTTAATCACACGCTTTTCATACGAAGTAAATATTGTGAAAGTGAATAGTCTTCTGGCTCGCAGAATTTGTTAAAGTTATGATATTAACTTTCCGAGTTATCTGATTAATAAAACAAAAAGCATGCTTTATTAAGATTTTATTAATGCAGCTTTCTTATACATCGATTCTTCAACAATATGGTTAGAAATCATAGTTAACTATACTTAGTTTTAGAGTATTCTGCAGAGATATACATAGAAAATTTAATGATGAAACATAACAAAAATTACTAAATAGATAAATGCTTTATTTGGAATATAATTAAAAATAAAGTATTCATAACGTATTTGCTACATTATTTATAAATGTATTTAGTAAGATATTATTAATGCAGCGCTCATATAGATCGATTCTTTTACAATACCGTTAGAAACGGTAATTAACTACGTTTAGTTATTAAGTATTCTGAAGAGACACACATAAATCGAAAATTTAATGTTGAAATCTGACAAAAATTACTAAATAAAGCAATATATTAAACATTTCATAGAAGATGGTGTTATTAATTTTCAATTCATTTATATTAGCAATAATTGATATGTTTAAGACTAATAGAATATTATTAATAAAACGTGCTATTGATATCAATTAATATTCATTACGCCTTATGTATAATAAGTAAAACTTAAAGAGACGATAACTTCGAATCTAGTAACAAAATAGACACAATTCAGAATCCAGCCATATAAATAGAGAAAAGCTAATAAAGAATAAGTGTCAACCAAACTCCTTAATTATGTTTATTTATTATGTAACATTTCATTCAAAATCAGCACCGTTAAGGACATTCAGCTCAAGATTTATATTGGTCGTAACTAATTGTCTTTCATCTGTTTAATCACTTTATTTTCATACAAATTTAATATTGGGAAAAGTCAGTACGTTTCTGGCTCGCAGATTGTGTGAAATTCGTGATATTAATTTTCCGGGTTATCTTATTAATAAAACAAATGCATGCTACATTAATATTTTATTAATAAAGTGTTCTTATAGATCGATTTTTTACAATACAGTTAGAAACGGTAGTTAATTATATTTAGTTATTAAGTATTCTTGAAAGATATATATATATATATATATATATATTATATATATATATATATATATATATATATATATATATATATTTATATATATATATATATATATATATATATATATATATATATATTTATATATATATATATATATATGAGAAATTTTATGATGAATTATGAAAAAATTACCAAATATGTAAATGAAATATTTATAACGTATTTGTTATATTATTTATAAATGTATTTATGCAGCGTTTTTGTACATCAATTCTTTTACAATACGGTTAGTTACGGTTATTAATTATATTTAATTATTGAGTATTCTGGAGAGAGATATATAAATAGGAAATTTAATGATTAAACATGACAAAAGTACTAAACAAAGAAATGTATTAAAGATTTAACAGAAAATGGTTATACTAATTTTTACAAAAATTATATTAGTAATAAAAGATGTGTTAAAGAGTAATAGATTATTATTAATGAAATGTATTATTGTTATAAATTTATATTCATTACACCTTATGTATAATAAGTAAAGCTTAAAGAGATTAACTTTGAATATAATAACAAAATAGACAGAATTCACTATTCAGCCATATAAATAAAGAAAAGCTAGTAGAGAATAACTGTCAACCAAACTACTTAATTATGTTTATTTGTTATCTAATATTTCATGCAAATGAGCACCTTTGAGGACATTCTGCTAAAGTTTTAGATTAGCCGTAACAAATTGTAATTAACTTTGATATATTTAATCACATGCTTTTCATGCGAAGTGAATATTGGGAAAGTAAATAGATTTCTGTCTTGCAGAATGCGTAAAAGTTTTGATATTGACTTTCTGGGTTATCTGACTAATAAAACAAAATCATTCTTCATTAAGATTTTTTTTAATGCAGCTTTCCATATAGATCAATTTTTTTAGACTATATTTAATTATTAAGTATTCTCGAGTATTATACATAAATAGAAAATTTAATGATGAAACATGACAAAGATTACTAGCTTATAAGTGTATTCTTTATAATGTATTAATTAACTATTTTTAATGCGTTTATTACATTATTTATAAGAGTTTTTATTAAGATATTTCTTATGCAGAATTGTTATAGATAAATTCTTTTACATTACGGCTAGTAACGGTAGTTATTTATATTTAGTTAAAATATATTCTGGAGAAATATACATAAATAGAAAATTTAACGGTGAACCATGACAAATATTACTAAATATATAAATGTATTTTTTACAATGTATTTTTTAATGAATTTATCATACTATTTATGAATATATTTATTAAAATTTTATTAATGCAGCTTTCTTATAGATAATTTTATTTACGATACGGTTAGAAACGGTATTTAACTATATTTAGTTATTAAGCATTCTTGAGAGATATACATGAATAGAAAATTTACCGGTGAATCATGAAAATAATTACTAAATATATTATTATAGAAAAGAGTTTATAGAAAATAATAATGCTGAGTTTCATAACACTCACATTAGTAATAAATGTTATTTATATTAGTAATAAATGTTTGATTGGCATTTATTATCAACTTTTTTTTCAAGTTTATTAACTACATATCTTAAAATGTCACTTAACGTAAAAAAAAAAACATCTGGATAAATTTTAAAATATTGAAATTAACAACAAAATCTTTCAAAATACACTGCAAATATCGTGTTGCTTTATTATGTTTTATGAGAAAACTAATATAAATATATTTATGTGAATGATAAACTTATATACATTGGTCACAATGCAAAATTATATGGCATAAGCAAATGTTTAGTTTGAAAAAAATCAGACTGAAATAAACAGGCACAAAATCGAACATTAAAGAACAATTAAAAATTTACAGCTGCAAGCAAGTTTTATCTTCCCTGGTATCCACTCGCTCGCACAACAGTAAAATTTATGAACATATCGTGAATCGTCATCATAGCTATTTTTTTTTCTTTTCTCAACTGTGTTTCAAATAAAAAATACACCACTGTGCGTCACTGACAATGCATTTTTTATGACCAAGGCTCATTTTTCGTTCAGAAAACTTTTCCATACAAAAATATGAAAATTAGCCGTATTATAGAGAAATATTTGATAAACAATCTAATGTGGACAGTTTTCAAACTGAAAAAAATATATATGAGATTTTTAATTTTAAAATTGAACAAAATCGTCCCATGAAAATGGTTTAATTGGATATAAAACTAGAAATGGGAAATTAAACATTTTTGACCATTTAATACATTAGATTTTGCCAGTGTGTAAATTTAATTTATTGACAGTCACAGGAGTGATTTTATGAAAGTGAGATTTAAATACTTTAAGTTTACTTTTTAAGGTTTAAATTTAATTTTTAAGTAAGGGACCCCCAAAAAAGAGAACGTTAATTTTACTTTTATAGATAAACGTAACCTATTTTTAACTCTTCATTTTAAAACTTTCTTTCAAAATTGGATGAAAAATACATAAAAAGAAATGAAAAGGATTTGGAAAAGCTTTCAACGAATTCCTTTGATCGAAAAATCCCTTTGAGAAAAAATAAAATGTTCTAAGAATATGTGGTCAAAGATTAAAGTGACGAAATGCGGAAGTTCATTCATTATAAAAAATAAAAAAATCCCGACTGGAATTATAAATAAGCAAATACAAATTTGGATTTCTAGAAGAAGAGACATCTTATGCAACATAATATTTAGCTGTTAAATTTAAAATCATGAAAAATATTTTTGGAAATGTGTGCTTGTAAAAAAACATATTATTGGCTTTTTTGATAAAATTTAATAATATTTAGAAAAGTTAAATGTATTTTTTAACGTTTTCCATTAAAACTGTATAATTAAAAACATCTGTTTATAGAAAGGGGGTCTCAGTATTTTTATTTTTTTTCTGGCAGTACGATTTAGCAATACTTTTACCTTAAATTTCGTTGTCAGTTCCTATAAAACATAAATTCGTAAAATTTTTAATATAGAAAACCTAATATCTCTTTGATTTATTTTTTTATATTCTTTATTGATAATGATGTAAAAGAAATGTATCTTGAACATATACTTAATTTATAAGCAATTTATTTATTTATTTTAAATTTTAATTTAAATTTTAAAATTAAGAAATATGTATAATTTATTTAAAAAATTGTTAATATCTTGCCAATTTTATTAATATTTTGAATTTACCTCCTAAATTTAATTACTGAGATTATAGTATCCAAATGCTGTTTGCCCTCTGCGATCATTTTTTCTTTAGTACTTTTCCTTTCAGGTAATATAATTGGTTAAATACCCGTTGGTATCATACACTCAGCGTCTTTTTCCGTCGACTATTTTCACGTGGCGAGCTTATTTTTCTGCTATGTCTGTTCTCTGTGTGTACTGCTGATTTTAGAATCGATACCTATAGACATGCCTAAGAATTTAGATTCTTCAGTCACATTTTTCCAGCTTGTTAAAATTATTTTTAGACATGTTTAATAAACGAGTACATACAATAAGGATTGATAGATAGGCTATAACACCTTTGGAAATAATTTGCACTAATTTTAAACAAGTTTTTTGGTCCCTCGAAATATCTGTTTTAAGACTCAGGAGGTTAACCAATACAACTGGTGTAATATAACACATCTGATGTTTAAAATATAAAGTCAATTTTCCCTTTAAATATCTATATTATAAAGGCCAAACGTATCTGTACGTAACGCATACGTCATTTTGCGAATGGCAACACTTTCAAATTTTAAATGAAATTTCGGTATTGCAATTTTTGCTACTACAAATTTTTAACTAAGGTACCCTGGGGTAATAACGCCACGTTAAGGTTCTACCAATTTTCACGGCTTAGTTTTAGTTTGTATTTTTCAAACAAATATAGGATCTGATACATTAACTCATTGACTATCTATATAAAATAAAATAATTTAACAGATATGTATTCATAAAATGTAATGCCGTTTTTTCTAGATCAATGCTATTTGGCGTTAATACCCACCTATATGGGTAATAACGCCATGCAAATAAAACTATAAAATAAGATAGAATAATGGCATGTAGATTGCCCAATTCTAAAAATACAAACTCTACAGCTCTAGAAATTGACAAATTGCAATCTAAGCTATTGAAAATGTACAATTTTTTTGTGACTCTGAAAGAAAAAGAAGGTTGTGGTGGTGGCGGGGGGAGGAGGCAAAAGAATATCAGATTCTAAGCTACGTTCTGCTTAAAAATGACCATTTAAATAGAATTATTAGAAACATTGCACGGATTATTTTAATCAGTATTTATATTCCATGTATGCATTCTATGCGATAGAAAATATTGATTTTTTTGTGAAAGTGAAAGAAAAAGGAGTGAGGGGGAGCTTCAACAGAATATAACACCCTGTGTATATCTTTGCTTAAAAAGTCCAGCTTAAATATGATTATAAGAAACATTGCATGGTTTTAACCATTCATAGTGTAATATTTTAATCATGTGAAGCTTTATAATAACTAGAGTTATATGTAATAAATATTTTTGTTACGTCAGTTTTTGTCAGTTTCTTTTTCTTTCTTAACTGCTGTTAGCGTCTCACATACCGCTGAGTTTTTCAAGTTTCAGCGTTTAACTTGAAATTTTTAGTTTAACTATAGATAAAGATATATAGATATAGATAGGAAAATTTTGTTTCATTTGGAGTCCTATTACTATCTCTAGAAACTTTTGAATAGCTGAATTTTATTTATAATAGTCCTGTATATAAGGTTCAATACAAAAATAACATTCTAAAAGATAATTTAACATTTTATTCATCGTTAGATTAAGCGGTCTGACAGGCCGCTCACAGTAAGTTATGCGTCAATTTTTGTCACAGCAGTTAAAGGTTAATACTATTATAGTAATCTAGTAAATAGTTTTTAACCCATAACTCCACACTAATGCGGATTCTCCAAACCTGCAGTTAAATTGTCGACGTTTTAAAGAGCATGCTTTAATAAATTTTTAATAAATTGAATAAAATTTTGATTAAAAAATATTATCCCAAAAGATTTCTTATTCAATTTTATACATAATTCATATGGTTATATATCATTATCTCTATATTAGCACCAAAATTAACCTTTAACTGCTGTTAGCAATCTGACTGAACACTGTATCCCCCCCCCCCCAAAAAAAAATGAAAAAAAATAGCGCTTAACTTGTATTTTCCAGTTTAACTATAGTTACAACTGAAATTCTCTTTCGTTTGGAGTTCTCGTAATATTGTTAGAAATATTTGAATAGATTAAATTTAATTAGAATTAATTCTGTACAAAAAGTTTAGCACAGGAACAGTATTCTATGATTTTTTTGGATCGCATTTTAACCTTTAACTAATGTTAGCGGTCTCGTAGACCACTATTTTTCTTTTAATTTTTTAGTTTAACTTGTAATTTTCAGTTTAACTGCAAACACTACCGAAATTTTGTTTCATTTGGAATTTTAGTACTATCACCAGAGACTAAATAGGTGAATATTAAGTATAATACGCTTGTATAAAAAGTTTAGTAAAAAAATACAATCCTATGAGTTATTCCCGCCTTTTATTCATCTTTCAATTTTGTGGTCTCACAAACCGCATCACATTCATACGTTACAATTTCTGTCACATCAGTTAAAGGTTAAATTTATAAAGTTTTGAGAAACCGAACGCTGAGAAAGCGGACAATTAAAATTTCGAACTCAATTGAACAATCCAGTGGAAATTTAATAGAAACTTGATTTTGAAGATGTTCGAATTTGAATCTCGAAAACATTTTGATATAGTTTTATTTACAAGAGTTAAAAATTATTTTTTACATTAGTAAAACAAAATAATAGTAATATAATAAAAAATAAAATAGAGAGATTATTTTTAAGTATTGGGCACCCCCCCCCCCTTAATCTTACCATTTCAACAATGATGATAATGCTGTCCCATATTAATATATAAACCCCCTTCGGATATAGTTCTTCCACTGTTGAGAATCAACCGGTTTAATAACGCCAATCCCTGGCGTTATTACTCCGGGATACTTATTGTGCAGTAAATCCTAAACTACAAATTATCTCGAGAAAATATATAAATTCTTCTACAACAATTTGAAAGTACATGAAATACACTACAGTTTAATGTAATAAACAAAGTATTTCTGGATAAAAAATATAGTCTTCAGATCAAAAACCTTATCTCGCAAATTTTAGATCAAGCGTTAATTTTAGTTGCTTGTAAAAACAATAAGACCTAAAAATGAAACAAATTAACTTGAAGCTGTTTTTTGCGATTTATATGACTCAAAACCCTTCTGCGCAGAGCGCATGGGTGTCATTTACCTGATTATTTAATAATTATGCAAAATATAAGCACTTGGCGTTATTACCCCACCTGGCGTTATTACCCCAGGGTACCTTACTTAATATCGCCCATTTTCAATTCTTTCACTATCGTGTAGAGAAAAAAATGTACTTTTAAATGAAGTTTGTTTGAAAGCTGTATCTTAATTTGTTTTTGAAATATTAATTTTTTTTGTAGTTTTTAATACCGCTTTTCTAATAGTGGCAACAGGAGTACTCCATCTTTATTAAAAGCAAAAGAAAAAAAGGAAGAAATTGATTACTGTATCTTTATGTTGCCATTTTCTCATTAAAAGGGAAAAAATTTAAATATTTTCTGTTGTAAAACCCGGTGAATTTTGATTTTATTTAGAAAATTTGATTTACAAGTAAAAGAATATCAACAGCTTCATATCTTTTTCAGCTAATAGCATTGAGACTTCAAATTTTGAATCAAAATGATCAAATTAAAATGCCAATCTTTTCTGAAAAGGTGAATACAGATACGAAATGTGCATTTGTACATTCCGATATGATGAAAATGATACCGGGTTTAGATTTCACGGGGAAAAAATTCTATGACTGAGTAAAAGTTGAATAAATTTTGCTTTTTTCATTTTAGAATACTAACATAAGAGCCTAAATTGATAACTTTATCATAATAACAGATCTTTATTATTTTTTACAGCTTACATGTACGATTAAAGTTTAATTTTAACAATTTCTACAACTGAGTTTTATAGAAATAGTGTTTTGTTAATTTGACATTAAATGTCTTTTGTTTAAGAGTTAGACTTACCAATATAAAATGCGTTTTTTACTGTAACTAATTTTGTAGGTTTATTATCAATAAACGAAATTTTCACATTTCCTTTTTTAAACATTTTCTTTCGACGGGTTCTACCTTGTAAATAATAATAAAGAAAAATGCACTCGACAATTGAAAACAGAAAAAATCAATTTTCAATCAGAATTAAATAATTTCCAGTTTAAAGCTCTAAAATACGGAACATTTCGTCATAAAACTACATTTACATGTGGATATTAAAAGAGAAAGAAAATATTAAAATAATAAATTTAATTAAATCCGTCAACCGCCATAAATGTAATAAATTAGGTCATGCTTTAAATAGCCAAACAATATTATTGCTGTTTTAATAACTTTTTAAAAGAAAAAAAAATTATATACTTACGAGAGGCATTTCACATTTCTAAATGAACTTTTAAACTATTATTGCCGATTTTAAGGCAGCAAAGAAAAAAAATCTTTTTAGCAATATAAATATATCTTCACGTGAATATCAAAAAGAGAAAAAAATACATAATAAATTCATTAATTTGCATTAAAAGAAACAAGTAAAAAATACGTCATATTTTAAATGAGCATGTAATGCTGCAAAAGAGTTAAAATTTAAAAATACATATTTACACGACACAATTAAATGATATTTGTTATGGTCTTTTTAACTATTGTTGTGAATTCTAGGATGTCACAAATAATATATCCTTTCGATCAACAAAGCTATTTTCACGTGAATATTAAAAAGGTAAAGAAAAATTTAGTAGAAATTATATCAGATTTAAATGATGGATTTAAAATGCCAAAATTATTTTTTTTATACCGTGGTTCGAATAATATACCTGGAGGTAATATACCACGAGGTAAAGACTGCGTATCTCACTGTTATACAAATCTTTTTATATAAAATATGTAAATTAAATGGTTAACAGCTGCTAATTTTAACATAAAATTCCCCAATCATGCAGCTGCATATATATATATATATATATATATATATATATATATCTGTATATCTGATGCAATAGAAGCTGTCAATATTAAGATTTATAAAGAGTTTGTGACATTAATCTAGAAATCGCTATTTACCTTTTTTTCAGTCTACAATATACCGCAAAGTATATTTTTGCTAGTAGCGACGGAATTTCTTAGAATAAATTACTGCTTTATTTAAAAATTCTCTATGAAAATAATTTAACTGTACTTTTCTTTTAGCGACTTTCTTTCAGTGTGTACATTATCGCTAGGAATTACAATTATAGTTCCCTAAAGCATAAATACATTATTGAAAGCACATGAATATGTTTATGTTTAGACAACGTAAAAATTTGTTTTTGGAAGCATTTTGGCATTTTTCATTAGTTGTTTAAATAAATAAATAAATAAATAAATTGCATATATATTTTATCACATTTTTGTATCACATAAGTTTATAAAAACGATTGTTGATTTATGTCATTAAATAATGTTCATTTAATGCTTTAAGTTAAAACAAATATAAAAATATTCAGCTGCATAAAGAAAAATATAACACAGGAGTACTTCATTTTATTAACTGATGATCAAATAATTTATCTGTATACATAATAATGAATAGAAAATAAAAATAGAATAAATAGAATAAATAGAAAATGTTAACATCATAATGCATAAGGCATTTGAAATTTTAATACAGAAATCTCTATTTGCCATTTTTTACTCCTGCATACCATAAAGTATGTTTATTGCTTATAGTAACGAAATTATCCAAAACATTTTTTTTTTTTTTTTTTTTTTTTTTTACTAAAAAAAAATAAAATAATAATAAAAGTGCATTTTTTCTTTCTTAGACTTTGTTTCAGTGTGTACGTTCTTTCTAAGAAATACATTTATAATTCTATAAGTTAGTGGAACATATATATGAGGCTGTTTATATTAAGACAATGTAAAAATTGCTTTTTTTGAAAACAATTCTGTATTTTACAATTTGCTAAAATAACCCAGCTTATTCAAATTGCATGTATTTTTTTTATCGCGTAGCTCAAAAGTAAATCTGAAATAAAAATCGCTGATAATTTCTTTGAGTAACGTTTAATATTAATCTAAATTAAGATAAATATAAAACTATCCAGCTACGTAAAGAAAAATATATAACAGACATATTTAAATTCATTTACTGATGACAAAATAAATTATATGGACATCTAATGCAATAGAAAATGTCAATATTATGATAGATAAGGCATATGTGACTTTAATCGAGACAACGCTCTTTGCCTTTGTTCCTCTTGCAGTAAAAGTATAGTTTTGCAGTCCATAAAGTATATTTTTGCTTCTATTGACAGAATATTCCAAAATAAATGATTGCCTTATTATGAAATGTATTATAAAAAAAAAAAGCCACGGTCTTTATCTTTTGGACTTTATTTCAATGCGTACATTATTTCTATGAAAAATATTCCACAAGGCAGAAAAACGAATGCATATGATACTGTTTTTATTTAAACAATATAAACAATACTTATTTGAAAATATTTATGCATTTTACAAAATAAAAAAAAAGATTATTAAAACTGCTTATACATTATGTTATCACACTTTTCAAAAGTAATTATATAATACTGTTCTCTGATACATACAACTAAATAATGTTTGTAATGCTCTAAGCCAAGATATGTATAAAAATATCTAGCTGTATAAAGAAATGTACATAAAAGATATACTTAAATTCATTTACTGATGATCAAATAATTTATATGGATATCTAATGTAATAGTAAACTTCAATATTATGATACATAAGGCATTTGAGAAATTTTTCGAGAAAGCACTGTTTGTCTTTTTTGCTCCTGTAGAATATCATAAAGTATATTTTTGCTACTAGTTGCAAAATATTCCAGAAAAATGATTGCTTTGCTTAGAAATTGCCTATGAAAAAAAAAGCATCGTTCTTTTATTTATGAACTTTGTTTTAGTATGTACGTTATTTCTAGAAAATATATTTATAATTATATAAGGAAAAAAAGTATTTGAAGCTGTTTATATTTAGACAATGTAAAAATTGCTTAGTTGAAAACATTTATGAAAACATTTCAAAAACAGATTATTGAAATTGTATACAAATTTCTTCAAAAATTCAAAATATTGTTCAAAAGTAATTATATATTAAAGTTTGAGGATTTATGTTATTAAATAATATTTTTAAACAAATATATAAAAACATGAAGTACTGAGTGCCGATTATTGGGTTTAAATTATTGATTATTCTTAAAAGATATGTGAATTACATTAGAATGTATAATAAAAAATAAAGATGATTTTGTCAAAAAATCAATATAAGATACAATATTTAAAAATTGAACACTGTTAACATATAAAATGCGCAAAATATAAAAATAAGATTAATAACATAATTTGAATACAATGGAATTATAAAGTATAAACATTACAATATTTTTAGTACTTTTAACAAGTAATTTATTTTATAATATAAAGTGCGTAGAGAAAAAGTTGATATTTATACCCACCAAAATATACAGCAATCCGCAATGGCTAATTTTAACTTTAATTCATACAAAAATGGATTCCTCAAGTTAATATGTCTTTCTTTAAAAATTTTACTTTCCCAAAAAAACTTATAAAAAGTGATAATAATGTGATAAACTGATAATTATTGATAATTATGATATTTGAATTAGATTCAAAAGTTTGAAAAAATATAAAAAGACTATTTTGTCAAAAAAAGGAGTTCAATATAAGGTAAAATATTTCAAAATTGAACAGTGTTAACTTAGAAAATGCGGGAAAATATAACAATAAGATTAATGACATAATAAGAGAACAATGAAATTATAAAGTATAAACATTACAATATTTCAATTACTTTTAATAAGTAATTTATTTTACAATATAAAGTGCGTAGAGAAAAAGGTCGATCTTTATACCCACCAAAAATACAGTAATCCGCAATGGATAATTTTCCCTTTAATTCTTACAAAAATGGATCCCTCAAATTGTCATTACTAGAGAGATAGAAGTAAAAACTTTAAGAAAAAATAGTACCTTAAAAATATATTTAGATGCAGATTGCAAATAATTTTTATATAAGAATTCATTTTTCCTCAGTTCGGTGGTGTAAAAATTGAAAATGTGTCTAGAAGCGTAAATCTTTGAAATAGGAAGTAGTAAAAATTTCAAACCCGAAATGTCAACGGAAAATATTGCCATTTGAAAGATGTATTCAGCTTTATCATAGATATATTTGTCTTTTAAAATAAAAATATTAAAGTGTAATTTTCACGAAAACTCAAACTGGCAGGAAGAATTGAAATTACAGTGTTTAGTCTTTGTTGATGGTACATGAAATTAGAAAATCTATTAGATTTTACGATTTTATGAAATTTATGATATTACAATCTCACCCCAGAACTGCTTAGTAAAATGACAAAAATGTTATGTTATTTTCTCAATATATATATATTTTTAAAACTTTAAAAAAAGATGAATTTTCCAACAAAACATTAAAATTTAATTGCATACATGAATATAAGCCTTGAGAATATTAGCCATAACAAAATGTTTTAAAATTGTATTATATTTGTAGAGTTATAATAATTTAAATAATACTTTTGTAGCAGTGAAAACTACAACTTAGTGAATGGATATAACAGTTTGAGGTGGTGAGAAGGTTAAGTGAAAGAGATGTTTTTAAAACTCAAGAGAACACAATTAAATTCTTTTAATTTTTTTATTGTTTTCGTTATTGAGAACGAGTCTTTAAAAGCGTTTGAAAACTAGATATAACGAATGAGTGCATTCTTAATAGAGATTTTAGTAAAAAATGACTGTTGATTTATTTCTTTTAATTATGTTTAAGTGTATTTTGAATCTAAAAATGCATGCATATACTAAAATGTGCTGGTAAAAACATTCAGTAGCTAATATGCCGAGTTTAACTGATAAGGAGAGGGTCAATTTCGAGAATCACAAATTTTAATATATTAACATGTTTTAATATAAGACAGAGACCCCTTAGACTCAGGTTTAATGGATTTTATACAAAGCTCCTTCGTTTTTGAGAAACAGGAGGGGGGGGTGAAATATAATGGTATAACTAAAATATCTTAAGCAGCAACCAATAATCCAGCAGGTCCAAGCTCAAATCCGCGATGCGCTTCTTTTGTTTTTGTCATGTTTTGTTCCACAAATATACTTGTATTTATAATTTAATAATCTCATTTTCAACTAAAATATATATCGTATGTCGATTCTAATTTTAACCTATTTACTTTTTTGTAAATAAATAGTTTTATGAAACATCATTAATAAAATTCAAAATTGTTATTAAAAAAATCATTTTTAAAATGTATTTCATACATTCTTTATCAATACAGTGATATTGAACAGCTGTGTCAATTCGTTATTTTAAAGATTAATATTCATTCATGTATTGCTTTAACAAAGGAAGTCAAAACGATGATAAATTTACTCTCTTCTGGAGCTCATAAACATAATTAAGTGTGAAAGAAGTAAGCAGAAAGTTTAAATTACTATCTACTTTTTGCATATTAAAGATTTTAAAATGTTGTAAAAATTGTACTTGCTCTATGAATTAATTTTGTTTAAATATTGCTGCTGTTTTATTATGCCTAACATTCATTTTCGTTCTGATTTTATTTTTACTTGAATATGTTTTATTTTTTTATAAATTGATGGCAAACAACAAATTTTGGAATTTTCATTATTCAATGTCAGATTGAATTTTTTTTAATTTCCTTATTTTTTGAGAAATAATGCTTTAAAATTCAAAAACACTAAATTAATGTTTAACTACGCTAACAATGTAGTTAAAATGTGATATTAAGTTTTTAACTAAAAATGATAAAATTATAAATTTTGAAATACAAAATTGCAAAAAACAAATGCAGCGCAACTGACCAACGATCTCTATACCAACTGAGCCTTGATCAACCATGCCATTTCTTTTCAAAGTTAGTATTTAAATACATGGTATTAATGAAAGTAATGGTTAGTATTTAATTTCTTTTCAAAGCAAGATATTTTAGTAGTGTCATAATATTAGACCCCCCCCCTCCTGTTTTTCAAGAACTAAGAAGCGTTGTGTAAAATCCATTGAACGTGAAGCTAAGGGGTCTCTGCCTTACAACATAAGGTACCCTCGGGTAATAATGCCACGTTAAGGTTCTACCAATTTTCACGGCTCAGTTTTAGATTGTATTTTTCAAAGAAATATATGATTTGATACAGCAACTCATTGACTATCTATATAAAAAAATAATTTAACAGATATGTATTCATAAAATGTAATGGCGTGATTTCTTGAGCAATGCTATTTGGCGTTATTACCCACCTATATGGGTAATAACGCCATGCAAACAAAACTATGAAATAAGATGGAATAATTGCATGTAGATTGCCCAATTCTAAAAATAAAAACTCTACAAACTTAGAAATTGACAAATTGCATTCTAAGCTATTGAAAATGTTCAATTTCTTGTGAAAGTGTAAAAAAATAAAGGTGTGGTGTGGGGGGGGGGGAGGATGAAGCAAAAGAATATCAGACCGTGAGCTTCTTTTTGCTTTAAAAGGACCGCTTAAATAGAATTATTAGAAACATTGCACAGTTTTAACTGTGTTTATTTGAATCAGTATTTAGGATGTAGCTCGGCCACTGTAGGGAATCAACCGGGTTATTAATGCCAAGGATTGGCGTTATTACCCCGTTATAGATATTGCGCTGTATATTTTAAATTACAAATTATAAAGTCCATGACATGTAATACAAATTTATGTAATTAACAAAGTATTTTCGGATAAAAAAATAGTCTTCACATCACAAAACGTATCTCTCAAATTTTAGATCAAGCGTTAATTTTAGTTGCTTATAAAAACAACAAGACCTAAAAATGAAACAAATTAACTTGAAGCTGTATTTTGCGATTAATATGATTCAAAACCGTTCTGCGCAGAGCACATGGGTGTCATTTACCAGATTATTTCATAATTGTGCATAATATTAGCACTTGGCGTTATTACCCCGCCTGGCGTTATTAAACCAGACCACCTTATATTAAAATAATCAAAATCTGTGATTATGAAAGTTGGTCCTCTCCTTGTGAGTTCTTATCACTTTAGAGAGATCACTCGAATGCAGTAAATAAATGCAAAACAAAACATTCAATCTATCTAAAGCATAATGTTTTAAATGTAACCTCCGGGTTTATATGACTAAAAAAGAGAAAAAAACGGTTGTATGTAAGTAAAAATATTTTTGACGTTTTAATTGATGAAAATTAACATTGTATGTGCTATACAGAATAAAATTAGTTGAAAAACCACAAAATATTCTTTCAGACACTCAATGCCTCAGAAAAGGAAATTTATTTTTTAATAATTTGTCATAATAATCATAAAAGAAATTATACTGAAAAAGGAAATATAAAATTAATTCTAAAGAAATGCAAGATGTATTGCAGTGAATGATATAAAATAAACATCAACATATTTTAATACAACTGTAACTAAAGTTACTTATAATCAATTATCGAAAATTGCCTTTTTATCGTTCTTATCTTGAACTTAATTTGAACTTTAAAAACATATCCATTTTACAAAAATTGTTTTTAAGAATAAATCTTCCATCGCGTAATAAAAAACAAGGAAGTAAATTGATGTAAATCCTACATATAAAAAAAATTGAAAATCTGTAGCCAGAATTTGAGTAAATCCTTGTACTTTTAGAAAAGCCTATTATACTAGTTTAAAATAATAATGGTTTTACTATAAAGAAACGCAAATTCTGTTATTTTTTTAAATATATAGCTTATATAATTTGTTTCGTTGGACTTGATAATATAGTTGTTATAATACAGTTGTTATATAGCAGTATTGTAATTATTGTTAAATATAATAATAAGCAAAAAATTTACTAATTTTAGAAAATTGTTTTCTTTTTTTATATCTACGAACAATCAATTGTACTCACTATTTATAAATTATTACAACTCAAGAAATGACACACCTGGAGGCGGTAGTACATATAATTACCTCATCGAATTCAAGGCTGAAATTTCAGAATTAATTAAAACTCGTTTGGTATATTAAAATGCTACCAGTCTGCTCAGTCATATATTGGTGTAAAACTCTTGAAAACCTGATTTTACCAATTTGATCGTACGTTTATTGTCGTATTTTCCAGCTCACAAAGATATAAAAACATGGAAAAATGGGGGCAGGAAAACAGGCGACTATACCCTGGTTACTGTGCCTAGAAGAGATAGTGTGGAAATCAACCAACGAAACCATATCCAAAAAATTACATATTTCGCCAGAGGGCGCTAACTTCAAGTTCATTGCTATGAATGAATAGGAACGTAATGTGTTTTAGATATTTTTTTGATGTAATTTAAGTATGGGAAACTTTTTTTTTAAAGATAAATTTTGTGAAAAACGGAATAAAAAAATTAGATTGTTATACACGATATATTAGGGATAAACGAAAATTTAGGCATATATTTTAAATGCATTTTGCACTCCTACGAATTGCAGAACACTAGTTTCGGATTGCTTAATTGTAATTCATGTAATATTTCATGTGATCAGCATACATATTATTATTATTTTAAGCTAGAGATTCACTATTACAAGTATTTTATTATTAATATGTTGGAATTATTATAATTTAATTATTATAATAAAAATAATTTATGCTTAAATAAACTAATTTTATCGTGTGCATTCTAAATATAGGGTGAAATGCAGTTTACTCTCCTTCGCCAAGGCGGCTTTTTTTTTTAGCGATAAATGTTTCAATATGGAAACCCTGCATTTTCATTTAATCCGGGGCAAAACAGCGTGCTCCGGGAGACAAGACGCAAAAACGTGCCAATTTGGCGATTTTTGAAAATCGCGCCAAGAAGGAGAGTAAACTGCATTCGCACCCTAAATAAATTCTTTTTGATATATTTTTGTTTACATTAGTAAAAAGAACTTGCTTCATTTTTTTCATTGATTTTGTGCGTTTACAAACAAAGTACTTATGTAAATCTATCTTCTTGTGCTATAAATCTCTTCTGAAATATCACAAATTGGTTTGAATAAGCAATTTTATTCATTGAATTAAGAGTACTTCAATATGTACCCAAATTTAATGATAAATGATGAAAATAATGATAAAATATAGAGAGGTAAAACTATTTGTGACATGCCAAAGTATAAACAATAGGAGGAAAATATTTCAAATTATGTACAATGCTGAAATATATGCTTCATATATACAATTCACGCAATGAAATTGACGGCAGCGCCATCTACGAAAATGTAAATTTTTGGATGCGATCGAAAGCTATACCGGTATTAGCGATTTCCACACTATCTCTTCTAGGCACTGTACCCTGGTCGTCCACATAACGCAAGTCTTCTCTGATTGGCCCGTAAAACTGACCTTTTCTATAAAAAAATCTAAGCAATTCTAGCTGAATGAGCATGCGCTGTAGCAAAACAACTTTGCTCTCTTGCGACATAGTTCAGTGGAACGTATTTGCTTACTGAAATTAATATTCCATGTTTGACATCGAAGGACAAATGGACAAATTTATGGAAAATATAACAACAAACTAATACACGTGATAGTTGTTTGCAACTCTGTACTCTAGAAAGACCCTTTTCAGCACATGCTCATTGAGTAAGAAGCGCCGCGATAAAATTCTTTTCAGCGCATGCTCATTGAGCTACAATTATTAGATTTTTTGATAGAAATAGACTAACTTACGGTCCAATCAGAAGAGACTTGCGTTATGTGGACGGCCAGGGTTTAGTCATGGCCAACTTCATTAGAGGCCTTGGAAGCTCTTGGCTGTTAGGAAGGAATTTATGACATCATATCATGCTTAACCAATCGGCAAAGACAACTCTTGTTTGTAACGCCCCTTACAAGGATAACTTCCTCACGAGATTGGATAGACGGAGATTACGTCATTAATTCCGTCCTAAGACCCGCCTAAAAAGCAGAAGCTTCCGAGGCCTCTAATAAAGTTGGTCGTGGTTTAGTCGCCTGTGACACAATGATAAAAATACAAGACAATCTCAAAATCAGTTATGGGTTAACCGTTAAAATAGACTCGTAAGTTTATCATTGTATTTCCTTGTTTTCAAAGGCATGGAATTACGGACGACTGGGACAGAAAAACACAATGGTAAACTTAATAGTCAATCTCTAAAATCGGGTTTTCAGATGTTTTCCACCAAGATACACTGTAAAAAATTTGGTTAAAAAGTTACAAAATAAATTTCAGTATTATTATGTTCCAAGAACTTTTTATGCGATAGCAACAATAAAAAATTATATAACAGATACAGAATTGCACTTTCAACGAAAAAAAAAATTAAGGTTACTATTTTTTTTTTTTTTTTTTTTTGAAAATCGTATTCCCAGAACTTTTTAAGTAACGGCAACGAGGATTACAGATAAATTTTTAGTAAAATTACCAAGATTTTAGTAAAATATTTTGTAAAGTTACATGTATCTCTAGTTTTGCTTACAAGTTTTGTGGATTGATATCATTTTCTTGTGCAGTGTACATATAAAATTTTAGTAAGTATAATAGATTCCGGTAAATTTAGATTACTAAAATTACAGATTTTTTTTCACAGTGTATATCTTGGAAGATCAATACCATTATAATATGCGAATCGATTTGTAACTAATCCTAGAATGTCACACGTGCACAAAATCAGATGTTTGTATATGCTGCTGCGTCCAAGTCTACAATGGAGATTTTTTTTGGTACTACTTGGTTATCCCGTCGATCAGTTTCGCCAAATTATACATATTGCAAAACTATTAGCCACATTTTAGAAATTCACGTAATTTTTCGTTTAAATAACGAAGAAACACATAAATTAGTAGAACAGTAATAAAAAAAAGTCGAATTAAAAATCACTTGACGGCATAATGATAATATATATTGTGCTTTATGTCATTTACAACCATCCATTATTGGCTTTTAATCTTGTAGTTGGGCGCTAAATGTTTTATAGACGAGATAATCAAGTAGTACCGATTTTTTAATTAGGTGTTTTGCAAATTTTTGAGAAAAAAATAAAAACCAAAATGATAATATACAGGGTGTCCGAAAAGTCTGGAAACGGCCGAATAACTCGAGAAATACATATGAGATTGAAATACGTAAATATACGTGTTAAATATTTTTAAATAAACTACTCTGTGATACCAAATTCGACCTTCGAAACCGACCCCCTGGGGGTTAGAGGGGGTCCAACTTTGAAATCTTAAATTATAACCATTTTTTATTGCAGATTCGGATTCTACGGACAAAAATACGTAACTTTTGTATTTGATGTTTATTTCAAATCTTCGTTTATCACGGTGTAATCGAGCATATTAAATCGATACATAGTCCCGCTTTTCCAACGGGATTTTCCCTAATCGAAACTGATTGGGCAGAATTTTTGACGTCAAATTCCGCGTCTTTTGTAGGAATAGCGTTTCCTGAAAATCACCCGTGGCGATTATTTCAATAGTGCTACACTGTTAAAAATTTGACCCATTTGCTGCAGCGTTACTCCACAGCTATTATAGAATATCTCTTTTGTGACCAATGAGAATGCTCCATAACACAGTAAAGTAATCGTTTTCTATAAAAGCGGTGGAGTGACGATGCAGCAAAAGGGTCAATTTTTTTACAGTGTACTTTACTGTGTTATGGAACATTCTCATTGGTCATGAAAGAAATATTCTATAAAAGCTGTGGAGTGACGCTACAGCAAATGGATCAAATTTTTAACTGTGTAGCACTACCGAAATAATCGGCACGGGTGATTTTCAGGAAACGCTATTATTGCAAAAGTCGAGGAATTTGATGTCATAAATTCTCCCCAATTAGTTTCGATTAGGGAAAATCCCGTTGGAAAAGCCGAAATATGTATCGATTTAATATGCTCAATTACACCGTGATAAACGAGGATTCGAAATAAACATCAAGTACAAAAGTTACGTATTTTTGTCCGTAGAATCCGAATCTGCAATAAAAAATGGGGGTTATTATTTAAGATTTCAAAGTTGGACCTCCTCTGACCCCCAGGGGGTCGGTTACGAAGGTCAAATTTGGTATCACTGAGTAGCTTATTTAAAAATATTTAACACGTATATTTACGTTTTTCAAACTCATATGTATTTTTCGAGTTATTCGACCGTTTCCAGACTTTTCGGACACCCTGTATATTGTGCTTTATGTCATTTACAACCATCCATTATTGGCTTTTAATCTTCTAGTTAGACGCTAAATGTTTTATTGACGGAATTATCAAGTAGTACCGATTTTTTAATTAGGTGTTTTGCAAATTATTGAGAGAAAAAAAATAAAAACCAAAAATACTTTATTTTGTTCTGTTTAAACGTCCTGTGGTCGTTTAAATATTTTTCATCAATATGTATAAAATCATGTTGGGAATTTTAAAACTGACTGAGTCAAGTAATGATGTAATTTAAATATATGTATATTTTCCCGACTGTATAGCACGAAAAAAATATGTATTTAATTGTAAGAGTTGATCATTGAAATGAATATTTTTGTCAAATTGAATTTATGAGAAAGAACAACTCGAAACAACTCGTAAATTAATTTTTTTAACGCAAGATTCAGTACGTTGTTATTGCTGTATTAAAATTTGTAATAATCAAACCCATTTTTTCTTTATTTTGGAAACATAAAATT
This sequence comes from Maratus speculifer, assembly GCA_964019185.1. Taxonomy (NCBI): domain Eukaryota; kingdom Metazoa; phylum Arthropoda; class Arachnida; order Araneae; family Salticidae; genus Maratus; species Maratus speculifer. The sequence goes on along the minus strand of OZ025291.1, from coordinate 441,065,335 downwards.
TAAGTAAAAATATTTCACAGAAAACAAAATAAACTGCACTTTAGTTAAACATAAATTACGTAAGCAAGGGAAGATTCAGCCACGTACGAATACATTCAATATCTCGGAGGCAGAAAATGGAATTTCTTGTTAAGCATGCAGTTCGAGACGTTACAAATTAAAGCCCAACTTTTCAGAATTTTCAAAATATTTTTTGATGTTTTTTATTGATTACCCGAATGTGATTGAATATTGATTACCCAACTTTATTTATTTTTTTTAATAAAGAAAAATAAATCTGAGATGTATTTTGAACCACAACGTCTGTGTGGAACGTGCATTTCATATATATATATTTATTCCAAGTTTCAATGTAGTATTTTTGTATTAAATTTAATGTTTTATTATATATATATATATATATATGTGTGTGTGTGTGTATATATATATGTATATATATATATGTGTGTGTGTGTGTGTGTATACATACATATATATATATATATACATAAATAAATAAATATATATATATTCCGGGTGTCCCAAAAATGACTGATGGATTTTAAAATTATAACTTGCAAACGGTGACAGCTATTTAAAAAAAAATTGCAAAAGGGTTATGTATAATGTCAGGAGTTTTTTTACTGTAATTTCTTACTTTAGTTCGAATTTTAAACAATAGGTGGCGCTGACGGCGGTGAAGGCCAGGTGATCAGTGCTGAGTGAAGCGTCAACCTGGCCTTCAATCGTCGTCAGCGCTACCAATTGTTTGAAATTCGAACTGAAATAAAAAGTTATGGTTAAAAGTTATGGCTCCTGACATTATGCATAATCCCCCTGCAAAGATTTTTTAAATAGCTGTCACTGTTTGCAATTTATTGAATTTTAAAATCCATCAGTCATTTTTGGGACACCGGGTATATATATATATATATATATATATATATATAATCATTTTTTCGTGTTTTAATGTTTTAATGGTATTTATTGTTTTACAATAGAAGGTTATATATATATACATATATATATATATATGTATATATATATAAAATAAAATAAATAAATAAATATGTTCAAATGTTATGTAGACAAAATAGCATTTAAAAAATATTTTCAAAGTAAATATAATTTAAAATATGGAAATATTTATGTTATTTTCATCCGAAAACACATTTATTCAATTGGTTACACTGTAAAAAAAAATCACAGTAATTAAACAGCAAAAAATGCTGGCAATATGGTGCCAGTAAATTTTGCAGTATAATTACAGCAATTGCGTTTTTTAGATTTTACAGCAGTCTTGTAGATTTTCAGCATTTTTTGCTGTTAATTTACTAAAATTTGATTTTCAGATTTTACTGTACTTTTGTAGATTTTCAGCATTTTTTGCTGTTAATTTACTAAAATTTGTTTTTCAGATTTTACTGTACTTTTGTAGATTTTCAGCATTTTTTGCTGTTAATTTACTAAATTTTTTTTTTCAGATTTTACTGTACTTTTGTAGATTTTCAGCATTTTTTGTTGTTAATTTACTAAAATTTGTTTTTCAGATTTTACAGTACTTTTGTAGATTTTCAGCATTTTTTTGTTATTATTTTACTGAAATTTAATTTTCAGATTTAACTGCTCGTTTTTAGTTATTCAGTATTTTTTGCAGTTAATGTACTAAAATTTGTCCTTTTATTTGGTTAATTTAATTCCATCATAATGTACATGCTTTTAAATATATCATTTGTAATTTTTTCAGTAGCTGTAAATTATACCTTAATTTTCATCTAGTAAATTAGTGACATAGGTTGAAAAGTGTATGGACTATTTAAACGTAATTACTTTTAATTATAATTTTGTATTATTTGACATCAGAATTTCAGAAATAAAGAAAAATACCTCCATACAATAGTGATATCAAACATGTGACAATAATATGCTATACAAAATTTTAATTACTTATGATTATAGTCCTATTAAAGCATGAGTTAACTGGGATGTGACATTAGGTTTTTTTAACAAAATCCTTTTTAAAAATAGTATACACACTTTAAAGTGCTCTCAGGTTATTTTTTTCACTACAATCATTTTCACAACACTAAGTAAAAGGAAGTTGTAAGAAATACTATACAATGCCTTGTGTCTTTTTGGACTGATGGGCCATTATACTTATTAAAATTTATTTTTAGATTAAAAAAAAAATCTTTAAACCAGGTGTATCTTCTAAAAAACTGGTGAATTCTTTTCAAATCCATTAACAAGCTTTTAATACCAAGTTTACAAATAGAGTAAAACACTTAAATAGAACATTTTGATAATGATTAAAATATTTTACTACAAAAGTAGTACAAATACACCTCTCTCTGAAGCAGTATTTCTGTCAAGTACATCAACATTACATTTTTACAAGTTTTGTTAACATGTACATTTTTTTCTTTAACTGCAATACTTAAATATAGACTTAAGTTCATTATTAAGTTTCTATATGAAGATTAATAAATTTCTGAAATGCAGAAGTGTAAAGTATTCATATGCATGTTTTGAAATTAAATAGTTACATAATTTTTGGTCTTATATAGATAAAATTAATTTGAAAGAATAACAAAGATCTTTTACAGAATAGAGTGTTAAATTAAAAATTATATATGTCACATTGAAATCGAGGAAATATATTCCATCATTCATAATTTATCCAAAAGATACAAGTAATCCAGGGATTTATGAAGCTTTTGCCTGTGAGTTTTAATAACGAAATTGTATCAGAGGCTGTCAATAAATTATGTCATGCCTGGAAAGGGGTTTGAGAAACTGTGACAAAGGGGTGGTAGGGGGGGGGGGTAAAAAGAAATGCAACATCACACATTTTGGTTAAAATAAAAGCATGTAAGACCAATAGATTAAATTTCCAAGTTATTTTAAAAGTATTTTGTGTTTATAAAGTAAAGATAAGATTTAAAGCCAAATATATTAAATTATATTTTGAACTGCAAATTAATAATCTTTCCTATTGCTCTTTCATATTAATATTTAATTGCTCTTTTTGGTTATAAACTTTAACCTTATTGCATATAAAATAAGTATACAAATTTTTACTGTTATGCTCATGCTCACAAATGTCATTAAAACAGATAGTTAAAGATTAAAAATATAGTGTGAAATACATTCTATATGGTAGTGCTTTGATTATGAACGGCAAGTATATGTTTATGTAACATAGCATGACATGTAATAAGAGGTAGGCGGAGGGAGAGTAAGGTGAAGTTTGACATTTTGTGGCAAAAGAGGAGGGGGGGGGATAAAAAATATTGAAGAAATGTGTGGCATCTTTTATGGATAGATCAAAATTTTTAATTAAACTCCACCTAATATGAAATTTTAAGCAGTGTATGTGTGTGATGGAGGGAGGATAAAGAAATTGTACGTCTGTGTCTACAAACATACCTTTTATACAATCTGAGACCTTGATAGTAAAATAGTTATGAATTTAATTATAAGCTCTGTTTTCATTAAAACCCCATCATTTCGTTTTTTTTTTTCGGTTTCGTTTAAACCCCATCATTGAATATTTTTTTCTAGAAAAGCTTGATTTTCTTAATCAAATTTTCAGAAAAGTAGAATTTGTCCTTTCTTAACGCATTTTTAAATTGTCTTTGCTGATAAAAAATGAAAATTTATTAATTCTTTCCAAAGAACTTCCTATTTGAGTTCCATTAGTGCTTCAAGATATGTAATATTGGTTATTTACAGGACTCAAAATTAATGGAGGATATCAGAACAATATTCCAGTTCATGAAATCATGAAATCTTATTGTGGTTTCAACTTAGCATTATTTACAATCAGGAATGCATTTTTAAAATTGCTTTTGTATGGTTAGATATAAGTTTCCCCATACATATACTAATTGTTAATTCAAACCAGAAATATAAATTATGATAAATGAACTTTCAAGTAATCTAAAAAAAATTTCGAAGCATTGATACTAAATTCTACCTTGACCATCAGCATTTGTTTGCTGATTGGAAAAGGTCAGAAATTTCTGTTTCTATTTTAAGCAAATTTACCATATCTACATTAAAGTGTAATTGTACCTAAACAGGGATCATGGAAGCACAATTATATATAAAATTCTTTTCTTGCAATTGAACAAGTTTAAAAAGTTTAAGAAATTTAAGATTTTACAAGTTTAAGAAATAAGTCTGAAAGATAATTTAGATTTAAAAGAGGAAAAAACAAAACATGAAAATTGCAATTAAAAAAAGGTTAATTTTAACAACAAATACAAGCCACAAGTTATGATCTACAACCATTCGTAATCCGATAATTTATTTAACAATGATGATACTCGTGGCATTATGCCATCTTTTAGGTTGTTCTTTCACTGTTTATTTCCCCTGTTTGGATTTATGTTCAACAAGCACCTGGAAATAAAAATAAATAAAAAAGGTAAGACTTTTAAAAACACATATTGCATATACATATTCCTAACAGTATACCATTTTGGTGAATTGCATTCAGAAGGAATTAAGCTATAGGGATGCAAACCATACTGATGCAAAAGCATAAGTACCTTATTTTTCTGCGTATAATCTGCGGATTATCTGTTAAAAAACCTCGAAAATTTCAAGTGCGAATTATCTGCCAGTGCGGACAATCTGATGATATTCTTTTCAAGCAGAACTGATTTCTAATTTCTACCGGCAATTATAAATGTAAACTTAACATTCTCCCCTCCAAACATAATACAAATTGTAAATTATATTCTACTTATAATCTACTGCACCTTCAAGAGATAGTGAAATGAGAATAGCAGACTGAGCTATTATTGCCCTTATCTAGAATTCAAAGAAAGAAAACATAGAAACATTTCTGGAATTAAATTTTGAAATATTAAAAAATTAAAAATATCCCACCCCCCACCCCCAAAATGTACTTTTTCTCAAATCCCCCCCCCAAAAAAAAACTAAATTGTATGACGCATCTTGCGTCACCAAACCCTTCTCTGGGCAACCCTGGATTAATGCATATTTATATTTGGTAAGATTTTGATTACCAGCAATATCAGCAATATCTGGAATTTTTTTCCGAAAAAAAAATCCTTCCTTTCTGAAAAAACATAAATAGAGTATAATTAAGAAAATTTCAAATTTAAAAATGTGTGGAATTGATACAAAACTAAAAAAATCAAATTTTGTCCCAATATCGTAACTGAAAATTTCTTTGTTTACACATCCATAAATATGTGCGGATTTTAGAGAGTTGTGGATTTTTGGTTTGCGGATTTGAGGGAGTCTACTGCATATAGGGTAGATGTGCCAGTAAGGGACTGCCTCCCAGTAATCAACTGCTTCACAATGTTTGGTTGGTGTTTAAAAATAATAATAGTTAAACTTTTATTATTTTTTTCTTAGCCTCCCCTTGCATGCTTTATAATCTGGATTATTATTTTTTTTTACATTTTTCGTCAAAGGAATTAGGAAGCAGAATAAAATTTCAGGGACATGCGAAGAGAAAATTGCACCCGGGTCAAAGACCGAATTTGGTGCCCCCCTCTCCCAACTTTTTCTTATGACAGGCCAAAAGTTATGATGGTAGTATAAATTTGGCATCTCCTAAATTTTCATGCACAGAACAAACGTCCCCTTCCTCCCCCCATTCGCAAGCCACTGTAAAGTTTCACTGTTTTTCATTGAAAACCTATATGAAAAAGCTAAGAGCTGACTTTACTTATTTAATATTTTTTGTTTTCCTGTAAAAATGTAACTTTTTGATTGAATAGTAATATAAAACTTTGGATTTCAAGTATTGTTTTTTTTTAATTACATGAAACAGTAAAAGACAAAAAAAAAGGAGGGGCTTAAGATCAGTATAAACCAGAGAAATATATTTGTATGGACTTGTTAAGTTTAGCTGAAAATTTTGCAATCCATAATTATTCCAACATTAACGTCTTCATTATTAAGAAACCAGGTCATATTGAAGTCTACCTCAACTAAATATCTTTAAAATTAATTTTAAAAAAACACATAAAAAGGTGCAGAGTAACAATTTAAATTCTTTGTAGAAAATCAACTTCGGACAATAAAGGTTAATTTTGGTTAAAAAAAAAGCCGATTAAGACTAACAAAAGCCGCCAGCATAGCATTGCTTTTTAGGTGCGTTCGTAATTATGTAAATATGTAGCACCTATTGTTGTCGTTCAGTCCGTCCGTCTGTCCATCCGTCCGTCTGCATATAACAACGCAAAAACTACCCAACCGAATCGTTTGAAATTTAAAATATATTATTATTACATAATTTTGTCGAGTCATTTCAAATTTTAAGAAAATCGGATGCATAGATCAATTACAGGGACAATCAAAAGGTTTCCGTTACATCACGGTCAATGGGAAAAAAAGTTTCAAATGCATTTTAATCGTTTGAAATTTCAAATACATAATTATTACATAATTTTGTCGAGTTGTTTCAAATTTTATCAAAATCGGATGCATAGTTCAATTACAGGTACAATCGAAAGTATTCCGTTACATTACGGTTAATGGGGGAAAATTTTTCAACTGCATTTTAATGGTGTTACACTCATTCGAACGTAATAAAATTGATATGCATCTATAAAGTAGATATTATAATACTAGAAGATAGCCCGTCAAAATGACGTATTTGCATTTTTAAAGGATGATAAAAAATTACAACTGTGGTCAATCATAGCCACTTTAGGCTGAAACAAATTTGATAAATACAGCGATTAAACTTGAAAAGGAAAAAATCTAACCAAAAAAAAAGAAAGAAAGAAAATTTCAACAGAAATCTGCATTTAAAACTATAGCAAAACTGTCTGGTAGATGGGGGTGGGGATTATAATGAAATTTAAAACGCATCCGCAGTTTGCTTAAATAAAAAGTTTTAATTAAATAGTGTTTTTGAAATCGTGAAAAGATTTCAAAGCGAAGTAAAATGTAGTGACGTCATTTACAGCTGCCACTGTAAATCTGACCATTGAGAACGCTCCATTACGACTATGGAACGGTTTCATTGGTCGGAAAATAGATTGCCTTTAAAATCAGAGGTAACTTTTCACAATGTTTTTTATAGATTTGAAATTCTCAAGAGTCATTCACGGCTGTAAAGAAAAAAAATTAAAGCAACCCGAATATAAAAATTTTAGCAATATTGCATTTAAAACGCACCTTCACTTTCCGTTAATAAAAAGTTTTAATTTACACTGTAAAATATTTGACGCATTTGCTACAGCGTCACTCCACCGCCTTTATAGAAAACGGTTACTTTATTGTGTTATGAAGCATTCTCATTGGTCATAAAAGAGATATTCTATAAAAGCTGTGGAGTGCCGCTGCAGCAAATGGGTCAAATTTTTAACAGTGTACTTTTTGAAATCGTGGAAAGATTTCAAAGAGAAGTAAAATGTAGTGACGTCATTTATAGCTATCACTGTAAATCTGACCAATGAGAACGCTCCATTACGACTATGAAACGTTTTCATTGGTGAATGAGTTTCTTTTTCTCGCGGATCGATTGACCCCGGAATTGTTATACACGGAGGGGTTTTATATATATAATACATTTTGCATAATCTGTGGTGCAAAGAATATTTGTTATTGATTTACAAGGCCACACAAAAGTATTCCATAGAATAATGGTATGGGGAGAACATTGTTTGTGCGCATTTTAATTGGAATTATTTACAGTTTTATGAGATTGATATATGAGAGTGATATTTTTAAAACTTCGTTATCGTACGAACGCACCTCATTTGCTATGGTTCACGTGCAATTTCCAACTTGTTTAAATTTTACCAGGCTTTTTTACAACCCATAAAATAAGTTACTTTCATACTTAGAATTTTTAACACAATCATACATTGTCCAAAAAGGGGGAAAAATCCAATAAGCTCTTTTTTTTTAGCCTTATTGGTAAAATTTGCATTTTTTCGCGATTATTTATTAATTTATTTTAAGAAATAATAAAAATCTATTACAAAAGAGTAAATAAATTATAAGTAAATAAACAGTACACAGGAGATATAAATGCAAAAAAGCTCCATGGCACTTCGGCACTCTGAAATATCTACAAAGAACATAAAATTTGCATGGCTTTAAAAAACATTAAAATGTAACAATCTTCAATATTAGTCTTTTTCACAGTTTCATACTAATAACTGAATTCGTGGCCACAACTGATTGTCATTAAAATATATATATATTGCAAATAGTTTTTTTAGATAGTGGGTAAGGGGAGAGGGAGTAGGTGGACGAATGGAAATATCAATTTCAAGATATTTTGGAAAAGATTATAAAATTGAATACAAATCTAGACTTAACATATTAATATAAGAAACAGCAAAAATGGGCTTAAAAATATATTTGCTTTATTAATTTTTAAAAAATGCTACTGTTTTGCACATGGAATTTTTTTTATTTATAAATTTTTAAAATTGTGCACTTGATTTATTAAATTTATAATTAAAGGAATTTTAAAGCCGTACTTTCATACTCAAAATGTATGTATTTAAGCAATACAAGGTTCGTTCCGATTTGTAAACGTATACATTACTACCCAAAATCTAATAAAATAATAATTAAAAAAACTTTCAATTGTTAGCTTACTACGAAAAAAAAACAAAAATTAAATAAGTCTCAAAGATTAAGAATTTCAATTATGATAATTAAAAATTAAGAATTTGCGAGCCAGTTACATTCGAAAATTAAAAGTTTGTAAAGTTGATAATAAAAGTTTTTAGTGTACGGCTTGCATTAGATCTTAGCTTACTATGGTAAAAAAGAAAGAAAATACGTTTAATTTAAATGCATTTTGCATAAATTGCGATTTGTCTGTGGGAATCGCTCGTTACGTGTAAAAATTTTTTTGATAAACAGATATCACAAAATAGACCTAACATTTTCTGCTGACATTCGTGACAATCAATTTAATTAACAATTATTTCACAAGATTTCATAAAGAGAAAAGACACAATCATATAATTTATTACAGTGCAATAGAAAATAAAGATTACACTTACCTTTAAGTCTTAAACTAGTGTCTTCAGTACAGATTTTCAGTAAACATAGACCACTCGTCTCGTCACATTCGGAAATCAGAAGTAGCGCGCACAAGGTGCAATTCTTTGGCATTCGTATTTTTGAGATTTTGTCAGTAGATGGCGCTGAAGACAAATAACAGCAAAATTTACTGTTAAATGCGTTTTCCTCTTTTTCTGATATAATAACTGCATATTTCACTCTTAATTTCACTGTTTTTTTTTTTTTTTTTTTGCAGTGTAGAAATGGAAAGTTCTTTTATAAAATCAACTGACAGATGAACTTTTTGTGAAAACCGGATTGACTTTAAAGATTTTTGTTGAAAACAAAAGAAAAAAATATAGCATGATTAATAAGAGATTAAATGTATGCGGTATCCAATAGAATTCTATTGCTAGTCTAATTCTCGCCAAATATGTTTTTATTTTTTTTATGTAAGTTTAAAAAAATAAACGATGACGACTGGTAATGTAATGATGTTTATTGCCTTGAAGTCTTCAGAAAATTTTGTTAATCTATTCTGAATGAATGATTTTTCTCTTTTATTTTCCTTTTATTTAAAAACTGACAATCTTTTTTTAAATCTAATTACAATTTAAATATGGCAAATACGAAATAATATGTATACTTTCCCTGAAGCTGTCATAGAGAAATCCAATTACTTCAAGCTTAGTTCCAGCTATAGAAATCATTAAACGCAATCTGTATAGTCAAATAAGCGTCTAATTAGTTACGTAATTTCTCGTGGAATTTAATATAATAGGATTACAGATTAGTCACATATATTGCTAAATGGATTAAATATTAAGTTAATTGGATACATAACTCCGTTCTGTCTACGATTTGTTCTGTGATAAATTATACTGTCATAAAAGTTTACATAATTTTAAAACATTTCTTGCTCATTAAATTGTCATATTGCAAATAGTTTTTAATGGTTTTATTGTATAATCTTCCTAATAATAATAACAATAAGTGTAATGTAATACGAAAACAATTGGTTGTTATTCAATAACATAGTTCAATTTAATCTTCTTTTAAATATATTATCATAAAATTTGAATTTTGCGATAAAATTTTATCGTCATTTGCTCATTTGGGGATTTAAGTATTTTTTTCCCATAAATAATATTATACTATGAAAATATACGTTTTGGTTATGATTTTAAAATAATTTTAATGCAGAAATTTATTTATATTTTAAGTTTATGAATGGAATTAATCATTATTGATGGAATAAAACTACTGATTATCTAACACGATCTCTGTATGTGAAATATTTATAAGTTACTAGACATGTTCAGCGATCCAAATTTAAAAATTAAACTTTTAAGCACTATGTAAAATATTTTCTTTGTTTAGTGAGCGGAAGTGCCCCATTTTGGAATGTTTTGAACTTGCATTCATTTCTACTCCCACATTTTAATTATAATATTTATTTTTTTATTTATTACAGACATTAAAGCATACTAAGGTGTCATAATTTAATGTACACTGAAAGAATAGTGCGCATATCAGATATTTTCAAATACAGTCGGCTCTCGTTAATTCGAAATCGGATTAATCGAATCTTTGCTTAATTCGAACTAAACATGAAGTCCTCAAACTTTCAATAGAAGAATAACGTTAAAAATTTTCTTTTATTCGAACATGTTTTCTCTTGACTTCGGTTGATTCGAACTAATGAGATTCCGATTTTTCATTTTCCCTTACTTTCTTCCGGACCTCAGATCCTTGAAAGAAATTTCTTTCTTTCAATTTTGTCAGAATTAATCTGAACAAGTATACATATAGTCCCATGCATTTGATATCAACTTTTTTAGTGTCCCATCTATCCATAAATGACACTTCCATCCATCTTCGTTTGCGCCTGTTACTAATCTCTTAATTAGTTTATGTATCTGTGCCTTTTAATTCGATATTAAGTCATATTCTAATGATAACAGCCAAAATGTATGTTAAAAATACTATAGCATTTACACCCTCTTTCTCACATTTTCACTTTTTCTACCGTTTTATATCTTTTAACTCTATGCCGTTAGACATTTCACATTTTTAACTAATCATTTAAACTATTGTTGTCAATTATTAGACAGCAGATAGTTTAGGAAAATATTCAGCCACTTCTAAGGCAGAATATTTTCTTTCTAGTAACAAAAGTATTTTTTTTTTCATGTATTCGTGATGTAGGCTCGGTCGATCGCTAGTTTCATCGCCCTACCCGCCCACTAACCGTTTTTCAGTGTCTTTAATTTGTCTACTTTTTCTTTTAAATTTGTCCGGTTTCAATTTCTCTCTTTTTCTATTTCCTTTTCTATTTAGAGTCCAAAAAATATTTCCATTTAACTAAAAAAATTATTATAAATAGAAAGAAAAATTTAGTGAAAATAACATCAGATTTAAGCGATTCATTTAAAATGTCTTACTTAAATATATATATATATATATATATATATATATATATATATATATATATATATATATATATATATATATATATATATATATATATATATATATATATATATATATGTATATATATATATATATATATGTATGTATATATATGTACAGTAGAACTCCGCTAATTCGGACCCCGTTAATCCGGAACTCCGGATAATCCAGATCGGTTTGGTCAATTTTTTATTTCAAGTTTGAGAAGCGATTGGCTAACTTCCATAACATTAACTCATTTCATCGTCGTATTCTGAATAAAAAAAACTTTTTCTGAAATATTTTCGGAAGAATACCTTAAACTTTCTTATTTAAACTATGTGATGTTATCTTACAAAGAAGCAACAATGTATAACGAAGTTTGGCAATTCCAATTTTCCCAATTTTCTATTTAAACCACTTTAAAATGTCATAAAAAATTCCTGCACATTAAATTTTTCTTAGAGCATTGCAAGAAAGCAAGGTAAAATAGTTCCTATAAAACACATTGTTTGATATGGATCGCTTCCGATCCTTGTCAGCCCATAGGTCTGTTTCCACGTCATTGTGACAAAGCGCTTCTACAATATCACTTGCAGAAAACTATTTATATTTATTAAGATGCAGCATTAAATTCAGGCACCTTTCAGTTTAAAATAAAGGTGATTTTCTGTAAATATGTTTTATTTTATTTCGTTTTTTTCTAATTCTCCGGATAATCCGGATTGGGTCTGGTCCCGATTAATCCGAATTATCGGGGTTCTACTGTGTATATATATATATATATATATATATATATATATATATATATATATATATATATATATATACCATGATTCAAAAAATACCAGGAGGCAAAGACTCTACGTATTTCACTGTTTAACAGATCTTGTTTAATCCAACAGCTAAATATCCAATGGATGTTTGTTAGCACCTGATTTGATTTACGAATTATCCAATCAAAGGGGAATTAAGGGAAGCACGCTTATAGGAAAAAAAAACAGAATTTTTTTTTTTTTTTTAATCCATTAACTTAGCCTGTTTTGAGAGTTCGATGTGCCCCAACGTGAATTGGCCAGCATAGCGTCTAGAGGGCAGAGTCACCTAGTTATTTAAAATAAAGATGTCATTAAAAAAAGACGACAAAAGAAATTAAGAATCTAAATTTTAAATATAATCTTTTAATGTAAACTGCGAATGTCAGACGACTTAGAAATAAGAAAAACTATGAAAAATTAAATTTTAATTTTATATATTTTGGTTGGCAGAAAAATATCCCATATCTCAATATCATAATTTTTGAATTATTTAATATGTTTTATTATAAATAATATTAAAGTTAAAAAGAAATTTTGTTTAATTAAATTATTTTTATTTATTTAAAAAAAATTTACAGCTTATACAATTTTCTAATTTAATGATAACTATTTTCTAAATCATATATAACATTTAATCTTAGTCTTATGGTTAAAACTTACAATCTAACAAGAAAGTCTTTCTTCTATTTATTTTGTAATAAAGTCATCAAGCGTTTTATTCCATTAGAGAGAGTAAATAAAAGATAAATTTCGAAACGAAAGCTTTTTAAATCCACTTCTATTTCACTAGGTTTATGCGTGTTTTTTTTTTCTTTTTCTAATCATTAAATCTAATAGAAGGAACAATCAGAGAATACCCTCTTGAATTTTATATTAAAAAAAGACTAATAGTAAAAGAAATAAAGAAAGAATTGCGACACATAAAACAGATAACTTATCATGTTCAAAAAAGGTTCAGGTGTTTTTTTTATATCATACATAAGTTCGTTTTTCTTCGCTATGCATTTTTTGTACACGCTAAAAAGGCAATTGCATAAATTTACACATTTTATCAGATCTATATGTCTAAAGCGGCAAGTAAATATCCAAATGCACACCCTGATGTATCAATTTAAAAATGAACATTTTTCTGTGTGCTTTAATATCAATTAGAAAAAATGTCAAATATGGGAAATCTTATAAGATTACTCATACACGGTGTCCAGCAAAAAACAACCTGATTTCAAATTTAAATTTCTCAAAAACAAATATCGATAGAATTATTAGTCCAGTCATTTAAGCTTAAATTAGGTAAGAATCTCGGAATTCGAGATACCCAGCTGTAAGTCTGTAAATACTTGTATATTGACACCCTAAAAGTTGTCTCAAAACCTACATATGGTAGGGTGTACGCAACTATTAAATTCCAAGGTCAAAGGTCACAAAAATCGGTTTTTTTGCGCTTTTTTTGTAAATATCTCATTTCCTATAGGTTTTTTGCAATTTGTATATATTATCAATATTGTAGAATACAAAATTCTCTACAAATTTTGTTTGAAAACATTTTTCATGCGTCGAACCATTTTCGAGATAGAAGGCGGAGAGCGTGCGGTCACAGCATCACTTCAGGTCAAACGGTGTCTCCGGTTGAAAACGCGCCATATATAGTTGATGAACGATCGATAAATCAATGATTATATATATTTATCAATTTTTATTAACTATTATATTATATTTTATCTTTTTCTTTATGCATTGTATAGTATAGTTACGACCGTCTGTTTAGATGAAACAATGGTTGTACCAATTAACTCAAGAAAAATTCTTATCAAACCGAACTAACAAAGATATGCTCATTAATACCTTAACTGAAAAATTACAAGCTGCAAATATTACTACTAAACAAGCCAGAGATGATGCGGATTTCTTATTGTTGAAACTGCAATTGAAGAATCAAAGTCTGAAAAAACTGCAGTTATAATAGGACAAGATATTGATTTACTTGTCATTTTAATTGGGCGTACACTGTCTTACGAACAAGAAATTTTCTTTAAAAAAGTTGGGAAAGGAAATGTAAAAACGGAGATATACTCGACCAAAAATTTTTATAATTATCCTCATTCCAAAACACATATTTTATTTCTGCATGCATTAAGTGGCTTTGACACAACTTCTGCGCTTTTTAAAAAGGGGAAAAAATCATTTTTAAAAGTTTTTGAGAAACTGACGAATTTGGATGAACTAGCTGCAGCATTTGAGGAAGAAAATAGTTCGGCACACAGATTATTAGAGAGTGGAACTCAAATCTTATTGGTAGTCTATAATGCTTCGAAATCTGTGAAAAGTCTCGATCATCTTCGTTATATGCATTACGTCAAGTCTACAAAACTTAATAAACCTGTGCAGCTTTCAATTCTTCCACCAACAAGTGCAGCTTCTCATCAACATTTCAAACGTGTATATTTTCAAGTTCAAACTTGGTTAGGGCATGATTTGGAACCCCAGGTATGGGGTTGGGCAATGCAAAACGATTTCCTGGAGCCTATCATGACAATTTTACCACCTGCTCCAGAAGATTTGCTAAATACAATTTTCTGCAACTGCAAGAGTGGTTGTGGTTCACTCTAAAAAATAAATGTGTAAATCAGCTAATTTTACCCATATATATGTGTAAATTTATAAAATTACACACCTGTCGTAAAATTTACACACATTTTTCTGAAATTTACCTGTTTTTATGTGTATTTAGCATACTAAAATAAGTGTGTAATTTGTTATCACTTGAAAAACACAGATAAGTGTGTAAATGTAGAAAAATCGTTAGATTTACACAAATTGATGAGTTATTCTATTTTAAACATACTTATGTGTACACAAACGTGTGTGTAAATTTCTAAAATTACACACTTTGAACAAAAATGTAGCTGTTTTTATGTGTATATGACTTACGAAGTCAAGTATGCAATTTGTTACCGCTTTATAAACTCAGACAGATGTGTAAATTATATAAAATATTTGGAGTTACACAAATTTTTGTGTTATATATAATTAAAAATGTAAAAAATATCTTAGTTGCATTTATTGTCATTACTAGAGCTAGACCGAAAATTCGTTTTCGTTTTCGGCCAAAAATCCGAGTTTCAACGAAAATCCGTTTTTGGCAAAAATGCTGCTGAAAATTCGGCTAGACCGAAACTGTCTGAATTCTAGAAATCTTCATTCTTACTTTGGAAATTTTCATCATGACTTCTTGATTTGAACTGTTTCCGCTTAAATGATATGCTTTTTAGATGCGTTCGTAATTATATAAATAGGTAGCACACGTAGTCGCCGTTCAGTCCGTTTTCCATCTGTCTATCTGTCCGTCTATCCATACGCATATAATAGAGTAAAATCTACCCAACAGAATGCTTTGAAGTTTGAAGTATATAATTATTGCAAAATTTTGTCGAGTCATTTCAAACTTTGTGAAAATCGGATGTATAGTTTAATTACAGGGATGGTCAAAATTTTTCCGTTACATCACGGCCAATTCAAAAAAAAAAAGTTTTAAGTGCATTTTGACGGTATTACTGCCTTTTAAACAAAATGAAATTAATGAATGAAATTAATATGCATTTACTGAGGTGTACTAAAATATATACTCTGTTACAATATGCGGTGCAAAATACGTTTATTATTCATTTACAGGGCCACACAAAAGAATTCCATTACATAATAGTATAACGTGAAACTTTATCTTCGACATATTTTAACCATGTTAATTTTTTCCCATATAATGGAATTGATATACGTTGCCGAGGTTTACTGTGAGTTGCATCCTGTATAATAGAAAGTGCACAGTAATCATAGGGGCACACAAAAGATGTCGGATACTATACTGCAACCGAAATACTGAATATTGGAGATGATTTCTAGAAGTGCATTTTTAGTAGTGATATAAGCTTTTAAATTTAACAAAGTGTTTGCTGATTGCGTTGTACGTATAAATGCTGTAGATCATATACAGGGTAACACAACTGAAATTGTACAAGTTACAGAATATGAAAATAATAACTTAGATATGGTTTTTAAATAAGTTATGTATTTTTACCCTGAACTGCATTTACTAAACCAATATATGTTTATAGAATGTAGAAAAATTATATACAGGGCCACGCAAGGTATTAGATACATGGCTGTCTATGGAAGATAATCTCTGGTGATTTCACTAGATTTAAGCATGTTTAAATTTTAGCTGAATAGTGGCATTATACTTATGTAAAGATTGTAAACAAAGGACTCGGCTGCACAAAAGAATTAAAATATGCTACAGTCTATTGGGTGTAAATTACTGAAATTCAAATTTCAATCTAGTAGGCGTTTTAACACTCTAAAACATAGTTGAAAATGTTTAAGAATTTTATTTGTCTGACCGTACTCTAACTTGCGTAATATATTTGGATTGCTCTGTAATTGATACATAATTTTTCATATTTTGTAGTCATGCATTTTTGCATAAGAGAAATTTTACATAACTTAACAGCTATTGCATAAATTTGTTTATAGTACAAACGCTCCTCATTTACCACGTTTGACGTCCAATTTCCAACTTGTTATTTATTACTATGAACTTCCACTGTTTATAATTCTCGGTCATGTATGATTCAAAATCTTTGATCAAATTATAAAACAAACATGCACGCGCATATGGTGTTTTTCAGCTGCTCATTGAAAGTTCTGCACAGCTAACAGTAGCAGAAAATATTTGGTTTGAAACCGCAGAAGTGTTTTGAAAGATCTTTCAGAAAGATTCATCATTCTATGTCGTTAATGAAATAATTACATTTTAATTTATATGAAAATTGCAAAGTTTTAGACAAAGGCACAGAATGCCAGCCAACTTCTGCACCGAGGATAGATTTTTCAAACAAGGGCGTTATTTCAGAACAATCACAGGGAGGCGAAGGCAGTGGCGTAGCTATGTTTTTTGGCGCCCCTAGGCCTCGGCGCCCGGGGCGGACGCCCCCCTTGCCCCACCTTAGCTACGCCACTGGCGAAGGCATGGCAAAGTTTTTTTGGGAGGAAGAGGCAAATATTTATTTAAGTATGCATCTCATCTATATTTAAATTTTTGCTAAAATAGTAATAATTATAAATTGAAAAATGATTATTTTTTTTATTACGACTTATTTAGAGTTAGTTTCGTAAAAAAACCCTTTTAAGTAGTACTTTTAAGTAGTAGTATTTTAGTTTATTTTAATGAGAATTATTAAATAACTGAAAAGTTATGTATATTTAAAAAATAAATACCCTTTATTGTGTCTGTTCTCCTTTGTTATAGACCGGGAGGAGGCAGCACAGACAACCACCTCATCGCGTTCACGGATGAAAATTCAGAATTAGTTAAAAATCAATTCACATATTAAAACGGGATCGATCTACTAACTCATATCCTGGTGGGAACCGACCAAAAACCCGATTTTATCGGTTGACTCGTAGGTTTATCATTGTGTTTTTTCGTACCCAAAAGTATAAAAACATGGGGAACAGAGAGCAGGAGACGCAATAGTAAACCTTCGAGTCAAATTCTGAAATCGGGTTTTTAGACGTTTTCCAAGGCTTGGCAAACCGATTACATTTTAATATGCGAATCGAGTTTTTAGTAATTCTGGTATTTCAGCCGTGAACTAGATGGGATGATTATCTGTGCTAATGCCTCACGGTCAATTAATTACTTAGTTAGTTAACTATTCTAAATGCTTATAATTACTGGTTGTCAAAAAATATAAAAGTTTCGTTCATATCATTTTTTCGTTTGAAGCTTCTACACACTTATAAGTTTTTATGCATGTTTATATTTTTGATAAAAATGTGCCTCAATACACCTTTAATTAATTAATAATTGTGTATATTCATTTATGCATTAAAAATTTTAAAAAAATTAATCATTAATTTTTCGTTTTCAACCGAAAATAGAAAGCTTACCGAAATTTGGTTCGTGTTACGTTTTCGGTCTTAAAAACTTATTTCGGTCGATCCATAGTCATTACCCATATAAAAACCATAGTGACAGTGATGTTTTTGTCATATTTTTGCAAATCTCGATGGTCACGTCCCATCTATAACCAAAATGTCTGCACTCATAAAATCCCATTGTAAGTAAAATATGAATTGTTTGGAAACATTTAAAAATTGCAAAAAGTACGTTACTCAATGTGAAAAATACGTTTATGACAAATTTGAAAAAATTTTCGACGTTACAGCGAGTCACATCACATATGTGATCAAACGACCATCAGTATGCTGTTAAGTCACAACGTGAATTTTAAAATTACTATTTGAAAAGAGGACACATTTTTTTTTTTTTTTTTTTTTTTTTTTTTTTTTTTTTATCGGAATTGTGTTAATGCATTTGTGGGATTTGAATATGAATGTATTTTGTTTCAATCATTGCAAATGAACCTATATTCATTAATTTATTTTCTAACACAGAAAAATGCTATATAAATGCATCAATTTAAATCCATATGCATTTATAAATTATGCTGCAAACATAATCTTGCATATAATCCACGAAATAATTTATTATTATTATTATTATTATTATTATTATGGAATTTTTTCAAATGCTTTCTATATCCCATGAAAAATTAATAAATTTGGTTAAACTTACAGAAATCTATATAATAAAGAAAATCACATTCGTGAATAGCAGTAATATGACTTTGGCGGTGGCAACACTTGATAAATAAATTTCACTTTTACTGTGATTTTCTTAACTTCTATCAGTTGCACACTTAAAATTTTTTCACTATCAAATAGAAAAAGAAATTTTTCTTCAAATGTAATTTTTTCTATCGTGCCTCAATTTTTTGTTTTTTATGGTTTCAAAAATAATCTGAAACCATGTTTCTTTTTTTAAAACTATTGTATGCAGTCCAATTACACAAGATTAAAATGTTTCCATTAAAAAAAAAATCAGCATTTATTTCCGGCTAAATATTCTGCAACGAAACTGAAAACTTGCATATAAATAAACTTGTATAAAAAAGTATATAAATAAAACGTAGCTGTAATAGACATGTAATCAAACCTCGCTCTTAAGCTATTAAAATTATTATGTAAAAAAATGAAATTGCTTATACATAGCAAAATATTTTGTGATTTTGTTTATTGTTAACCCTCGGTATCTGGTTAATACGAAAGTATTTCTATTTCTATTAAATTTCAAAACTTTGAATTTATAACTTATTTTTTTCGAATGAAAATGCTTTTTTGGTGTTGTATATGAATAATAAAATAAGTAAAAAAAAATGATGTAAAAAATCTATTAGTTTTGAATTTTAAAAAATGTCTTTCTTCTGTTTTTTTATAATCCGGTAAGTTTGTACTGATTTATTAAATTTATCTTAAAATCGAAACAGCAGAAAATAATATCCAATTGAGAAAAGCAAAGATTTGGGAGGCGTTTTGTAATGCTTTAATACTATAAAAAATAGTTGTATACATATAGTTGTATATATTAGTATACAGAATAGTTGTATATATTTTTTTCTGTTAATGTTTAAAGATTTTAAGTTGTTCTTTAAAAATTTGCTTGCCACTTTTTACAAACATTTTAAATAGATTTAACATTTTCTGAATGTAAAATAAATGTACACAATTTATTCTACAACGATAACATAATTTTTCAAATTTTAATTTATTGTTTTCCAGAAATGTCTTAAAATAGTTAGATCACAAGCAGTTTATTCAACAGGAAATTAATATAAAAAATGACAGATAAAGAAATTTTTTTTCTTCTCTTATAACGCTGTTTTGTTTTTAAAAACACATTTTGCATCTGCTAGGAAAAAAAGTCGTCTGCGGCTGGCTAACCGTAGAATAAAAGTAAACAGAGTACATGTAGTACGCTTTCGAACGGATGCAAGAAAGTTTTCTCGACAACATAGATCTGTATTGACACGGATTTTGTAATTTAAACAATGAATTGCTGATCAGTTCTTCCAAGATCATACTTTATACAAATATTTAAGTCCGAGATAAATACACTGGCTTTGCCGTGGTGTATATGCTTCCAGCCTTAGCTATTGTGCTTATGTATTGGATTTATTACTTTTCCAACAAAATCGAACAATAAAGAATGTCAGTGAAAAGCAGGTATGAAAGAAATTATTCTTGCTATTTGTTTTTCTTTAAATTATAAAGATTTGAATTAACTTCTTATAAACATGTTTTAAAATTTGAATATTTCATTAACTTCATTTAGTTTAATAAATTTGTTGCTTATTTTATTGAAATACATAATTTACCTAGTGACAATTTTAATCAGAAGATTAGAAAACTGTGATTTCAATAGCATTTTAATTAGATTTGTTTCCTTTTTAAAAATAACTGGTTAAGATCATGGTTTCATAAATTATAAAAGTATATGAAAAAACATCACAATCAATGGTTATGTAATCAGTAAACATTTAACGATATTTAAATTATTGAATAAAAAAGCCTTTTTAGAGAATGTTTTCAAACATAATTTTTAAAATTTTGTAATAATGTAATAATTGTATTTCATTACTTACTTTTCATTCTGGATAGCTTTATTATTTTATGTACTTTTTATTTAGCTTGGCGCCAGTGTTATATATACATATATATATATATATATAAATATATAAATACATATGAAACTATGTTTACATATATAAGCTTATATTTATATGTTTGCATGCATATATAGATACAATATGTGTATAGATGTATATATGCATGTGTATTGCATATATAATATTGGCGTCCGATTAACCGAAATGTACCCTATTTTATATCTTGATTGATATTATACAGATAAATTTCAAAATATATATACCATAAGCGCTATTAGAAAACGGTATGATTAAAATGGATTTCTTTTTTTTTTTATAATTATCATCTAATCCTATAAATAAAATATTGGTGATAATCATAATGAACTAATATGTTGTTCTATTTTTATACCTATGATCTGAGTTCTTTTACGTATTTTTTTACTTTAAAAATTAGTTAACCGTTTGCTATTGTATTAATTATTCTTTTCTTATTGAGTCATATACAAAAACATTATCTGATTTTTAATAAACTTATATAAATAAAATTTTCACCACATTGTTTTAAGAACTCAATTGTAGATTGTAATCCTTTATACTATTTATGATAGTATTAGATTTATAATGGCTCTGGCAAAAAAACATCCAGCAAACCAGATACATACTTGAAAAACGAATTAAAATTTTCACATTAAAGGCAAAATAGAGTAGATGCGGTGCTGTGTGATATAAACACTTAACGATCGTTGTTTATTTTATCATACATTAAGAGTTAGTGGATTAAATGTATAATTTCACAAATAAAAATGTATTTTCTTCAATGTGTTATTAAAACTATTTTTTTATAATAAAAAAAAATGTTTTCAATATTTCTTTACTGCTTGCAAACTCTTATATAAAATGAATTAATCCTTTATATCACCTCGTTGTATATCTGTAACATTCCAAAAAGTGAAAGTTACTCATCCAATGAGAATCAATGTTACCTTTACTGTCAGCTTAAAAAAGATGATTATATTTATTGTTGCTATCTTCAAACATAGCAGTTGTCAGCCTAATTGTTCTTAGAATTGTCTACATGAGATACTGAGATAAATTTTCACTTCAAAGTTTTATTTCTTATTTCATTAGTTTTTCATCGTAATTTTAAAATGAACTTTGCAGATTTTTTAATATGATGGAAAATAGCTGAAAAAGAGATTTTTTACTATTTTGCATTTGAAAATTGATAATGTTGATGTGAAGTATATAAATTACTGCTTATTTTAAATATGAAAAAATATCAGTATTCTTATTTATTTATTTATTTTAGACATTTCTAAAATGATTCCTTTTAACACCCCAATAAATATTTGCAATTTCAACATTGAGTAGCACTTGAAATAATTAATGTTTCAGCCTGTTTATCACAATAATTGACATAAAACTGCACGTTTTCATATTTTTTCATGCTGTAGTTTTCTTAACACTATTTCTACCAATATCAAATCCCACCTTTTAACAAATTTCGATTCATTGTTTTTCTTTCTTTTTTGTGATTTTTAGATTGAAATAGTTAAAAATATTTTACATAAATTGAAGACTTTTTTAAGCGTATTACATTCAAAAACTACTGTTAGCAAAAACAACAAAAGTAAAAAATTTAAAAAAGTATCATTTGATAGCTGTAGAAATATTGTTAATATAAGAGTAGATCGAAAAAGTCAAAAGATTACTTCACATACATAAAAGAAAATAGGAGCATTTGCTACTTTTTTTTTTAATTTTTTATTTCATTTTTCAAATAGCATTAAAACTTATTGTACAATTTAGAATCGAAGTAGTTTGAATTTGTTTAGGTATTTATGTGTTGCAGCGATCTCTTGAAAATGGGTTGCCAAATTATAGAGCACATAAGACTTTATAATAATATATATTACAATTATACGTTTCATAACATTTATGCTCATTTGCAGTCATCATATGTGAAGCATACCTACATGACTTGTGTTTAAGATGTATACGATGACAAAGATACATAAATATATCGAACATAAGACGTAAATATTACTTATATAAGGATGTTTGTGAGGCATGACAAGTGTTTGGAATGCATACATGAGAACGTGAGTTTTAAATTTTAAAAAACCGACTTTTTCTATCAATCTTTTCTATTAATGAACCTACATCGAAACAAACATTATAATCTGCATAAAAAATAGTTTTATCGTGTATTTCTATCAATGTAAAACCACGCTTTATAATGAAAAATATTGGACACAGTTAGGTTTTTTCGCGATTTTCTATTTTTTTTTTTTTTTTTTTTTTTTTTTTATAAAGATAAGGCGAGCTTCGAAATTTACGTCCTCATATATACTATACGGTCAAAGCTTTGACCGTGTGGTATAGTCAGTCACCTAGGTGACTTCGCCGGTTTTACCTATGCCGGAAGTCTGCGATTTTTAACATTTTGTTAAATATGTAGAAAAATACACGAGGAATTATCCTGAAACTCTTAGTGTGTAAATATAACAGTATATGCCACGCATTTCCGTGAAGATTTTCATCAAACTCCATAGGAGGCTGTCAACAAATTGAAAAAGAAAGAACATCCTTTGGATTGCCCTGTCAAAACTAATGCAGCAAAAGCGTTCAAAATATAGATTATAATTAAGTGGCTTATTGTAATAAACTGTCTTCATTTTTATGTGGCTAGCATGTATATTCGTAGAGAAATTGCGATTTTTATAAAAAGAGTCCCAAATTTTGACAATTTTTTTACTTATAATTTTCAGATTTCTGAATATAAAATAATGCACTTTTATGAAACTATGAGAAGAAACATTGTACACAATACCTTGTAATCAGAATTAAAAAAATAATAATAATTGTATGAAAAATAAATAGGTTTACTAAAAATTTGTTCACTGCGCATCTGTGAACACTATCAAAATTTTATTTGCATATTGTGTTAGCTATATGTATAGAGCAACTTTTGTGGAAGTCTCAAAAATATACCTTGAAAATTCTGAATGTGATCGTAGATAGAATAAGCTTAAAATCCGTTATTTTCAAAATAAAGTAAAAAGATGAGGGGCTCTATCCATATATCCATTGATTAGTGCCAATATAGAATACACAATGTGGCACGCACTATTATATTTGGATACAACCCCCCATTTGTTTGCTTCATTTTAAGAACAATAGATTTTGAGCTTCGACGATCACTTTCAGAATTTTCAAGCTATGCTTTTGAGATTTTAAAAAAATTTGTTCTATACATTTATCTATCAAAATATGGAAGTGAAATTTTGATAGCGTTCACGCATGCGCAGTGAAAAATTATTTAGTAAACCTATTCATTATTTCATACAATTTTTATTATTTTTTAATTCTGATTACAAGGTATTATGTAAAATGTTATTTGTCATATTTTCTGGAAGGATTTTTTTATATATATATTAAGAACTCCAAATTATAAGCAAAAAAACGTGCAAAATTTGGATTTTTTTCTTTATAAAAACGCAATTTCTCTACGAATATACATGCTATCCACACAAAAAGGAGCACAGTTAATTACAATAAACCACTTAATCATAATCTACACTTTGAACACTTTTGCTACATTAGTTTTGACAGGGTTATCCAAAAGATATACGTTCTTTTTCAATTTGTTGAAGGGTCCAAATTGAAAAAATGTTCATGGGGGAAAAGGGAAAAAATGTTCATGATAATATATGGTCTGTACTATTATGTTTACACACACCTGCAGTTGCAGGGAAATTTTTCATGTTTTTTTTCTAGATATTTAACAAAATATCTAAAATCGCAAGTGGCCGGTCACCGTTCGCCATATAGAGTATATTTTTATATTATGCATATATATATTTCAAGATGATTTTGGCGACATCATAACTGCAACTTTGGTGTAAATCCCATTTTCTCTGTCCATCTTATCTGTATCAACTGCGTCTACTGTATTATAATCGCATGTATTATTTATAGTGAATAATACCATGCAATTAAAATGCGTAAAATGTAAGTACTTAATATCGGTTTTCCTTTTTATATTTAATATTTTTTATAGTTGTTGTGTAATTAAATAATCACTAGTGACTTAGCGTTCAAAATGCGTATTAAAATACTAAAGTAATTTCATTCAGTCACTAGTAATCAATAATCTTTCAATTCTATCATCAATAATCCTTATAATTTAAAGATTACAAAACATACTATGTATAATGCAAGAATATATATATATTATGTAAATTTTATTTGATTATGTTTTGAACATTTAAGCAGAGATATTTCATTAGTAATTTTAACAAATATTGCTGTTAAATGTCATGTAATTTGATAAAAGAATAATTCTTTATTAATTTTAATACAATTATGTTAATTATTAAATAAATCACTTGTAATTTTTCCAACAGAATTAAAAGTATTTTGGCCTAGGTTTGAACCGGGATTTTTTATGAGAGCTGCCAATGCTCTACTAATTGAGCTATCGTGGATGAATCTGGCGGACATAATTCAGCCAAAGAACTAGAATTATACTATATAAAGCTAACTAATGCCAGACTGGCAGCTTACGCTAAAAGTCCCTGGTTTGAATCCTGCCCTGGACGCTTTTTCACCCATCTGGTCAAATTATATTAAAGGAAAATTCTGCTTGAACGTTATTGTTAAAAATACTAGCTGTGGAGCCTTACATTTGCGATGATAACTTTGGAAGATAAAGTGAGCAAAAGCTTTCAAAGAGAGTGCAAAAATATAATTAGCCCAAACGAAAAAAGTTTGTAATAATTTATTTTAAAAAGAAACAAAAAATATGGGTTTTTTTTCACTCTGTACATCGCAACAAATGAAAAAAAATCACCATTTTATCAGTTATAAATACAGTTAAAATTATGCCATTTTCAGAATATGGAG
The DNA here is from genome assembly GCA_964019185.1 of Maratus speculifer. Lineage (NCBI taxonomy): Eukaryota > Metazoa > Arthropoda > Arachnida > Araneae > Salticidae > Maratus > Maratus speculifer. Next base: position 441,039,609 of record OZ025291.1, on the reverse strand, counting down.
AAAAAATCTATATGAATTTCCAAAAAGTGGAAATTCTAAATAAATTGAAAATAACACAAGCTGCTACACTTGTAAGATGGTGTGAAAGAATTCTAACTTTTAACTTAATTTAAAAAAAACAGTCTCCATATTGTCTATACTCAAATTATACATTCCTGTTCATAAATTATGAATGTATGATTTTCGGACTTCAAACCAACTCTAACAGGAGGATAACAGATTATAATTTAAGACTACCCTGTTTTTTGTAAATTAGGCATATTGTGATTTGTGGTCTTGTTTGTAAGTCAGCTAAAAAAAAAATAAACGCCAAGTATTACATGAGTTTGTTCTTTATGCAGTTTTGTTTCGTAACCATAAAAACATTATTTTTTTCACAATTTACATGTCAAAGCATAAAATAAAGCTATGTACACAAAAATCTGTGTATTTTAAAAATTACACAAAAGTGTGTGTTTTGCATGTTTCGCATACATATGTGTAAGAACATAATATTAACACATAAATCTGCGTATTCTGCATATAACACAAAAATGTGTGTATGTTGTATATTACACAAGATTATGTGTATGTTCCTATTACACAAAATATGTGTAAAAGTAGAATATTACACAAATATATGTGTAAAAATATTGCACAGAAATATGTGTATTTCAGTGCAACTTACACTTTAAAGTGTGTATTTCAAGAGTTATCAGATAACTTTTACACATTTGGACTTATCATCAAATTACACATAAAAATGTGTATTTTGAAATTTACACATTTGGCGTATTTTACACACCAAATTACACATATAGACATGTCGTTTTTGTATCATCGATTTACACATTTTTGTGTGTAAATTTACACATTTATTTTTTACAGTGTTCGCGATGCGGATGCAGGAAAGTGGGCTTCCAATGCTCTTTAGCTTGTGGCCAATGTAATGGGTAAGCTTGTCTCAATGCAGAACCATATCAGAGCGACATTAACGAAGATGAAACCTGACCCCGAAATCATGGAACAACTTGAGACAAATGTCGTTGAAGACGATAATGAAGACCAGTTTGAAATTTACCGGCAGCCGAAAGACGACGATGAAGAGGAAGAAGATGATTAAAAACATAAATTATAGTTTTTGTACCCTTTATTCCATTTTTTACTTTTAATAAAAATAAATGTATTGAATAGTTTTTTTTAATAAAACGATTAATTCATAATTTATATTTTTTTTTTCATCATGTAAGAAGTTATTATTATTATATTAATTAGGTTAAAATTCAAATATAATTCCTATATTTTCATTAACAATTCTGCAATTACATGGACAGGTAAGTGTTGTTAAATAAATTAATACTGAATAAAAAGTGTATAGGTTAGGAAAAAAATGATATATGGAGCGTTTTCGACCGGAGGCACCGTTTGACCTGAAGTGATGCTGTGACCGCGCGCTCTCCGCCCTCTATCTTGAAAACGGTTCGACGTATGAAAAATGTTTTCAGACAAAATTTGTAGAGAATTTTGTATTCTACAATATTGATAATAAATACAAATAGCAAAAAACCTATAGGAAATGCGATATTTACAAAAAGCGCAAATAACCGATTTTTGTGACCTTTGACCTTGGAATTTAATAGTTGCGTACACCCTATCATATGTAGGTTTTGAGACAACTTTTAGGGTGTCAATATACAAGTATTTACAGACTTACAGCTTGGTATCTCGAATTCCGAGGTGAACTTACTATAATGACTGGACTATATGCTTTAATCGGTTTGATTATAAGGAAAGCTGTAAAAATGTTATACAGAAGTTTCGAAAGGTGTATCTTTTGAAAAGATTATGTTCTGATTGCAAAGAATGCTTGACTTAACATTTTTCTTGCTTTAAATTGCTTGGTTTGAATGAGATTTTGGGCGGACAACGCGATATTTTAAAGTTTTTTGGAACAAAAGTTTTGGAATTTCATAAATTTCAAAAATTTAGTTCTAAAAATATGGCTACGTACCCCGAAAAACTCGTTCTCTACAAGCAATCTAAAGCAAGAAAAACGTCAAGTCGAGCATTCTTTGCAATGAGAACATAATATTTTCAAAATATCTACCCTTCGAAACTTTAGTATCCATAACGGACACTCCCGAATAGCGGACACCCCTATTTAACGGACAGTTTTCCAATCCCCACTCCCAAAACCTAAATTTTTATATGTTTAACCTCTGAATAACGGACATTCCGAATAGCGGACACCATTTTCGACGATAAAGGATGAAAAAGTATTTTTTAACAAGAAAAAATGAGAAAAAAAAGTAAAAAGGCCTCTAAGTTTATCAGGGCAATGTGTCACAAATTTTGTGATCACAGATAAATGTAGAGGGTGGACTGAGGAAATTTCTCCTTCACATTCAGTGTTGAATTCAGGGGTATGCCTGGGAGGGACATCTCCCAGAGCATTCAAATTTCTATGTCCCCCGGAAGATTTTGATTTTATGTTTTTAATGATCAAAAAGTGCAATCGCCATCCCTGCTTGGAACTCTATAATGACCAATAACGTCACATTTAAAATAAAAGTACATATAATCTTGAGCAAATGTAAACTTTTGTAACAGATTTTTTTATAAAAGAATGTATTAACAACAGTTAAAGGTGTGCACAATTTTATTTAAATTTTATTGTTTAAAAACGATTTTAATTTCTCATTAACCATATAATAAAGGTTTTAGGACATATAAATGTTTATTAATGAAATAATAATCATTTCTTAGCGATTGATGTATCTTTGAGGTTTTCCCAATAGCGGACACCTCCGAATAGCGGACAATTTCTGCGTTCCCGAGGTGTCCGTTACTTAGAGGTTTTACTGTATAACATTTTTACAGCTTACCTAATAAAGAAACCGTTTACCGCATAGTTCTATCGATTTTTGTTTTTGAGAAATTTAAATTTGAAATTGGGCTGTTATTTGCTGGACACCCTGTAGATATACAGTTCAATGTTTAAATTGTACATACGTATACATGCGTCTGTGTAAAATACATCAACGATTGGTTTTATGTGCATAGTACATAACATTATAGTGGATGGAAATTTTTATTAATTTTTTTGGGGTTGCAAACCAAATTTGCATGAATGATAAACACTTTTTCTAGGAGTTTTTGTTCTCTTACAGTAGATTTGTTTTCAGGCCACAATTACAGCCTTATTTTGTAAAATTCAGGATCGTCTGAAATTATATTTACTGCATACTATTTTCTGTTAAAGGCTTTTTTCTAAACTTAATAATATTACAATCATAATTTATGAGTATAGTCTGTTTAATATGAATAATTTGAAATATACTGAGACAGTGACGCTGGTATTATTTCCTGATTTTGTCGGATTTCACTTCTTTTCTTCGTATTAATTTTAGTGAGTATATTTGACATAAACGTCAAGATTACATAAATAGTAGAAATAAGATATTTAATTGATTTTTTAATGAATCTATACTAAACAAACAATATTTATTGAAATGGGATTTGAACTCCCAATTTCTTATTTTGAAAGTCAAGGAACATTTAGCTACTATTAAAAGAACCAAGTTTTCAAATATCGATATATAATTTGTTTATATCTATACAGATATTTATGTGTTATGTTGTGTTCTGTTACATACTGCATAATACTGCTGCAAATAAAAATGTGTAACGTTCTTTTCTTACATATATAGCCATATAAAATTCGTACCCATATTTCTGAGTGATACCTTAGTTATACACATTTTTCTGTGCAATATTCTAACAAAAAATTCTTTTTGATATGCAATATACGAATATACTAGCGGACCCAACAGACATTGCCCTGGCACCGACTCCAGAAAATCAAATAAAATGTACGTAAATATAGTAATACGCACGATAAACACTCTTAATTTAATTTCTTATTACAATTATGTACACTGTAAAAAAAAAATCTGTAAAGGTACTAAACACTTTCTAGGAAACAGGGATTCCAAGAACTTTTCATGTAACGCTAACAGGAAAAATCCATGTAACCGATTCTAAAACTTGAGTTATTGTTGTTACCGTTACAGGAAAAGCTCTTGGAATCCCAGTTTCCTAGATAAAGTATAGTACCTTTACAGATTTTTTTTTTACAGTGTAAGGAAATTATTTTTCACTCTTCACTATTCTTCGAAGTCGGTTCAATTTCTGATAGAAAAAATTATTTTTCTCTTTTTAGTTAAAAGTTAAAGATTTTCTGAAGTCGGTTAATCAAAATTATAATACAGGAAATATTATTGTAAAGCATACACGTATGTCAGGTGCGGGGTTTGAACACGCGATCTCTTTCTTCTAGAAGCAGAGCTTAAATCTGGCGCCTTAGACCTCTTGGATATTCCGTCTGCACTCTTTTCATTGAACTTATTCAACACATTTGATTAGCGAAAAATCACTAACTATTAGTTTTTGCCTAATAACTAAAGAAGTACTGAATCATTTTCGATGAAATGTGAATCTAAACCAATCGCAAATCCACTGGAACACACACACAAAATGTCATTAAAATCGGTCCTGTCGTTTAGGAGGAGTTCAGTGACAAACACAGGCACAGAAGATTTATGTAGATAAAGATTTGTGCAATACACTAATTCGGGATAATCCGTAATTTCAAACATTTACTCACTTGTTTGAGTCCATGAAGCGATAACAAATTACAAAATTTCATCAATTCAATGAACATATAAAAATAGAGGTAAATTTTAACAACAAGTATGTAAATTTTAGAACAATGGTGTAACACTACACTAATACCTATGTGAAAGTGTCTAATTGACGTATTTATTTTGTAGAGTAAATTTTTGTTTCTATAATAATTCCTTTACTGAAATATTTGCAAAAAAAATTATAATTATGTTTTTATAATCAATTTGAAAACATGGGTGCATATATGCACCATCAAAAAATGCTTACAACGCTTGAGTTAGAATTAAAGAGCATCGCAGAGATATTAAACAATATAAACAGAATACTGCTCTTTCTCGCTTCTACTTGGCGAACAAGGGTTGCCGTATTAACTTTGATGAGGCCAAAATCATAGTTCCGTGCAATAACCCAGTTCAATGTAAAATAAGAGAATCTATCGAAATCCTTGCACGAGAAAATAAACCATGTAATGATAATTTATCCTAAAATATACCAAAAATATGGCATAACATCATAAAATCTTAAAATTTTTATTTCGTTGCAATATTTTAATTTTTACTCACGTGTAAGTGGCAACATTTTTAAACTTTTAATACATTTCGATTTTAATTTATTAGAAACTAGCTGTTCTGCCCGGCGTTGCCCGGGTTCATCAAAAAATAGAAAGAATTGCGAAAAAAACTTTAAAAATCATAATAAAAACCTGGAAAAATATAAAAAATGCTGCACGAATTTCGTCTAAACTTGAAAAGAGATAGGCTAGAAAATTGAAGTTGGATTATTTTTACTAATGTGGAAAAATCTTACAAATCGCAAAAAAACATTAAAAATCTCATAAAAATATGAAACAAAATTCAAAAATTGTGTTTCAAAATTCGAATACACTTTGAACAAAAGAAATCAGAATTTAATAAATTCGGCCAAAAATTGAACCTCTAAAAAATCGAAGCGGGTCGCGAAGAAACGTAAACATCGCTTTAAAAATGGCAAAATTTTCAAAAATCACTGAACTCAAAATTTACTCTATTTGGATAAATGTTTTGAATCTAATTAATTTGATAATGTAAAAAGCATTGAAATGTGAAAGAAACAGCTAAGAAATCTCAATAAAAATCTTTAATCGCACAGGAGAAAATTTATCATATTAGCGAATAAATTAAAAACCGAATTCATTTTCCGTATCTGAAAAAATCGCCGTGAACTCAAAAAAAAGCATAATGCATTAAAAATTGCTGTAGATCAAAATAAGAGAGCAAAACAATTACCGTAAAGGATAAAAGTTTGAAACTAAACTCTTATTAGTCTAGAAATTTAAAATCGAATTCCTTTGAAAAACGTTTTAAAAAAAAAGACTGAGAAAGCCCAAAAATTGCATTGAAAATTGTAATGAAAGTCGTAAAACATTAAAAAATCCCTAGGGTAAAAATTCACTGTTATAATATAAAATATTGTAATCAACAAATTAACCACATTAACCAAAAAGTTTGAAATCGAAATCGATTTCCGGATGTAATAAAATCGCCACGGAACTTGAAGAATGGCTAAAAATTACATTGAAAATTGCATTAAAAATAGCTAAATATTTGGAAGTCAATGCTTAAAAAAATAATATTAACGCAAGGCTATGGGGGGGGGGGGTTATGATCGAAATCATTCATAAATTACAAAATGTTGGCATGGAACGCCAAAATCATATTAAGAGATAAAACATTGCATTCGAAACATAACTACATTAAACAAAATGTTTGATATCAAAATTGGTTTCTGAATGGCAGAAAATCGCCAAGAAACTTAAAAAAAATGGCTAAAAATCGTATCGAAAACTGTATTAAAAATCGCTCCATATTTAAAAGTCATGGCTGTAAAAATTTAATATTCAGTCGAAAATATTGTAATCCGAAATCGTTCATGAATAAGGAAAAGTCAACACGGAACACCTAAAATCCCCCAAACTAATTAAAAATTACATTGAATATCGCATTAGAAATTGACAAAATTCATAAAAGCGTGGAGAACAAATTGTACTATTTATGCTAAAAGTTAGAAACCGAAATTCTTTTACCGATGTTAACAACTGTCACAGAACTTGAAAAATCCCTATAAAACAGATTAAAAATCAGTAAAATTCAAACATCCGGACAAAATTTGCCATAGTAAGATAAACATTTACATTAAATTCCTGCGGACATAATTTACCACAATGGGATAAAACATTGAAATCTGAACTCTTTCATTAGTTAAAAAATATCGACACAAAACTTACACACAAAACTAAACATTTTATGAAAATACACAAAAAGTCTGAATCATTGATGTCAAAATTTACTACATTAAGCTACAATTTATTTAAAAATTTCTTTTCCAATTGTGAAAAAAACGCCATGGATTCAAAATCATCTAAAAATTGTATTCAAAAATTCACTACAAATCGTTTCAAATTTAAAAATAGCGGGGGACAACATTTACATTAATAGAGTAAAATAGTGTAATCTGAATTACTTCTTAAATACGAATTAAAAAATCGGCGCAAAGTGTGAGAAATAATGAAAACATTGCTAAAAATTGCATTAAAAAATCACTAAATTTTAAAATTCGTAAATGAAGTGTAAATGTTTGAAATTTATTTCCTTTTCGAAATTTAAAAAAATAGCCGTGAGATTCAAAAAACCAATACAAAACCATTGAAAAATTCATTAAAAATCGCTAAATGTAAATACATCTCGTGAATAAAAAAATATTCTAGTCGTGTAAAACGTAGCAACCATTCTTTTTTACATGAATTATAAAAAATCGACGCAGAACACAAAATACACTGCTCAAAACAATTAAAGGATATTGCAGTTTTAGGTGGATTTTGTATCTGGGAAACTTTTTAGCTGATTGATACATGGTCGACAGACATAGTAGGTTATATGAGAATAAATTACACATGTTTGGCAGAAACAAAATGCATTTTATTGCGCATTTGTGTACAAAAGGGAAAAAACACAATTTGTGCATATGAGAAAAAAAGAATAAGAAAAGGTGTTTTCTTCAAAGAAAATCATTTTCAGTATGGGGTATGATTTTCACGGGCGGCCAGCAACGTTGAACACCTTTGAGGCATGGACTCAATGAGGCTATTAATGACGAGTTGAGGTATTCCGCCCCACTCTTCCAGAAGAGCTCTTTCTAGTTCTTGGAGAGTTTGTGGGGTTTGTTTGCGGCCAGAAAGTCGTCTTCCTAGAGCGTCCCAAACGTGCTCGATTGGATTCATGTCTGGAGAACACGCTGGCCATTCCATTCGAACGATTCCTTCCTCGGAAAGGAAACCCTCCACCAGGTTTGCACGATGTGGCCTGCAGTTATCGTCCATTAAAATGAAGTTATCTGCTATTCCTGCAGCGTAAGGGACTACAATAGGTATGAGGATCTCATCCTTATATCGGCGACCAGTCAGAGCTCCATCTCGAATGATGTAGAGGTCAGCGCGCCCGTCAATGGAGATGGCACCATACACCAACACTCCTCCACCGCCAAATCTGACACTTTCGTGCACGAACGCAGGATTATTCCTACTGCCACGGTCCCTCCAGATGAAAATATGCAAATTATCCGGATGCACAGAAAAACGGGACTCGTCAGAATACAGAATATTGCTCCATTCATTCTCCTCCAGTTGACATGCTCGGTTGCCCACTCCCTGCGGTCGCGACGATGCCTTGATGTTAATCTAACACATACCATCGGTCGGCGGGCATACAGACCTACAGCATGGAGCCGGTTTCGGTCAGTCTGAGTTGAAATCGTGGTGCCTGTAGCCGAGCGAAGGTGTTGTTGGTGAAGAGTAGCGTTCATGTTTCGGTGTCTCCGAGCTGTTAACGCTAAATACCGATCTTCATTGGGCGTTGTTGCCCGTCTACGACCTTGCCCTGGTCTTCGGCCTGCACATCCACTCTCCAAAAAACGGTTCCAGATCCTGGAAATGACACTTTGTGACACTCCAATGGCTTGCGCTACTTCGACTTGAGTTTGGCCCCCTTCTAACCTACCAACAATTCTCCAAGCTTCTGAATCTGTCAAATGACTTCGCTGAGACATCGTACTCATCGAAACAAAGCAATCACTGAATGCCGATCATCCTTGTCTTCATTCTCTTTTATCCAGTTGAAATTCAAATTTCATTCGCTGCCGCTGAAGCGACGTTTTTGACGTCGAACTCAAAATTTGCATACTCCACAGTTTGAAAACCAGAAAAATTTGCATTTGTGATTCTCTTCTTCTATTTTCGGCAAAAAAAAATTCGTTTATATCTTTATTTTATATAAAACTTCAAATATCCTTTAATTGTTTTGAGTAGTGTATATCAAAAATCACATTGAAAATCGGCAAAATTAAAAAAAGGTAAATGGAGAAATTTACTGTATTAGGCTAAAAGTTTGAAACCAAAATAATTTTTTAATTGTTAAAACACCACTGTGGTGGGGATCGAAAAAAATAGTACTAAATCGCATTAAAAATTTCATTAAAAACGCATTGAAAAATGCACTAAATATCGCTAATTATTTTTTAAATCGCAGTAATCAGAATTTCATCAAACGGATAAAACATACTAATCGGAAATCTGAACTATTTGATTATCCTGTTGACCAAGAAACTATCTGGGTCAAACCATAAGATTAAACTACAATAATGGCGGATCGTAAATTCCATATTCACTTGACATTAAACATGTTACATATGTTTTTTACGTGATCAAGTGGTTTTTACTTCTTATTTTCATATGTATTTGCATTAATGTTTTTCTAAATTATCTCTTCTTTCATTATTTAACATAAAAATTACACCTATTTGCATAATTTGGCTTGTTTCACGATTGATATAATTTGGCGAAATTGGTCGACAGGATAATCACGTAGTAAAATTAAATCCTTTATAGGTAATAAAAAATCGACACGGAACACAACAATTCTTGAAAAATCGCGTTAAAAATCTCTAAAATTATATTAGATTAAAAGTTTGAAATCAATTTTTACTTCCGAATGTCAAAAAATCACCATAAAACTCGAAACATTTCTAAAAATTGCATTGAAATTGCATTAAAAATCACTAATATTAAAAAATCACAGGGGTCAAAATTTACTCTAATAGGGTAAAACGTTGTAATTGAAAATATCTCATGAATGACAAAATTCCGACATCAAAGGCAAAAAATCTCGAAAAATCGCATTAAAATTAGCTGAAATTCATAAATCTTAACAGCTAAAATTTAATACATCAGCCTGAAAGTTTTAAGAAAAATTCCTTTTACTAGTGTCGAATAATAGCGGCAAAATTTACATTAAATAATTCACTAAAAATCCAAACATCGTTGCACGAAATCCAAATAAATTATATTGAAAAGAGAACAAAATTCACTAATTTAGGTCGAAAGAATGAAACCGCTTTCCTTTTCGCTAATATGGAAAAATCGCCTCGAAGCCCACTTAAATTCGCACATGAATTAAATTAAAAAAAACGAAAATCGGCCTTCAAGATGTAAAATTCCATACATAACTTCGTGCAGCGGTCTCTCCAGAGCATCGCCTGTACTTTAAAAATTTTAACATGCGTTATAAACTACCTTAAAGTGTAAAACAGATCTCCTTATTACATTTCCTAATTTTGGTCGCGCCCCTCCTTTCACGCACCCTGAAATGTGTCACACCATTCTTTGTTTACATTTTTTATCATGTATTATAAACCATTTTAAAATTTAAAATAAATCACATTGTTATATTTCCAAATTTTAACAAAATCGCGTTCTGTTAGTTCCATTTTTCAACACCAGCTAGCGCACTCTATTCTTCAAAAACTTTATCAAAACGATACTCTGTTAAACAACCTATCAGGTGATATATTACTCGAGGGGGTAGCGGTCTTAAGCAAGAATTTAAAATATTTTATGAAATTGCTATTCGAAAATAGTGGTAACTAAATTTTTGACATTTTAGGTAAATTTCGCAAAAAAATACTACTTATTGCATATTAACAGCTCAAGATTTTGATAGAACAACTAAAAAAAAAAAATAGATGCTAAACGCAAAAAATCTTGAAAAAGCGGTAAAAATCATATTGAAAATCTTTAAAATCTAAAATTCGTAACAAACACAAAATTTAGGGCTAAAAGTTTGAAACGGTTTTCTTTTTATGAATCTCAAAAAAAAAAAAAAAAAAAAAAAAAAAAAACGCAAAATGAGAAAAAACACAAAAAATCGCATTAAATATTCGTTAAAAATTCAAAAATCGCTGTACAAATTCCGAATAAACTTTGCTGAAAAGAGAAAAAAAAATGCTACATTGGGTTAAAAGAATGAAACCGTATTTTTTTCACTAATGGGATAAAACTGCAAAAAGAACGCTAAAAATCGCCTAAAAAAATTATAAAAAAAAATCTAATCAAAAAATTGAAAATCGGTCTCCGAGGTGCAAAACTACATGTATAAAAGTACCTTCCCTCCACATTTTGTAACTCTACGTACAGCAGACTCTTCAGAACAGCGCTGACACACACACAAACTTGTCTCTTTATTATTATAGATTTAAAAAAATAGCGTTCTATTAGTTCCATTTTCCACCACCAGGTAGAGCACTCTATTCTTCAAAAATTTTATCAAAACAATACTCTGTTAAATAACCTATCAGGTGATATATTACTCGAGGGGGTAGCGGTCTTAAGCAAGAATTTAAGATAGTTTATGAAATTGCTATTCGAAAATAGTGGTACCTAAATTTTTGACATTTTAGGTAGATTTGACAAAAAAATACTAATTATTGCATTCTCAACAGCTCAAGTTTTTGATAGAACAACTATGAAAAAAATAGATTCTAAACGCAAAAATCTTTAAAAAACGTTAAAAATCGCATTGAAAATCGCATTAAAAATCATTAAAATCTAAAAATCGTAACAAACACAAAATTTAGGGCATTAGGCTACAAGTTTAAAACGATTTTCTTTTTATCAATCTCAAAAAATAGCCACAAAATGAGAAAAAACACTAAAAATCGCATTAAAAATTCAAAGATCGCTGTACAAATTTCGAATAAACTTTCTTGAAAAGAGAAAAAAAAATTGCTATTTTGAGTTATTCCTTTCCATTATCCTATTTTCCTGAAGACGCCCGCAGAAGACGGCGCGAAACGTTGATAGTTTTATTTTATTTTAAGGGGTTAGGTGGGTTTTAAAATTTCAAAAAATCGTTTTTTTTTATTGTCTTATTAAATAGTACAATATGTTTAAAATATTCTCCAAAATTTTTAAATCGATCCGAGTAAAATTCCAAGAACTAGACCCTTCGGAAGTCCCGCCCATTGGGCCACGTCGGTGTAGCGCACCGCAGGTGTACGGAAGCAGCTGTCTATTGATTGTTCTTCTCGTTTGCTTATTGTATATCATTCAAACGTAACTTAAACTGCTCAAATATTTCATTTCTTGGTTGCCTCCTGATCTACGAGGTTTCTTTAAGGTTATAAATGTTTGTGACTTTTTGCTTCTGTGAAATTAAAAGTGTTACAAATTTTTATTCATCATGAGTAAAGTGACGAGATCTGATCGAATAACTAGTGGTCGAAGAAAAGATAGACCAAGAAAGAGAAAACAATCATTCAATCCTAAAAATCCTGAGGAACATAATGAATCTTTCACTAGCACGTCTGCGAAAAAACTTAGAAGCCAAGATGAAAATCATGTGCCAGAAGACGGTACTTTGCAGTATGCAATCATCGACTTTTTTTTAGTTTTTTCAACGCTATCTTCATTTGTGAAATGCTCTAATATTATAAACGAAAATGGACAGGACAAAATATGCAATGGGAAAGTAGATTTTAAACAGTGTATGAAATACGGTCTTGGTTTCAAAATTTTCGTGGAATGTGAAAAATGTCAGCCTCGATACATTTTATCGTGTCACAAAATTGGAAACGCTTACGAAATAAATCGTAGGTTTATTTTTGTGATGCGAATATTAGGCTTAGGACTAGCCGGATGTAAAAAATTCTGTGGCTTGATGGAAATGAGTGCTTCTTTCTTGAATAAGTCAACATATGATTTTTATGTTGATAAAATTTACGGATGTGTTGAGACGGTTGCTCAAGCACTTTTTTCATCGGCTGCAAAACAAGAGAAAAAATTAACGTGTGATGAAAATAATATTGATGATACGACAGATGTAACTGTATCAGGTGATGGCACTTGGAAAAAGCGTGGTTTTTCATCATTGTACGGTGTGTCTTCGATAATTGGATATTGTAGCGGAAAAGTCTTAGATATTTTTGTAAAATCCTCATATTGTAAATTATGTGAAGCCTGGAAAAAAAAACTAGGCACAATAGAATTTCAAGAGTGGCAGGCAGATCATCTCCAAAAAAACGAATGTAGTGCCAATCACCAAGGACCAGCTGGTAATATGGAAGTTTCATCAATCGTTGCAATGTTTCAACGCTCTTTTGAAAAATATGGGCTAAGGTACTCAAATTATATTGGTGACGGGGACTCTAAAATATACTCTGGAGTTCTCAATGCCAAACCTTATGGTGATGATTTTATTGTTAATAAAAAAGAATGCGTAGGACATGTGCAAAAAAGGATGGGCAAACGCTTACGTGATTTAGTCAATAAAACTGTCGAAGAAACAAAAACAAAGGCCGGTAAATCTATTAGAAAAAAAACTCTATCTGGCAAAGGAAAACTTACTGGCAAGTTAATTGATAAATTAACAATTTATTATGGACTAGCTATAAGAAGAAACTGCAATTCAGTACAAAATATGAGAGACGCTATTTGGGCAACTTTTTTCCACTATACCTCCACAGACAAAAATCCACAGCACGATAAATGTCCAGAGGGCCCTGACTCATGGTGCACTTGGCAGCGCGCTTCATCAATGAACACTCTGTCATCATACAAACATGACTATGATTCATTAACAAGTGAAGTTTCATCAGCTATCAGACCCATTTATGAAGACCTCAGCAAAGAGGAGCTCTTAGAGAGGTGTGTTGGTGGATTCACTCAAAATAATAATGAAAGTTTAAACCAGTTAGTTTGGAAAATTACTCCTAAAATACTCCCTGCTGGTTCAAAAATAGTTGGGATCGCTGCATATGTCGCTGCTGGCATATTCAACGAAGGGATTTCAGCTTTGTTGCTTTTTATGCATGGCATGGACTTGAAACTTGGCCGAAACAGCCATGAGTATGCCCGAAAAGAAGATGAAAAACGCATACTCATTGCCGACAGGAAAGCTGACATTGAGACTCGTGAAGCAAGAATTCGTCACAGGCAAGAGCAAAAGGATGCCCTAGACATTGCCGCAGCTGCGGGTACTCTGCTTTATGGTGCTGGAATCGATGATTCTATGTAAGTTGAAAAAAAAGTTTTTTTCTTGCATGTAAGTTCAACTTAAAACTTTAAACGTGTTTTTCTCAAAACTTCATTTTTGAAGTCGGTGGACACGATTTCTCGAAAAGTTATGGACCGATTTAGTTCAAATTGTGTAGACATCTTTAAAATAACATTATCTAGTTATTGAACGAAGGATTTTTTTTTTTCATTACAACTTATTTTTTTAAGCCAATAAATGGCGAAATTTTGACCAAAAAATGATATTTTTTTTTTCAAAGTTTGAGAAAAAATGAAAATTATATATATATTTTTTTTCCCTTCGTTCAAATACGAGATTTATATATGTACTAACGAAATAATTTCGGTTTTTTAATTTTAGATGAACCAATAATAAGTTATGCTGTCCCCGGCGAGAGCACTTTTTTGTGAGACACCCAGGGAGATGAGGTCTCAATGGCTGAATTTTCAACATTTTTATATAAAAATTTCAGGAGACATTGTTGAAATATGTACCTTTGATATGCCATATTATATTTTTTAAATGTATGATTGTTTATATAAAATAAAAAATCGTAAAAATACCTTTTTTTTGTACCTCTGAAACCCACCTAACCCCTTAATTGTACAAATGTATATTAAAATTCTTGTTTTGTGCACCACTGAGCATTGTGTTGTATTTTAAGAAACACATTCTTATTAGTTAAATTTTATGGTGCAACTGTCCTGTATATATTTATAAAAAAAAATTGTTTTCATTGAATTATGACAGATTTACGATTTATAAAGTTAAGTCAAATAATTGGTAAATAATTAAGTCAAACAATAATTGGTAAAAATCCTAGTTCTGAATCGGTTCATAATCAAATTGTATTGGTGTAAGATACTTTTTAGGTGCGTTCGTAATTAAATAAATACGTAGCATCTACAGCCGACGTTCAGTCCACCCGCCCGTCCAAACGACTCGTCTGATATTTAAAATATATAATTAATGCATATTTTTATCGAATCATGTCGAATTTTACAATAGTCGGGATACAAAGACATTCAAAATTATTCCGTCATGTGTCGGCCGATGGGGAAAAAAAGCTTCAAGTGCATTTTCATGATCTTACCCCCTTTCGAACATAAAAAAACAGATATGTATCTATGAAGTATATATTAAAACATACATTTTGTACAATCTGCACTGAAAATAATATTTTTTATTACTTACAGTACCACACAAAAATATTCCATTACATAATTGTATAAGAGTAAATATTATTTAGGACGCAATTTAAGAGTGGTCTTTAATCAAAAAAGGCCAACATTGTGAAATAAACTTTTTTTTAAAGTTTTTTCTATCTTTACAAAATAAAGTATCGGATTTTTGAAAATTTTCGAAATCTGATTTTCAACGGATTTACACGTTGTAAGTTTCAGAGAACTCTAAACACATGTTTTAAACTAACGTTTGTCTGTGAGTCCCACAGTCTGTCAGTCAGTTTGTCTGCCTGTCTGTATCTGACAAAAATTTTGTGGGGCTCTCTCTCATAACCTAATGTACGTAATTTCACAAAACCTTAGATTCTAGGAGACCTTGATAGAAACTAGATCGGATTATGTTTTGTTGTATATAACATGATGATGATTACATTTTAGTGCAAATCGCTTAAGAGGTAAAGCTGATATGGTGCATCTGATATACATTAGAATGTATATAGTTTTTTTAAGTGTTTTTTAAATCGTCACATAGTGTTTTTTTTAATCGACCAACATACGGCGCGGCCTGCTGCGAATTTTCACAAATTCTCAATAAATGTATGTCAAGAACATTCAATAAATGTATGTCAAGTTGAATTTTCATCAAACTTCAGATTCAATTAGTACCTGATAATATATTGATCGTGCTTAGTTTTGGGTGTACATCACCCAAAAATGGTAGTGTTATACAGATTTGTTTAAAGATTTTGCAATAATTTTATTTCAAAAACTAATTCACGTATTTAAATCAAACTTCAATAGTCGACACAAGTTGTTCCAGACTAGATTTTGGATTAAAACACTTAACTGATAGCGCTGCTATGCTGTATTTTTTACGAAGTATTAACATGCGTAATAGGGTGGATCGAAAAGTATAGGAAATTTTTTTTTTAGAAATCACTATCGGCGCGGCGTGCAAAAGTTGCCTTTTATGCATACTAGTTTACATGGTTTTTTAAATTAAAATCCATTCATATCTTCCGGTGCCCCAAGCGTCCCAAAAATAATAAAAAATTGAGTTTTTATGATTTTTTATATATTTTTTTGTTTATTTATTTTTTCTTAATTACTTTTGGCGCGGGGTGAAAAAGCTATCTTTTATCTATCTTAGCTTACATATTTTTTTAAATAAAATTCATTCATATCTTCTGGTGCCCCAAGCGCCCCAAAAATAGTTCAAAATTAAAATTTTCTTGAAATTTTTTTTTGTTTTTATTTTATTTTATTTTATTTTACTTTTTGAAATTCATTTGGCACTAGGTTGGAAAGTTGTTATTACAGTACTACATAACTCTGCAGTTCCCATATATTTTTTAAATCAAAATCCATTCACATCTTTGGTGCACCAATTATAATTAAAACTGAAATTTTTACAAAAATGTATTAAGAATTATAATTTACGAAAATATTTACAAATTTTGAAAACAGTTTCATTAATAACATATAGGATTATAAATAACATTAATTTTACAATAATAAGCGATATATTAATTTAAAAATCAAAGCATTAAATCATAAAAATTACAAAAATCAAACTTACGTAGAGAAAAGTTTTACATCCTTCATTTTGGAAATTTACATATTTTTAAAGTTTGTAATCTTTTTTGGTATCAAAGTGTTTTATATGGCTTCTTGATTTTATTCTGTTCAATATAAAACCGTGTCTCTTTTCTTGTCCAGATATAGTTTCTGATGCCTCAGACACTAGTCGAACGCATCTTTCAACCGCTTGGGTATGGCATGGATATTTTGACCATTCATTCGTTTTTACAACTTTTATCATATTCTCAATTTCTTCGCAAGGCACATTCATCAAAAGAGGTGGTTCAAAACGTCCAACTCAAGCCAGTCAATAAGTTCAAAATAATCTTTCGCTTTGAAGTTTATTTGAGGTACTTTGAAAATTCTCACTTCTGGTGATTTTCTCTATTTATTTCTAGCACAAATTAGCTTTCGCATTGCTAAAGATATGATATGCTCTGTGTTATCTGTGAGCATTGAGAATAGCAAATTTTCAAGGTGGCAAAAAAAGAAAAAAAAATATTTCGTTGAATAACAGCATCTACGATCTTTCTTAAATTGGGTTCCAAATATCTAGAATATGGGATAGTTTCCAAATATGACGCGCTCCTTCAGTTATGGATGGATTTGTTTTGATATGAAACCATACAGGTACATATACCTTCATAATATATGTTGTAAGAGTAATGAGATTATCAGAAGGATTTTCTGTAGCCACTTACAACCTTAAAATTCTACACGCAGTTGTTAGCCATCTTGAGTGATAAACTGGACCAGGTTTCATTAATGCCAGATCAGAACCACATTCAGCACGTGATATGAAAATATCTTCAGCACGTGATATGAAAATATCATATAAATATTGCTAGTCATTTCTGAGAACTCTTATATCTATGTTGTATTCCAAATAATAAAGTATAAAAAGTTTATTTTATACATTTAATAAAATACGATTAACGATTTCTCATCCTCTCGATCTACGTTTTACGTTAGATAAATTATTCTTTAACTGTTAATTTTACTTCTATTTTTTAGCTCAAAATTTGCATGAAACTCGATTTTCGGCAAATAATTAAAAGTTTTGGGGCATTGGAAGAAATTTATCAAAGTCGAAAATTATTTGGATGCATGCTAATATACTATAAAATGCATCTTTTTTATCCCGCTGATAAAATAATTTAAAATAAATTAAAAAAAAAACAAAAATTATAAATTTTTATAAAACTTCAATTTTTTTACTATTTTGGGGGCGCTTGGGGGCACCGGAAGATATGGATGGATTTAAATAAAAAAAAAAAGATTGAACTAATATATATATAAGGCAACTTTCGCAACCTGCGCCAAAAATAATTTTAAAATATTAAGAAGCTAAAAAAAAAATATATAATTTATAAAAATTTCAATTTTTAACTATTTTTGAGGCGTTTGGGGCACCGGAAGATATGACTGGATTTCAATAAAAAAACATATGTGAATTAGTATGCATAAAAGGCAACTTTTGCACCCCGCGCCGATTCGATTATCCGAGTTTCGATTTTTCGATCCACCCTAATGCATAAGATAGGGACATAAGATAACATACATAAGATAATATTTGGGATTTTTGACTAGTTTTTATTTACTTTATTAATTTTACATGCAGAGAGTGTAAATGAAATCATATTTCGTTTTCATTCAAATAACAAATTTGCCTTTTTAAAACATAGTAACTTATACCTGAATATTCCACTTTGTGTAACTGTGTTTCAATAAGTTTATGAATATATTCATAATAATTTAATTATTTGCTATAATTAAATGTGACTAAAATCACGTAATTTAATATAATGACATTTATAATCGGTGAAAACCAGGTAAATTACTCTGATTAATATGTACTCGTATTATCCGCTTACATCCCTTACAAACGTATTAGAGAGAATCACAAAGCTTATTATCTATATGTCTTTCAATGTGCGTCATATTAATTTATATACACCATGCACCATAGCTAAAACATTGCACCTAATAAATTAAGCATATTTGCTAATTGGTCCTCTATTTTATGTGTAAGGTATATACATATGTTCACATAAATGGATTTTGTGAGAGGAAATGAAATAAATAAAACCTTTAATCATTAAACTAATCAATACATTTTTTTTTCAAATTCTTTCAAATAATGTCTTTTTTTATAACTTTTACATAATGTTTAATTTTTTGTCATCGGATTTTATAGACAGAAATGTTTGCAAAATTGAATCAGGAAAAATGCTTGGATTAAATAATGCAAAATTTACGATGAAAATTTACTGGTGAGAATCATAAATCATAATTGGAATATAAATGCAAGTACGTGGCACTGGGAATTCATGATTGGCATAAGCATGAAGCCAGTATAACGTTCGGATAAATCAGGGTAACGGTTAAATTTTATTAACAGTTATAAAAAATACCAAATATTTATCAGAAAGAAAATATAATTTTTGTAGTTATATACACTATTTTTTAGTGAAAAAGAAATAATTTTTTTTCAGATGCTAATATATATATACATTCCGAGTGTTTAAAAATTACCGGTATATTTGAGAAATCAATAAAAACTAAACGGACAGCTATATAAATACACCTTTTGTTGCAATATGCTTGGGACAAGAGTAAATTTTCAGGCAGCCAAACTTTCAAAATTATTTACAATATTCAAGAACATATGTTGCTGGAGGCGATTTGATAGATATAGAAGAAAACGCAATCGGTGAGTTCGCCATTCTGTAAATTGTCTTTCTGCTGTAAACGTGTGCTGTTCACAAATTGCAAGTTTGCTGTGAAAAAATAGTTTATTCCTTAGAACAGGGGATTTTTCTGGTGTTGAAATTCCACCGCCTAGAACACAGTGTTGTTGCAACAAGACAGAGTTTCCAACAGAAGTTTAATGTAACCAAAGGATCGAAAAGCGATACAATAACGAATTTGTTTGAAAAATTTCAATGGACTGGGAACGTAGAGAATGAACGTGCTGGAAAAGTAGGGCGACCGCATACGGCAACCACAAAGGGCAATGCTCAACTTGTGCAGTATGTGATCCAACAGCAACCATTCCATTTGATTTCCATTTGCTGTGTTGCAGCTTCGGTAACAATAAAGCCTACTTCCACGTATTGTCTCTTGCGCCAGAGTTTACACCTCTATCCATACAAAATTCAAACTCGGCATCCCCTCAGCGCTGCTTCCATTGATGCACGAGAAACATTCGCTAACTATAGTGGCGTTGAAAAGTTTCTGGTCAGCAAAAACTTTTAGTTACTTTGTAAATATACATATATGAAGAGGAATATCGAAGTAATACTTATCCATTTTATTGAGGTAATAGTTAGGAATTTATTTATAGAATAACAAATAAATATACATAAATTTAATTGATAAAATTAAGTAAAAAGAAAACACATGTCCTCAAAAGTTTCCTTCGCAAGTTTGAACAAAAATGGTATTATAATAGAAAAAAAACAGTGATCAACAGCATTTATAATTAGTATTTTATCACCATACCTCTCAAAATAAGTACTATGGCGTAGCAACGTGACATTGATACAATCAACGGTTGAAGATCGTCTATGGTACTTTTTTTTACACTTCCTGCAATTTTTTGGAAACTTCGGCAATTTGTCTAGAAATTTCGGGAAATTTTGGAATTTTCAATTTTTAAAAGTGAATTCGAATACTTATAGCTGCGCACACTTTTGTCAAATTATTTCCAAAGATTTTCTATTAGATTCATGTCGGTATATGGGTTGGCCATTTCTAAAGCGGAATTTGTGCAAAAGCCATTGCTTGTCGATCTTGCGCACAATTTGTTAGTTGTTATCATATTACTACAAATAGTTGCGACCACAATTTTTTTAATAAGGCAGCAAATATTCATAGAAGATATTCTTATGCATTACATCATTCATCTCGCCGCGAATTTCAAATAACGGTCCAACGCGTTTTAAAGAAAATACTCTCCACATTATAACGTGTCTTCTGCCATGCTTCATTATACGATAACATGTATAGAATCATATCCTTTGTTGTTATGTTATCAAACGTAGTGTCTGCCATCACTCCCAAAAATTTTATCGATGGAAAAATAGAACTTTTCTTCAGTTTTCACTTGATTAAACTTTGTGTCTCTTGGAAAACGTCAGTCTAGTATGTTGATTTTTTTACCTGTGAATTTTTTTTAAACACCGACTCTTCCATAAAATTCTGCATCACGTCAGCATCTTCATATGCTAGACTGACTTATTACAGCAATATTTCATTCCGTAAATTGCTGGATATTGCAACAGCATTTTTATGCAGGTCATCGTCTGTTTTTCTCCTGACAATTCCCTCACAAAAATAGTCATTATCCGGAATCTCCTGGAACTCAAAAAGTTCTAAAGGCCATGTCCATATTTATATAATGTTTATTTATCGTTCACATTTGGTTTTATCCAATCGATAACTTTGCCACAATAACTCGAGAAGATTGGCCTTTTAGCTGCAAATTAAACACTCACTTACGGACAATAATTGCTAAACTTTTCTTTTTTGCATTTGAAATATGATATTCACTTTGATTCATTTCACAAGCACGACGAAATTTTTTTCTCGATAGAAAAAAACTAAGGAATGATGAGTAGCTGGAAACTTTTGCACACGCGAATTTCGAATTTTGTCCCTTTGCATGAATGTCTTTAGTATCCAATAAAAATGATCATGTGGTCAGAGGTCATTCACATAGTCCTAACTTTTAAAGCAATTGTGCTTTTTCTTCGCTGATCCTTCTGTAAGTAAATCAAAGAAACTAACTGGCCGGAAACTTTCGACTGCCTCTGTATATGGTACAAAGGATTGATGACAGCGATATCCGCATTTGATTTACTGATGAAGCTTATTTTCACCTGGACGGCTTCGTCAATACACAGAACTGGCACATATGAGTAACCGAAAACCCGCATGTTGCCTTCCCAAAGTCCCTGTATCTTAAAAAAGTATTGCTTTGGGTCGCTTTTTCTTCCAAAAGACTCATTGGCCCATTTTTCAGATCCGAAACGATTACAACACCACGCTATATGAACATATTTCGTGAATTTTTGGCGGAACAAAATGTCTTAGAGAGCATTGCGAACACCTCGTGTATAAATTTTTTTAAAATTTTTTTGCAAGATTGTTTCCGACCATATCGCACGGCCGACGTCTTTCATTTCCTGGATGAATATTTTGATGATGGTTTGATTGCTTTGGGCTATCCCACACATACACTAATCGGCTTGGATTGGCCTCCCTATTCGCCAGAAATGAACCCCTGTGACTTTTATCTGTCAGGACACTTGAAAGACCAGGTGTATCGCCGCAATCCAGAAACAATTGAAACACTGAAGCATATCTTCTGCATGTGAAACAATCCCACCTGACAAGTTTAGAAAGCTTTCTGGTAATTTCGTTCAGAGGCTACGCTGTATTATTGCTTGCGTGTCGATATGTGGAAAATATCGTACTTGAGATTTTTTGTAACGCCATCTGTTCTTGAAAATTGTAAATAATTTCGAAAGATTGTCTGCCTGAAAATTTACTGTTTACCGAAGCATATTGCTACAAGCGGTGTTTTTCTGTCGCTGCCCGTTTAGTTTTATTTTTCAAATATACCATTCATTTTTAAAACACCTTGTGTGTTATTAAATAAAGCGCTTTTCTGTTACCCAGAGATGAACTATCCAGGAAAAAATGAGCAAGAAAATTTATCGCATAAAATTCTAAATAATTGTTTTTTTTTTTTTTTTGTATGTATTAAGGCTTAGCCACAAAATAAGTCAACATTTGTTTTCTTTTAAGAATTAGCGCAGATAATTATCACTGGTTTTATATCTCAATTTTCATACCACAGTCATTAATCCCAGTTTTATATTCATATAATTAAATGATTTTCAATGTACCAGGCTGAAGAGTTTTAGGCTGTAGAGTTTTTAGGCGTTGCAGAGTAAAGTAGGCTGTATGACACGAAAGTTAATTCTTAAAAAGCATTTTCCTAAATCTGAAATAATAATATCGCCCAGAAATCCAAAG
Source organism: Maratus speculifer (assembly GCA_964019185.1). Lineage (NCBI taxonomy): Eukaryota > Metazoa > Arthropoda > Arachnida > Araneae > Salticidae > Maratus > Maratus speculifer. Next base: position 441,016,754 of record OZ025291.1, on the reverse strand, counting down.
AAGGCCATTCATAAATTCAACTCCTTCCAGAACGTAAAAAACGTCTCTACTAGCCCGGTAAGTGTACCGTGCATACCCCCCCCCCCAATAAAATTCGCTTTTTATCTTCGGATTCACTGAAGGGGGTCAAATAATTGCTTTTTTATCCCTTGGTGTCCTGGGAGAGATTAATGCCACCCAATCTCACTCCGCTCACGTTTATTCGCACAGTATTTGTATTCATATATACACATGTAATAATTTGTATATGCACTTTTATGTATCAATCTACGTATAAGTAACAATTTTGTAAAAAAAAAAAATATATGTATTTTTTTCAGTTAAAAGAAATAACTTCTAAATACACCATTTATAATATACTAAAATCTGCATCGCTACAATTGCCTGTTTTAAGCGTTTGAAAAACGTGAATGGAAGTTACATAAAAAACATTGTAATAGCCTGTAAATGTCTAAGCTATCCGGATTTTTTAACCGGATCAGCGCGTTCCGAATGTACCGAATAATTGGCGGTCTGTTGTAGTAGTATTTTAATTTAAAATACAATACTTTTCTCCCTCATTATTTTATATGGTACTACTTGGTTAAGCCGTCAACCAAAAAACTATCGCCAAATCATAAGATTAAATATCAATAATGGATGATTGTGAATGTCATATTCAATGACATTAAACACTATACACGTGTTTAAAACGTTATCAAATGATTTTTAATTCCACTTTTTATTTGTATTTTTATTCATGTTTTACTAATTATTTGGGTTTTTTTTATTTATTTAAAATAAAAATTACGTAAATATGTATAATTTGACTCTTAGTTTGGTGATTTTTATAGTTTGGCAAAAACGGTCGACTGGATAACCAAGTAGTACATTTTATATTTTATGATAGTTATTTACGATATTCTACGATAGCTGGCCAATACCGTACGAATAAAAAGCAATAAAATTAGTAGCGCTATTCGAAAAAAAAAACAAGCCTATTCCCAACTATTTCCTGCACTGTAAAAAAAAAACAAAATCTGTAAAAGTACTAAACTTTTTCTAGGAAACTGGGATTCCTAGAACTTTTCCTGAAACGGTAACTGCAAAAATTTAAGTTTCAGAATTGGTTACATGAATTTTTCCTACTGTCGTTACATGAAAAGTTCTTGGAATCCCAGTTTCCTAGAAAATATTTAGTACCTTAACAGATTTTTTTACAGCGTGATAACTATGTAATATATCTTCATCGTACCTAATAAGACATAGGATATCTCTTTATTACACATATCTTTACACATATCAAACTATTGTGACAATAACAAAGCAATCAAGTGCATCAGAACTCACAAGAAGAATTTTTTTATTGTTCTCAAGATTTTGAAATAAGTGATTGATCTGTTTATGTTTGTTGTTTTGAAATGACATAACAATTGCCTTTTTTGTCGTAACACTTATTCTATATAAATAAGAGGGTTTTTTTATAACAGAGTTGTAGTATAGATTAATGTAACTTTCATATTGGGTTAAATTATGTTTTATTTTCTATAGAGATTGCTATATAAATAATTTGTATTAAACTGTACTTGTCGTATTTTCTAGTACCCTATTCCATAGATAAAATGACGGCAGAAATAAAACAAATGTATATACACAAAGCTTTCTTCTCTCATAATTTAATTTTCTATTATAGTTACCAATGATATTCTGCAATAGTTAGCCCATACCGTAGCAATAAAAAAATATAATTAATAGTTCTAGGTGGCAACAAGATGCCTATTCCGAACCATTTTCCAATAACCATGTAATATATCTTCATCGTATCTAATAAGACAGAGGCTATCTCTTCATTACTATCATCAAACTATTGTGACAATAAAAAAGCAATCGACGTTTCCAGAGTTTGTTCATCAGAACTCGCAATTTTTTTTTATTGTTCTCGAGATTTTGACAGAAGTGATTGATTTGTTTGTGTTGATTGTGTCTGAAATGATATAAAAATCGCCTTTCTTGTGGAAGTATTTATTCTATATACATAGCATGTATTTTTTATATCACAGTAGTAGTATAGATAAATACATCTTTAATATTTGGCTAAACCATGTTTTCTTTCTATGTTCTAAAACATTGCTGTGTTTCTAGAACAAACCTTTATTAAACTGTACTTGTCGTAGTTTCTAGAACTCTATTCATAGATAAAAAAGACGATAGAAAGAAAAGTATTATACAAAACTTTCTTCTCTCATTATTTTATTTTATATTATAGTTATTAATAATATTTTGCGATTGTTATCGCATACTGTACAAATAAAAAGCAATATAATTAATAGTACTAGACGAAAACAACAAGCCTATTCCCAATCATTTGCCGATAACCATGCAATATACCTTCATAGTTTCTAATAAGACCAAAAATATCTCTTCATTATTATTATCAAACTATTGTGACAATAACAAAGCAGTCGGTGTTTCCAGAGTTTGTTCTTCAGAAACTCACAAGAGGATTATTTTTATATTATTATTCTTCTCCAGATTTTCAAAGAAGTGATTGTACTGTTTGTGTTGATGGTGTTTGAAGTGATATGGCAATTTCCTTCTTTTGTAGAAACATTTAATCTACATAGATAGCATGGATTTTATATCATAATATTTGTGAACACACTTCATTTGCTACACTTAACGTGCAAATTCCGGCTTGTGATTCAAGAAGTAAGTAATCTTATATAAGGTATTTGTACCCTATATGGACAGGGCTCTCAATATGGACACCCCTAATATTTTTAAAGGTAATAATTTTGATCAAGAGATGGCTAAACATTTTCGCGAAGAAAAGCAGTTGAAAAGATAATTAAGTCTGGAAAGTGTAAAAAAGCACGCTGTTCGCCATTTAGGAGGAAACTTGTTATTTCGAGATGTGCTAATCTTAATTACCTGTAAGCTTCAATTCTTATAAGATATGGTAAAATTACATTAAATGATGAAAAATGGAGTATTTTAGAAAGCTTACAAAACATATTTTCGATTACTATTGCATATTTTGCTTAAAATAATTTTCCTTATTCATTTGGCACAAGATTTAGTAAAAGTACGCCCGGTTCCCAATATGGACAGCTTATGCCCCCATCGACTATAACTGTAAGAAAGAAGAAAATTCAACGTTGCCAAGCAATAACTTGAAAAGTCATCAAAGTGGTAAAATCTTTGTTCAACAAGATGCTATTTGAAATATCCCTCAAAAGCCTTCCTCCAAAAAACCCTTGCAGAAAAATAAAAAGAAGCCCCCCCCCCCGCAGTAAGATATATGTTGGCGAAATAGTAGGTACCAATGGTATGACTTCTTCAACAAAGGAGAGCAGGTACTGTTTCTTTTGCAATATTGGTGCTTTTTCAAACATGCGGCCATGCATCACATGTGGCAGATATGTTCATGAGGATTATGTGGAATTTACTGCCTATGGTGAAAGAGTTTCTATTTGTCCATGCTGTGAGGACTGAGTAATAACAGATATAAATTCGCAGACACATGCAATAAAGCTAAGCAAAACCAACAATATTACTTCATAATATTTACTAGTAACTAAGGGGCTTTGCATGGGTCATCGATGGGTAAAAACCGTAAATCCCCCCCCCTCTTTCTAAAATGCATGTTCTGAAGATATTTACTTTCCCCCCTCCTCCACAGAATACTTTAAGATACATATTTTTTATTCCTTTTCCTTTAAAATCCCTTGGAAAAGTGGCTCTTCCATACACACTGTGTAGATAGTCAATAAGGAAACACCTGTCCATAATAAGGACAGGCAGTTCCTTATATGGACACTTGTAAACATTTTATTGTTTTTATCATTTAAATTAAACCAGAATAATTACAAGGTCACTAATTTTAATAATGATAGTCAATAGTCCAAGGATAGTAGTCACATATTTTTGGAGTCCTATGACTTGAACATGGGGGTGAAAAAAATACATTTTCCTTAGGGTGTCCATATTGGATACAGGTACCTTATAATATTATCTTCCCTCATTATTTTATATTTTTCAATATTATTCTACGATTCTTAGGCCATACCATACGAATAAAAAGCAATATAACTAATAGTACTAGGAGAAAACAACAAGCTTATTCCCAATCATTTGCCGATAACCATGCAATATATCTTCATCGTATCTAATAAGACAAAGAATATCTCTTCATTACTATTATCAAACTATTGCGACAATAACAAAACAATTGATGTTTCCAGTGTTCGTTCTTCAGAAACTCACAAAGAGTTTTCTCTTTTTTTTTTTTTTTTTTTTTTTTCGTTCGCCAGATTTTCAGAGAATTGATTGATCAGTTTGTGTTCATTGTATTTGAAGTTAGATAATAAATTCCCTTTTTTGTCGAAGTATTTATTCTATATTGATAATATGTTTTTTTTTTATATCATAGTAGTAGTATAGATTAATATTTGGTTATATCATGTGTTCTTTCCTTTTATATACACATTGCTGTGTAAATAAATTGCAATAAACTGTAATCATTGTAGTTTCTTATATTCTATTCCATAGGTAAAAGGACGGTAGTTTGAAATGACTGCTAAAAAAGTCCTAAAATGTGATCTGTTTTACGAAGAAAAAAAGTGAAAAATTGAAAATAATGCTAACATATGTTTATAATTTTTACGAAGACAATTTTCCAAAATAAAATAAAATAAAACAAATAAATAAAGAAATAACAATTGTATTTTGTAATATGTTGTTATTAATCATTATATCTTGTTGAGTATAATTATCAGAAATCTAAAATATATGCAAAAGCATACAGTTTTATAAATGAAGTGCAAATTCCACAAATCTTTCAATCGTAGGGCTAACATTATAATAATTATACTTAACAGAAAAATCTTATTAAAGTGTATTGTAAATTAATAACAATTAACTGTTAATATATGTATCTGTATGTATATAGACGTTTAGTAATTTCTTTTTTGGGATATTCCGATATAATTTAAATAAACAAATCCACAAATTGAATAATAATTATGTTTAAGGCGTCAGGTTACGCGATGTTTTTTTTTTATTTATAAAAAACATTTTTTCAACGAATGGATCTTAGTGAATTACAGAGCTTTTAAAGCCCAACACAAATTATTATTATTATTATAATTATTGTTTATCTGTAACAGGTTGTGAAATGTGTTTATTTAAAATTTCTCGGGTAGCGAGTTGTCAAATGTAGGAATCCTGCCATAATTGTTCACTATTGAGATACAGTTAATAAAATGCAACCTAGGAAATTACTTTAAGTGACAAAATGTCTCTAAATTAAGAAAAATTTTCAAATAAATTAATTTTTATCCTTAAGTCTTTAATACTAAAATGACGTTCAAATTCTATATTTTATAATTAGACTGTCAGCTAAAATCGATTTTATTTAAATTCAGTAAAATATCCCTGTGCAACCATCTCCATCAAGCGACCACATAAGAAAACCTTTTAACCCTTTAACGTTCATTGGTTTCTCTACGAAACCACAAAATTTTAATTCCGAAATGCAACAACGACACCGGAATTTAAATAAAGAAAAATTCATTTTATTGTACATGTGAAATATCACTTTTTCATATTTACAAAAGTATTTGTACGCAGTTACCGGTGTCAATCATTTATTTCAATATCTTAGCAATTAAAATGCTCTAAACGTTAAAGGGTTAATTATAATCTGTTTTTTTAACGCTTTTGCTACAATAGTTTTGACAGGGTTATTCAAAATATTTCGACTTTTCTCTACGAGATTTCGGAGAAAAAATCTTCTTGATAGTATACGACCTCTACTATTTCGAGTAAATACCTGGAATTCAGAGTTTCAGAGTAATTCCTCATGTTTTTTTCTCGATACTTAACAAAAGTCTAAAAGCGCGAGTGTCCGTTCATTAAAGGCCATATAGTGTATATATAACCTTAAATGGATCATAGCGATTTCAATTAATTTCTTCATGCTGAATTCAAATAATATTTATTTTACTTAAGGTATAGAAAATCCAAAAAACTGAAAATGGATGTATGTTTAATCTAAATATCCTTATAAGAACACATTGGACTTCTGTTGTATCCAGTAATAGCATCCATATATTTATGAAACAATTACACAGCAAATTGTAAACAGATATATTTTTAACGAAATGGATTGTGGTGATTACAAACAAATACATTGTACTGAATTAAAATGTGTTTTGACTTTTCTTTTCTTTTACAGAATTCCTTAATGGGATGACTACTTCAATTTCAAAGCTCATTTTGTTAATTAGCATTGCCATTTATTTCTGACATAACCTGAAATTCAACAGCAAATTAGGTATTATATATAAAGAAAAAAATAAAATAAATAATGAATATATTTTAATGTTAATAGGCTGTATCATGTTTAAGTTGAAGAAATATTCCTATCTTTTTGTATATATATACATATATATTAATATGATATTTCTTAATGTAATGACTAATTCAATTTAATAGCACATTTAACGAACAGGAAACGTCATTCATATCTGGAATAAGCAGTAATGCAGAAAACAAATTCAAATATACACAAAGAAAGTATTTTTGTAAAAGTTTCATATATTTAATATTAAAAAGAACATATTAAATTTTAGTTAAATAGAGCTTCTGTGAAAAAAATAATGTTGACATTTAAGCCACAATCTCAATGTTCGAAGGTTGTATTTTATTTTCTACAGTTTTAAATAATAGATGCGGGTGACAGTTTCTATTGCAAATTACTTGGTTTGGTGACCATTGGAATTTAGCATGATTAACAGTTCTTCATTTATTTTTTTAGTTCTGGTAGTAGTTTAACTATAAGGATTTTTAAAATTCTTTTCTCTACAAACAAAACTCTTCTGGTGCACATAATCGACGTAAAAAGCTTATAATTATTGAGCAATCGCGTACTTTGAACTTATAGAATCTATTATTATTGAGTAAATGCAAAAGTTCGTGCGAAGTTGGAGAGTAAAAGTCACACAGTGATTAAGCAAACAAAATTCTTTATTCAATCAACAATATATGTTTCATTGTTTTTGATAATCTGTTTACAATGTTCTGGCAGCATACTGATGCCTCGATCATAAAAACTGCGCGGTTTAGGTTCGAAGTACGAAGACACGACATATTTTAAGGTATCCAAGTAGTCAAGTTTTTTTTTTTTTGTCCATTTAAATGATTTTTCAAGGACTTGAACAAGTGTTAATCAGATAGTGCAGTATCAGGAGAACACAATGTTAGGAGTCCCATTTCAGGCAGTTGAATTTGCGCTGCGTCTGTGTCGAAATGTGTGGTCTGGCGTTGTCATGATGAAAGACTATGCCCCTACGATTTGAAAAAATCGGATGTTTCGATTTGATTTTTCGATTCAGATTGGTTAATTTGTGACAGTACTTGCCTAAATCTATCGTTTTACTAACGGGGAGCCATTGAGTAACCATGTTCAGCAGCCTGTTTCCTTGTGCGCTTGCACTGAATATTGTTGAAAAGGACCCATTTCTCATCGCTCATCACTAATTGATCCAAACCGGCTCGTTTTTGAGCCGCCCGAATAAAGAAACGGCAGCCGAATTTCGCTCGATTTTGTTCCTCTCAATCAGCAAATGGGGCACCCATGTATCGAGTTCCAAATCGAATATCATGTTTTTTAAACGCTTAAAAGCGGTTGATCAGTAAAAGTTAATTAGGAAACATTAGACAGACTTTAATACAGTTATTAAAAAAATATACAAAATAATTAAAATGAGAACAAACGTTTCGCTATGCACCGCATAGTCTCATCAGTATTCATATCAACTCACAACAAAAGCAATGTGCATATACCGGACTCAGTCAAAGTTGAAGTTAATGATTTAAGAAAATAAAATATTCATTAAATATTCAATAATTTATTTCTTAAATCATTAACATACGCTCAATATCGTCATCAATGTGTGAAGGTCCATCTGAGCGTGGCTCGTCTTCAAGATTAAAGTCTCCGCGGCGAAATTTTGCAAATCAATTTTTCACAATTCGATTAGCTGGTGCTAGATCTTGACAAACGTCTTGAATGTTTTTTATGATTTCTGCAACGTTTATTCCCCTCCGAAACTCAAAAGTATAAAATGCCGTAAATGAACCTTATTGACATTTTGGTAATGAACTTTCTCGAAGAAGTTTGTATCTACACAAGTTATTTTGTTTGAAATGAAAGTTGCATACGTTACCTTTCCAACGATCTGATTTACGCAGATTGCAGTATTAATGACAACATTCTTATAAGACAAAAAGATTTTTATTAACGAAACAAATATCCATGTTAAATATGTACCAAAAAAGTAATCCTTTCATTTTTATTTCACATATGACATCATATTTATTTTCTTTTAAATTCTTTTTATTTTCTTTTTTCACATAGAAATAGCTCAATTAAAAATTTATTGCCGCTGAGAAATTGTTATTCCCGATTTTAATTTTTTTGGCAATGGGAAAGGGAACTGATTAATTTTTTTTTCAAAAAAATGCCTATTGACTCAGTATGAAAAAGTATGAAATTTTGTATTTTTAAGGAAAATATTTGAATAGAACAATTAAAAATTAGCCTATATTCATTTCCTGGCTTTAACCTATCTATATACAAAGAATCAAAGACATTGATCCATTTGTTTTCATGTCAACTTCATTAAAACTTACGGAAACACATTCTCATTTGTAATGTTCTAAGGTTTTATATTTTGATTTACAGTATATTTTAAATTTTATCAATAATCTCTTTATATCTAATCCCTTGGCCAACTATGTCATGAGACAGATATAATGTGAGATTGAATAGTGATAGTGAAGGTTCAATATGTGAAAATTCAATTAGGGGGAAATTGATCGACTGTTTTTTTATAATGAATCTCGATCAGAATTGAAAAAATCCCCGTCGGCTGGGCCTATAGGCGGAGGTAGTCGAAGAGTGCTCATTTCAACAATATATATATATATATATGTATATATGTATATATATATATATATATGATTAGAGATAAACCCAGTTTAATAACTTCATTTGGCCGTTTATGAAAAATTTTTAATTTCATTTTTCTCATCTTAAGAAAAATTCAGCTCAAAAGCCCATTTTGACAACATATTTTGAAATAGATTCTGAATTTATTAAAAAATCGACCAAAACAGTACATTATACAGTTCCTGTCTAAAAAAACTGTCAGTTAAATGCATTTGAAAAAAAAAATTGAATTTAAAAATGAGTCATAAAATAACCGATTTGTTGTTTGAATACATCCTTAATTCTTTAATCATGATTGCTTCGGAAAGTTTTGTGCGAAATACTCACTTTGACAGCATTTTTTAAAAAAATTTCTTTCTCAAAAAAACTGGCCAATGCGTCACAGTATATAGTTCCTAAATAAGAGGATCTGTAAATTGGATGCGTTTGAGAGCGAAAATGAATTTTAAAACGAGTCATAAAAAACGCAATTTGAAATGTGAAAACTTCCTTAAATTTTCAAATCACGAAGACTTCGGGAAATTCTGTTCAAAATACCCTTTTTGGTAGCCTTTTTCAAAATATATTCCGTCTTTATCAAAAAACCGATCAATGCATCACATTATATAGTTCCTAAATAAGAAGATCTGTAAATTGGATGCATTTCAGAGCAAAAATGGATTTAAAAACGAGTCAGAAAAAAACGCAATTTCTTATTTGAACACTTCCTTAAATTTTCAGTCACGATGATTTCTGAAAATTCTGTTCAAAATACCTTTTTTGGTAACCTTTTTTGAAATATATTCCGTCTTTATCAAAAAACTGACCAATGCATCACATTATATAGTTCCTAAATAACAGGATCTGTAAATTGGATGCGTTTGAGAACAAAAATGGATTTAAAAACGAGTCAGAAAAAAACGCAATTTCTTATTTGAATACTTCCTTCAATTTTCAGTCCCGATGACTTTCGGAAGTTCTGTTCAAAATACCCTTTTTGGTAGCCTTTTTTTGAAATATATTCTGTCTTTATCAAAAAATTGACCAATGCGTCACTTTATACAATTTCTAAATAAGAGGATCTACCATTTGGATGCGTTTAAAATCAAAAATGAATTTAAAAATGAGTCAGAATATAAGCAGTTTGGATTTGAGGTTTTTTCTCCAACTCCTATTTTTGTTTAATTTCTTTTTGCTATACGAATTGGTCCTATAAAAAACTTGTCAATATAAAAGTTGTAGATATTTTTAAGAAGATGTAAAATAAATTTAATTAGATTTGATATCTTAAAAATTGACGGGGTTATGGATTTTTATCTTTTTTCAGCGCCCTTTTTCTTTTCGTTTTTAATTTTTTTCATCTGTAAAAATTGGTCTTATAAAAAACTTGTAAATACAAAAGTTTTAGATAATTTTAAGAACATTTTCAAAAAAATTAGTTGGACTTGATATCTTGAAAATTGACGAAGTTATGAATTTTTTTCTCTCAAAATCCCTGTTTTTTTCGCCCCTTGAGCCCACTTCTAAATTTATCGAAAATCTGTCATGCATATACTTTTGGCCCATTTTTAAGAAGTAATATAAACTTTAAACCGATTCGATATCTACTTTAATTAAGAAGTTATGGCGTTCTTTCGGTTTTCACAAAAACGCCCCTATTCCGAACCCCTTGGTCCGATTTAGCCTATTAACGAACTTAGCCAAGATTTTATCCCCTTTGATTTTATGTACCAGTTTGGTGGAGATTGGTGAAGAATTATAGAAGTTATCGTGTCCATAAAAAAGTGAGATATATATATATATATATAGATAGATAGATAGATAGATAGATAAACTGGTGCGATTGCAATAGGTAGTATTTCTTACGAAATCTACCTAAAACAACGTAATCACTTGCGATAAATTGATAAATAAGCTAAAAAACTTTGTAAAATCACCATAAAAAGAAAATTTAACAGGACGCGTTTCGAGCTTCTAAAATAAGAGCAGAACAGAGCAAGACAGAATCGAGAGCAAGGACAGAATCTAGATAAAGTGTTATAAAGTTTATCTCGATTCTGTCCCTTGTGACACGTGTTTGGATTAGCTGATGACGAGCTCTTATTTTTGAAGCTCGAAACGCGTCCTGTTTAATTTTCTTTTTATGGTGATTTTACAAAGTTATTTAGATTATTTATCGATCAGAATTGTATATGATTAATATAATATATATAAATTTTCATTCGTTATTGAGTTCTTTTCTTTAAAAAAAAATATTTGTTTCAACCAATTGGCCTCGTATTCTTTTTTTCAATTTACAAAAGTAGAATGAAAGCTTGTCTTAAAACACATTTTTCTGATAATTTATTGTATCTTGTATACACTGTTGAATAGAACTGAGAAACTGAGGAATCCCTTCTTAACTTCATTCCGAAATATAGAGGTCTCTAAAAGCTCGTACCAAATGTCATCGTGACTGTGCGTGTCCTTTAAGATAATAGTAGTAGTCTTGAATTGTTATCATCAGTTTTTGAAATGCATGATAGGATAGAGTCATGGAGAGTTAGATAGCATTTAATGAGCTAGGGTGTAATAACTGGTGTAATAAATTTCCTCACAAGCTTCGAATAGTTACCTGCACGAGATATATGCTCTCTATTATGAAACAGTGGGCAGGATTAGTAGGCATGGAGGAATTTAGAGGATTTTAATCGTTTTAGTATAAGAAATTTCGTAAAATAAAGGTTGCAACATCTGAAAATATTTTTTTTTCGCTAAGGCCCCACAATAATCACAGAAAAAGATCCGGATGATAATGTAAAGAATTTGGGAGCGTTCTTTTCAAATGTGTCACTCAAATTTTAATATTTTTACATGATTTGTTTTTCCATAGAATTGCTGAGGACAATCTACAACCGGTGCACACTGTTAAAACTAATGGTGACAGATTGCACCTTTTAGGGGTGAAAGGCTTGTCTCTCTGGTGACACCCCTAAAGGAGCCAGAATGGCACCTTTAATTAGGGTGAAAAGATGGCATCCTTAATCCAGAGTGTCCAATAATACAAAATTAAAAAATATACAAACCGGCTTTTCGCCGTCGAAGGATTCGAACTCACAACGCCTGATTACAAGCTCAGCGTTCTAACCGCTCGGCCATCGAGCTCACCTTCAATTACTCATAGCCATAGATTTTACTTGCCGTCACAGAAAACAGAAAGACACACGTCATAGCGCATGCGCATGGTTCCAGTTACCCGATGAGGTGCCACATTGCTGCCAATACGAAGTGCATGGCACCTTATTTAGCTCCAATCACCCAGTAAGAGACCTGTCGGAACTGCATCCACATATCCAAGCCCCTATGGCCCCCCTAGAGTTCCAAATGCCCCGGGTTCCAATGGACCTTAGGGCCTTTTCACCTCCGGGTCCCAAATGGCACCGGTTTGTCACCTTCACTTTTAACAGTGTAGTTTTTACTTTTTCGATTTTGCTTATATATTTTTGGTATTATGATAGCTTCAATTTCAGAACCGGTTTAAATGGGTTTCAAAATTTAAAGTATTTTTTTTTATATTAAACCAAAATTGAAAAAGTAAAAGCTTGGCCGGTTGTGGGTCGTCCTCTACTATCCTATGCAAACAAATCGTGTACAAAATATTAAAATTTGAGTAAGATATTTGAAAAGAACGCTCCTATAGACTTTACATTATCATCCGGGTCTTTTTCTGTGACTAGTGTTGTGCCTTAAATGTAAAAAATATTACATTACAAAACTTCTAGTAAATGGTCTTTATAAATCCTTACCGACTACGAACGAAGATTTAAATACAATTATTAGGATATTTTTAATAAATAATTTTTAATAAATCTGTGAATCATACTGTATAATAATATCAAAACTTTTGTTTACATAAAAAATATTTTTAGAAAACATCAAAAAAATAAAATACTTTGCTATTTTACAGAAGTTATTAAAAGCTCTCAAGATTCTTAAAATGAGAAAAGAGAGAAAAAAATCATTTTTTATGCAAATTACGAGGGTAATTCGGAATGTAACCTCCGTTTATGAATAAAAAAAAAACTAATGAAAGGAAACATGTTTTATTACTTATTTACGTATGAAAGACACGTTCTTCAGCTACTTCTCAACATAATTGCCGTATTAATTAAAACAATTATCATAACGGTAAATCAGCTTTGAAATTCCATCGTCACAGACTTCTGCCGCCGGCCTATTCAACTGCGATTATTTTAAAATTCAATTCGCACCACTCTTTCAATCCAAAGTATTTTAACATACTTTTCTATATATCTTTCTGATAAATGCACTACCAAATATGTTTTAAAAATAGTGGTCAAGTAAAATATTACGAGAGCAATTCAGAATTTCTCAGTATGAATGAAAAAATATGTTAAAATTCTTTGGAATGAAAGAGTGGTGCAAGTTGAATTTAAAAATAATCGCAGTTGAATAGGCCGGCGGCAGAAGCCTGTGACGATGGAATTTCAAAATTTAAGATTTTTGAAATTTTGAAATTTTTGCAATTTGAAATTTTTTAAATTGCCATTGTTTTAATTAATATGACAGTTATGTTGAGAAGTAGCTGAAGAACGTGTCTTTCATACGTGAGTAATAAAACATGTTTCTTTTCATTTGATTTTTTTAAATTCATAAACGGTGGTTACTTTCCGAATTACCCTCGTATTAATATTTAATATATTAAAATGTATATTGTTTTGGAATGTTAGGTATAAATGTGTTCTTGTATTTTGTGTATTTAAAAATTGCAAGATTCCAAATTAGTATTTAAAATCGGGTCTAAGCTGTCAGATATTTGTTGAGCAGAAAATTTGTCTAACTTGAGGCTGATGGTCACTCATTTTCCCAATTCCCCTCCACGATGTAAAGTCTATGGGCGTTTAATGCATTCTTATATTTAAAACTAGTCGTTGGGGACCACCGCAATACACTGTAAGAAAAGGGTCGATCTACTAAAAAAACTTTAGTGATCCTTGTAATTACTAAAAAATTTTTAGTAATCTTAGTCGGTTACTAGAAAATCTGTAAGAATTACTAGAAAAAAGTTAGCAACGAAGAGAGTTAATAGCTTTATATTTTTAATAACTATTACTAAAACTCACTTGGTGTGGCCTTGATAGCATAGTGGTTATAGTAACGGACACCAGACTAAAAGGTCCCGGGTTCGATACTGGCCACCGCCAAATACGCCTCGAATGTATGTAGTGTAAGTACCCGTTAGTAAAGGGATTATGAAAATCCTGTCGGAGCAGTTAGCAATGTTTGGTGCTGCCATCTATTGCAGTTTTGCCGAAAATCTTCCGCTTCAGAAGTCTGGATGCAACTCGAAGGAACCTCCTGCCTTTCGGGCGCACGTAAAGGTTATTAAAAATAATTTTGGGGCTATTACTAAAATTTGCTTTGTGGAACATACTAAAAATTTTAAGTTACTTATACAAACAATTCTTTTGTTCAGTTTACAAAAGAAATGCTTGTTTCACTTGCAAAAAAAAAAAAGTTTGTAAAGGTTACTAAAAAATTCTGTGGAATACAAATTTACTAAAAAATGTTTAGTAACCTCTTGAATTTTTTTTACAGTGTACTTACCCATCATTTATAGGCATATATAATACATGAAAATAATACATTTTAAAACTATTTATAAAATGGATTGCAATTCCAAAACAAAATTTAAACGTCTATTTATATTTTTATTGTGCATAGTAATGCTGTATTAATGAATTGCAGATGAATCTCTTTCGATAAATTATACAACACGACTAACTACTCAAGTAGTACTGAATTGCGAAATAGAAGCATCATTATAACTCCAGAAATAATAATCTTATTAACTTACAGTATATTGTGTCGGATTAAGCGTCTCATTACCAATTGAAATATATCTTTGAATTGAAATTTGAATGAAATTTAGGGTCATGACAAATCGAAGAATGTGGAAAACAATATTACAGATATCTCGGCAACTAATAATTCGATCAACTTCGTTCTTTATGCAAAATTTGTGTTATTTTATTGCCTTTTATCATCAATCCTTAAAATAAAAAAAATTCGAAAATTTTTATATACCTTTCATCAGAACGAATTATCGAGAGTCCGATAAAAATAGTTCCGGATAATCGAGGTTACTGTTATTAAATAGGCTTCGTCCCATAATTACATTCTAAGTACATACAAAATTTCAAGTCTCTATCTCAATTCGTTCGGGAGATAGAGCGTTTACAGACAGATAGACTGACAGACAGACAGACGGCAAATTTTTTTTCTAAAAATATGTTTTTGAAATTTCCAGTGTCGAAGCAAGACTTACCCTATACTACGTATGATGGGTGAGTAATAATGCCTCAGGAAATTTATATTTCCAACTTTTTCTTTCGATGTTCACTCCTTAAAGGATGTCAGTTTTGTCTTAGTTGTTAAAATATTTCTAAAATCTATGCTTAATTCAAAGTTATCTGTATTAAAAATGACGAACTAGAAGTAAAATTTTAACACTTTATATAAAAAATGTGACTAGCACCATAAGCACATGTTTGCAAAGTAAATTTTTGAAACTAGAAAATGAAATTTGCTGTGACTAGTTACATTTCAGATAGGCATAAATAAATTTGTATTTAATTTTTTTTAAGGCAAAGTTATATTTAGGAAATACAATTTTCATTAATACGTATATGATTTTAAAATATATTTCGTATTGAACCTAGAAATACAAGCGTGTTCTTGTATATTATATAGAAATTTAAAAAAAATGTAAGATGCAGTAGGATTACAAACAATAATTTTTCAACTAGAGTAAAAATTTTGGTGCCCAATTATAATAATTAAACTAAACCAAATAAAGTTGAGTTAAAGATTTTTTTTAAATTTTCAACTGAGTATAGACACTTAGAAAAATATATTTTTGAATGATAAAATTGAAATTTAGATTCAGTCTATACATTCTATTATGAACCATATGTACTGAATTATTATAATCTAATTTTCAAAAATGCATCTTATGATAGAGTACTTGAGAGTGATTTGTACTTATTGCACTTTGTCTATGTATTGGTGTTATAATTTGCCTCTAATTTTTTAAAATTATATTTAGATCAAAAATGTAACCCTATTATGAACATTTTAAATATTTTTAGGGTACTTTAGTTTACATGCATTTAAAAACAAAAGACCAGTACTAATCTGAAGTTAGTTTTATGAACTGCCAAATGAAAATTTAAGTATAAATTACTTTTATTGTAAGCAGCGAATTAATTTAATGAAAATCAGATTTGGATACAAATTTAAAAAGTATTATACAAATTAGCAATATTTGATATTGTTTAGGCTTCATATTTCTTTGAACTTTTACGGAATACCCATTCATACTCTTCTAGAATATATGCAAAGTAAAGGAGTCTATTCTGTTTATACACATAACTAATTCGGTCAGGTTTTTACAAAGTATTTTTATTGTTTTAGAAACGAATTTTTTAATAATGCAGTTAATAATTGATACAGGAGAGAGTCGTGGGGAGTAGGACGCTTTTTTTACAAAAAATATAAAATAAACTTTATTTGACACAAAAACAAAAAAATGCAATTTTTAGATTGAAAGATAAAACGTATTTCATCAAACTTTTTTCACTTTTCGGAACAATATATAAACTTAACTTGCGGAAACATCTTTTTAATTAAAAGAGATGTAAGTTTCAAAACGTGTCTCACATGATATGCATATCCCCCAAATTATATATATATATAAAGCTATAGGACAGCTAGTAGAGTGTTTTTGATTATTTTTTAAAAAAATTGTCTACATATCTTATTGTGTAATAATATCAAACGTTATCTTTATAAATAGGTATTTTTTAGAAACATCGAAAAATGAAAAAAAAAAACTGAGTAGTGCTACATTATTTTATATTTAATATTTTATATTAAATAAGGTTTTCAACAACATTACACTCTTATTTACCAGATACGCAATTATTTATTGTTTTATTCAACTGAAAATCACAAACCCATAATGGGACTTATTTAGCAATGTACTTATAGAATTTTCCTGAAGTTCGATTGATTACATCAGGAACCATTTTGAATTTATGTGTCCTTCAAGATAATAATCATTATCTTGAATTATTATTGTATAATTTCGGAAATCCATTGTAGGATGGAGTACTTGAGATTTAGTTAGCATTTAATGTGCTTGTATGATGAATTGGTGTAACAATTTTCCTCTCAAGGCTCGGAATGTTATCTACACCAATTATGCGTCGGCTAGTACGAACATTATGATAGTTTTTTTTTAACCCGCGAGTAGTCGCGACTTTTTCCACAACGTCATTAGTCGCGCTCGGTCTTTTCGCCGCTGGCCCCCCGCATACCAAATATGTAAAATAAGAAATATTTTTCATGTAGTATATGAAGATAACACTTCAATGAATATATAAATTTGCAGTTTTCTTAAATTATGCATTTTATTCATGAGATATGGAATAATTCGAAAAAGTAAAAATGAACTGCCATTAGTGGTTGTTACGTAGATTTTTTTGCCAATTTCAACTTTGTTTCTAAAAATGTACCTGAAAGAAAAACAGAGGTGTGTTTGTTACTTCACTAAGGTGTTTGAGAAACCTTCAAAGTCAGCTACATGGTAGATCTCCGTTTTATTTGTAATCTGATACAAGTTAGGAGAAGATAAGTTATATGGGCGGCGAAAAGACCGACACGCGACTACTGACGGGTTAACTTACTAGGGGGCCCCGCCCCCCTGCTCGCTATGCTCGCCAACCCCCCGCGTAATCGCTTCGCGATTCCAAATTATTGGCTACCCTTGCTTGCTGCGCTCGCCAATACCCCATGTTATGAATAAGCAGTTGCAGACCTTTCAAATGATGTGTCACATGACTGGTGTTGTAAAGAAATTAAAAATGTGTCCCCCTGGGGGGCAGAGTCGGAGGAGACACAAAAGACATCCATAATATGAATAAGCAGCTGCAGACCTCTCAAATGATATGTCACACAACTGGTGTTGTAAAGAAATTAAAAATGCGCCCCCTGGGGGGCAGAGTGGGGGTGACACACAAGACATCCATAAAATGAATAAATAGTTGCAGACTTTTCAAATGATGTGTCACACAATTGGTGTTGTAAAGAAATTACATAATGCGCCCCCTCTGAGGGCAGAGGGGGGTTACACACAAGATATCCATAATATGAATAAGCAGTTGCAGACCTCTCAAATGATGTGTCACACAATTGGTGTTGTAAAGAAATGAAAATGTGCCCCCCTGGGGGGCAGATTGGGGGATGACACACAACACATCCATAATATGAATAAGCAGTTGCAGACCTTTCAAAAGATGTGACACACAACTGGTGTTGTAAAGAAATTAAAAATGTGACCCCCCTGGGGACAGCAGAGTGTGGGGGTGACACACAAGACATCCATAATATGAATAAGCAGTTGGAGACCTTTCAAATCTTGTGTAACACGACTGGTGTTGTAAAGAAATTAAAAATGTGTCCCCCCTGGGGAGCAGAATGGGGGATAACACACAAGACATCCATTATATGAATAAGCAGTTGCAAACCTCTCAAATGATGTATCAAACGACTGGTGTTGTAAAGAAATTAAAAACTTGGCGAAATATTACAGTTATCGCCAAGTTGGCGTCAATTTTGGCAACTAATTTTGGTCGCCAAATTTGGCTATATATCGCCAAGTTGGCGACAAACTTGGCGATTGTTGGCGATGGTAACCTTTCCTCTCTTTATGGTAACCCATACGGTGATGCATAGACGGAGCCCTTTCCTGATTGGTCTATTCGACTCATGGAAGGAGTGGACAACCCGGATTCGTTAGTTCCGGAAGTCTTCCACATCAGCATCATTCCAGGAGTCATTCCTTTTAAGGCTAGTTTTTTTTTACTATAGAAGGATTTAATAAACTGATTATAAGTTTTATTGTGTAATAATGGGAGATCTTATCTTTATATGTACATGTTTAGCAGAAAGACCGAAAATTAAACACACTGTTACATGAAGCTCTTAAATTCAGTTTTGTGCAAAGTGCAATCTAATTTCATAGAAACTCTTTAATTTAACGGGGTCTGATATGAGGATAGATAATTTTGCATTAATCAACCACTCGAGTCCATTATTGTTTTCTATTTTGAGAAGAAAATTACTTTTATTTTAATTACGATAATCGTAGCTATCGAAATAAATTTACTGGGAATATTTAAAATCATCTCATTATCTAAAATCTAACGAACTTACATATTTTGTGTACTATTCAATACAATTTGATATGAAAATAGGCAAAGGAAGTGTTTTTGGAGAAGTTTGAAAAATAACGTATTACAACAGGATTGAGAGGGTATTGCCACTTTCTTATGTTTTTTTGTGTTTTATCACACATGACTCGTTCAGCAATGGAACTTATGTTTTAAATTTAAGTACGAAAATATATGTATAGAATAAAGGAATTGCTAAAGGTGCAAAGAGAATTAAGAAAATATTTATTATTATTCTTACAACTAAATTTCAAAACAAAAATGAATCATAAAAAGAAAGGCATAGCCCTATATTATAATTTCTGTATATATAAAACGTCTAAGTATTCCTAAAGACAAAATAATAATTGATAAAAAGAAGTGTACAATCAGTAATATACCAGATCCAAAAAGGTTAGTTAAAAAAAACAGCAATTTATGAGGATCTGATTTGTGGTCAGATAGCAGCTAGCATGCAGAACAAAAATAAAATTATTTTATGATGGATCTTATTTATCACAAAAAATAATGAAATAATGAAATAATGTATAATGAAAAATATTTTTATTCAGGAGAGAGTTAATATTCTATTCACTTCAAAGGTCGGGGATTTAATGCAAGAGTGCATGGAAAACAAAAGTACGCAAAGCGATTATCTAAACTTAAAATAGAGTTTTCGATTTAGTTCCAATTTAAACAATGTAATCATTTGTGAAATTTATGATGAAAAAACCGCGTTTTTTAGTAAATGCTTTTGAAGAGAAAATGTGATTTTGACTTCCTTATTATAAAATTTAAGGTTTATAAAAAAATCATTTTCAAAATTACAAAGCTAATTTACTTTTTTGAGTTACTATGGATTAATTTATTAATGGGCAACATGTTACCTGGGTGATTTGAAATTGTTTATCATACATAGATGGAATTAATGTTGTTTAAAAGATATCTAGTGACAATAGTGCAAGACTGCTCAGTATCGAAATGTGTAAGACTGCGCATCTGTTATTTGAAAAACAGCTATCATTATTAAAACAGTTTTTTAATTATTTAATTTTAACATTTCAAAAAGCGTATTTTTATGTACTGACATGTCAGCCAGCAGCATCACAAGAAGACCATTAAGAAGTAAACTTATTGAACCATTTATATCACCTAAACTACAGAACAATGAAATGATCTTGAAAAGAATACAGACAGAGAAATTCGTCAATATACACTAAATTATCCTTATTTTTTCCCAAATAATTTCCGTACTCACAGAAAACAAATTTGATCCGTGAATTCATTCCGAATGTCTAAAAAAGACTCCGTTTAATTCTAGCATGCATGCGTATGGGGTCTAGTAGTAATCGATTCAAATTTTTTTTCAAACAGAAATGTATATGATTAAAGTAATATGCGTGAAATCTTACTCGCAATTGAGTTTTTTCTTTAAAAAAAATATTTGTTGCAGCCAATTGTCCTTGTAATTTTTTTTCCTTTTTAGAAAAGTACAATAACACATTTTTTTCCTAATAATTTATTGTATGCACTATACACTGTTGAATAGAACTGAGAAACTGAGGAATCCCATAGTAAACTTAATTTCGAAATATAGAGGTCTCTAAAAGCTCGTACCAAATGTCATTGTGACTGTGCGTGTCCTTTAAGATAATATTTGTAGTCTTGAATTGTTATCATCAGTTTTGGAAATGCATGATAGGATAGAGTCATGGAGAGTTATATAGCATTTAATAAGCCTGGGTGTAATAATTGGTGTAATAAATTTCCTCACAAGCTTCGAATTGTTACCTGCTCTATATATATGATCTCTATTATGAAACATTTGGCAGGATTTGTAGGCATGGAGGAATTTGGCGGATTTTAATTGTTTTCGTATCAAAAAATTCGTAAAGTAAAGGTTTCAACAACTGAAAATGCATTTTTTTTTTTGATAAATAAAACAAATACTACATCACAGAACTTCTGGTACATGGCCTTTACAAATTCTTACCGACTACGAACCAAGATTTAAATACTATTGTTAAGGTTTTTTAATAAATAATTTTTAATAAAACTGTGAATCATATTGCATAATAATATCAAAACTTCTATTTATGTAAAAATATTTTCAGGAAACAACGAAAGATAAAATACATTACTATTTTACAAGACGTTATTAAAAGCTCTCAAAATTCTTAAAATGTGAAAAAAGAGAAAAAAATAAATAAATTTTTATGCAATTGTTTAATATTTAATATACTAAAATGTACAATTTTATTGGGATAATAGGTTTAAATGTATTCTTGCATTTCGTATATTTAAAAAGTTGCAAGATTACGAATTACTATTTAAAATCGGATCTATACTGTCAGACATTTGTTGATCAGAAAATTTGTCTAATTTAAGGCTGCTGGACATTCATTTTCCGAATTCCCCTACCCTACATAATGTACAGTTTATGGGCGTTTGATGCATTCTTATACTTAAAATATCTCCTCAGGACATTAATTTTTTTAACTTCAAATTTTACTATTCTCTTCTTTAAAGATATGACTTTTTGTCTTAGTTGTTAAAATATTACTAAAATATATAATAATTTTGATATTTTATGTGTTAAAAATGACTAACTGGAAGTAAAATTTAACATTTCATATAAAATGTATGACCTACAGCCTTTAACCAATTAACGAGCATTGTTGCCGGGTCGGCAACACCTAAAGTTCCCCCTGCTTAGAGACACAAAAACTCAGTGAATATTTCAAAAACTACTCTAATGGTTACCTAAAATCTTTCTTATGAGTTATAGATGGCAGCACCACAGAGATCAAACTCTACTGTTTTTAATTAATAGGTAAATGTGTTACTGTAATACGAGCTTCACAGCAATGCTCTTCTCACTGCGCTTATAATCAATGCTTTACTTATGGGAAGTTACCACTTCGGAAACAGCTGTATAATTAAAATGGTTAGTGCAATCTTTACAAAACAATACCTGTGTACTCCTCTAGGCCTAAATAGATTGCCTATTTTTTTTTCTCTTAATTCCAACTTTAAAGAGTAGTGCGCCGGAAAGGGTTAAGCGCATGTTTAGAAAGTAAATTTTGAAATTAGCGAAATTGAATTTTCTGTGACTGGCTATATTTTAGATAATGATAGTTACTTTAAACCTAAATAAATTTGTTTGTAAATTTTCCTTTTTTTATTTTTTAATTCAAAGTTATATTTAGGAAATACAACTATCAATAAAATGTATATGATTTTGAAACACAATTTGTATTGAGCCTATAAGTATTAGTGTGGTTCTTTATTTCAAATATTTAAAAAAATGTATCAGATGAAGTAGGATTAGAAAAAATAACTTTGAAACTAGAATGAAAACTTTGGTGCCAAATTAAAATAATTAAATTAAACCAAACAAATTTGTATTTAAAGATTTTTTTTTTATTTTTCATACAAAGTTGTATTTATTTAATACAAAAATTTTTTAAATTTTCAATATTATAGAAACTTGTAAAAAATACTTTTGAATGATAAAAATGAAAATTTAGATTCAGTTTATGCATTCTAATATGAACCATATTATTGAATTATTATAATCTATTTTCCAAAAATGCACGATATGATAGAGTACTTAAGAGTGATTTGTACTTATTACATTTTGTCTATGGATTGGTGTAATAATTTGCCTCTAACGTTTTAAAATTATAATTAGACCAAGTATGTGACTCTTTTATGAACATTTTGATTATTATTAAGGCACTTTTAATAAGCATTTTGGTTTAGTTGCTCTTAAAAAGAAAGGATAATTGATATTCCGAATTTAGTTTTATGAATTGCCAAATGAAAATTAAAGTATAAACTTCTTTTATTATCAATAAAGAATTAGTTTAATAAAAAAACATATTAGGATAAAATTTTAAAAAGTTATCCAGATTAGAAATATTTGATACTATTTAGGCTTCATATTTCTTTGAACTTTTATGGTATACCCATTCATACTTTTTTAGAAAATAAAAAAATTAAAGGAGTGTATTTTTTTATACTCACCACATATTCGGACAGATATTTACAAAGTCTTTTTATTCTTTTAGAAACTATTTTTAATAATACAGTTAATAATTCATATAGGACAGAATGGGACACTTTTTTCACAAAAAAACAGAAAATAAACACAAAAACAAAAAATGCAATTCATAAAGTGCGAGATGAAACACTGTGTCATGTTTCTGAACAATATGGATAATTAACTAACAGAAAAAATTTGAATATGTGTCTCACATTATATGTATACACTGTAAAAAAAAAAAGTGTTGATCTACTAAAAAAACTTTA
Source organism: Maratus speculifer (assembly GCA_964019185.1). Lineage (NCBI taxonomy): Eukaryota > Metazoa > Arthropoda > Arachnida > Araneae > Salticidae > Maratus > Maratus speculifer. The sequence continues at coordinate 440,993,192 of OZ025291.1, read as the reverse complement.
GTGATCCTTGTAATTACTAAAAAATTTTTAGTAATCTTAGTCGGTTACAAGAAAATCTGTAAGAATCACTAGAAAAAAGTTAGCAACGAGTAGAGTTAATAATTTTATATTTTTAATAGCTGTTACTAAAACTCACTTGTTGTGGCCTTGATAGCATAGTGGTTATAGTAACGGACTCCAGGCTAAAAGGTGCCGTGTTCGATACTGGCCATTGCCAAATACGCCCCGAATGTATGCAGTGTAAGTACTCGTTAATAAAGGGATTATGAATATCCTGACGGAGCGGTAGCAATGTTTGGTGCTGCCATCTTTGCGGTTTTGCCGAAAATCTTCCGCTTCTGAAGTCTGGATGCAGCTCGAAGGAAGCTCCTGCCCTTCGGAGTAATATAAAGTATTAAAAATCCTTTTGGAGCTATTACTAAAATTTGCTTGGTGGGTCATACTAAAAATTTTTAAGTTAGTTATACAAAAAATTCTTTTGTTCAGTTTACAAAAGAATTGCTTGTTTCTCTTGCAAAAAAAGTTTGTAATGGTTACTAAAAAATTCTGTGGAGTACAAATTTACTAAAAAATTTTAGTAACCTCTTGAATTTTTTTTTTACAGTGTACCTCCCCACATTATATATGTAAAGCTATAGGACAGCTATTAAAGAGTTTTTGAATTATATTTTAAATAAATTATCAAGACGTCTTATTCTGTAATAATATCAAACGTTACCTTTACAAATAGATATTTTTAGAAACACCAAAAAATGAGATAAACGAGTACTGATACATTTTTTTTTTTTTTTTTTTTTTTTTTTTTTTTTTTTTTTTGCTGTTTAAATTAAGTTTTCAACAAAATTACACTCATATTGTCCAGATACGCATAAAACCAAAAATATGCTCTAAATTAAATTCATATTACTAAATGGTATACTTATAAAAAGAATATATTTAAAAAATACTTAAAAATTTATCAACGTCTCATTTGCTTCTGCGAACGTCGTCAGGATACAATAGAAAGATCTTAAATTCAATTTAAAATTTTAAAATATAAACGCATACGTCTACGGGCATAGTTTAGTTGAGGATGCATAAGCCTGCTTTTTAATTAATTATAGCATATTATGCCAGATTTTATGGATGAAATATGATAAATGATCGTTATATGTTTATATTTTGAAACCTTAAATTGGATTTAACATCTTTCTTTTGTATTCTGACGACGTTCGCAGAAGCGAATGAAACGTTGATACATTTATAAGTGTATTTTAAATATATTCTTTTATAAGTGTATTTAGTAGTATAAGTACTATATAAGTATTAGTAGCATACTTATATAGTACTATATAAGTAATATTTAGTAATCTGTTTTTAATACATATTTTTAGTATAATTTATGCTGAAATTGTCAAATTCATAGTTATAGATATGCATTAATTTATTGTTCTATTCAAATGAAAAGCACAAAAACCATAATGAAATTCATTTAGCAATGTTAGAAGTTTATTTTATATTTTTTACAAAAAAATATAAAATAAACTTTATTTGACACAAATACAAAAAATGCAATTTATAGATTGCAAGATGAAACATATTTCATCAAATTTTTTTTTATTTTTCGGAACAATATATAAACTTAACTTGCAGAAACAATTTTATAATAAAAAAAAAGGTAAGTTTCAAAATGTGTCTCACAATATATGTATACCCCCCCAAATTATATATATAAAGCTATAGAACAGCTATTAGAGTGGTTTTTAATATTTTTTAAATAAATTGTCTAGATATCTTATTGTGTAATAATATCAAACGTTACCTTTATAAATAGGTATTTTTTAGAAACATCGAAAAATGAAAAAAAAAACGAATCGTGCTACATTATTTTATATTTAATATTTTATATTAAATAAGGTTTTCAACAACATTACACTCTTATGTACCGCATACGCAATTATTTATTGTTTTATTCAATTGAAAATCACAAACCCATAATGGAACTCATTTAGCAATGTACTTGTAGAGTTTTCCTAAAGTTCGATTTATTATATCAAGAACCATTTTGAATTTACGTGTCCTTTAAGATCAGGATCGTTATCTCGAATTATTATTGTATAATTTCGGAAATCCATGGTAGGATGGAGTATTTGAGATTTTGTTAGCATTTAATGTGCTTGTGTGATGAAATAGCAACAGATATTTCAACAATAATGGATAAGAACTATTTTTTTGTATTGTATGCAATAATATTACTCCAAGAATATCGAAATTTTACGAAGCCAAACAAGTCTGCTCTATTAGTCAGCTTCAGTGAAAAAGTATGTAGTTTTTGATTATTTTTTAAGCATATTGTCTTTAAGTCTTATTGTATAATAATATCAAACGTTATCTATATTTAGTAATAACACTGAAAAAATAAATGAACGAGTAGCGCTATTTTACATATTATAATAAATTTAATTTTCAAAACAATACACACTTTTACACCAGATATGCATGAATTTATGGTTCTATTCAGATAAAAAGCACAAGCATCTAGTGTTATTCATTTTGAAATGTACTCGTACAGTTTCCTAAAACACGATTCATAATATTAAGAGCCATCATGAATTTATATGTCTTTCAACATAATGATCGTTATCTCGAATTATTTTTGTATAATTTCGGAAATGCATGATAACATGGAGTACTTGAGATTTAGTTAGCATTTAACGTGTTCGGATGATGAAATAGCAACAGATATTGCAACATTGATAAATAAAAACTATTTTTTTTTTGTATTGTATGCAAAAATATTACTCCAGAAATATCGAAATTTTACGAAGCCAAACAAGTCTGTTCTATTAGTATTTTTTTATTATTTTTAATATATTGTCTTTAAGTCTTATAGTGTAATAATATCAAACGTTATCTTTATAAATATATATTTAGTAGAAACATTGAAAAATGAAATGAACGAATAGCGCTATTTTACATAATATATTAAATTCAATTTTCAAAAAAAATTACACACTTTTACATTAGATATGCATGAACTTATGGTTCTATTCGAATAAAAAGCACAAGCATATAGTGAAATTCATTTTGCAATATACTCGTACAGTTTTCAAAAACATGATTCATTACATTAAGAGCCATCATGAATTTATGTGTCCTTCAACATAATGATCATTATCTTGAATTATTATCACATAATTTCGGAAATCTATGAGATTTAGTTAGCGTTTAATGTGCTTGTATAATGGATTGATGAAACTTGTAATTGTTGTAAAATGTGATTGGTGTATTTTCCTCTCAAGGCTCGAAATGTTCACTGCAAAAAATATCTGTCACTATACAGATTTTTTTCCTTAAAATTTTACGGTGTTGTTTCATTTTTCTAAAAAAACAGTACTATTTCCGTAATTGACATTATGCGGTAAAAAATCCGTATAAAACCATTATAATAATTTCCATACATTTTACGGAATATTTTTTTATTGCTTACAAAACAGCAGTTATTCCGTAAAATGATGTTCAGAAGGAAGGGGCTGTGCATATATAACGTTATCATATTAGGGCACACTAGCAGGGGAGACCGAGCTTAGCTCGGTCAAAATTAACTTTGTGTTCAACTCTATATAGTATTTTCACTGTGTCATTCACTCGGTATTATTACTGTAAAACATGTTGTTTATTTAGAAAAACAATCAATAAGAAAACTATGTTTTTATGCGCATGTTTATAAATTTTACTTTATTTTAAAATTTATAACGAAAGGACATCGATCTAAATCACTTTTTTAGCTCGACTCTGATTGGTTTAACCATGCATCTCAAATCCTCGTAAGAATGTATAAAAAAATTCTTTACATTCTGAAAGACAATATTTTCTGCTAGATATAGTCAAATTTGGAGGCATTGTTTCATTTGGCTCCAAATACGTGTTTTGGTTTTCGTAATTTTTATAGTCGATTTTTTAGCCATATGTCGTCGATATTTTGTCAAATATCACCAAGTTATTGGCTTTTGCCATATTCTCGTGACCCTGACCCGTATTACCCAAAATGAGCCACTAATCAAATTTGATCAAACATGTGACATAGCTCAATCGTCTTCAGGTAATCAAAAACAGTAGAATATAAAATTGAATCAAAATCGTTTAAACCATTTTTTAGGTAAAATTAGCTTGGCAGCATTCAGCAATGAAGCGAAATGACCCACTAATATAATTTTGTTTAATATGCGACTCAGCCCAATAGTCTTCTCGTGACAAAAAACGTTTTGTTTCAAAATTTAGGTAAAATTGATTGAGTCGTTGTTATATATAATTAGAATGACCCTAGCTCATTAAGACCCAAAATGACCCACTAATCGAATTTTCGCGAGCATGTGTCCATCCAAATGGTTTTCTTTTGCTCAAAAACGATATAATACAAAGTATAGTCAAAATGGTGAGTACCATTTTCTATATAAAATTAGCATGACCCATCATGACCAACAAATGACCCTTATAATCGAAATCTCTCAAACGTGTGGCCTAGCTCATTAGTTTTAGCATGCCGAAAAACATTAGATACAAAATTTAGATAAAATCGATTGAGCCGTTTTTTAGATATAATTAGTTTGACCCTGACCCCTTATGATCCAAAATGACCCATTGATCGAATTTTCTCAAAAATCTGTCATAACCCAATGATTTTCTTGTGCCCGAAAACGACAAAATACAAAATTTAGTCAAAATTGCGCGAAACGTTGTCCAGATAAAATTAGAATGACCCAAAAGTGGCCCACTAATCGAAATTTCTCGAACATGTGACCTACCCCAATGATTTTCTCATGCCAAAAATATGTTGTATGCAAAATTTCGTTAAAATCGACCCACCCATTCTTTAGATATAGCTTGACCTTGACCCATTAAGACCCACAAATGACCCTTATAGTCGAAAGCTCTCGAATATGTGACTTAGTCCATTAGTTTTCTCGTTTCTAAAAATTTTTACATACAGAATTTCGTTAAAATTGATCCTGCCGTTCTTTAATTATATATAGCTTGACCCAGACCCTTTCTGATCCAAAATGACCCATTAATCGAAATTTTTCGAACATGTAACCTAGTCCAATGATTTTATCGTGCCAAAAAAATGTTGCATACAAAATTTCATTCAAATCGATCCACCTGTTCTTTAGATATAGCTTGAGCATGATCCATTATGACCCATCATGACCCACAAATGACCCTCATAGTCGAAATTTCTCAAACATGTGATTTAGCCCATTAGTTTTCTCATGTCAAAAAACTGTTACATACAAAATTTCGTTATAATCCATTACGCCGTTCTTTAAATATAAATAGCTTGACCCAGACTCTTAATGACCCAAAATGACCCATTAATCAAAATTTTTCGAACATATAACCTAATCCAATGATTTTATCGTGTCAAAAAAATGTTGCATACAAAATTTCATTAAAATCGATCCACCTGTTCTTTAGATATAGCTTTACCATGACCCATTATGACCCATCATGACCCACAAATGACCCTCATAGTCAAAATCTCTCAAACATGTGATTTAGACCATTAGTTTTCTCATGTCAAAAAACTGTTACATACAAAATTTCGTTATAATCCATCACGCCGTTCTTTAAATATAAATAGCTTGACCCAGACTCTTAATGACCCAATATGACCCATTAAAATTTTTTGTCGAACATGTAACCTAGCCCAATGTTTTTCTCGTGCCCGAAAACCATAGAATGCAATTTTTAGTTAAAATTGCGTGAGAAAATCTCTAGATAAAAATAGCATGACCCACAATGACCCCAAAAATGACCCACTAACCGAATTTTCTCGAACATGTTACCTAACCCAATGGTCTTTTTGTAATCTAAAATGATACACTATAAAATTTGGTCAAAATCGTTAGAGCCGTTTTTTAGATAAAAATGGCTTGACCCATAATGACCCAAAAATGACCCACTAATCGAAAGTTTTCGAACATGTGACCCAGCCCAATAGTTTTGTTGTGCCAAAAAACGATTGGATAGAAAATTTCTTTAAAATCGATCCAGCCGTTCTCTAGATATAAATAGCTTGATCTTGACCCATTATGACCCAAAATGCCATTATGACCCAAAATGACCCAATAATCGAATTTTCTCGAACATGTGACCTAGCCCAATGGTCTTCTCGTGAGCAAAAATGGTAAAATCCAAATTTTTGCAAAAATCGTTAGAGCCGTTTTTGAAATAAAATTTACCCACACACACACACACACAATTTTTGCTCGCATTATAGTATAAGATGATATCGTATAATATCGTTAAGGGGGAGGGATGTCTTTTGATATCGATATAATTTTTGACCCAATCAAATTGTTTCTTCTTATTTGTAACACGGTCTTTTGTTTAAAATAGTATATTACCTTTTTTTCGACCGTTATCTATTTTTACGAAAATACAAATTTATTATTAAAATCCCTAAATTATTATAAAATTATTAAATTCTGAAAAATGATATATAGTCCAGTCATTTTAGCACCTTTTTTTACAAATAGGGGAAAAATTAGAACAAAGCTGGATATTTGCATAGATGTTAGTTAGGGTATGTAGTTTAACATACTAAAAGTCCCCATCGATTCGATGTGAGCTTTCGCCGCCAGAGGGCGCTAAAGAGCTTGAAAATCGGTTTTTTGTAAATATCTCACGAACAATGGCATTTAGAAAAAAAAGTTCAATTACAAAGATCTAGATAATTTAATTTCCTACAAAAAGTGTCTTTAACATTTTTTTGTCACACCAACCCTTCCCTGCTGAAAATTAAAATAATGTAAACGTGTTTGAAAAACATGTGGAAACAGTCATAACGCGGCGAAGAGGCAGAACACATACGGAACAACATCGGATCCCCCCCCCAACTCTCCCCCATTGTCTGTATGCCGTTTTCGCGCTTAAGGGTGTATTCGAAAAAACGCTTTTCCACCTTCAACTGCTCGAAATTTTCCGATACAATTTCAGACATATTTTTAAAAGTAGAAACATGAAACTTACTGAGGGGATTCTTCAAGGGACGTATGAGGTGCCGTGTGATGTCTTTTTACGCTCAATTCATTAGAATTTGAGTTATTAACAATTACCTTGTCGGTATGACCCTTTCTTTCGATCCTAGATCTCTCGTTTGGGAAAAATCGGTTCGAAATGCCGTTTTTGATTGATTTTTTTTGCAATATTTTCTGCATTTATCAAAGAATCGACACTCACGGCACCTTGTGTACTTTCCAAATAAGAGATTTTGAAAGTTTGGTGTATTTGAATGCAAAAATGAATTCAAAAATAAATCGGAAAATAAGCAGTTTGAATCGAAATACACCCTTAAGGGTGTATTCGAAAAAACGCTTTTCCACCTTCAGCAGCTCGAAATTTTCCGATACAATTTCAGACACATTTTTAAAAGTAGAAACATGAAATTTGCTGAGGGGATTTTTGAAGGGACGTATAAGGTGCCATGTGATGTCTTTTTACGCTCAATTCATTAGAATTTGATTTATAAGCAATTAACTTCTCAGGAAGACCCTTTTTTTCGTTCCCAGATCTCCCACTTCGGAAAAATCGGTTCAAATTGCCGTTTTTGATTGCTTTTTTTGCAATATTTTGTGCACTTATCAAAGATTCGACCTTCATGGCACCTTGTGCACTTTTTAAATAAGGGAATCTGCGAGTTTGATGTGTTTGAGAGCAAAAATGAATTCAAAAATAAATCGGAAAATAAATCGGCAGTTTGAATCGAAATACACCCTTAAGCAACAACAGTTGCCCAATACCCTATCTCTCTTTGCATTTGTGGAAATGTACCATGTGCAGTTACCTTTCCAATATTTAATTTTAATTTGGTGCTCATTTCGCTAGTATGAAATCACCCTTATTTACAACCCCAACGAAGTATTCTTTATGAGATCAGCGCCGTACGAAAGGGGGGGGGCGAAGGGGCGGTCGCCACCGGCGCGGATATTTGGGGACGCCAAATTTATACTACCAACTAATTTTTGTCCAGTCACATAAAAAAGTTGGGGGCGCCAAATGGAAGCTTTGCCCCGGGCGCAGTTTTCTCTTCGCACGCCCATGTGTGAGGTTTAAGGAAGGGAATAGTTTTATTTTCAACGCATGTTATAGAAATTGTTAAATAGTTATGATAGTTTAAAATGGCTCTTTCTTAATTGCTGATTGTGAGCGAAAAATGGAGATTGACAAAATAGTATGTCTTGTATGCGGTGAGGATTGCGTTTGAAAGATTATGTAAAAATAGGAAAAAAGGGACTGAAAGTTCCTTGTGGCAGCAAGTTCAGAAAGAGGTGACCATAAGTAGAAAATATTTGAAGAAACGGTTAAAAAAAATAGTGAATGTACAGTTCTTTCAAAGTGTAGAAAAATTATACAGGAAAGAATTCTATTAAATCATACAATAAATCTATTGCAGAAAAACCACCGATGTCCGCACAAATTACTCCATTGAAGAAAAAATTGTGAAATAACAGTCCGTTGTTTGAATTTGAGGATAAATATTTGTTATGTTCTGATGCATTAGACGAAGCTTTTATATAGAAGGAAAAAAAAAGCTCTAAAATATCGCAATTTTTTTTAATCTAATCATTAAAACAAGACACGTCTCATATCTATGCATATAGAGAAATTTATAGAGAATGGTTTTGAAGCGAAACCAGTAGAAGATGATGCATACACACTATTTTTTAAAACAGCTATTGAAATAGAAAAGTCTGGTGCGCTTACTGCTGTTGCTGACGTTGATGTTGACTTGCTCGTATTGTTGACTGCTTTAGCACTTCCAGCGATGCGATAGAGATATTTTTCAATAAGCCAGGAATAGGACGAATTGCAACCACACTCTATTCATCACACAGTCTTAACAATGATGCTGTTCTGAAAGATCATATATTTTCCTTCAAGCTTTTTCAAGCTGTGACTCGACATCAGCGATGTTTGGGAAAAGTAAAATATTGTTAAAATTTTTTTTGAAAAAGGAAGAAGATCTAACATACAAGCTCCCAGCATTTTAAAAAGTGATCAAATATCCCAATTTGAAGTTTCCGAGGCAGAAAAAACTTTTTTTTTTTGCTTTATACGGTGGTAACGCAGAAATTTCTCTGAAAAAGCACCGATATGTACGTTTCAAGAAAGAAGTTGCCGTTGGTAAAAAAAGCCTTCATCGTTGCCGCCTATCGAAGATGCAGCTAGATTGCACAGTTTACGTATTTATCATAATAGTACATGATAAACACGACTATCTCATTCGTACAATACCGGTTTGGCAATAAACTACATCCTGAGAACTGGTGCTGGCAAAATGCACCTAATTTGTCTCCAATTCCAGCTACCTTACAGCTCGCACCAAAAAATATTATTGAATCAATTTTTTTTACTTGCTCCAAAGGATACGGAAAAGCATGTGGATGCCGATAATTTGGATTGAAATGTTTTGATATTTGCATAAATTGCTGCAAGGTTTCATGTCATAATGCAAGTAAAATTTAATTTGAAGACCAGGAAGATATTGACATGTATCCTGCCCATTGCAAGGGAGGAGGGAAGCTCTACATCTGAATTCAATAATGATATTGAAAGGCAAACCATAAATACTACAAGCAGCAAAAAAACGAAAGAAAGAAATACAGATAGTGACAAATCTGAATCGTGTGTAGAAATTGAAGTTGTGCAAAGAACTACTAAAGCAGTTAAACGACTGAAATTGGATTAAGCCAGTCACTATAAGTGGAATATACCTACGGGGGAAACCACAATAAAGAAAACGCGCCAAATGCTTTTTTTCAAGAGTAATGGGAAAATAATCATAAATGTATATTATATATTCACTTTCTCCATTCAAAGGTGAGAATTTTAGATCTGTTTATACATTTTTTTTAAACGTAGCAGCATATTTTTCGAATTTTTATAATTTTACTTTCAAATATGTTCACTTTTTTATATTTTTGACAGGGAAGCGTTGGTGTGACAAATAAATGTTAATGACACTTTTTATAGGAAATTAAATTATCTACAACTTTGTAATTGAACTTTTTTTTCTAAATGCCATTGTGCATGAGATATTCACAAAAAACCAATTTTCCAGCTCTTTGGCGCCCCCTGGCGGCGAAAGCTCACATCGGATCGATGGGGACTTTTAGTATAATAGCTAAAAGTCCCCATCTTTTTGTATGTTAAACTACATACCCTAACTAGCACCTATGCAAAAATCCAGCTTTGTTCTAATTTTTCCCCTATTTTTGCTAAAATGACTGGGCTAATACCCCAACATTTGAAATTTCTATTCATCTTCATATGTGTATGCATATATAACCACTGTTCAAGAAAACATATGTAAAATATTTTTGAAATGAAGATTGTGTTTACTAATAAATAAAACAGAAAGAATGTTGTCCACTTCGCTTGAATAATGAAACTCATTTAGCAATGTACTTGTATAATTTTTCTAAAGCTCGATAGATTACATCAAGAACCATTTTGAATTTATGTGTCCTTCAAGATAATGATTGTTATCTTGAATTATTATTGTATAATTTCGGAAATCCATGATAGGACGAAGTACTTGAGATTTAGTTTGCATTTAATGTGCTTGTATGATGAATTAGTGTAACAATTTTCCTCTCAAGGCTCAGAATGTTATCTGCACCAATTACACATCACCTAGTATGAACATTGCGATAATTGTTATGTACCAAGCAATACACATTAATATGAAAATAGGCTAAGGAAGTGTTTTTGGAGACGCTTGGAAAAAAACGTATTACAACAGGATTTCAGAGGGTATTACCATTTTTTTTATAACACATGACACGTTCAGCAATGTAACATATGTTTTAAATTTAAACACGAAAATATATGTATAGAATAAAGCAATGCCTAACAATGCAAAGATAATTAAGACAATATTTAATATTATTGTTATCACTACTAAATGTCAAAACATCCATTTAGTCATAATAAGAAAGGCATAGCCCTATATTATCATTTCTGTATGTATAATGTATCTAAGTATTTCTTAAGACAAAATAATACTCGATGAAAAGACATCTATTATTAATATTACACCTGACCCGAAAGGTTTAAGAAAAAAAATGAGCATTCATTCATGGAGATCTGATTTGTGGACAGATAATATTCAGCTTGCAACACAATAGTTAAATTATTTTATAATGGGTTTTCAATTATCACAAACAAAGTTTTTTCTGACTAATGGAAAATACTGAAAAATAGTTTATACATAAGAGAGAAATTTTCTATTCACTTCAAAGGTCGGGAATGCCGTAAAATATCGTGGTGTAAAAATGTATGCTGAGAAATTATCCATTCTTAAAATAGAGTTTTTGAATTGGCTATAGTTTAAATGATGTAATCACCTGTTACGTTTATTGTGAAAAAACTGCGTATTTTGGTGAAAATATTAATGCTTTTGAAGAGAACATGTGATTTTGACATCCCCATTATAATATTTTTTAAAACAATTAAAATTTCAAAATTTCAAAAAAACTATCTCATTTAAAATTATAATGGTTATTTTGTTGTTGTTTTTGTTGTTATGGAATAGGTTATTAATGGGCTGAGTGTAGAACGATGTAGTAGTATTGGCTTTTTTTTCATCAATAGATGATAGTAATGGTGTTTAAAAGATATTTAACGATAATAGTGCAAGAGTACTCAGTGTCAAAGTCAGTAAGATAATTATTTGAAAAATACAACTGTTATTTCAAAAATTGATACCGTTGTTAAAACAGGTTTCTAAGTAACGGTTCTATAACCATCCAAAAATAATTATATTTTGTTTACTGATATGTCAGAATGTCGATTCGATCAAAATTTCGAAGATCATTAAGATCTGAACTTGTTGAACCATTCATGTCAGTTGAACCAGAGAAAAATGAAATGAAGTCGAAAAGAAATCCTTACAATGTAAAGTTATGCGTTGACAAAAGCACAAAAGCTAGTAGACCCAGTGGCAGCAGCACAAACAGTCATGCATCGGTCAACAACAGTCAACAGTCAACATCTCATCGAGTTCATGTGTAAAAATCTATGATTAATTAAATCTTGATTCGTATATTAAAACGCAATCGGTCTGATATGACATATTTTGATGGAAATTACATAAAAAACAATTAGCGGTTGATTCTTTGGTTTACCATTGTGCTTTCCTGTACCCAAAAGTGGGAAAACATGGAGGATTGGAAGCAGGAAAAATAATGGTAAACCTATGAGTTAACCACAAAAATCGGGTTTTTAGGTGTTTTACACCAATGACAGACTGATTGCGTTTTAATATGCGAATTTGGATTTAACTGATCATAGATTTTTATCCATGAACTCGATGAGGTGATTGTCTGTATTGCCGACTGCCGGTCTATAGCTAATGAAATTAGTGTCAACACTTAGTATGAAATAAACCTAAATTCGATTGTGTACTGTATTCTGCGCGTATGGTTTCGCCTTCAACAACTTCATGTTGCGTCTAATTTTCACAGTTGTCTCTGTAACCAGTTGAGTTGCAATACTTAGAAATTGGGAAATTGTAAAGAATTCGGAACAATTTTCGGAGCAATTTTCTCGGCTGTGTAAAAAAGCAAAAGACTTTTACCAAATAAAAAGAGTAAAAGTAAGCCAAGGAAGCCTAAATTTATAGAAAAAAAAACTAGTTGATTGTGGCAATCCCAAAAAATTCTTCTATGTAATGTATGTGAATACTTCAAAATTCGAAACTATAGTGACCAAAATTAAATAACAGTCAATACTCATCATGACAATTCAAAGAGCTAGAAATTCCGCGCATTAGTTCTAGAAATAGGACTATTGCCTATATCGTGGAAAATGGAGCATAAAAGCGTCACGTGTTGGCCAAAACAGAAATAATATTTAACGACCTATTCCGGATTATCTGAAGAAATCGCCACTTTTTTTAGAAATTCTATAGAGATTTGAAGAAATTTTGCAATTTAGCTTTATCTGAAAAATACCTGTAGAATTTTTAAAGATATTCTTCAAGATATATGCATAATGTGCTAAATACCCCACAAATTTTCCACAAATTTTTGGGCCAAATACCTATAGATTATCAACAGATTTATTTTTAGTGGGGATACCTGAATCTAAATTTCGAAGGAAATTCGTCTATTAGTTCTTGGGATAGAACTATTGGAGGAGTCGGGAAAAAACCATCGGAGCATCATCATCGCCCTGTTGGGCGATTGCCTCTAAAACATGAAAAAACTAGTTCCGATCACGGATTTACTGAATATGATTTTGATGGAAATTCGTCCATTAGTTCTTGACACGGAGATTATTGCAGAAATCGCAAAAAAAGCATAACAGCACCACCTATTGAGAATTACACCAAAGTGTAAACAACATCAATCCATGTCAAGGAACAACTGATTCTGACGTTTCATGAAAATTCGTTTCATGAAAATTATTGACAGAAAACTGTTGCGTAAACCATTTATGGTGAAATTGTCGAATTCATGATTATAGACACGCATTAATTTATTCTTTTATCCAAATGGAAAGCACAAAAACCATAATGAAATTCATTTAGCAATAGACTTGTAGAATTTTCCTAAAGCTCGATTAATTACATCAAGAACCATCAAGAACCATCAAGAACCGTAAAAAATGCAGCAAGAAGCGCCACTTGATGAGCTATTTAATCAAAAAACTAATCAACAACAATCTATATTGAATACAAATTTTTAATAAACTCCGTGCATAAGTTCTTGAGATAGAGCTGGCGCAAAAATCGTGAAAAATTCAGCATAGCAGCGCCACTTGTTGAGCGATTTATCATTACATTAGCGCGAACACCAAAAAAATTATCATCATACATTATAATCAGGGACTACCTGAATATTAATTTTTATTAAATTCCGTGCTTTAGTTCTTGAAATAGAGCGTCTACAGTCAGACATTTTGCAAAAATGTTTTGTTTTATTTCTGATCTCCAAAATATGTAAATTCGTCGAAATCCGAATTAAAAAATGTTCACGAATCTAATATTTTCTTCTTGTAAAGATAAGAGAAATTAAATATGTGAATATCTTCGAGTTAATTAGAAATCTACAGAAAACCAATTGTATAGGATTGTAGCGAGTGTGTTTTTTGCAGAGAGCGGTGGCAAAAAAAGTGTACAGAGTACGCAGGTCGTGTTTACTATAGAAAATTTGCTATAAAAAAATTTACTACTGAAATTCGAAGTGCTTTCAGTAGCAATTTTAAAAAAATAGGCTAAAAATCGATCATTTTTAGTGTTTTATTTCTTTTGAAATATGAATTATATGTGAAGATATAAACTTTTCAGTAACTTAAATTACGGTTTCTATTGAACGTTTTATAAAATGACAATAGATTTGCTTTGCATTAAATTCCCTTCAAAAATATTTTAATAATATATAATGCAGTGTAATGGTTATTTAAAAAAGAAATGCATCACATTATATATTCTTTAAATGCACGATATAATAACAAAAAGATATAGCATCAACATATATTCCAAAATGTGTCTCGTTTAATTTATTAAAATTTTTAATTAACATTCACAGCTAATTAATTTATTATCACTATTTAATCCAGACATTACATTTAATCCAAAACTCAAATAGAATTCTGAATTGTAATATAACAACTACGACATTAACATAATCATTGCATGTATTCCCTAACTATATAAGCTAACATGCATAAATATATTCAGTACAAGAGGTGTAAAACTCGACATGTATCAGTGATGTCGAAAATAGGCTTATATCAACAAATGTAGCTTTAAGATGTCTGATGTAAAGTTAAATTTCTATTACACACCATCAATTGCGATTTTAGGATGCAATAATAAACATCTGATATTAATTCTTCTGACATGGAAAAATTAGCAGCTTTTAGAACATAAAATGACTTAAATATGTGAACTATTCGTATTCAATTATTCTCGTGCAATTTTCTCATTATGATTTTGGTTTTCAACAATGACAATAATGCTTTTACGTACCAAAAATGAACCCTCTTCGGTTGTAATTTTTGTACTAAAAAAGATAAATTAGAATAATAAGCAAGTGGATGGCGTTATTACTCTGGTATACTTTTTTCACAGTTTATTTCAAACTGGAAAGTACCTTGCGAGCACATCCAAAATCTTCCAGAATAGTTGAAAAATACATAAAATGCACTATAAATTTGTGTAATGTAACCAATGTACTTCCTCAAAAATACATACTCATCATACTACAGAACTTACCTCGCAAATTTTAGATTGGGAGATGACTCTTTTTTGCTTATGCCAGCACTGAGGTTTCAAATAGAGCAAATTACCTTTAGCAATAATTTTTTATTCGAGTGATTCAGAATTATTTTGCATAAATCCGTAGGTGAAAGTGCAATCTACTTTTGAAAGGCTGTTGAAAGGTGAATTAAACAATTTTTACATTGAAGTTTTTTTAATGGTAATTAAACGAACTGTCAGTAATAAAAAAAAAACAACAGAATATTTATAATTTAGACATAAAAATGTTAAAAGATCTTTTTGTATCACCGTTAAAAATTCAAAAATGTATGATAAGCTAATTACCTAATACTTATTTAAATTATATTAAACACGTTCTTCACATTTATGTAAAACAAAATACCGCAATTTCATAAAATGATTTTAACTGATACGCAAGTCAAATACATATGTAATAAAATGTGCAATCAACTTTTATTGAAAAACAAATTAAATAAATTTAGCTGTAACCTCTTCAGTCCCTGAGTACCCAAATGGGTACATCAGTTTTGTCCCATTTTATTAATGGTACTCAAATATAAATGAAATTTCGATATAAGAATAATATGTTTCGAATTCTAAGATTCGAGCTAATGAAAATAAAACAAAAATATCGCTCTGAAGTCAAACGAGAGAAGAAATAATTCAGTAATAATTAAAAATACTGTAATAATCGCCAGAAGCGAAGAGTTTAAAGTTTCTTTAATGGTACCTAAAGGCATTGTCAGTATATAAATGGTCATTAAAAAAGAAACACACAATGTTATAATTTAGACATGAAAAAGTTTAAAGAATTTCTTTTTTATTCATAATGCAACTACGTACGATAAGCTAACTATTTAAAGCTTATTTAAATTATATTAAACACTTTTTTGTCATTTATGTAAAATTAAACGAACAACTTGAAAGATGATTTTAACTCATACGCAGTGCATGTGTGTAAAATAGAATATCTGAGTAGAATTCTTACTAACCTATGTCATGCAAGTAATAATAAATGCTTTCTATATCCCGTTTAGTCTATCGTATTCCCTAAACAGCTAGTAATAATTCAAAATTAGTAACATTATTTGAAGGTCATACAGAATCAAGATGACAATCCATGGATCAATTATGCTTTCAGAATTATGATTTTGGCTCCACTCGTCTAAAGGAATTTCGATACGGATGCGTAACTTTGTAATTAATCGCAAATTAATTTATTTGTAGCGAATAAATTACGATGTATGTTCGTTAAAATAAAATGATTTTTTTGTTTCAGAATAACAATATTGGGCTACTTTTTTTCTTCATATGTATCTAAGTTACCGGAACAATTTAAATCGATTTGTCTGCAAAATAAAAAAATCTGAGAGCATTTACTGTCATGCATGTAACAATAAATGTTATCTGTATCTCTAGTACTTTATTATATTTCCTAAAGAACAGGTAATTATTAAATATTACTTTTCTTATTTGATGGTCATACAAAGCCACGATGACAATCGATGTATAAATGAAACTCTAATTCTCACCTTGACTAAATGAATTTTGACTTACATGGGTACTTTTGTAGTTAATTGCAAAGTAATTTATGGGTGGTAATTAAATTACAATGTATTTTCGTGAAAAGGAAATAATTTTTGTTTAAGTATAGTAATATTGTGCTCTGTTTTTTGCGTATGTATCTCAGTTACAGGAACTGTTTAAAATCATTATCACTGAAATACCACACATAAGTAAATTACAGTAGCCCCTCTCTCAACCGGAAATCCGTTTTAACTGACTGTCTTTTTATTCCCACATCAGGCAAAATTCAGAAGAGAGAATGTTGATACTAAATACATACGGTTTGACATTCACCAGTGTTGAAAACAAAGTATATACCATCGTAAACTATCGGAAAATTTTAAAATAAAATTTATTAAAAATCGTATATGTTTTATTACTTTGACCAGCCAATATAATATTTATTATTTATTGCACTTATATTTGTGAATTTTTCATAAACTCATTGAATCAATTATTTTAAATATTTTAATACATCGATTTCGAATGGTTTCGACGCGTATTTTATTGAAGAAATTTAAGTTTGATTTAATTATGCTTTTTACAGTTTACACATAAAGATAAATTTTCTAAAATGAGATTATTATTGAAATTATTATACATAAATTTTAATGAATTCTATTGTTTTATTAAAGCGTTAAATTTAATAAAACATTAATAAAATATTTTCCATCATACATTATTTATGGAAAAGGAGAATATTTTATCACATTTCTATCATCTATAATAAAAACAATATTGAATGTTCTTTCCACTTTAAACAAATTATAAAACTTTTATGCATTAAGCTCAAAAATGTTTTATTTAATGGAACAAAACTTTGTCTTAAGAATAAACGATTTCATATAATTAAAATTTTCAGTGATTTTATTTACGAAACATAAACTTGGAAATATGAAATTGTAAAAGAATAAATTGATTTAAAATGAGAAATAACAATAAAATATTCATTAATTTATCATATTATCATATTACTAAATTTTTTTATGAAAGAGCAGCAACGAAATCTATTAAAAAGTATTATTTAACAAAGTTTTAATTAAATTTTATTAACGAAATTATGCATTGGAACTTATTATTATAAACATGCGTTATTTTTTTAATATAATTGTGAGATTACAAATGTTTATTATTCGCAAATAGTATGAAGACACAAGCGAATATTTGATGATAAAATTATGATAAATATGACAAACACACTTATTTTTTTATTGTTATTGATAACACATTAGAATAACATTAAGTTAGAACTATATAGTTCTGAATATTTAACATTAATGAACATTTCTAAAAGTACAGTGTGTATAGGTAGTGTATATTGTCCTCGATGTTAGTTGATGAAATATGAATATTTTTTATAACGGCCTTTATGGTAGGAAAATGATTAAATTTAGTCGAAAAATATATATATATTCATGTAAAATAATAGTAATTTCTAGATTCAATTATGTTTTTTTTTTTTTTTTTTTAGTTTGCACATAAAGATAAATTTTCTAATAATGAGATTATTATCGAAAACCGATTATATATAAATTTTAACGAATTTTATTGTTTTATTACAGCATGTAATTTAATAAAACATTAATAATATATTTTCCATCATCGAATATTTAGGAAAAAATTAATACTTTATCATTTTTCTTTTATCTCTGATAAGAAATAATAGCATGCTCTTTCCGCATTAAACAAATGATAAAGCTTTGTGCATTAAGCTCAAAAATGTTTTATTTAATGGGACAAAACTTTTTTAATGAAAAGCAAATTGCAAATGCTGTTGTTTCTAGTATGGAAATAATTAATTTTTTTTTGTATAGGAATAATCATTTTCATATTATTAAAATTTTCAGTGATTTTAATTATGAAACATAATCTAGGAAATATGAAACCGTAAAAGAATAAATTGATTTAAATAGAGAAATAAGGATAAAATTTTGATTAATAAATCGTAGTCTCATATTACTAAATAAATGTTTTTCTAAAGATCGAAGAGCAGCTGTGAAATCTGTTAAAAATTATGGTTTCTTAAAGTCTTAATGAATTTGGTCAAGAAATTTGAGTATTAGCTCTTCTTATAAACAAACATACGTTTAAATATTTTATTTTTATTATAAATGTAAAAATACAAATGTTTAGTGATTGTAAATATTGCACATTAATTTTTTATATTGTTTTTGAATATACTTTAGGATAATATTAATTTAGAATTAAAATACATTGAATATCTAACAATAATGAACATTTCTAAAAGTACAGTGCGTATTAGATGTATGTATTGTTCTCAATTTTAGTCGATGAAATATTATAAATTTTATTTGTATAACAATATAATAACAATTGTAAATATTTGCTCTACTGGTAGAAATAAGATTAATTATATCCAAGTGTTTTTTATAATGATATTTATAATGTATATAATAATCACATGTAAGGTTTCATGTGCAAAAATTATAATTTCTAGATAATTTAGTTATGTTTTTTTATAGATTACACATAAATATATATTTTTAAAAAAATGAGATAGTTATCGAAAACCGATTACATATAATTTTTAATGTGTTCTATAGTTTTATTAAATCACTAAATTTACAAAGACATTAAAAAATATTTTCCATCATAGAATATTTATGATAAAGAGGAATGTTTTATCAATTTTCTATTATATATATTTTATATTAAAAAATAATAAAATGATAGCATGCTCTTTTCGTTTTAAACAAATTATGAAACTTTATGCATTAAGTTCAAAAATGTTATATTTAATGGGACAAAACTTTGTTAATGAAAAGAAAATTGTAAATGCTGTAGTTTCAAGCAAGGTAATAAGTAATCGGTTTTGTATAGAAATAAACATTTCCATACAACTAAAATTTTCTGTGTTATTTTTTAAGATACATAAAATGGGAAATATGAAACCGCAAAAGAATAAATTGATTTAACAGAGAATTTGAATGCTTAGAGTTTTAAATGCTTTTTGTGACTATGGAAGAGCAGCAACGACATCTGATAAAAATTATGGTTTCAGAAAGTGTTAATGAAATTTTTTCAAACTATTTGATAATCAAAACTATATATAAAATTATTGCAAATATATGTTTCAAACTTTTATTTTTATAATAATTGTAAAATTACAAATGTTTATTGATTGCAATTAGTATGAAGACACCGTGAAATACATGACGACTAAACTATGATAAACATTACATACTTAATTTTTATATTGTTTTTTAATACACTTTAGAATAATTTTTTGCTAAAACTAAAATGTTTTGATTATCTAACGTTACTGAGCACTTCTAAAACTATTGTGTTTATGAGTTATTTATATTGTCCTGTATGTTTATTACTGAAATATCAACAGCATTATTTGTAACTGCTCTATCAATAGAAATAAAAGTAATTTAAAATCCTGCGAATTTTATAGCAATATACATAACTCTAAAAAGCAGTAGGTATTTTATTTGAAATTTTTATCAAATATGCTTTTTGCTACATACACTAAAAATACAAACAGAAAAAAAAATAGATTTTTATAATACGGAGATAGGATGAAATGTCACGGGCCTGTCACAGAAATTGTGCCACTAGGACATTTATATGCTAGCACTGCATAGTACTACATAGTACTACATAGCACTGCATAGTACTCCCTGACTGGCTTATAACTACAATTTGTAATCAGTATCTTGGTTACTGTATGATTGGCAACATTTTATTGAAGACTATTTTATTTATTTATTTATTTATTTATTGAAAATGGAAATTTTGAAAAGACAAGTGGTAATCTGAAACTTCCATCTGAAAATTTTACGCCCGAGAAATCAAGAAGGAAATAAATAGCACACTTAATGACTCTGGTACACCATATTAATTGGATGAAAGGTGGGTTCCAGAGTTTAAAATGACGCCGAAGAACACAAGTGATGAGCCCCTTTCTGGACGTACACTGTAAAAAAAATCAAGAGGTTACTAGAGGTTATTCAATAGGTTACTCTATAAATTTTTTTGTAAATTTGTATTCCACAGAATTTTTTAGTAAACATTACAAACTTTTTTTTTTGCAAGTGAAACAAACACTTCTTTTGTAAACTGAACAAAAGAATTTTTTGTATAACTAATTTAAAACTTTTTAGTATGAGCAACCAAGCAAATTTTAGTAATAGCTCCAAAATTATTTTTATAACCATGACGTGTGCCCGAAGGCCAGGAGCTTCCTTCGAACTGCATCCAGTGGATAAAAAGACAGACTTCTGAAACGGAAGATTTTCAGAAAAGCCGCAATGCATGGCAGCACCAAACATTGCCACCATGTTTCTAAAGAGGAGGGAAAATTCAGATATCATTACACAAGGTAACTGCAACGGCAGGATTTTTATAATCCCTTTATTTAACAAGTACTTACATTGCATACATTCGGAGCATATTTGGTAGCGGCCAGCATCGAACCCAGGTACTTTCAGCCTGGAGTTCGGTGCAATGACCACTGGGCTATCACGGCCACACCAAGTGAGTTTTAGTAATAGCTATTAAAAATGTAAAACTATTAACTCTATCCGTTACTAGCTTTTTCTAGAAATTCTTACGGATTCCTTGTAACCGAGTAAGATTACTAAAAATTTTTTAGTAATTACAAGGATCACTAATTTTTTTTTTAGTAGATCGACCCTTTTTTTTTTACATTGTACGGAAGTCCGTTTGGACGTGAAAATTCCTAAAATTGTTGAGTCAATTCATCGAATATCCCTAGAACACCGCAGATTAAACTTGTTCGAGATAGAAGGATCTGTAAATATATCGAAATAAGTGGATGAAATATTTAGATTTATTGTTTGGGCTTCCAACAAGATCTGTGTAAGGTGGGTGCCGCGTTTTTTTTATACCTGACCAAATGTTGCATAAAAAACAGTTTCAAGTAAAAGTTTGGCACTCTACCGTGCAAATCCCAAAGAAATTTTGCTTAAACGTGGGGTTAAAGTGCTACACTCCTGTCAGCAAATTACAGTCAAAACAGCGGGTTACGCCGGATAAGTCAGATCTAAAAAAGGCGAAGTAATTTTTTTCAGCTAAGCAGATGATGGCGGGAATTTTATGATATGCAAAGGAAAATTTATATTATTGATTACTTGGAAAAGGGTAAAAGTACCACTGGTGATTACTTCGCAAGTTTATTGCAACATTTGAGTGACAAGTTATTTTTTAAAAAATCTTGTTTCTCCGTAACAATGCTCCAGCACAATGGTCACACTGTAAAAAATATCTGCAAAGGTACTAAACCTTTTTTAGGAAACTGGGATTTCAAGAACTTTTCTTGTAACGGTAACAGCAAAAATTCAAGTTTCAGAATCGATTACATGATTTTTTCTTGTTATCGTTACATGAAAAGTTCTTGGAATCCCTGTTTCCTAGAAAATGTTTAGTACCTTCACAGATTTTTTTTTACAGTGCAGTCGTCGCAAAGGGATAAATCTACAATGTAAGGTTTGAATTGCATAAAGATCTTCCTTATTCGCCAAATTTAACATCCATTGACTACCATTTATTCACTAACCTCAAAAAATTGAAGATTTCAAAAGCAATTCTCAGAACCGCTGAAAAAATCCACTACGTATTTGAAACTCAGGTGTTTGAAACATACTTTTTTAGTTAGTTTTTTTTTACAAATAAGTTTTAGCATTTATAATTTCTTTTTTTTTATCTAAATATGAGTATTTTTTATTTGCACAAAAAACAAAAGATTGTGAGTGAAACAAAAAAAAAAAAAAAAAAAAATGAATTGTAAATAAAATTGTAAATAAAATTGCAAATAAAAAGCCTATTTCCAAATAATTTGTTAATGACCGTCTCAGACAGCTTCATAACAAATGCAATAAAGAATTTTTCTTTATTGCTATTGTCAAGCTATTGCGACATTAACAAAACAATGAATGTTTCCAGACTTTGTTCTTAAGTAATTTGGTACAGATTTTTATTTTATTGCTCAGTCTGATTTTCCTGGAACAAATTATTGCTTTGTTTATGTTGATCTTGTTAGGAATTATATATAATAGTTTTCCTGTTTTCGTTGTAGTGTTTATCTGTATAGAACGAATATTAATTATGGGTTATTTACAGCCTGAATCTGTCTGACATTAAAAGTATGTTTCTTAAAGATTTTTCTGTTTTTTAATAAGGTTATATTATAATTGCTTTGCGAGTAATTCATCATTTAATATTCCATACATAACTTTAAAATATTTAGAAAAAATCTCCACAGAGGCCATCCATAAATTACGTCAAGCGAAGTTTGGAAGGGGAAGGGGGTCGTGAAATTGTGATAGTTTCAGAAAAAGCGTTAGGAAAAGGTAAGAAGAAGTGTGACATGACACTTTGGGCATATTTTTGGTGCATGTTCTCGAAATCATTCATACACTGTAAAAAAAAAAAAATCTGTGAAGGTACTAAATATTTTCTAGGAAACTGGGATTCCAAGAACTTTTCATGTAACGATAACAGGAAAAATTCATGTAATCGATTCTGAAACTTGAATTTTTGTTGTTACCTTTACAGGAAAAGTTCTTGGAATCCCAGTTTCCTAGAAAAGGTTTAGTACCTTTGCAGATTTTTTTACAGTGTAGTAAGCTCTCTAGAAAAAAAAATGTACAATTGTAAAATAGTACATATTATATAAAAAGTGTTGTATATAAAAATGTATAAATTTTGTTTCATGTCCATACACTGTAAAAAAAATCTGTAAAGTTACTAAAAGTTTTCTAGCCTCCCCACTGTCGCGACCGGATATATCCGTTCACTAAGCTGCAGTTTTCACTGCAGTTAAAGCTTTATTTAAATTAATATAATTCTACAAATAAAATTCAGTTTTAAGAAATTAAGATATGATTGATAATTTCAAGGCTTATAAGCATACACACTGTAAAAAAAATCTGTAAAGGTACAAAACATTTTCTAGGAAACTGGGATTCCAGGAACTTTTCATGTTACGATAACAGGAAAAATTCATGTAATCGATTCTGAAACTTGAATTTTTGCTGTTACCGTTACAGGAAAAGTTCTTGGAATCCCAGTTTCCTAGAAAAGATTTAGTACCTTTGCAGATTTTTTTTTACAGAGTACGTAACAAAAAAAATTACACCATGATAGAAAATCCCTCTTTTATTAACATTTAAAATAAATTGAGGAGAAAAAAAAATAAAATTTTGCCCTTTTTCAAGGCAGTCAGGGTGCTAGGAAAGTAGGTAAGGTTACAAAGAATTTTTTAGAAAATTGGGATTCCGAGAATTTTTCATGTAACTGCAACCCAGGTTACAGATAAAATTTTAGTAACATAACTGAACAAATTCAATATTTCCAACTGAGCGAAAAATTGCCCAGGCCGGGAATCGAACCCGGATACTTGACTTACAAGGCCAATGCTTTACCTGATAACGTCTGTCGTTTAGACAGCTCGGCATAATAAGCCGCAGGTAATGGAACTCCATAGAACGATGGATAAGTAGATATACTATTATTTTAACACAATCTAACTGATTGGTAAAGTTATCATACGAATTGAATATTTCCAACTGAGCGAAAAATTGCCCAGGCCTGTATCTGGGCTTGGCACAGATACAAGCATACTAAAGTAATAATTTAGTATACTGCAGGTATACTAAAAACATAACTGTAAGTTTAGTAGACTCGTTTTTAAAATTACAAATTTCTGAAACTTTACAAAAATTAGTTTTGTAGATTTACATTTTTTCTTCTACAATGTACAGATAAAATGTTAGTAACAATACAGATTTCGGCAACTTTACATTTGTAGGATTACAGATTTTTTTTTCAGTATAATAATGTGCTTAATGAAATGTAATGGCAATTCTATTTAAGTAAAACTAATATTAAGGATTTCTTTTTTAATTATCAATCTGTTAGATAGTGTTTTGTGTTGATAAAATATAGAAAATATTTCAAGGGAAATGCAATAAATACCATTGCAGATTTCATAATAAAACTATTTTCAGCTATTTTTTCATATTATTAATACATATTACTATTTAATATACGATTAATACAATATCACTATTGTATATTTTGTTTTTTGATGTAAATTTTAATCTTATTTCCTACAAAATAAGTACCAGAATCATTTTTTATTGTTATGGCTAAAACACATAGTTAAAGTTTAGAAATAAAATTAGAAATATGGAAATCATCTGATTTAAATGTAGTGCTTTATTTCTGAACTGCAGGTATATGTTTATGCAATAAAGCGCGACATGTGTCAAATAGAGCAAATTACCTTTAGTAATAATTTTTTATTCGAGTGATTCAGAGATCTTTTGTATAAATCCGTAGGTTGAAGGGCAATCTACTTTTGAAAGGCTGTTGAAAGGTGAATTAAACAATTTTGACATTAAAGTTTTTTTAATGGTAATTAAACGTACTGTCAGTTATTTAAAAAAAATATTTATAATTTAGATATAAAAATGTTAAAAGACCTTTTTATATTATCGTTAAAAATGCAAAAATGTACGATAAGCTAATTACCTAATACTTATTAAAATTATATTAAACACTTTCTTGACATTTATGTAAAACAATGCAGCATGGAATATGGGGAAGTTTGACACTTTGTGATAATGGGGTATTGGGGTAAAAAATATGGAAATAAATGTTTGACATCATTTATGTAAAACCCCTGTCCTAAAATAGCCAATCAGTTGGACAAACATTTAATAAACATACATTTTTAGTTATATTTTTTTACAGATAAGTTTTTGCGTTTGATAACGTTTTCTTTTTTCCTCGTTAAATATATATTTTCTTTTCTTTGCATTAGAAACAAATTAATATGAATGAAACGAAAATTTGTTTTAATGAATTGAACTTTGCGAATAAAAAGCCTATTTCAAAATAATTTATTAATGACCGTCTCAAACAGCATCTTAACAAATGCAACAAAAAATTTTCTTTATTACTGTTCTCAAACTATTGCGACATGAACGAAACAATCAATGTTTTCAGACTTTTTTCTTAGGTGGATTTTTATATGGATTTTTATTTTATTAGCTAGTTTGATTTTCCTAGAACAAATGGTTGCTTTGTTTATGTTGATCTTGTTAGGAATTAGACATAATAATTTTCTTCTTTTCGTTGTAGTGTTTATTTGTATAAAACAAATATCTATTATGTATTACTAACAGACTGAATCTATCTAACTTTCAAAATATGTTTCGTGAAGGTTTTTTTCCTTTTAATAAGATTATATTACAATTACTTTGCGACTATTTCACCATTTACCATTTCATACACTGCAAAGAAAAAAAAAATCTGTAAAGTCACAAAACTTTTTCTAGGAAACTGGGATTTCTAAAACTTTTTATGTAACAGTTAGAGAAAAAATTCATGTAAAAGAATTGATTTAACCCTTTCCGGAAAGGGCAAAATTAGTTCTAAAATGAGAAATTATCGACTGACACCGGTTTTCACAAATGGATTTTTTAAATATTTTGAATGCCTTAATTTAAGCTTTTATTGTAAACGCAAAGCTTTACTAAAATATTACTGGTGCCGTTTGCAAGTTTGGAATTAAAATTAGGTATCCCAGACCGGGCAGCATTTTCAGAAAGAATCACGTTTTGAGCACCTTTTCGCCAGAACAACAATTGGCGCGGAGATGAAGTCAATTCTAAGAACCCTTTCTTGTTTGGGACGTCAAACGCCTAGCGAATAGCAACCCTTCCTTTTGCTAAGAGATCGCGCTTATTGTTCATTTGTTTTTTCCGTAAATTTTATCAAGCAGAGACTATAATATGAGAAAATGTTATTCACCAGTGTTTACGATTAAAACATAGCTTAAAACAAAGAGCTTTTTCAGATTAAAATGCTTTAAATTTCACAAAACATCTAAACATAGGGGTTTTTTTTTTCGCAATTCAAAAATATTATTTCCTTAAATCGCTATGTTCGAAGAAATTGAGAAGTTAATTAAAAACAGTAGTAAAGATTCTCTTGTAATAAGTATAATTCTATTAATCATATGTTTTATGACACATTTGAACTTAGTTTATTTTGTGTTTGGCGATGCAGCTAGCTGAACGTTCTCGTTTCGCCAACTCGCCAAGGCTGGTGCTCAAAACGTGATTCTTTCTGAAAATGCGACCGGGCACAGTGTGCCGGAAAGGGTTAATGGATCTTTGCGGTTACCATTACATAAAATGTTCTAGGAATCCCAGTTTCCTGCACTGTTAAAAATTCTCCCCTACTTTGAATCAATGTTTGGTGCTCAAAAGCTATCACTGAACAATGGTGAAATGTTTAACTAATATTTAGAGCTCCTGTTGAAACGTAGTTCGAATAACTGGAATGAGTTTGAAATAGGAAGCTCCAAAGTTGGTACGAGATTTCACCATCTTGTGGGTGGCAACTACAGAGAACCAAAATTTGGTTGAAACTAGAGGAATTTTTTTAACAGTATTAAAAATGTTTAGTTATTTTATAGTTTTTTTCTTGCAGTGTACATCTCTGTGAAATATTCACAGAAAATATCCACAGAGTCAGTCCATAAAATATGCCACGCCTGGATGAGGGGGGTGGGGGTTCGTGAAATTGTGACAGCTTAAGACTAGAGGAAGCGATGGAAGAAGTATGACCTCACACATTGGTAATATTTTTGACACGCATCCTCCAGGGTAAGAAGAGTATTAATGGAAGAGAATTAATGTCTAAGAAAAATAAAATGTGCATTATTATAATAAAGTACACATATTAAAAGTATTATATTATAAAAATTTATAAAATTTTATCAATGTCTATATTAATGTGAGAAATGAAATATAATGTCAATTCCATCTAAGTAAAACTAGTATTTAGGCTTCTTTCTAAAAATCAATTATTTTTAAGTGTTTTGTGTTGATAAAATATCGAAAACATTCTATCCCAGATTCCAAAATACTACTGTTCTTAGTTGTTCTTCATATTAATAATATGATATTACTACTTAATATGCAATTAATGCAATATTACTATTGTGTATATTTTTAAATTAAAACTTAATATTATTTCATACAAAGTAAGTAAACGAATAATTTTTATTGTTATTCTTAAAACACATAGTTAATGTTTAAAAATTAAACTAGCTGGCTTCACCGTTAAGGCGTCCCTCCTTTTTCATAAAATCTCGAAACGGACGAACGTCGAAGCGGATGAACCTCGGTTCGTTTCCCGACTGTCTTTGGCAGCGTATTGTAGGCGTGCTACTGTACCGCTGCCGAATGCACCCCTCCTTTTCGAACGAAATTTGAACCGTGTCTCCGATGCCGACGGCAATGCATATCAGTCGTAGTGCGCACACACTGCCGGATGTACCATTCCTTTTCGAACGAAACTGGAACCGTCTTGCCGCTCCTTATGGCAGCCTATTGGAGGTGTGCTACGCACGCACTGCCGAATGTGCCGCTTTTTTGAATGAAAATCAAACCGATATGTTACTCGAGGAGTGGGTGCTTTTAAGCAAGAAATTAAGATTTTTGTAAAAATTTCTATTCGTAAATATCGGTATTTAACGGGAAATATTTTTATCATACATTTTTATCGTGTGCCATAAACTATCTTAAAGTTTCAAATAGATCAACCGAAGATGTCTGTTGATGATGTTTGATGTCTGTATTTCCTGAGTTAGTTCGCCCCTTCTCCTCGACCCCCCCCACACTCCCGAAATGTATTTATATATATATATATAAATTTATATCATGTGTTATAAACTATCATAAAGTTTAAAATAGTTTTAACAAGAATTTAACATTTTTCAAAAAATACTATTAGAAAATCGTAGTATTTGGTGCGGTACACTTTTTCTTAACTAGTAAATCTACAGATCAGGAGCCTCAACGTCAGCTTTGCACATAATTTTTTTACACACTTTGGTAATATTCAACTTCCTGGAAACTGTAATTTAAAATTTTCAAATTACTTAATTATTTATAAGAATAAAATAAGTATAAGAAGTTTTCAAACATCAAAAGCGTTAAATTAAAGATTTAGTTATGTTAGGATATTCTGAAATTTTCATGATCTATTATTAAGCTATTGCATAGCTTTTATCGCGGGCTTTGAGCGCGGTGACCGAATCCAAAAATTCCGTAACGCTAAAAATCCTAAAACATCCGTAATGAAAAAACCTAACACTCGGCTAACGTCGTTTCCGTTCGGAAAACTTCGGGACGTTATCCTTCGGTAGACTTCGGAAGACATTGACGTGGTATTTTTCAGATATTAGGATATCAAGTCTCAAACTTATGTTTCTTATGATCTAATTTTCATAGCGCGGCCAAATTTTGTTTGGTAATTTATTATGAGACAGTGTTTATTTTGGTGGTCTTATTTATTTTCGTGACAGGAGACCTCCCACCGTGAGGGTCGAAAAATTTAAAATGCTTATAACTCGCGATCTAACTTTCGTAGCGCGGCCAAACTTTGTTTGGTAATTTATTATGAGACATTGTTAATTTCTGGTGACAGATGACCCGCCCCACGGTGAAGGTCGAAAAATTTTAAATGCTTATAACTCGCGATCTAATTTTTTTCGCGCGGCCAAATTTTGTTTGGTAACTTATTATGAGGAAGTGTTAATTTTTGGGGACATTAGAACCCCCACGGTGAGGGTCGAAAAATTTAAAATGCTTATAACTCACGATCTAATTTTCGTAGCGCGGCCAAATTTTGTTTGGTAATTTAATATGAGACTGTTAATTTTTGGTGACAGGAGACCCCCCACGGTGAGGGTCGAAAAATTTAAAATGCTTATAACTCGCGATCTAATTTTTTTAGCGCGGTCAAATTTTGTTTATTAATTTATTATGAGGCAGTGTTAATTTTTGGGGACATTAGAACCCCCCCACGGTGAGGGTCGAAAAATTTAAAATGCTTATAACTCACGATCTAATTTTCGTAGCGCGGCCTAATTTTGTTTGGTAATTTAATATGAGACTGTTAATTTTTGGTGACAGGAGACCCCCCCCACGGTGAGGGTCGAAAAATTTAAAATGCTTTTAACTCACGATCTAATTTTCGTAGAGCGACCACATTTTGTTTGGTAATTTAATATGAGACTGTTAATTTTTGGTGACAGGAGACCCCCCACGGTGAGGGTCGAATAATTTAAAAGGCTTATAACTCGCGATCGAATTTTCGTAGCGCGGCCAAATTTTGTTTGGTAATTTATTATGAGATTGTGTTAATTTTTGGGGACATTAGACCCTCCCCTCCACGGTGAGGGTCGAAAAATTTAAAATGCTTATAACTCACAATCTAATTTTCCTAGCGCGGGCAAATTTTGTTTGGTAATTTAATATGAGACTGTTAATTTTTGGTGACAGGAGACCCCCCACGGTGAGGGTCAAAAAATTTAAAATGCTTATAACTCGCGATCTAATTTTCGTAACGCGGCCAAATTTTGTTTGGTAATTTATTATGCGATATTGTTAATTTTTGGTGACAGGAGACCCCCACGGTGAGGGTCGAAAAATTTAAAATGCTTATAACTCGCGATCTAATTTTCGTAGCGCGGCCAAATTTTGTTTGGTAATTTTTTTGAGACAGTGTTAAGTTTTGGTGACAGGAGACCCCCCCCCCCACCGTGAGGGTCGAAAAATTTAAAATGCTTATAACTCGCGATCTAATTTTCGTAGCGCGACCAAATTTTGTTTGGTAATTTATTAAGCTATTGCATAGCTATTATCGCGGGCTTTGGGCGCGGCGACCGAATCTAGGAATTCCGTAACGAGAAAAAATCCTAATACTCCGGTTAACGACGTTTGAATTTGGCGCGGTATCCTTCGATAGACTTCAGCAGACATTGACGTGGTATTTTTGCATAAGTTGATAAAAAATGCTATGCAATAGCTTTACCGCGGCAGTCCCCGAGTGCCACACATATTTTTTTTTTTATTATACCCCTCGTAGTCTCATTAAATTTAAATTTGTAACTTTCTATCAATTTGCTAATGGTAATCGCATATTTTGTATTTTTTTATACATTTTGAATTATAAGAATAAGTAACAGTTTTAGTAAGCATTTTTCATTATCCTCATACTTCTACATACCTGCCCACAACAACCATTTAAATCTGATGTATCAGGAACTTTTGAAAGTGTAAACTCAGTACTCTAGAGTTTTGCAATTTTGTTTCCGAAAAAAAGAAGTTTTGATTGCATTTTGTGGCAGTTATTGCATTTTGTGGCAGTTATCGCGGACAGACAGACAGAAGAACAGACTGACAGGCGGAAAACAATAAATTTTGTGTCGATAAAAAAAGCATTCACTAAAGTTTCGACAATGACGTCATTATTCATGAATTATTGCTATCCATGTTTCTTGTATTTTTAACGACTACTATAAAATACCTGTTTTATTTCAACTATGACGTCAAATTTTACCAAGTGAAATATTGCTTAAAAATATAATTATTTTTTATTTATTTTACTTCTAATTATGTCCCCATTTTTGTCAGAAAAATCTTATTAACGAAACAAATTTCCTTCTTAAATATTTAACAAAGTACTATTTTTATTTTAATTCTGACGTCATATTTATTTTTCTTAGTTTAATTTTTCGAATGGAAATTGCTCAATTTAAACTTATTGCCGTTGAAAAATCATTCCAGATATTGAATTTTTTTGGCAACGATAAAGGAAATTGGTTAAATTTTATCTAAAAAATCGCAATTGAATCTGTATGAAAAAGAAGGAAATTTTGAATTATTAAACAAAATATTTGAATAAAATTAATAAAACATAGCCTATGTTCTTTTCTGGGTTATGTTATATTTATATGCAAAAATACAAAGACATTAATTAATTCATCAGTTTTGACGCTGACTTCATTTCAATTTTCGTGCACGCATTCAAATTTATAACATTATTAAAATAAGGATTAGGATGAATGGTTGCTTAGCAACCATTAAGAGAAAATGAAGAAAATGAAATAAATACATTTGAAATAAGTAAATCTCTGAAACAAATTAGCTTATATTATTGGAACACATTTATAAAAAATCTCCAAAATTTACAGAAATAACTTTAAAAATCTGACAAATGCGCAGCCAAAATTTCAAAACAATACGAATAATTTAACTGGTAAATTTCAGTATCCATTTATCATGGAATTCCATTAATGAAATATGTCATTTTCTCTCAAGAAATAAAAATTGAAAATCATTGGATTTGCCATAGAAAAGCATTATTGCGCAAAATAAAATATTCTATATTTTCCGAACGAATGAATCAAATCTAACAAAAAACTACCCAGCTTAATCCCAGTGCCTCACTAACATACCCACTTAATTTCAAGCCAATCGGATGCTTTTTGCGTTAGTTATCGCGGAACAGACAGACAGACTAACACACAGACAGAAATCAAAAAATTTCGTGTCTCCAAAGTAAGCCTTCACTGACGTTTCGGCAAATATTTATCATCCTGTTTTATTGTGTATCTGAAAGTTTCAAACAGACCGCGCAATGGTAATATTTAACTAGTAAATCTGCAGATCAGGAGCCTCAACGTCAGCTTTGTTCATATTTTTTTTAAACAAACTTCGAGTAATATTCAACTTCCTGGAAACTGTAATTTAAAATTTTCAAATTACGTAATTATTTATAAGAATAAAATTAGAATTAGAAGTTTTCAGCCATAAAAAGCGGTAAATAAAAAAATTAATTTTGTTAGGATATTCTGAAAATTTCATGATCTATTAATTTTGTATTCTTTATTATAACATAGCAGATTTCTTCAGGGGGGCTCCGCCCCCCTGAACCCCCCGAACCTCACTTAATTTAAATTTGTCACTTTCTAATAATTGTGCTAATGGTTATTGTATATCTTGCATTTCTTTATACATTTTGATTTATAAGGATAAGTAACAGTTTGGACAAATATTTTTCATTATCCTCATACTTCTACATGCCTGCCAACCACAAACACCTAAACTTGATGTATCAGGAACTTTTGTAAGTGTAAACACAGTAATCTAGAGATTTACAATTTTGTTTCCGAAAAAAAAAAGTTTTGATTCCATTTTGTGGCAGTTATAGCTAGACAGACAGACATACAGAAGAACAGACTGACAGATGAAAAACAATAAATTTCGTGTCTCCAAAGTTAGCCTTCGCTGTAGTTTCGGCAATGACATCATTATTAATGAGTTATTGATATCCATGTTTGTTGAATTTTTAACGACTACTATAAAATACCTGTTTTTGTTCAATTATGACGTCATAGTTTACTAAGTGAAATATTTATTAAAAATATAATTCTTTTTTGTTTCTTTTACTTCTAATTATGCCCCCATTTTTGTTAGAAAAATTCTTATTAACGAAAGAAATATCCGTGTTTAATATTTAACAAAAAGTACTATATCTATAGCTATTTCAATTCTGACGTCATATTTTTTTTCTTAGTTTAATTTTTCGAATGGAAATTGCTCAATTGAAACTTATTGCTGTTGAAAAATTGTTATTCCAAATTTAGATTTTTTTTTTTTTTTGGCAACGATAAAGGAAATTGGATAAATTTTATTTAAAAAATCCCTATTGATTCGATATGAAAAAGAAGGAAATTTTGAATTATAAAGGAAAATATTTGAATAAAATTAATAAATCATAGCTAATGTTTTTTTTCCTGGGCTATGTTATATTTATACGCAAAAATACAAAGTTATTAATTAATTCATCAGTTTTGATGTTGAATTCATTTAAATTTTTGTACAAGCTTTCAAATTTGTAGCATTATAAGGATAAGGATTTAGATGAAAGGTTACTTAGCAACCATTAAGAGAAAATAAAGAAAAGAAAATAAATACATTCGAAATAAGTAAATCTCTAAAACAAATTAGTTTATATTATTGGAACACATTTATAAAAAGTTTCCAAAATTTGCAGTAATAATTTTAAAAATCTGACAAATGCATTGACAAAATTTCAAAACAATACGAATAATTTAACTGGTAAATTTTAGTATCCATTTATCATTGAATTCCATTAATCAAATGTGTCATTTTCTCTCGGGGAAAAAAAACATTGAAAATCATTGGATTTGCCATAGAAAAGCATTATTGCGCGAAATAAAATATTCTATATCTTCCGAACGAATGAATCAAATCTTACAAAAAACTATACAGCTTAATCCCAGTGTCTCACTAACATACCCACTTAATTTCAAGCCAATCGAATGCTTTTTATGTCAGTTATCGCGGAACAGACTGACAGACTGACAGACAGACAGAATCCAAAAAATTTCGTGTCTCCAAAGTAAGCCTTCAACTGACGTTTCGGCAATTACCTAAAACGCTGAAAAGCTCTGATTTTAAAAAAATAATTCTAGAGCCCCTTTTCCTTCTCTCCCCACTCCACTTATCCTAAAATTTCAGTGCCATGCTTTATGTAACCGGTTTCCTATGTGTAAAAGGGATCGGATGTTTTCGTTCACAATCACTTCACGTGAATTGATCTGTTCGAAAATTTATATCTGCACCGAACTAAAAATGGATGTTTTCATACGTCCGAAAATATTCATCTGTTTGAAAATAGATATATTCTTAAACAGAACGAAAATTTACATCGGTTTCAGAAAAAAAATCTGAACTTAAAATGGATATTTTAAAAGTTTTTGTTTCTGTCTAAAAACTTTGAGTCCACCAGTGCACCTGTTTTTTTCACCTGAAATGGAAATAGAAGAGACACAAAGACTGAAAAAAATAATGGAATAAAATGAATTTTTAATCGTTTTTTTAAGAATATTTCGAGAAATAATAGGACTGTAAAATAAAATTTTAGAAATTCGGAATGCTCTTTAAATTTCACATTCTTTCGTTTAATTTTCGTGTTCGTGGCTTTTTTAGTATGAAAGATATCGCCTATTAAAGATTTTCCTAGTACATAAATTCCATTTAACTGACACCTGTTTTTGATACAATTAAGCCGAAATTCATTGAAAAAGAGGTTTTGAATCAATTTCGTCGCTAATTACTGGCACATTTTCTCGAGACATTCATTTTCGGATGCACCGAAAAATTATGATTTTTCGGTGAAAAAGAAAAAAAGCTATTTTTAAAAAGTTATAAATAGATTTTTGAAAAATAGTTATTTAAAAAAAGCTATACCTTTTTATATATTTCATTTGTTAATGCGTCAAATAACAATCCAAAAAAGTTTTGGGGGCTTCAAGGGGATTTTGCGCACAGACAGACATTTGTCACTTACAATATAAGTAATTAGAAATATGATTTAAATGCAGTGCTTTCTACGGCAAGTATATGTTTATGCAATGAGGCATGGCATGTGACAAGGGGGTGGAACGTGTATGGTGAAATGTGACACTTTGTGAAAAGGGGGGGGAGCAGAGAGGGGTATAAGATATTGAAAAAAAAATGTGTGACATCATTTATAGACAAAATCGCAAAAGTAGATTGAAAGGCATCTCTGAAGGCAGAAGGGAGAATTGAAAGTTTCTCCAGCGATGTGTCGTAAACATAGCATACCCATTGCGAAATACAAAGAATTATGCATCGAGTTTAAAAGTCCTAAAAAGTAGATACTGCTAAAATCAGTTCAATTTCATCAGGCTTCATAATAATTCTGATTTAAAATAGACATTTCTTTTTACAGTGACGATCCGCAATTACGATTTAGAATTTCACAGTTACTTTTTCTTCTTAATTGTAAAATTCTAACTTCGAAATTCTAACTTGCATATTGAACGTATATAAATGATATTCGTCGTATGTAACGCATATTTACTTCTCATTTATGACATATATCATGTATAAAGCCATATATACACAATATATATATATATACATATATAACATTTAATTTATACATGGGTCATACATGTATCACTTATAAGTCATATATGACAATTTTGTGATATCCCCGCCTGTCCTGAGACAAATTTCACATGGTACTACAAACAGCAGCTTTAAATTATTATAAATCCTCTCCAAAGCTTCATCAGTTAATAAATTTATGCTTTTAATGTGCATGCATTCATTAAAAAGTCTAGATGCAATTTTAACAATTCTAGAAGCAAATTAATTTAAATGGTATTTTTAGTGTCGCCTCCAGGCGACATCAGGACTGAGATCAATACAAGTTATAAAATGTCATAAATAGGTCAGGAATTCAAATATGACCATTTTTTACATTTTCAACATTTTTATACTTTTTTACTTTCTATTTGGTAAAGTGATGTTTATACTACATAGGAAGTAACTTTGACCCTTTAAGAACATTTCATAAAAGTTTTCATTCTCTAGTCCCCCCCTTTTTTTAAAGCTAAAAGAATGGTTATAATTACACCACCAAAAAATAATCACAATAATTTGGGAGTAATTAAGAATAGTGATAAAACACGTCTAAAATGAAAAATACATTATGAGGTTAATATTTAAGCTTGAAAAAAATTTTAGGATACACGATTTTCAACATCATAGGGGTGGTCATAGTTATACCTCCTGGTCATAACTATCCCACATGAACCAGTGGGTCACAGTATATGATATAAACTTTATACTATATATATATAATAATAAGAGGTGTCTGTCTACCTGCATGCCTGACCGCAGATAACGCCGAAATTATAACGCTAAGGTCTCTGAAATTTTTGTCATGCGTGGATGCTAACACCGGAAAGTGCACTTCGCAGCAGGATTTTTAAATTTCAATTTAGATTTCTTTAAATTAAAACTCACAGGGTAAGATCATATTTGCTTTCCACCAATCCACGAATACGAAGCAGCCAGGTTAGAGCCTACCTGCAGCGTACTTTTAATCCGGTGCAACGCATCAGCCAGCCAATGAGCGAAGACGGTAAATATGGGTTTTAACGATTGTATTTTATGGCTAACATGCTAGTAACAAATTACACACGCATTTGTTAATTTTTCCTGCTATGATGATATTTTTTCCTGATTGAATTACAATCAATCTTTAAAATCCATTCATCTCACTATCCAAAAAAGTAGTAAATTAGGTAATTACTACTTTTATGTTTTCTTATTGTTTGTTCAGATATCCAGCGCCCTTCGATCGCGTGCTCAGAGAATTTTGCACGGAGTAGATCTAATTGAATAAAGGAATTTTAAAATAATTGAATTATTGCATTTTTTTTCCGTGGATCAAAACAGCTAAAATCAACGACTATGTTTCTTTATCCTTCCAAAACATGGCTATCGTTACAGAAATACATACCTATGTCCACTCAGATAAAATTTAAAATAGTCTAAAATTTAAAATATTCTTTAGATATTTTTTTTCTTTAAATGGAGATTTTAAATATTCGAAATTTATGTGAAAACAATTATGGTCCATCGCAACAGCGGGAGGATCAGTTAGTTGTTATATAATTGGGAAACATTATGATTACTTGTTTATTTTTTCTCGGTTGCCGGTATTACAAAAATGTTTCAAAGAACGATAAAGATTGACAAGTTTCTAAATATTTAAAGAAATATCGCGAAAAAATTTCGATCATAAGAAAACATGCGTACATGATACTGCACTTTTCAAATATTATAAAATACGACAGTAAATACACTTTGCAGTTCCTATTTTATAAATTCAGTTTGAATTTCCTCTGATCAATGAACATCGGCATTTTTTCGTTTTAATCTTTGACCAAGCTTTTAAAACATTTTCTTAAAGCTCAGATGGCTTTTTCGATCAAAAGAAATCCTTGAAAGTTTTTATAAAACTTTTTTGAAGCTTTTTATATTTTTTAGCATTTTATTAAGGAACATTTTAAAATGAAAAGTTAAAAACGCGTATGCAGTAGCTTTAAAGGAAAATTTAGAAAATGATTTCTTTGATTTTCTACAAAATTATACACTTTGTTTTCCATTATGTTTGAAGTTTTTAATTATTTTACATTTTATATTATAAAATAGCTGCATCCGGTAATTAAGAACAAATAGAAAAATTGTTTCTATTATTGCATCATTATAATATAAACAATTGAAAAAATAATTTGTAACTGATTATTTTAACGATATGTCTCTTACATAATTTATTTTCAAACACAGTTTACAATGTTATTTACATAAACGAAATAGCAACAGCATCAAATAATCATACACATTTCCAATAATTTTATTCAACTGTTTCGGCTTGTCTTTCCTTTTCTTGCATGTATTTGTTTGTCTCATTTAAAATTTCTACTCACTCAGTCTATAAAATTTAATCTTGCGGTGCTACTTTAGTGAAATCCTGGATTCCTGTTCCTTAATTTATTTCTTCAGAGGATTACTTGAAGATAATGAATGTTATGCTCCTTATGAATAATAAGAAATCATTTTTTTATTTTACTATTCTTTTTTTGAAGAGAACATATACATTAATCTTCCTTATATGTATGTATTACTTAGATATATTATACATTATTTTTACTTTTTCTTATTTTTCGTTCCAGTGGTAAGCTTTATTTCATCCTCTCATTAAATTACGTCTGGATACGGTTTTTTTTTTTTATTTATTTTTTTATTTTTTTATTTATTTTTTTTTTGAGTAAACTATCTTCATTTATAAATGATTCATTTCAATTTAAATTATGAAAGAGTAACATAATTTGTAACTGTTTACTTTAACAATGTGTAGCTCTTACATAATTTATTTTCAAGAACAATTTACAAAGTTATTAAGAGAAAAGGAATAGCAAGAGAATCAAATCATCATACACATTTCCAAAAAAAATTATTCAGTCATTTCGGCATTTTTTTTCATTGATTTGTATTTACATTTTTCTGTTTCATTTGAAATTCACTGTTCAATCAGTACATAAAGTTTAATTTTGAGGTAATCCTTCCATGAAAACCTGGGCTACTTTTCCTTAATTTATTATTTCAGTGAGTTACTTGGGGCAACGAATGTTATTGTTCTTGTAAAGAATAAGAAATGATTATTTCCTACTGTTTTTTATGGATGAATAAAAAAATGATGCATTGAAATTTTAGATTTTTAGAGGAAAAAGTGTGTTTGCATTTTAATCTTTATTTCTTTTTTGTCATGTATAAACTTTTGGTCCATATTTTAGAAGTAATATAAACTTTAAACTGATTTGATGTCTATTTTTATTAAGAAATTATCGTGTTTTTTTTTTTTTTTTTTTTTTTTTTTTTCTTGGATTTTACTGAAACTCTCCCTTTTTCCAATCCCTTGGTCAGGTTTTGCCCATCAATGAACTAAACCGAGATTACATCCTTTGATTTTAT
This sequence comes from Maratus speculifer, assembly GCA_964019185.1. NCBI lineage: Eukaryota > Metazoa > Arthropoda > Arachnida > Araneae > Salticidae > Maratus > Maratus speculifer. The sequence continues at coordinate 440,954,120 of OZ025291.1, read as the reverse complement.
GTATGAGTTTGGAGAATATATATATATATATAGGTAGATAGATAGACAGAGAGATAAATATATAAACTATTTTACTAATGCTAGTTTTGGGGTCTACAAGTCATGATCGGTGTAGATCTTCAAACATTTTCAGAAATTCTAGCATATAAGGATATATTATATAATATATATATATTTAGAAATTCTAACGCAATATGTAGTATTTCATACGAAATCTGCCTAAAAGTTAAGCCCGACCAGGCCCGAGCGATCAGAACAAAGTATGACCCTATCCCGGTACGTCCCGCGAAAATTGGAGACGAGGACCGACACGAGAGGTATGAATGAAAGTAGGTCCAAGCACGTCTCGTGGCCCGGGCCGGACTCGGACTTTGTTCCTGGAGCCGGCCCGTGAACTTCTCTACATAACATGTCCGTCATAATGTGAACAGAATTATGCATCGATTATAAAAGTTCAGGAAATTAGGTACTTTTAATACCAGTTCAGATTAATTAGGCTTCGTAAAACTTGTGATTTAAAAAAAAAAAAATATAGTGTCGACCCGTAATCATGAATGCACAAAATTGCAGTTACGATATTTTTAAAGTCAAATCTAAATTGTATATTCAACATACATAAATCATATTCGTCACATATAACTCATATTTTCTTCACATGTTTTACATATGTATCATGTATACGTCCATATATTCCCATTATGCATATATATATATCTTTTTATTTAAACATGTGTCATAAATGCAACGTTTATAAGTACTAATATATAACAACAATTTGATTATATATATTATAAAATGATCTAAATATGTATCACAACCTATGACATGAACTTTATAGATTGTTATATAACTGCGATACATTTTACTTATTCGGTGATTCATTTTCGGTGTAACAAAGATGGTAGAAACAAAGTAGAAATAAGAGATAAAAGTTTCTAAATATTTAGAGACATCGAGCGAAAAAAAATCGATCATAAGGCAACATACGCAAAAGACACTATACTTTTCCGACATTTTAAAATACGTCAGTAAATACATTCTAGAGCTCCTATTTTATAAATTCAGTTTGAATACCGTCTGATCAATGAACACCGGCATTTTTTAGCTTTAATCTTTGAGCATATACTTTAAAAATATTTTCTTCAAGCTCCTAGTGTGTTTTCGATCAAAGGAAATCTTTGAAATCTTTTATAAAAGCTTTTGAAGCTTTATATATATGTTTTCATCTTATTTAGGGACGTTTTAAAATGAAATGTTAAAAAGCGCATTTGCAGTAATTCCAAAGGAAAAATTTAGAAAACAAATTTTCTGACTTTCTAAAAAAAAAAAAAAAAAAAAAAAAGAAAAAGAAAAAAATTATTGCTTTCCATTTTATTCGAACTTTTTAGTTATTAGACATTTTATTTTATGAAATAGCAGCATCTTGTAATTAAAAACACGTACAAAAATTGTTTCTGTTTTGTACTTGTTTGCTTTATATAATATAAACGATAAGCGGTCATTTTTTAAAAAATAAAAAAAAAAACTAAAGAGTGAACTGAAAAGAGTGAGTTGAAATTTTTATTAGTTTTAATCTAAAATTGAATATCTAAAATAAACTATTACAACCAGAAACTAGTCATTTGTGGCAATCCCAAAGTTTTCTTTTATCTTATGAATGTAAATATTTCCTGAAAAATGTCATCGCAGAGCCAACGGTTAGTTGTTTTAAATCCAAACCTACTCAGTAATAACTTATGTCAATTTATAAAGAACGTAAAGTTTGATGAAAATCCGTGAATTAGTTTTTGAGATAGAGCTATTGCAAAATCTTTTTAAAAAAATCTGCATAACAGTACCTCATGTTGTGTGATGTACATCTAAAATTAATCAAGATAATTATTTTTATCATGTACTAACTTAATCTGAAGTTTGATGAACATCCATATGCATTAGTTTTTGAGATACATTTATTACAAAATTGTGAAAAATGCAGCATAGCATCGCCATCTGTAGGGTAATTTACAGCAAAGAAAAAACAAGTGTAGAAACAAGGGTCAGAGACTTACCGAATCTCAAGTTTTAAAAATTTCTTGCATTAGTTCTTAACACAGAGCTATTGTGATGATCACGAACAATGCACCATGGCAGTGCACCTGCTTATCGATTTGCAGCAAAATGTAAGCGGCACCATACTTTATTAACTACTAACTAAATCTTAAGTTTTATGAAAATCTATATACTAGTTCCTGAGATATGGCTATTGTAGAAATTGTGAATGATGCAGCATAGGAGCGCCATCTGCTGAGCGACATACACCAAACACTAATCACATCTAGTATATAATAAGGTCTAAAAAATCTCAAATATTGTGGATTTCCGTTCTTGAAATAAAGCGCCCACAAAATTTTTGTTACATATATACAAATAGACAGTTTAGAAGATTGGCACACTCACAGACAGACATTTTGTAAAAACTTGTTTTTCGTGTTCTTTAACCCCCTACAACGAGTAAATCTTCTAGAACCGGACTTCGAAATTTTTCGAATCTAGTGTTTTTTTTTTATTATTAAGGTAGAAGAAACTAAAAATAAAATAATACGATGGAAAAAAAAATCATTCTCTCCTTACAGGAAAGTGAGCATAAGGTGGCTTCTGACTTTATTGATTATTAACTTGACCTTTGTTTTGAAATTTAAATCATTTTAAAAATTATGTAATTTCTTATCATTTTAATTATTACTTAGTTTAATATTTTACTACATTGTAAGCATTCATTATAGTTACAATTTCAATAATAATTACTTTCAAATTACTGTTAAAAAGATGCAATGACTAGAAATCCGCACAACTTCTGGTCCCTAGTTGTGCGCGTTTGAGGGAGTCTACTGTAATACCAAGTGTTAATATTACTCGCAATTGTGAAGGAATCTGGGAGATGGCACCTATTGCGCAGAAGGATTCTGAATCAGAAACAACCGCTAAAACTTAATTTGTTCAGTTTGTAGATTTTGTCACTGGAAGAAATACGTAAGAATCAATGCTCGATCTAAAATTTTCGAGGTACGTTCTATCATCTAAAGACTATCTACTGGCATATTTTCCATAAAATAGAAATATATGATACACAAAAAAAAAAAGAAAAGCCTACTAAATATATATCTTTTATCAAAAAGAAGATATCTTATAAAGTAAGAAACACATTTTAACAGCAAAAGTTTCGATAAAAGTTTGCTAGGAATGAACAAAAAAGCATTTCCAAAGCTTCTGTACAAACTGATTTTGCTTACGTAATGCGAGCACCTCATTGAATCTTTCTTAATTTTTGGCGTTCAGTCTGGTATTGGAAACTGACGAAAGCGTCACTGCTCCCGTTACGGAAGCAGGTCTTTCTTTCGTGAATTGTAATTAATCTATTATATTCTTAACTACAGATTTATGTAGTATTAGACAATAGACATAAACATATTTGAAATAAAGAACAGAATTAAAAAAAAATAGTTATTAAAAACAGCTATTTAAAAAAATCTAGCGAAAGCAGTTAAAAGATAATTTTTTTTTTCAAATGCGTTTTATAAAAAAGAAAATAAAAATGAAACTTAAAAGTTACTGAAGTTATCTCATATATTTAAAATACAAATAATATAAGCATTTGACAATATATAAAATACTCATTTTGTTAAAATGAAATCCTAAAATAATCCCAAAATTGGACCAATGGCACTTAATTAGTTAAATGTGTATGTGTATGTGTATTTTTGTGACGGCCGATTATCTGCGCTAGGGATATAGGCCCGGGGGAGGGATGCCCTTCGTGGGGGTCTTTCTAAGGGAACCTAACCCGTATTTACGCAAGGTTCGAAGAAAACCACGAAAACTCCGAACGGTTAGGCCGACGGCCGCGATTGGGTTCGAACCCAGCACCTGCCGTCTACCAGTTGAGAGGTCGGACCCTCTCGGCCACTGGTGGGGCTTAGTTAAATGAAACATGTTTTGAAACTAGAAGATTAAATAGCAAAAAATATTTATTAAATATTACTTACTGTTTTTATTAAATTATTTTAATAAAAATTTCACTAAATAAATCATTTTACAGTCAAGTAAATTATTAGTAATTTGAGAATTTTTTGTTCAGCAAATTTGTAATTTAAATTTGTTCAAAAAAGGTAATAAAAATATTAAATAAAAATATAATAAGTTTTATTTTTAAATATTTTAATAACAATTCATTATTCTCCATCAAAGCTTTATATAAGAATTGTCCATATGAGAAGGAGGCTACAATTATATGTTAATAAATTTTATTAACAATATTATAAGTACAGTGCCTGTGGAACTGTTAGACTAGATATAATTATCATGAACATTGGACATCGTAGTACTGATCCCAGTGCATAGATCCCAGTGTATGATTTGACTGTAGAAACGCATAGGTTGCTGAAAGTTCCAGTTTTCCTTGGTATCTTGCATGTCCTTGTCACAGGAGAATCTCTGGCCATTAAAGCTCCGCTGCAGCGAAATCCATGTTTCTCTATAGAAAAACTTTTAAATGCGATTGCTAATTACCAAAACTTTCAATTCCCAAAAACTTTCTTATATCTCATACATGTTAATACTTCCGGAAAAATACAGCGTAGGGGGAAAAATACAGCCTTTGGTTCAGGGGACCAAGATCTAAGCAAGAACTTATGCCGACTTCTAACTGAATGTAATATTTGATGAAAATCCTTGGATTAGTTTTTGAGGTAGAGCTATTGTGGAAATCTTAAAAAATTCAGAATAATAGCGCAACCTGTTGATAAATGTACAACAAAAAGGGATCCGTTACAACTTTTGTCAGAAATAACTAAACCTCTTAAAATGCTCTTTAAAATGGCATATTCACCATCCGAAACTAGACGTCAGATGCTGATGATATGTGGAACTCTGTGGGATGAAAATCCGCGCATTTATTTTTGAGGTAGAGCTATTTTGGAAATCTTAAAAAAATTCAAAATAATAACACAACCTGTTGGTACATGTACAACAAAAAGGGATCCGTTACAACTTTTGTCAGAAATAACTAAACCTGTTAAAATCCTCTTTAAAATGGCATATTCACCATCCGAAACTAGACGTCAGATGCTGATGATATGCGTTTTTAAAAATTATCTCCGCAAATTTTAATTATATAAACATTCCTTATAAACTTTGACATTGCAATTTTAGTAGATTTTACCATATTTTTAAAGAAACTTAAAATTTGATTAAACAGTTTTTATAAACGCACATCATCAGCATTTGTCGTCTACTTTCTGTTCACAAATACAGTATTTGAATAATTGTATTAGTTAATGAGTAATCGCGGTTCAAAATTTTCCCATAGGTTAGTACGGGATGTCACGTTTGGAGAGTTTCACTGCTGCGGCCCCTTTAAAATATTTTTTTTTTAGGAAGCCGAAGATATACAAGAGACTGCTCTTCGTAAACCACTTTCATCTTACAATAAATTTGGGAAGCGGGTTCCTCTTTTATGCGAAGAAATTGAATAACTACACTTTGTGCTGATTTGGAGGAATTCACCTTGCAACCAACTGCTGAAACTTTCCTGAAAGTAGGAAATTGCTGTGAAGTCGTCAAGTGGGCATGTGTAATATGGATTACCACATCACGTATCCGTAAACGCTTTAACCCTTTACAGCACGGGCAAAATCTGTAATAAAACGAGAAATTATCGACTGGCACCGGAATTCACAAACGATTTTTTTTTAATATTTTGAATTCCTTAATTTGAACTTTAATTTTAAAAGCAAAATTTTACTAAAATATTACTGGTGCCGTTTGCAAGTTTGGAATTAAAATTAGGTATCCCAGACCGGGCACAGGGTGCCGGAAAGGGTTAACAAAATACCGATTTGATACTTATAGAGCGAATTACAGCTAAAATCTCCTTTTCATTTGGGCGTACCTTCTAAATATAAATAATCAATGAATGTCAAATTTTAATCAAATAAATATATAGAGTTGTAGCTTGTAAAATGAGTCTTAAAAAGAAAATGTTGCATTTTAACGTATGACGTCAAAAAATAAGATTCGGAAATAACTCAATTAATATCCACTCACGTATTTATAGGTACGTTTTAGGTAGATTTCGTAAGAAATACTACCTATTGCAATCGCACCAGTTTATCTATCTATCTATCCATCTATCTATATACAGGGTGTCCCTAAACAAATGGTATATACGCTAGGGGGTGATAGAACACATCAGGACGAGTAATAGTAAATAGGTAACTAAGGGTCCCAAACGTTTTCCAAAGGAGATAGCCGCCATTAAAGTTTGGGGTCCAAAATTTCAAATACACATAAAAAACGGAAAAATTGATCGATTGATTTGCGGGTTTCACTAAAATTATTCTTTATGTTGGTATTTTCTTGAAAAAAAAATATAAAGATAAATTTCGAAAAATGCCGATAGAGGGCGCTTTAGACTTTGAAGTAATGAAAAACTATTTTTTGCCGTGATTTTTTGCATCTCATTAAATGGTTTCGTAAGCCTAGACTTAAACGTAAATTTTGAGCTCAAAATCTGAATAGTTGAAAGTGGTTAAGTAGCTCAAACTTAACTATGTTCAGAGGGTTTAAATTTCAAATGATTATAAAAAACGGAAAAATTGGTCGATTGATTTGCGGTTTTCACTAAAACTATTCTTTATGTCGGTATTTTATTTAAAATGAATTATAAAGATAAATTTCAAAAAATGCCGATAGAGGGCGCTTTAGACTTTGAATTAACGAATTAATCCATCCTAACACTATTTTTTTTTTTCATCTCATTAAATGGTTTCGTAGGCTTAGGTTTAAACTTAAATTTTGAGCTCAAAATCTGAATAGTTGGGAGTGGTTAAGTAGCACAAACTGAACTGTGTTCAGAGGGTTTAGATTTCAAACGAAACGGAAAACGGAAAAAATAGTCGATTCGTTTGCGGTTTTTGCTAAAACTACTCTTTAAATCAGTGTTTTCTTGAAAATAAATTTTAAAGATAAATTTCACAAAATGCCGATAGAGGGCGCCTTTGACATTGGAGTAGCGTACAACTATTTTTAACCATTATTTTTTAAATCTCATTTATTGCTTTCAAATGCTTAGTTTTAAATTTTGAGATCAAATTCTGAGTCGTTGCGAGTGTTTAAATAGCGCAAAAGTGAACTGTGTTCGAGGGAGGGGGGGGGTTAAATTTCAACTCCTGATCACACTTCAGTTTGCGCTTCTTAACCCCTCCCAACGATTCAGAAGTTCAAACTTTAAGTTTAAATCTAAGATTTCGAAAACATTTAACAAGTTTTGGAAAGCATTTAATTAGATACAAAAAATAACGGTTAAAATTTGTTGTTGGTTACTCTGAAGTTTAAGGCGCCCTCTAACGGAATTTTTTGAAATTTATCTTTAAAATTCATTTTCAAGAAGATACTGACTTAAAGAATAGTTTTATTTTAAACCGCAAACGAATCGACCAATTTTTCCGTTTTTTATTATCATTTGAAATTTGAACCCTCTGAACACAGTTCAGTTTGTGCTACTTAACCACTCCCAACTATTCAGATTTTGAGCTCAAAATTTAAGTTTAAGTCTAAGGTTACGATAACATTTAATCAGATGCAAAAAATAACGTAATATGTAGTTGTTCTTTACTTCAAAGCGCCCTCTATCGGCATTTTTAAAAATTTATCTTTATAATTCATTTTCAATAAAATACCGACATAAAGAATAGTTTTAGTGAAAACCGCAAATCAATCGACCAATTTTTTAGTTTTTTATAGTCATTTGAAATTTAAACCCTCTGAACACAGTTAAGTTTGTGCTACTTAACCGCTTCCAACTATTCAGATTTTGAGCTCAAAATTTAAGTTTAAGTCTAAGGTTACGATAACATTTAATCAGATGCAAAAAATAACGTAATATGTAGTTGTTCTTTACTTCAAAGCGCCCTCTATCGGCATTTTTAAAAATTTATCTTTATAATTCATTTTCAATAAAATACCGACATAAAGAATAGTTTTAGTGAAAACCGCAAATCAATCGACCAATTTTTTAGTTTTTTATAGTCATTTGAAATTTAAACCCTCTGAACACAGTTAAGTTTGTGCTACTTAACCGCTTCCAACTATTCAGATTTTGAGCTCAAAATTTAAGTTTAAGTTTAAGCTTACGAAACCATTTAATGAGATGCAAAATATCACGGCAAAAAATAGTTTTTCATTACTTCAAAGTCTAAAGCGCCCTCTATCGGCATTTTTCGAAATTTATCTTTATAATTTATTTTCAAGAAAATACCAACATAAAGAATAATTTTAGTGAAAACCGCAAATCAATCGACCAATTTTTCCGTTTTTTATGTGTATTTGAAATTTTGGACCCCAAACTTTAATGGCGGCTATCTCCTTTGGAAAACGTTTGGGACCCTTGGTTTCCTATTTACTATTGCTCGTCTTGATGTGTTCTATCACCCCCTAGCGTATATACCATTTGTTTAGGGACACCCTGTATATATATCTCACTTTTTTATGGACACGATAACTTCTATAATTTTTCACCAATCTCCACCAAACTTGTACATAAAATCAAAGGGGATAAAATCTTTACTAAGTTCGGTAATGGGCAAAATCGGACCAAGGGGGTCGGAATAGGGGGCTAATAGGGGTAAAGGGGTAATTCGGTTTTAATAAGGGGGGTAATTCGGTTTTTGTGAAAACCGAAAATCGCCATAACTTCTTAATTAAAGTAGATATCGAATCGGTTTAAAGTTTATATTACTTTTTAAAAATGGGCCAAAAGTATATGCATGACAGATTTTTAATAAATTTAGAAGTGGGCTCAAGGGGCGAAAAAACAGGGATTTTGAGAGAAAAAATTCATAACTTCGTCAATTTTCAAGATATCACGTCCAACTAATTTTTTTGTAAATGTTCTTAAAATTATCTAAAACTTTTGTATTTACAAGTTTTTGATAGGACCAACTTTTACCGACGAAAAAAATTAAAAACGAAAAGAAAAAGGGCGCTGAAAAAAGAGAAAAATCCATAACTCCGTCAATTTTTAAGATATCAAATCTGATTAAATTTATTTTAAATCTTCTCAAAAATATCTACAACTTTTATATTGACAAGTTTTTCATTGGATCAATTCGTATAGCAAAAAGAAATTAAACAAAAATAGGAGTTGGAGAAAAAAACCTCAAATCCAAACTGCTTATATTCTAACTCATTTTTAAATTCATTTTTGATTCTAAACGCATCCAAATGGTAGATCCTCTTATTTAGAAACTGTATAAAGTGACGCATTGGTCAATTTTCTGATAAAGACAGAATATATTTCAAAAAATGCTACCAAAAAGAGTATTTTGAACAGAATTTCCGAAAGTCATCGGGACTGAAAATTGAAGGAAGTATTCAAATAAAAATTGCGTTTTTTTCTGACTAGTTTTTAAATCCATTTTTGTTCTCAAACGCATCCAATTTACAGATCCTCTTATTTAGGAACTATATAATGTGATGCATTGGTCATTTTTTTTCATAAAGACGGAATATATTTCAAAAAAGGCTACCAAAAAGGGTATTTTGAACAGAATTTTCCGAAATCATCGTGACTGAAAATTTAAGGAAGTGTTTAAATAAGAAATTGCGTTTTTTTCTGACTGGTTTTTAAATCCATTTTTGCTCTCAAATGCATCCAATTTACAGATCCTCTTATATAGGAACTATATTATGTGATGCATTGATCGGTTTTTTGATAAAGACAGAATATATTTTGAAAAAGGCTACTAAAAAGGGTATTTTGAACAGAATTTCTCGAAGTCTTTGTGATTTGAAAATTTAAGGAAGTTTTCACATAGCAAATTGCGTTTTTTATGACTCGTTTTAAAATCCATTTTCGCTCTCAAACGCATCCAATTTACAGATCCTCTTATTTAGGAACTATATACTGTGACGCATTGGCCAATTTTTTGATAAAGATAGAATATATTTTTTAAAATGCTGTCAAATTGAGTATTTCGCACAAAATTTTCCGAAGCAATCATGATCAAAGAATGAAGGATGTATTCAAACAACAAATCGGTTATTTTATGACTCATTTTTAAATTCAATTTTTTTCTCAAATGCATTCAACTGACAGTTTTTTGTTATTTAGGAGCTGTATAATGTACTGTTTTGGTCGATTTTTTTAATAAATTCAGAATCTATTTCAAAATATATTGTCAAAACGGGCATTTGAGCTGAATCTTTCTTAAGATGATTCTGATAAAACCAGTTTTTGCAGAAAAATGAAATTAAAAATTTTTCATAAACGGCCAAATGAAGTTATTAAACTGGGTTTATCTCTAATCATATATATATAAATTTTTTGTTGAAATGAGCGCTCTTCGAAATCTACCTCCGCCTATAGGCCCAGCCGACAGGGATTTTTTATCATCATTTGGCAAACTATTTTAGTTTCATTTTCTCTTATGTAATTTATGAGGATGTTGAATGTTGTCAATAATGGTGAGGGCACTTATTTTGCTTTTAATCCCGCTCTTATGGTTAAAACTAATATTTGAACAAGCAAACATTTCATTCGCTTGATGTTCAATTATTAACACAACTTGTTTCATCCCATTAAGGAGATTACGAAAAGAAAAGTACAAAACGTACCAAAAGCTTATTAGAAGAACTTTCACTCTTTTTCGTGTATTTGTTTTCCTGTTAAATAATTTGATTGAAAAAAGATATTAAAGAAATGTATTTTTGTATTTTTTTATCCAACGGTTTTTCGTTTGGCATTTGATTTATTCAATAATTAATTTCCTTTTAATCAGCTTACAGCTTATAATTTAAAATATTTTTAAAATCAATATTTTTATTGAATATAATGTAAAAGTTTACATTAAGGAGGTCCGGAACAGAAAAACCTACAAACTTTGAAAGAAAAAAAATATAGCATTAGATTTTTCTCCATTTTTTATGCTTAAAATAAATTTTACATCATGTTTTTATTTTAATATTTTTTTTCGTTTTTGTTTGTTTTCGAAATTTAACTTTCAAACAATTGTTGTCATGGAGATGACTTCTTTTGAAACCGCGTTTTTTTTTTTTTTTTTTTTTTTTTTTTTTTTTTTTTTTTTTTTCGGGATAGGTTTTTTTTTACAAATTCTTGGAATTAAATTGTTATATAAGTCAAGAACCATTAAATATGAATGCTTCAAACTTTGAACATGTTTCTTTTTAATAATTTTACTTTAATTTGTATTCAGAAAATTTGAATAAAATATTTACTTTTAAAAATATGAGGTTTTTTTAAAAATGCATCTTTTTTTTAAATTTTACTTTAAACATTTTTAATTTTTTTAAAGATTAACAATTTTTTAAAGAAATGATAAATCAAAATTAAAATTTAGATATATTTTTTTATTTATATGTGAAAATATTGAAATTCTAAAAATGATATTTTGAGTTATAACGATTTCAAACTACACCATTTTTTAATAATTATTTATTATATGATTTTGTGTACAAATGATGCAGTTAACCATCGCAAAAATATTTAAAATTTTAAATCATTAAATAATTTTTTTTTAAATATGTCCCAGATCCCCCTCATTAGGATTCTAAAGGAAAACATTCTAAATCATAGTGTAAAGTGCAACTGCAAACATTTTCTGAAATGTTTCTCTTTCATTTATAATCGTATACTTACAAGATCTCACAGTATCTATAAATTGGAGGGTGTAAGTGATTTCGTAAGTTATTCATCATTATTTACATATCTACAAATATCTTTAAATAATTATAAGATTTGTAATATTACTGGTAAATAATCAAAAATGCTGTTGAATTATATATTTATTACCAGCTATGGCCAGCCATAGCAAAGGGAAAAAGTTATCCCTATTGTAACTGGTTCGCGGACAGTTTTTTTTTTACGTCAGTTTGATTACGTGACGGAAATATACAAAAGAAAAATTTATCGCTTGTTGGAGTAAAAGAAAATGATCTGTTTTAATATAATAATTCTTTATTCGCCTCCAATAAATTGATGATGAATATATTAAGTATATAGGGGTTAAGTAAGTTAATACTAAGTTAAGTACATAGGGGAAGATGGGGATACTTGAGCCATTTTTTAAATTTTTTTTATAATTTTCTAGAACAAAATGAAATATTGAAAATGAAAATTTGATATTTTTTCTTCAATTGAAAACCACTTTCAATTAATTTTGAACTATTTTTCTATGTCTAATAAATTTTTACTTTTTCTTTTACATCGTGGCTCAAGTATCCCCATTGAGGGGATACTTGAGTCAGATATCACATTCGCACCAGTATTATGCAAAGAAAAAAACCGATTTACAATATACGCAAAAAAATGCATTAAACCTTTTCAAATAAATTTGGTCGAATTTTCTGGTGTCGTTGTGACATTTCAGAATTAAAATTATGTGGTAGAAAATTCTACCAGCAGAGCTCAAAGGGTTAATCACCATACTTTCAAAATGGTACCAAGGTATGTGATTTCTTTTTTACATGTTCAGAAATATAATTATGTTACCATTTTGCCAGTTTTAGAAAGAAAAATTGACTAACTGTAGAGATAATAGGGGTGGCTCAAGTATCCCCACTCTCCCCTAAATACTAAAGTTGATTTATAATATTTGAAATAAATAAATGTCAAAATCGTCACATTCGTTCAAAGCAAAGTTCATATACTTCAGAAAACTCAATCCCGATATTTAATAATTTCAGGATATTGATGTATGATTCAATGCAATTATAAATAACAATTCTTTATACAACAACATTATTATTTAATATTTCTGGAATTTTTTCATCGTATTGATGTCTTCTATCATCCTCATTCATTTATCTGTCGAATTTTGAAACACCCTGTTTATAATAAGTACATTTTTATAATTGTAGAAACTGTGTGTATATTTTGCTCGCCCATACTAACTGTTGCACAGGACACCATGATAAATACCAATTCAAAAATAATAAAAGATTCCTATTATAAAAAATGGGTTTTGAAATATAAACTACGCAATCATGTAAACTGTGTCATGCTTTAGAAATTCATTTCGAATGTTAATATTGCATATGTATTTAGATATTTTCAAAGAAATATAGGCGATACAAAGTACGTACATAACGCTCGTATTCCCTTGCCATCTTCCTCCAATATTGCCTAAAAATTATTTTTTCTAAGACTTTTTATCAGTGTTAATGCAATTTAGGTTCCGTATTTACTGTCTCTCTGATCTATATTTACAAGATTGTTTATAGGTATACAAAAAAGTAAAACAAATAAAAAACAAATAAGAAAAATCACGCGTTAAGCATAGATTATAAAACACTTTCCAACACTTCATGAAATATATAACAAAACTTCATTATTTAGGGAAAAAAGGTGTTACTATCCATAGCCAAATATGCATCCCAATACTTTTGAGCAGATCTGTAGGGGAGAGTCGTCCAAAACGGGGACGGCGGGTCAAATGGGGACATTCGGTTTCTCACTGATAAGTGCTGACATCTGGTGATCCAATGAACTACTATTATTCCTTTACATCAGATTGCCATTTTGAAAAAATTTGTTGACGCAATTTGCTGTTATTCTTTCTGCTACGAAGTTTTGAATTTTTAGCAAGAAAAAAGTTCGATTTTGCCCCTGCACTATATTGAGCTGTATGAATTTACATTTGAAGATTCAATTTTGGTAAGTAAATGATTTTTTTCGCTCTAGTTTTAAGTTATATTCTGATATGTTTCTTCATTTTCTATCTTACACGTGTGTGAAGAGATGCCATATTTTCTAGCGTTCGTCATGGTCGGCTCAAATGGGGACATAGAGGGTAGTCCAAAATGGGGACGTCCCCGTTTTGAACGTCTCATAACATTTTTGAAATATGTTTTAATTTGCTTTAATTCAGAGATATTATGTTGTGAATTAAGTGCTTAAATTGAGTGTAAGAGATTATTTGTGTGCATAACGAATGTAGATTAAACAAAATTAGTTTTATAACGATTTAATAAAATTAATTTTATAATGATTAAATGTAATTATTTTTACAAATATTAAATATAATTAATTTAATATAGATTAAATACAATTAATTTAATATTGATTAACTAAATTAAAAAAATATTTAAGTTACAAAAATAAAATTTAATGTATAATTTTTTTAATGTCAAAATGATAATTTGTTCTGTTATTTACAGAACTATCATTTTATTTGAAGACGAGATGGGGCGCTATCAAAGGAAAACTGATCGACAGAGCTGGTCGACAGAGAGCATGGCTGGTGCAATCCAAGAAGTTTTAGAAGGGAAAATGGGTTACAGGAGAGCATCTAAAGCCTACAACGTTCCACAGACAACTTTGGAGAGGAAGGTGAAAGAGGCTCGACAGAAGGAGCTCTCTTCACAAGCGGCTGCTGCTAAATGCTTAGGAAGATATAAAACAGTTTTTTCGGAAGCCCAAGAGAAGGAATTGATGGACCATCTGTTACATTTGGAAGAGAGGTTGTTTGGCGTTACGCTATCAGATTTGAGAACTCTCGCGTTTGAGCTAGCAGAGAAAAACAAAATTCCGCATGTTTTTAACATGGAACGGAGAATGGCTGGAAAGGACTGGCTTTATGGATTTCTAAAACGTCATCCAATATTAGCTCTACGTAATCCTGAAAAAACCTCAATGGCGCGTGCAAAAGGTTTTAATCGCGTCGCTCTCAAAATGTTCTTTGATTTATTAGAGTCATTGTATCTAAAATATCAATTCTCATCCAATGATATTTACAATGTAGATGAGACAGGCATATTGACAGTGCCCAATAAGCCATCTAAAGTCCTTGCTTTGCGTGGAAAAAAACAAGTTGGCAGTTTGGCATCAGCCGAGCGAGGGGTACTTGTGACAACAGAAATCTGTGTCAATGCCGCGGGAAATTTCGTTCCAACAATGTTTGTCTTTCCTAGAAAGCGAGAAAATGCTCTCTTGATGAATGATGCCCCTCCTGGATCATTTGCGGTATATCACGAGAGTGGTTGGATTAACAAGGAGACTTTCCTTGTTCGGTTCAAGAAGTTTGTGGAACATTCAAATCCAGGACCTACAAAGCCAGTGTTGTTAATACTTGATGGCCACAATTCCAATACAAAAAGCTTGGAACTGGTGAACTTTGCTCGGGAAAATAACGTGGTGTTGATATGCTTTCCCCCTCACACCACACATCGGTTGCAGCCACTCGATGTCTCTTTCATGGCACCACTTAGTGCCTTTTATGAGCAAGAGACAAGGAAATGGCTCATACATCACCCTGGACGCTACGTGACAATTTACCAGGTCGGAAACCTTTTCAAAAATGCATTTCCAAGAGCAGCTACTGTGCAAAATGCTATGAATGGGTTTAAAAAAACAGGGATATATCCCTTTAACAGAGATGTGTTCCCTGAACATTTATTTGCGCCTTCAGAAACAACTGAAAAACCTGCTAACAACCCCTTAGAACGTCATTTAGCATCGAGTGATGGAATCGCCACACCCCAACCTTCCACTTCATCGTTTGGAATATCTCCAGCTATAGAACCCCAGACATGTTCAGCGTATAACATTTCACCGAAAATAATAATGCCTCCACCACAAGAAATTGAACGCATGAAAAAAAAAGTGAATGACAAGAGGAGAGGTAAAACTGCCATACTCACTTCATCGCCTTATAAAGCAGAATTGGAAGCTGTGGAACAGGAGAAAAATGAAAAGCAAAATAAACTGAAAAGAAAATTGGTCAAGAAACCCACCGAACCCAATCCTAAATATCCAAAAGCTAAAAATGAGAAGAAAATAAAAAAAATTCAAGATCCGTTATCATCTGATGAGGAAGAGAATAGCGATGACGCTTGCATTTTTTGTAATGATCTTTACATTGACTCGAAACACAAAGAGAGGTGGATTCAATGTAGCAGCTGTCGAGGTTGGGCCCATGAAGCATGTTCAAGTGTTGACGAAAGCGATGTCAATTTCATATGTGACTTTTGTATTTGATTACTTTTTGTGACATTCTAGTAACTGTTAAAAAAGGTAAAATTCCTTATCTGCATTTTGATTTTGCATTAAAGTCAATCTTTCTTTGTAAAACAAGTTTTTCTAATAAAATTTCGCAGTAGAACTTGAATTTATATGCTATTTCATATGAGTACCCCATTTTACCCACCCGGTTGTCCAAAACGGGGACTTCGAACATTTTTCAGAAAAATGGTTTTTTTGCCTATACTAAGGATTTTTTTAAAAAATCCCCTTGCCATCTCATAGTCTAAGACATGCTCTAAACGGGAAATGCTTTGCCGCATTTTTCTTATTTATAGATTTTTTTTTGCAGACAGAAATATGTTAGCGTCCCCATTTTGGACAACTTTCCCCTACTTGATATAATACTATATAATGAGGAAATGTAGCTTTGCAAGAAAATGCCAAACTGGTTGAAATTTCTCTTTCAGCAATTTATACTAATAGAAGCTAATATACTTGAACGCTTTTCTTAAGCCCCATAGTTTATATAGTACCTTTATTAGACGCCAGTGCTTTGCCCAAATTTTGTTCAAACAAAAACACTACTATAACTACTTAAATCACATTTCCAGAAATTTTTATCTATAGGTGACCATGTATCCAATTTTTGCATGACTCTGTATATCATTTTATTTATCTTCTACAAACATTTCTTAATAAACTGAAAACAGTTCAACATGAAAACGTATAACTTATTTAAAAATCCCCTTTAAGTAAATTACACTTATATTCAGTAACTTTTACGAGCTCTTTTGTGTAACCTTGTGTATCAACGCTAGCATTTATACACACCATATAATGCGCATACATTTAGAGAAACTTAAAAGTGCATATAATTAAAAATGCATTTCATCCATTCATCATCCATCATCCATAATATACAGTACTTCGGATAGAATATGCTATTTCAAATCTTTTGTGTGTCCCTGTAAAGGCTATGCACTCCATATTATGCGTGACATATTTAGCCTCAGCGGCGTACATAAATTTTATTGTACATGAAATTGTTTAACATAATTAAAATATGTCACAAACAATTTCCCCTCTTTATTATTGTGTAATGGCATTCTTTTGTGCGTCCCTGTAAATGAATAATAAGTAATACCTTCACTACATATTTTTTAGAATGCATATTTTACTGCACTCAGTAAATACATATAAATTTGAATATGTTTGACAGGATGAAACTTCTTTAAAAATTCATTTGAAAGAATTTTTTTGCATAGACCGTAATGTAACAGAAAACATTTGACTATCCCTGTAAATAAACTAATCATGGTAGAAGCTTTATAATCAACAGGATTTGTCTTAGGTAAAACCTTAATACCATCCAAAAATTATATGCCTATCCGAGTATATTTATGAGAGTTAGAGTGCGGCCAAGCGGCCGGACAAACTGAAAGCATAAAAAAGTTTCAACTTAGTTGGAAAGTGATAAAAAAGAAAAAACGTTTTGCAAGTTAAATGTTATTTGTTCATTTTTTTTTTTTTTTTTTTTTTTTTTTTTTTTTTGCTGTAAAGAGCATAACTGTATTGTAGTTTGTTGTATGTTGATATAAACCAAATAATAAAAAATATAAAAATCTTTCAGTTTTAAAAATTGATAATTTTTAAAACTAATAATAGTAATTTAATGGCAATTTAATACTAAACTGATAGTTTTAAATAATTGATAATTATAATTGATCATAGTAGTAATTTATAATATTTTGTTCATTATAATTTCCTAAAGAAGTCCTTGCTTTGGTTTTTTATAACGTGTTTGAACAATATTGAAATTCAAGTAAATCAAAAAAGAGGTAGCTGCTGATTCTAAATTACACTAAAACACTGAATACATCTGGGTCATTCCACGTCAAATGAGCAAAAATTTAAAAAAAGTCGTGGCCCCATGGTAACCGATTTTAATAAAATTTGATACACGGCTTTTATTCATAATCAAATAGAGCTCTGCAAAATATCTTGACAAAAAATAAATTATTTTAGCAGTTTTGGACTTTTAAAAAATTTGTGATGTAGAACGGCATGTGTGCAATCGTCCAATGTTGCAAGTTTAAAGCTCTGTATCTTGGAAAATATTTAACATAAATGAATTTGGCTTGCAATTTTATAACCTCTGAATAATTATCTTTTTATTTATTTAGCAATAGCAATCTGGTAACAACGTAATTAATTTTAAATGGGTTGTTAAAATTGAAAATTTGTGAATTTTGAGAAAATTCGAAACATTCTAAAAAAATTTAAAAATGATAAAACAAGTGAGGAATTGGTGCATAATACAGTATTATGTATGAAGATTGAATTCTCCAAGTTTGATAATTATCATTTAATTCCTTCATCTTAAAAAAAAAAAAAAAACTTAGAAAAAAAACTTTTAAAAACTTTTACAAAATCGTATTTTTTTCTTTTATTTATGATCAAATAATGAATAAAGGACAGGTTCGTCACTAACAATATTGCACAGACATAAAGATTAATGAGTCCATAATATGCTCGAAAATTTTTAATAGTGCCTTTTGATTCCTAACATTGAAAAAAAAATGATTCCAAAATGTATTTTTGTTACATTTCACGCAATTTTCCCTTTGAATTAGCGCGCATTTTTAAAAATATTGTACGATTTCAATTTAAAATAGTGCTGCCATCTATTGGATTTCAACAATACTAGATAATTAATTCTTCATTTCTCATCGCTTTTACTATAAGTCTGAAAGAAAAAAAAAAGAAAAAGAAAAGAAAAGAAGAAAAGGCGAGAAGTAGCATTTGAATATTTAAAATAGACAATTTTATCGTTGATATCAACTAATTTGAAATGATATAAGAGATTTCCTTTATGACTAAAAGAGCAATAGAAATATTGCCTTTCCAAGTCTTTTTTTAACTTATTTATTTTTTTTTACATTAAGGAATAAAAAAGGCATATATGAAACTTCTTGTTTTCAAAATATATACTTTTATCTAAAATGTCTAACAGTTTTGAAGTCATAACGCTTGTCCTAAATTTCTTATAAGCAAAAGAAATATTGAATTTTCTTCTTAAAAATTTTCTTTTTCTATATTTTTTTCTCAGTAAGGAATAAAAATTCAAATCCCAAATTACGCCAATCTCTTACTTAGTATCCATTCTTATCTGAAAATAATTTATGATATAGTTTTTTCATTCCTAACGCGAATAATACAGATTGAAATTTAAAGCATGTAAACATGAACTCGATTTTGTATCAATTTTTAAAGTGAGTTCACATGCTTAAACAATCTGTCCTGTAATCTCTTATTTTGCATTTCTTCATAAATAAACATGTTGTACTCATATGCCAATTTTCATTCAAATCCGTGACATGGCAGCCACAGCTAATTTGCCTATTTTGCCTGGAATGACCCATCTTAGAAAAAGAATATATTTAAAAAATTATCAGAGATCAGAAAAAGTTTTAAGAACTTACCGTATATAGCCTTTAGTACAACGAATATATAATCATAATTTATTCACTATATTTTATACAATATATAAGAAATGGGGAATTCCTAATACACTTATGTCTAAATAAGGATACAAATAAACTGCAGTACTGAAACCCATGCACATTTCGATACACATAAAATGTAACGTTTAATGTCAAATATTTTTATATGCCAAACATGACGAAATTATAATTTTTATGAACATATAAAAAAAAAATTTCTAATATATTTACTCAAAATTTTTACACGTCGGAATAAATATCCCATATGATTTGTTTTTCCCAGCGATGAAAATACTCAATAATAGACTGATTATTCTACGTTTTATATGGATGTATGACGATTTATGCAAATAGATTGTTGTACTGAATTTTATGCATGCCCTTTATAATGAGTCTACTTACAAAATGGTTCATAAAAATTATTATTGTCAATTTTTGTATCTTAGAATAACAGATTGTAAATGCTAAGCAAATTCTTCCATATCACAGTTCACCTGAATAAATCACATTGTAATTCTTTGTGTAAACTGTAAAGTTTTACGGTATGAAAAAGAGTCACACTGTCAACAATATTTATTGTGAATTTATGTAGTCGAATTTCCAAAATGTTTGTATAAACATTTTTTAATTGCTTTGAGTATCACAAATAACTGTTTTTTCAGTTATCTTAGTTTTGTTTATGATTTTCTTTTATAACTATTAAATTTTGTTTTACTACTAGCCCA
Organism: Maratus speculifer; assembly: GCA_964019185.1. NCBI lineage: Eukaryota > Metazoa > Arthropoda > Arachnida > Araneae > Salticidae > Maratus > Maratus speculifer. The sequence goes on along the minus strand of OZ025291.1, from coordinate 440,933,877 downwards.
TATACTCTTACAGAGACTTCTTAATAAATGATTCTTAATTGAAGAAGTCATTTACACAAAATTTAATGCAGAACCTTTATTCTCTTAGTTGACCATGCTTGTATTCAGTTTTTGATTACGCCCTCCGATTATTAAATTGTATACATCTGTGTGGTAAAAAATGATTATGTATGATCTTCGCTTTTCTCCTTTCTTGGGTATATTAAAGACACTAAAAAGTAATTAAGCATTTTAAATCTGGATCACTAATTACACAATAATTCTCTCAAAAAAGTCTTTTAAGAAAAAATATTCAGTCTTCCATTATCCTGTACCCAATTGATATGAAAAGTTTTTAATTTCTCTCTTATTTTTGGACATGAGCAAACATTCCTTAAACTAATGTGTTTAATCTACTTCACTATTCAGAATAAAACTAACAAAATATCTTTGTTTAATTTCCCTAACTTCACGACTATTTTGCCGACAAGTCAGTTTTTCTGTAAGTGTTATATTTTCAGATTATCAAGTAAAATAACACTTCAATAAAGGATTTTTCTTGCTGTAGTAATTCTTTTTTATAAAAAGATCAAACCTAATTAAACTGGTGAAAAACATATTTATTTTAATTAAATTATGTGAAATGAAATTTTTTTGCGTGTTTGTTTAATTTTCCTAATTTCACAACTGTCAGTTTTTCCATAAGTATTATATTTTCACATTATCAGGTAGAATAATACTTTAATGAATAACTTTTATTGCTGTAGTAATGATTCTTATATAACAAGATCAAACTTTATTAAACTGGTGAAAAACATATTTGTTTTAATTAAATTATGCTAAATGAAAGTTTTTAAAGGATATGTCAAAGCAATGCTTGTCAATCTTTATCAATCGAACAATTAGAATTTGTTTAATTTCTAGGCTTTATTTCTCTAAGAAAAATTCTAAAACTTAAACTAATAATTTGAACTACTTATTTTAATAATTTGGAATAGTTTAATTTTAATAATTTGGACATATACGTTTTAAAGAAATGGTATTTTGTTAATTTTAGGTTAAAATAATATGTTATTGAGATTAATTGACCAATGTAAGACGCATTTTCTATTGTAATTAATTTTGTACGTTTAATTTAAACGCATGAAACAGTTTCCTCTTAAACATATTCTTTGATTGAAGTTCGACGGGTTACAAATTGTATTTATAAAAACTATACGTTTATTACATTTCTAAAAAGTCATAATTCTAGTAATTCTTTTTTTAAAATATACTTCGTTATGATAAAAAATATTTTTTTATGCTATTCGCCTTTATTCTTTCATGTATATATTATTAAAGACCGCGTCCAAAATACACTAAAAAGTAATGAAACATTTTAAATCTGGATCACTACTTATACAGTAATTTTCTCAAAATAACTTTCTACAAAGAAATATTTATTCTTATTTTATCCTTTACCCAACTGTTTTGAAGCGTTATTAAATTTCTTATTCTTCTTTGACATGTGCAAACATTTCTAAAACTAATATGTTTAATCTACTTCACTATTCAGCATAAAACTAACACAATGTGTTTGTTTAATTCCCCTAACTTCACGACTATTTTGCCGATAAGTCGGTTTTTGATAAGTGTTATATTTTAAGATTATCAAGTAAAATAATACTTCAATAAAGGATTTTTATTGCGGTAGTAATATTTCATTTATAAAAAGATCAAACTTCATAAAACTAATGACGACAGATTTGCTTTAAATAAATTTTGTGAAATTAAATTTTTAAAGAAGTTATCCTTGACATTGCAAAATTATAAAGTGTTTAATTTCTAAAAAATTATTACTATAACAATTTTTGTTACATTTTATTACATTTCAAAACCAGCTGGATAATTTTTTGGGGGGAATAATTAAAGCGGCTATCAATCGTATGATGTAAACAAGTATTATATTGGTATATACGGTCACAATCAAGTTCATAACAATGTTAAATATATTGTATTGTCGTGAAAAAAATACCCCTATCAACTCAGGAAAGAACATTATAAAATAATATTATTTATACCAAACTTTACGAAAAAAAAGTCTACTTTTAATTGATGCATAGGATTGTAGCTAATTTTGAAGGCTTATGAATCCAAGGAACGATTTCTTCTTAAAAAAATTATTTTGTCAAAATTTGACGGGTTACACCTCGTATTTACAAAAGCAATGCGTTCATGTCACTTCTAAAAATTTATAATTCTATTTATTCTTTTCAACAAACATATTTATTAGTGTGCTTTAAGATATTTATCTGCGTGGTTTGTACGCTATTCGCTTTTATCTATCCCTTTCATGGGTATACAATTAAAGACACCGTGCAAAAAAATATTAAAAAGTAATAAACTGTTTAAAAACTGGATCATTGTCTACTCTATAATTTATGTAAAATAATTAATAATAATAATAAATATTCAGACTTCTTGTATCCTTTACCCACCTGTTATGAAAATTTATTAAATTTCTTATTCTTTGACTTGCTCAAACATTCCTAAATCTAATATATTTAATCTACTTCACAATTCAGGATAAAATAAACACAATATGTTTGTTTCATTTTCCTAACTTCACGACTATTTCGCAGATAAGCCAGTGTCTTGATAAGTGTCACATTTTCAGATTATCAAGTAAAATAATACTTCAATAAAGGATTTTTATTGCTGCAGTAATACTTCTTTTATGAAAAGATGAAACTTCATCAAACTCGTGAAAACAGATGTGTTTTAATAAATTTTTGAGAATTTTTAAAAAATGGCAAAGTTATCTTTGACATTGATCAAATATATTTTTTTTTCTAAAAATTTATTACTAAATAGAAATTTTTAAATCTTATGTACATTTCACTACGAGATGAATAAAAATTATTTGCGAATAGGATCATTCCATACAACTGAATGAGCAAATCGAACAAAATGAGAAAAACGGATAAATCAGCTGAGGCCGACTGTTCACATGCAGAGATTTTGCTGACAATCGTGAGATTAAGCTTCGAGTTAAAATTATTTTAAAATAATGAAATTAAAGTACCAATTTTTTGAAAAAAAGGATGATTACGAGTATGAGAGGTGCGTATGTTAACTTTCACAACGAAAAAAATTCGGGTTTAGATTTCTCGGGGAATTAATTACAATTTAGTGATTACGTGTGCGATTAATGTTTAATTATAACAGTTTGGAAAACGAGTTTTGTAGATACAGATATAGATTCACTTTATGTTAAAATAATATTATGGAACGAGTTAGACTGTCCAGTATAGGACGCATTTTCTTTTATGACTAATATTGTAGGTTTATTATAAATCAATTAAAAAGTTTTCTTTCGTTGAAATTCAGTGGGTTACACTTCGTTTTTATAAAAGGGATACATTTACCACATTTCTAAAAATGCATAATTATATTGAAAATTTTTTTAAACATATACATCTGTTCGTTAAGAAATCATTCTGTATTCTATACGCTTTCATTCTTTCATGTATATATTATTAAACACGCCGTCCAAAATATACTAAAAAGTAATAAAGCATTTTACATTGTATCACTACTTACACAGTAATTTTCTCAAAATATTTTTTTACGAAGAAATGTCCAGTCTTTCTTTACTTCTTTACCCAATTGTTATGAAAATTTATTAAATTTCTTATTCTTTGACAAGTGCAGTCATTCCTAAAACTAATATGTTTAATCTCCTTCGATATTCAGGATAAAACTAATACAGTGCGTTTGTTTAATTTCCCTAACTTCATGACTATTTTGCCGATATGTCAGTTTTTCTATTAGTGTTATATTTTCAGATTATCAAGTAAAATTATACTTCAGTAAAATTTTTTTATTGCTGTAGTAATATTTCTTTTATGAAAAGATCAAACTTTATCCAAATAGTGAAGACAGATTTATTTTAATTAATGTATGGGAAATTAAATTTTCAAAGAAGTTATCTTTGACATTGAAAAATTATAAAATGTTTAATTTCGAAAGGTTTATTACTGTAAGACATTTTTAAACATTTTAATACATTTCTCTATCAGGTGGATAAAAATTATCTGGGAATAATTAAAGCGGCTATCAGTAGTATGATGGAAACATGTATTATATGGGAATATACGATCGAATTAAAAAAAAGGGTGCATAACAATGTTAAATGTATTGAAATGTCGTGATAAAAATACCCCTACGAAATCAGGAAAAAAACGTCATAGAAGAATATTATTTGTACCAAACTATACAAAAAAAGTCTTTTAAATCATGGATATGATGGAAGCAATACCTTTATGGAGTTTCTAAAAATTTATAATTATATTTATTTTTTTATGAAAACATATTTTCCTGTAGGGTAAAAGAATAATTTTGTATGTTGTTCGCTCTTTTATGCCTTACCTTGATATATTATTAAAAACACCGTCCAAAAATATTAAAATGTAATAAAATATTTAAAAACTGGATAATTACCTACTCTGTAATTTATGCATAATATTTTTTACAAAGGAATATTGAGCCTTTTATACTTTACCCAACTGCTATGAAATTTCTTAAATTTCTTATTCTTTGACATGCGGAAGCATTTCTAAATCTAATATATTTAATCTACCTTACTATTCAGGATTAAAAAAAACACACACACACACAATTTGTTTGTTTAATTTTCCTAACTTCGCGATTATTTCGCTGATAAGTCAGTTTTTCGATAAGTGCTATATATTTACATTATCAAGTATAATAATACTTCATTAACGTATTTTAATTGCTGTGGTAATACTTCTTTTATGAAATAATCAAACTTTATTAAACTACCCTCATAGCATGCATTGTCACAGTGACGTCACAATGACGTCACTGTGAGTCACTTTGGTCACATCACATCTTTGATGCCACCACTCAGTGACGTCACATTGTGACTGAGATGTGACTTCCTTAAAAATCTTTAGAAAATTACAAATATTCTTCAAAACATGTTATTTACTTTAAAAAACATATTTCTGGCAATTTAAATATCGTCGCTTTAGTCACAGTTTCGTCACAGTGTTAATGTCAAAGTAGTCACAAATGACACATTTTTCACATTTTGGTCACACCGTGACTTCAAAATGTAACGTCACAAACGAGCTCTAAAACGGCCATAACGACTTCACATTTTAGTCACTGTGACTTCACATCGACAATCGATGGTCACAAAGTCACAATGTGACTTCACATTGACGTCGATGTGACGTCACCATGCCCTACGGGTAGTGAAAACAAATTTATTTTAATGAAATGTTATTTTTGACACTGAACAATTATAAAGTGTTTAATATCCAAACTTTTATTACTGAACGAAAAAAAATTAATTTTATGTATATTTGACTACTAGGTGAATAAAAAATATTTGCGAAAAGGGTCATTCCGTACATTTGAATGAGCAAATAGGGCAAAATGAGCAAATCAGCTCAGGCTGACTGTTCACATGCAGAGATTTTGCTGACAATCATGAGATGAAGCTTCGAGTTAAAATGATTTTAAATTAATCAAATTAAAATACATATTTTTTGAAAAAAAAAATGAATAGGAGTATGAGAATTTTCAGAAGGTAACAAAAAAAGAATACTGCCCAGTTAAACTGAAGGCATTGAGCTCACAGGCTACAAATACTAATTGCACATTAAAGCTTTATATTTTCAAGGGTTAATTCCGTTCGAAAAAAAAATTAAGAAGGGGAAACAGCTCTCCCCTTTTCTCTTTTTTTATACTTAATCATTGAACCTCCTATACTATCAAAGACATGCTTTATCATACAAAAAATCTATATCCAAAATTCAGAGCAAATTAGATAATTCTTAATAAAAACCCATTTAGCATTTATATAATTTAAAAAGAGTTATCCCCCTCTTTTATACGTAACCACTAAACTTCCAAAACTATTCAGAGATTTGAACGAAATCTGAAAATTCTGCTTGAAAAACCCATTTGTATAAATTAAGGGGGGGGGGCATTAGAACCCCTGTTCCCCTTATTTATACTTATTCAATGAACACCTAATAACAGTCACGGAATCGCCTCATCAGAATGATCCTAATCTAAATTTTGAACGAAAATTAATTCTGCATGAAAATCCCATTTATATCAACTAACGGGGGGGGGCATTAGAGCACCTGTTCCCCCTATTTATACTTATTCAATGAACACCTAATAACAGTCACGGAATCGCCTCATCAGAATGATCCTAATCTAAATTTTGAACGAAAACTTAATTCTGCATGAAAATCCCATTTATATCAACTAACGGGGGGGGGGGCATTAGAACCCCTGTTCCCCCTATTTATACTTATTCAATGAACACCTAATAACAGTCACGGAATCGCCTCATCAGAATGATCCTAATCTAAATTTTGAACGAAAACTTAATTCTGCATTAAAATCCCATTTATATCAACTAACGGGGGGGGGGGCATTAGAACCCCTGTTCCCCCTATTTATACTTAATCAATGAACACATAATAACAGTCACGGAATCGCCTCATCAGAATGATCTTAATCTAAATTTTGAAAACTTAATTCTGCATGAAAATCCCATCTATATCAACTATCCCTATATCCAAATCCCATCTATATCTACGGACGGGCACATAAGCTCTCAGGCTATGATAGCCTGTGAGCTAAAAAGTAAGGTTTAGATTTCTCGTGGAAACAAATTATATTTTATTGATAACGTGTGCGAATAATGTTTAATTATAACAATTTCGACAAATGATTTTTGTAGACATAAATATAGATTTACTTTATATTAAAATAATATTTTGTTGCTAGTTAGACTAACCATTATAGGACGCATTTTCTATTATAACTAATATTATAGGTTTATTATAAACCAATGAAAAAATATTCTTTTCGTTGTAATTCAACGAGTTACACCTCTTATTTATAAAAGCAATAAGTTTATCACATTTCTAAAGATCTAATAAATATAATGATTCTTTTTAAAAACATATACATCCGTTTATTAAAAAATGATTTTGTATGCTATTCGCTTTTTTTTTCATGTATATATTATTAAAGATGCCGTCCAAAATATACTAAAAAGTAATGAAGCATTTTACATCTGGATCACTACTTAACCAGTAATTGTCTCAAAATTATTTTTTACGAAGCAATATTCAGTCTTCTTTTCGTCTTTACCCGATTGTTATGAAAAGTGTTTTAATTTCTTATTCTTTGACATGTGCAAACATTCCTTAAACTAATATGTTTAATCTTCTTCACTATTCAGGTTAAAACAAACACAGTGCGTTAGTTTAATTTCCCTAACTTAACGACTCTTTCGACGATTAGAACGTTTTTCGATAAGTGTTATATTTTCAGATTATCAAGTAAATTAATACTTCAATAAAGGATTTTTATTGCCGTAATACTTCTTTTATGAATAGATCAATCTTCATCAAACTAGTGATAACTGATTTATTTTAATTAAATTATGCGAAATTAAATTTTTAAAGAAGTTATCTTTAATATTGAAAAAATATAAAGTGTTTAATTTCTAAACATTTATTACTATAAGATTTTTCAAAAAAATTTATTACCTTTCACTATCAGGTGGAAAAAATTATTTGGGAATAATTAAAGCGGTATCAATCGTATGATAATATTAGAATATTCGGTCGCAATCAAATATCGAGTGCATAACAATGTTAAATATATTGAATCGCCGTGAAAAAAAATACCCCCACGAACTGAGAAAAAAAAATCACAGAAAAATATTATTTATACGAAACTATGGAAAAAAAGTCTACTTTTAACTGATGCTGTGATGTAACACGTATTCTATTTTTTATATTATTATTAATATTTCAAATGTTAGTTGCCCTCTCTTTTAAAATTTAATTTTAAAAGAAAAACTTTTTTAATAGGTATTTTTATTGAGTGGTTCGTCTCAAAATTGCATATAAAATAACAATAAAAATAATTTGTTTTTTTAATATCATTTCATTTCTAGATTTTTCTTTCGTACTTTTCAGTTGATTAAATATCAAACGAATTAATTTGTTTTTCTGTTTCATATAACTGCTATATTTATTTTCATATCATCTCATTTGTCTTGTATAAAGAACTTAATTTTTACCGATTATGCAACTTCGCTTTAGGGTTACTTTACGTGGCCGCTTTTCGCCGCAGGCGATAGCTCTTTTATTCTTGACAACACTTCTTTTAATTTTTTCCCATTGCTTTTTATATAACGGTCCTTTTTACCTGTAGGGTCTTTGAGCCCACCTTGGGAATCTATTGTATGCCAAACCATTTTCTCTTGGCATTTTTGTAATGTAAAAATTTATTCAGATTACGATTTGTCCTGATCACGTGAAACCGCACACTCGCAGTTGTTAAAAATGATAAATATTTCTTTATTATGTTTGAAAACGTTTATTTTAGTGTGCTGCATTCATATGTGCTCAATTTCTCACGTTATGGAAAGAAAAGAATTAGTCAAGAATATTTTTAAGAGCTGATTTCCTTGATGAAATGTCTTCATCGTTTTATTCCAGAAGAGAATTTAAAAATGGACCAGGTTGACTGGTGGCGTTTTGCAACCATGGAACTATATAATTGTAACTCAATTTGAAGTCTTATTATGAATCCATCGAACAGTTTCTTATTAAAAAATATATTTGGACAAATTTCGACGTGTTACACCTCGTATTTGCAAAAGCAATATGTTCAAGACATTTCTAAAAAATTATAATTATATTTATTAAAAAAAAACATATTTATCTGCGTGATAAAAGAATTATTTTGTATGCTGTTAGTTTTTATCCATTTTCGTGGGTATATTATCAAAGACACCGTCTAAAAATAATAAAAATTAATAAAATATTTAAAAACTGGATATCTACTTATACTGTAAATTATGCAACATAATTTTTGACAAAAATATTCAGATATCTTTTCTCATTAACCCAACTGTTATGTAATGTTTGTAAACTTCTTATTCTTTGACATGAATAACATTCCTAAATCTAATATATTTAATCTACTTCACGATTCAGGATAAAACAAACACACAATGTGTTTGTTTTACCCTTTATCTACCGAATTATAATTTTTAAAAATTTATATTCTAAAGAATTTTACGTAAATTGTTTAAACTAAATGCAAATATTTACATAATCATTTAATAAATTTTTGAAGGATTTAGACGGATTTATTAAATTTGAATTTACAAGGATTTTGTGCAATATTTATAATTCCATTCAAATCTTTTATTTTAAATTGTATTCTTAGTATTTTGTAGAATTATAAAATGTACGAATATGATGTTCTAACAAAATAAATTTTCTAACTGAAAAATCAACATCCCCCTCCCTCAGCTCCAAGAAAGCTGAAAAGATACAAAAGCAAGATAAATACACCTTATAAAAATATTTTTATTTTGTGTAACCAATTATGTATAAATAATGTATCTGTAACTCATTCTAAACAGTATTACAACTAATTGATGTATTAAAAGAATTTTATAATAGGTAATTTTAATGGTACATGGACACCTGAGGTAATTTGGACAACTGAGTTTTGTAAATATAGATATAGATTTACTTCATGTTAAAATGATATTTTGTGGCGCGTTAGACTGAACGGGGACGCGATACGAATGTTGGACGCATTTTCAATTATAAGTAATATTGTAAGTTTATTATAAAACAATGAAACACTTTTCTTTCGTTGAAATTTAAGGGACTATAGCTTGTATTTATAAAAGCAACACGTTAATCACATTTCCAAAAATCTGTAATTATATTGATTCTTTTTTAAAAGATATGCATCTATTTGTTAAAAAAATTTTTTATATGTTTTTCACTTTTATTCTTTCATGTATATATTATTAAAGACGCCGTCCAGAATATTCTAAAAAGTAATAAAACATTTTATATGTGGATCACTACTTACACAATAATTTTCTCAAAATATATTTTTACAAAGAAATATTCAGTCTTCTTTTCTTCTTTACCCAATTGTTATGAAATTTATTATTTTTTTATTCTTTGACATGTGCAAACATTCCTAAAACTAATATGTTTAATCTTCTTCACTCTTCAGGTTAAAACTAACACAGTCCGTTTGTTAAAGTAATGTTTGTGTAAAGTTTGGTAAAGTAAATTTAATTTCCCGAACTTAACGACTCTTTCGCCAATTAGTAAGTTTTTCGATAAGTGTTATATTTTCAGATTATCAAGTAAAATACACTACTGGCCATTAAAATTGCTATAACATGCTACAGATGTAAAATTTAAACGACTCGAAGAAGATGCTGTGATATGCAAATGATTAGCTTTTCAGCGCAATCTGACAAAGCAGGTGCCGGTAGCGACACCTACAATGTGTTTAAATGAGGAAATTGTTCAGCCGGTTTCTCACACAGAAATTACATTTGAGCATTGTTGCCTGGTGAAAAATTGTTGTGATGCTTCGTGTATAAAAGAGAAATGCGTACCAGCATGTTTCTGACCTTGATAAAGGTTGAATTGTAGCCTACCGGAATTGCGGTTTATCGTATCGCAGTATTGCTGCTCGCGTAGTTCGAGATCCAATGACTGTTCACAAAATATGGAATCGATGAATACAGGACGATAATACGAAACGCCGTATAGTATCTAAACGACCCCCTATCACTAGCAGCCGAGAAGACACGCATGTTATCCGTATGGCCGTAAAGGATCGTGCAACTACGTCACGAACCCCGAGTCAAGAAATGGGGTCATTTACAAGACAAAAAGTGTCAGCACGAACAGTTCGACGACTTTTGCAATAATATGGACTCTCAGCTCGGAGACCATGGCTGTGACTTCCCTTGACGTTGTGTCATAGATAGGGGCGCCTTCAATGGTGTTATCAAGGATGAACCTGGGTACACGAATGGCGAGGAGGCTTTTTTTTCAGATGAACCCAGGTTCTATTTACAACATTATGATGGTCGCACTCGTGTTTGGCAGCATCGTGTTGAACGACCATTGGCAGCGTGCATTCTTCATCGCCATACTGGCCCATCACCTGGCGTGATGGTATGGGAAGCGATTGGATACTCATATCAGTCATCCTTTGTTAGCATTGACGGCGCTTTCAACAATGCAAGTTATATTTATGATATTTAACGACCAATGGTTCTACCCTTTATTCGAAACCTGCGAAACCCTACGTTACTGCAGGATAATGCCCGACCGCATGTTTTCGGAACTGTACAGACCTTCCTTGATACGGAAAATGTTCGGCTGTTGCCCTGGCCAGCACGTTTCCCAGATCTCTGACCAATAGAAAACGTCTGGTCAGTGGTTGCCGAGCGACTGGCTCTTAACCATACGCCAGTCACTATGGTTGATGAATTGTGGCATCGTGTTGAAGCTGCGTGGGCATCTGTACCTGTACATGCTATGCAATCTCTGTTTGACTCAATGCCCAGGCGTATAAGCGCTTTTATTACCGACCGAGGTGGTTGTTCTGGGTACTGATTTCTCAGGATCTATACACTCAAATTTCTTGAAAATTTAATCACTTGTTATTTCTATCATAATATATTTGTCCAATAAATATCATTTTATTATTTGCATTTCTTCCTGGTGTAGCAATTTTAATGGCCAGTAGTGCAATACTTCAATAAAGGATTGATGTAGTTACACTTCTTTTGTGAAAAGATCAAACTTCATCAAGCTAGTGACAACAGATTTATTTTTTTTAAATTATGCGAAATTAAATTTTAAAGAAGTTATCTTTGACATAGAAAAATTATAACTTGTTTAATTTATAAGTATTTATTACTGTAAGATTTTTTTTTAATTTGATTATATTTCAATACCAGTTAGATAAAAATTATTTGGGAAAACTAAAGTGGCTATCAACGGTATGAAGGAAACAAGTATTATTTTAGAATATACGGTCTCAATCAATATCGAGTTCATAGCAATGTTATATACATTGAATTGGCGTGAAAAAGATACCCTACTAACACAGGGGGAAAATATTGTAGAAAGATATTATTTATACCAAACTTTGCGAAAAAAGGTTACTTTTAACTGATGCATATGATTGTAATTAAAATTAAAGGTTTATTATGAATACTGAAGCAATTTCTTCTTAACAAATTTTTTTTTTGTCAAAATTCGACGGGTTACACCTTGTATTTTCAAAAGCAAAATGCTCACGACATTTTAAAAAAATTATAATTCTATTTATTCGTTAAAAAAAACATATTTATCTGTGTGTTAAAAGAATAATTTTGCATCCTATTAGCTTTTATCCCTTTTCGTGAGTATATTATAAAAGACTATGCCCAAAAAATATTAAAAAGTAATAAACTATTTAAAAACTGGATTACTACCTCCTCTGAAATTTATGCAAAATAGTTGTTTACAAAGAAATATTCAGTCTTCTTTTATCGTTTACCCAACTGTTATGAAAAGTTATTAAATTTCGTATTCTTTGACATGCGCAAACATTCTTAAATCTAATGTACTTGATCTACTTCACTATGTAGGATAAAACAAACGCAATGTATTTGTTTAATCCCCTAACTTTACGAATATTTTGCCGGTGTGTCAGTTTTTCCATAAGTGATATATTTTTAGATTATCCACTAAAATAATACTTCAATAAGGGATTTTTATTTCTGTAGTAATACTTCTTTTATGAAAAGATCAAACTTCATTGAACTAGTGAAAACATATTTATTTTAATTAAATTTTGCGAAATGAAAATATAAAAGAAATGTCAAAGTTATCTTTGACAATGAACACTAATAAAGTATTTTATTTCAAAACTATTGTATAACTATTTAATATTCTTAAACTACTGTTTTATTACTAACAGAAAAAATTTAAATCTTATGTGCATTTCACTACACTGTAAAAAAATACTGTAAAGGTACTAAACATTTTCTAGGAAACTGGGATTCCAAGAACTTTTCATGGAACGAAAACAGAAAAAATCCATGTAACCGATTCTAAAACTTGAGTTTTTGTTGTTACCGTTACAGGAATGAATTATGAGAGAAGAAAGCTTTTTATATATACATTTGTTTTATTTCTGCCGTCATTTCATCTATGGAATAGAGTACTAGAAAATACGACAAAAACAGTTTAATACAAATTATTTATATGACAATCTCTATAGAAAATAAAACATAATTTAACCAAATATAAAAGTTATATTAATCTATACTACTATTCTCTTATAAAAAAACTCTTATTCACATAGAATAAGTGTTACGACAAAAAAGGGCAATTGTTATGTCATTTCAAACACAATCAACACAAACAGATCAATCACTTCTTTCAAAATCTTGAGAACAATAAAAAAATTCCCCTTGTGAGTTCTGATGCACTTGATTGCTTTGTTATTGTCACAATAGTTTGATGATAGTAATAAAGAGATATCCTATGTCTTATTAGATACAGTGAAGAAATATTACATGGCTAAAAAAAAAAAAAAAAAAAAATCTGTTAAGTTACTAAATATTTTCTGGGACACTGCGATTCCAGGAACTTTTCTTGTAACGACAACAGGAAAAATTCATGTAACCGATTCTGAAACTTGAATTTTTGTTGTTAACGTTACAGGAAAAGCTCTTGGAATCCCGGTTTCCTAGATAAAGTGTAGTGCCTTTACAGATTTTTTTTTTTACAGTGTACGAGGTGTTAAATTATTTGCGAATAGGGTTTATTTCCGAGGGTATTATTTGCGAATATGCATTTGAATGAGCAAATCTAGCAAAATGAGCAAAATAAGCAAATCATCTGAGGCTGACTGGTGCAAATCAGCTGAGTCTGACTGTTCACATGCAGAGATTTTGCTGACAATCGTCAGGTTAAGCTTCGAGTTCATATATTTTACTTGCTTGGTTGTGGAGCAATCCATGTTTGATACAAAAATGCATATTTTATTCCGGCGGTTCCTAACCGATGTGTCGCGACCCACTGGATGGTCGCAGCGGATCAATTGTGAGTCGTGGAACAATGCAAGTTTTACACAAAAAATATATTTTTTCACTGTTGTTCCCAAACAATGCGTCGCGACTCACTGGTAGGTCGCAGCGGATGTTTTGGTTGGTCGTTGAATAATCCATATTTTCATAAAAAATATATTTTATTTCAGCGTTTCCCAGCCTATAGATCGCGACTCACAGGTGGATCGAGGCTGATGTTTCCATGTGTCGTGTAAAAATTGCGGTTTAACATGAAAATATATCTTTTATTTCATTTATTTAAAAAATATGTATCCCAAATACATTATTTTAAAACTGAAAAAAAACATGATAGCTATTAATTTAAACTAAAATTTTCCGACATGACAATGTTTTCTTAAACACTCATTCAGCAAAGAACATGAATGCATTTTCTACAATACCTTTTTTTGCACTTGGTTTTATGCTATGACCTCGCTGTGTGATATAACAGTAGCCGAACAACCCAGGAAAAATCCTTAATTTCTTTCTGGATGAAAATAGGAACGGAATATCTTGAAACATCGAAATCCGCTTGAAGGTCCTTGATTGAGTTCAAATCGACATATTCGTGTGTACGTGCTTTTTTCTGTTTCGCGGTAAAACAAATATAAATAATAAATTTCTTTCGTTTTTCGATGACACTCACAAGCTAATGTTAAACGTATGGGAAGGATTTTTGCTGATATTACGACATTTTTGTTTCGTTGGATAGCCGAGGTCTATATTGTTCCTTTGAAGAATCAAGAATCACCAATTCCTGATTTTATTGATAGTGAATTCTTCGTACAGAATATGTCTTTTTCATAGAGTAGGATAGTCGTTAATTAATCCGCCGTTAGTTCATTAGCCGTTAATCATCCGAAATTGAAATTTCCTACTAATTTACAAATTAATATTAGATACACCCTCATATTTAGTGGATTGAATTTTTTTAATAAAGGTTGCGAAATACTGTCATATACCATAGAATGCAACATCTATTAAAACTATTTTTCCCCTGAAAGGATATAGTTGGATGAATTATTTTTTAAAGCAAGAATAAGTTGATTTCGCATGAAAAGCAATAATGCCCATGCGGTATTCACTTGTGTTTGATTACTGAATGGAGAATTGACGACAGCCACGTACGTACAAAGCTTAATATCTGCGCCATATTATTGATATTTTTGGCACGGTATATCGATGCTTTCGATTTATCATTATATTACTGTCACCTCTATTTATGATTCCATTACATATTTCTGTTTCTTTTTTAATTGTGTATGTTTTATCCCTTTTAAGAGAGAAGAAAAGGGAACAGATATTCGTCAATTAACGAAAAAAAATGCTGCCATGAACAGAAGAGATAATTTTTAAATGTGTATGCCATATTGTCGGCATATTGCACATATGCGATTAATGAATTTCATATATTCGTATTATCCTTTCATACATTGTTACATTTCTTTTTTCGCATTACCCCTTCTTCGCTATTTTTGTGATTCAAGAGATTAAAGAAGGAAATTAAGAATCCATCTGCTACATTTTTAAAACCAGAAACCTATAAACTACATGTTTTTTTATAATGTAAGATTTACGATTATTCTCTTTGTTTCATTAAATTTAAGTTATTCGAAACCGATTTTTTTTCATTTTACATAGAAAATTATATTTAGTTTGAATATGTTAGTTGTAGACTTACTGATTTTTAATATCATTGTCAGAAATCGAACGAATGTACTTGATTTGTTGTTCTATTCAATTCATATTTATAGGATAATAGGCTAAGGAGAAATTTTCTAGACTTTTGGAAAATATGTATTACAAGACGTTTTAACAGATATTACAACTTTCTAACATTTTTACGTTCAAAATAAAGGAATCACCAATGATGCAAAAAGAATTACGTAAACTTTTATTATTATTATTAATAGTAAATGTCAAAACATTGTTGAGGTCATAATAAAAAGACACAGCCATACACTATAATTTCTGTATGTCGAAAGTAACTAAATAATTCTTAACTCCCTGACTGCCCA
The DNA here is from genome assembly GCA_964019185.1 of Maratus speculifer. NCBI lineage: Eukaryota > Metazoa > Arthropoda > Arachnida > Araneae > Salticidae > Maratus > Maratus speculifer. Next base: position 440,917,890 of record OZ025291.1, on the reverse strand, counting down.
GCAAAAGGGTACAATTGTAATGTTGTTTTCTGTTGTAATTTATTAAAAATATTAAAAAAAGATGTTTTTTCCAACCTGATACAAAATGTGTTATTATATAGAGGTGTAAATTCTTTGAAAGTATTAAACATAACTTAATTTTTTAAAACCGGATTTTATTTGTAGAATTATATTAATTTATGTATTGCTTATGTTGCAGTAAAACCTGCAGCTTAGTGTGCGAAAAAATCCAGTCGTGGCAGTCAGGAGGTTAAGACAAAATAATAGTCCATGAAAATACATGTACTAATAACAGTGCACCGGACACGAAGGAGTTAATGAAAAAGTCCTTAAGGTAAAGGTGCACCTTCGATTTTTTTGTCCATTTTTTAAAGTAACAAAATAAATCAAAAAATAACTCAAAAATAAAACATTGTATTTACAGTGTAAATTAAATAATGAACATAATTACTTTATATATTACTTTACAGTTAAATTACTAATGCAATGAAAAATTCGCAAACTTTGCCTCAAATTTGACATTTACAACAGTGTAATAAAACAATTTAATATTATCATGATTTTAGTCTATTCCCTAAAACGTCATTTGTGAAAGATGTACAGAAAATTTCGTGGCATTTCTTGCATAATTTTTCTGTCTTAGGACGTTTTGCATAAAGTAAAAATCTGAAAAACTTCATTTTGAGAAAAAGAAAATATTACTTTTAATCACGCTAAAAGCTGGAATAGCTGTAAATTTGGTTATAATTAAGATACATACACAATGCAAGCAGAATTTGGCAGATAAAAGAGTTTATTTTAATATTATTGCTTAAATAAACTAGTTGGATGTGCCAATCCCAAAACTTTCTTCTATCTCACAGGTACATTTTAATATTTAAAAAAAAAAAATAGTTACTCATTTTAATGCTTTAATAACTTTAATTCAATAAGATACCAACTTTGATTTTCATCTTAAATTTTAGCTTCAATCAATTAATCGGAGAAAAAACGAATTTCCGTCTCTGCACGAGCCGATGGACAATAGAATGATAGGCAGATTTTTTTTTTTAAATTCAGGGAAGACTTACTTGCCTTGACAAAAAAAAATCATATACAAAAAAATTAGTTCAGTTCTATAACTAACTTCATACACTTTAAACTTAAAACTTAAACTTGAAACTTAATTTTGTTCCCATGATTACTTTTACAAAAGACGCGGATAAATATCATTTTTAATAAATCATTTACTGATGATCATATAATATATCATCATTATATCAAATGGAATAAAAAAAAAGTTTTTTTTTCTGTTTTTATTATCAAACTGTTGTATTATAAACAAAATAATCAATGTTTCGATACTTCGTTCTTGAGAAAATTGGCATTTCTATCTACTTCTCTTTTGGTAGAGGAAGTGTAAGGACGGCTATTCAGAGTTAAATTATTGCTTTATTTATATTAATTTTATTAAAAACTAGCTGACCCGCCCGGCGTTGCCCGGGTCCGTATTAACAATATTAAACGAACTTGAAATTTGTATGATTTTATCAATAACTGGAAGCATGCAGAAATGCATTGTCTGAAATACGTTGCAGCTGACTTTGTGAAAAATCGGTTTTAAAAACAACAACTAATATTAAGCTCTAAAAATACTTAAAATGAGCAATGAGAAACACGGGAGGGAACATGTATCCAACGATTGCGTTAGTTTCGTGTTAAAGTGTTGATATTTACCCGTAAAAATCACTGTTAAATCACGTAACTAATTATTTTTTTCACATAGAAATCCCAAGTGAAATATTTTGAATTTCAAACTAATTATATCATTCTTAAATCCGACTATACCTTGAATGAATCGATACGCGATGATAAAAGATTGGTATATAGTATTATAATTTCAGAGCCATTTAACAAAAGTGTATATTTTTAATCAAAGCATGCGTAATGTTGACTCTGTGGACAAATTCCTAACCGTAAACTTTTGTACCATAACCATAATCTGTCTGTAACCTAACTGCGACTTAACATTACCCTACCGTAACTTAAATATAACATAAATGTAACCTAGCCGTCACTTTGAAATATCAATACAGAAGCATCATTTAAGATTTTGCTTGAAAAGTTGGCATTCTTTCGTTAATGTCTTAAAATCGTCTGCACTCTGAAATCTAGATTTTAGACTAATATTTGTTATTTAAGTTTTCGCGCATGATTTTAAAAGAATGTTTTCATAAATATATTTTATATATTGATATAGAGTTATTAATATGTTGTTATATTAAAACCATATTTTCATCTACGTTATAAAGTATTAAAAAGTTCTGAAAAAAAAAGAAACCTTTTAGTAATACAATTTTTAGTTCAAATCAAATGTTTTCAATATTTTATTTTATTTTATTTTGACATTTAATTATTTCGAATTTATCAATTTCAATTATTTTAAAAGCAAACATTTTTTTAAAAATAAATAATATAATAGAAAAAAGACCATTTTAAAAAATTACTATTTCTTCATAAAATACGCTTCGGCTGTAATTCATTTCTTTCAATTCGTCTTATTAATACAAAATCACTTCCACATGCTTTTGTTTGGGACATTAAAATTTGAGCGATAAATGATTTAATATTGCAACCCTTTTTTCGGTTCACTTCACCACCACCTATCTTTTTCCTCCATGGTTTACAACCGCTGTGATAAAAAATCATCATTTAAACTGACAGTTTGCCAGTCTATGAATTTTAAAGGTCTATTCCCATCTTTTTTAATTATTTATGCGAAAATTTTATGCAACCAACCAACCATAACTGAATGAAGAGAAAAAAAGAAGAATAAAGGCGATTTTTTATGAGAGTGATCTTTGGAATTTAATTAATTACTCAGTTAATAAATAGAATTTCGAAATTCTGAAGCTCAGGTGCATCAGGAGAGATATTGGGCTACTCTCATAAAAATTTTGAGCTTCGTACGTCCCATAGATTTTGCTAGCCATCGCAGACACACACACACACACACACACACACGCAGACAGAGCGATTTGTTATTTTATTAGTATAGATAATGTAATAAATTTTTATATTGAAATAAATATTCCGTTCAGGTAAAATATTTATTTTATCGTATTAGTATAATGCAACAATCCGGATTTTCAAAGTTAATTAATCAATTCTTTTTCCTTAAGATTTTCTGAATATTGTTTTACAAAATGAAAATTGTATTAATACATCTTCCACAGAGGTCTGTTAGAATGTAGTTTATCTATATAAATATATGAAATACGAAAAATCGCCATTAATTATTCCGAAATTCTTAATAATTTAATTTTGTCCCTGTCTTTAATAATATCTTAACATATTTATTATATTTTTGGATTCCATTTTATTTTATTCTGAAAAAGCCTTAATCTGTTAAAGCAATACATTCCTTGAAATGCACTGACTTATTTTATTATGTTTAATAAAACCTTTTATTTACGTTTTGAAAAATCTTTTCATTACCCACAATTTTCCATTAATCTGCAAAGTTCTGTCTACAACCATCTACACTGTAAAAAAAAAAAAGGGTCGATCTACTAAAAAAACTTTAGTAAACCTTGTAATTACTAAAAAATGTTTAGTAATCTTAGTCGGTTGCTAGAAAATCTGTAAGAATTACTAGAAAAACGTTAGCAACGAATAGAGTTAATAGTTTTATATTTTTAATAGCTATTACTAAAACTCACTTGGCGTGGCCTCGATAGCATAGTGGTTACAGTAACGGACTCCAGACTAAAAGGTCCCGGGTTCAATACTGGACAGCGCCAAGTACTCTCCGAATGTATGTAGTTTAAGTACTCTGTAATAAAGGGGTTATGAATTTCCTGTTGGAGCTGGTCGCAATTTTTGGTGCTACCATCTATTGCGTTTTTGCCGAAAATCTATCGCTTCAGAAGTCTGGATGCAGCTCGAAGAAGCTCCTGCCCTTCGGACGCACGTAATTGTTATTAATAATAATTTTAGAGCTATTACTAAAATTTGCTTGGTGGCTCATACTAAAAAAAATTAAGTTAGTTATACAATATATTCTTTTGTTCAGATTACAAAAGAAATGCTTGTTTCACTTGCAAAAAAAAGTTTGTAATGGTTACTAAAAAATTCTGTGGAATACAAATTTACTAAAAAATTTTTAGTAACCTCTTGAATTTTTTTTTACAGTGTACAGCCTGGAAAATTTGTGGTTGGACCATAAGTTTAACAATGCATTTTCCTACATTCAAAATGTTTGAAAATATGAATGAGTATGATAAAGAAAGAACAATGGTAGACCTACGAGTCAATCACTAAAATCGGATTTACACATACATGTGATCGGATCTTTATTGTATGACTTATCACAGCTGTTGCAATTTAATATGCGAATTGAGTTTCAAGTAACTCAGGAATATCAGGACGTCGATTCGATGAATTGGTGGTTCGGGGTCTAGGGATTATTCGGTTTTAACACACCATTGCTTTTAATTTTTCTTCCTGTTCAATTTTTCAATGTTTTATTCAGTTTAATGTAATATCTAATGTTGAAGCATTATAAATTATTTTCAAAATTAAAAGAAAAAATATTTTAACAATACTACTACATAAGAAATTAATTTTTTTTGCATATAATTATTCTGAAGTCATATATGCAGTTTTTATTCTGAGTTATGAATTATATCCTTTTTATATAATTAAAATTTGTATGAATGAAGTTTGTGTAATATTTGAAAAATAAAATGAAAATTCTTTCTCATATGTCTGAGTATATAAAAAAAGTTAATTGAACTTGTTAAAATAAATTTAAATTTTGTTTGAATGCTACCAGACAGAAATTTTAATTTTATGTTTGTACAATTTTTATGGCGTTCTAAAGTAATGTCTTCCATTTGAATGAGTAGTTTTAAGTTTCATTCATTATACTTTTGTCAGACAGTTTTTCAGTTCACGATTTTACATCCATCTATAAATTATATGTATTTTTTTTTTAAATCATTGATACGCATAAAATAAATAAATTATATTTTCAGTTTTTGAATGGCTAAATTGGATAACCGAAATAATTATTTAATTATGGTAAAGCCTTTTTTTACATAAAAACGACTTAATATAATGTTATTAAAAAATCTTTTGTCTTTATCTCTTTACACTTTATTTTTATTTTTTAAACTTATTAACTAATTTTTATTTTAATTTACAATTTCATTCTTGAAAGAAATATATATGAAATCATCAGCTCCTACGCTATGTTGTTATCAAAGGCAATGTTTTTTAAAAGTTTCAATTACGTACTTAGCTGTAATCAATTAGTAGCAAAATTAAATAATTGGTAAAATAGTTTTAATATTTAAGATGAAAGGTGTTAGATTAACTCTAGGATACATGATAATACTTTTTAAAGATTGAAATAAAAATTCTTAGAATACAAATAAAAGAAGCATTTATACACATTTAAAATTTTTGGACATACATTCAACATATTTTGGACAAAAAATAATTAAATATTCAGAACAAAAGAGGGAAATAAAATAGAAATTAGAGCAGATAGCCATATCTCCCTTGAGTCGAGGAGAGGCGGCCATCCAATGCAAAAATAAAAAGTCAGTTTAAAAATTAAAAAAAAAATAACACAATTTCATAAAGTTAATCATAAAAAACAATTTGTAAATATGCTATTATATCAAAGAATATAACGAATAAAACTAGAATAAACAAATTTTAAAGTATAATTTCAATGCTTCACTTTCCGTAAACTTTATCACGTTTTACAAAGGTCTTGTTAAACTTATATTAAAAATATTTTAAACTGTGATGAAACAGATTTATTGTATCGTTTTTGCCAAATAAAACGTAAACATGTTATGGTGGCAAAAACAGAAAAGAAAGAGTGACTGTCTATTGTGGTGTAATGTGGAATGATAAAAAAAGCTACCACCATTAGTAATTCAAAAATTCAAGAAATCATTTTAGGCACCTTATGCATTGTATCCAGTCATTCTTATAGGTTGTGGTACTCTACTCTTATTTTAAACAAATATTTCAAACATTAGATTTATTAAATTTCCATACTATGAATCAAAATTTTTAGTATAACACAGAGTGGCGAGAGGTCAGGGAAAACCGGGAAAAAACACAGTTCATAAAAGTGAAAACTACCAGTAATTTCTTTCAGAAAATACTTCAAATAATATAAAGAGATTGTATATGTGATGACTGATAATGTGGGTTTTTTTTGTTGTTGTTGTTGTTTTATTTAACGGCGCCGCTTCATTTTGTCACGTGACGAGCGAGCGAGAGAGAGTGAGGAGAGGAGGGGGTACGGAGAAAGAGGTGTGTGTGTCGTAGGTAAGGAGTGTACCTGCGAATTTTTTGAGCAGGTAAAAAGATGTTAAAAATTATCCGGTAATATGTACAGATGAGTGCTAAGGGCACGGGTTTTAAATGTCTCGAAAGAAGATTTGTGTTTGAAGATTTGTAATTGAAACAAATATGCAATCCGGATATATACATATATATAATTAATTGTGTGTGTGTTCCAACCTCTGTTTTGTGACGTCTTTTTGTGCTACATGTTCTAATTAAACTTTTGTTTTTGTCGAAGCCTCTTGGATTATTTCTTTTATTTGAATATACATTTTACACGGGTGCTCCGCAGAGTAGTATGAAGAAACAACAATAGCGTGTATGACAGTATAAACTGAATTTATCTTAAACAAAGTATTGGTATTTATCATCTATGTTGACTGTGTTTTTATCTAACCACTTGCCACCCTGTAACGTAATCGAGTCTTATGAGCGCTACCTATTTTCATTCACTAACTGTGTGAATATGTGTGGATTTTGTGTAACTCCTCATTCATGATAGTATTGGTTTTGAAGGAGACCCCTAATAGCACGCATGGTCACATCACATCATGTGACTTTCTTAAAAATCTTTAGGAATTTATAAAAATCCTTCAAAACATGTTATTTACTTTAAAAAAACATGCTTCTGGCAATTTATATAGCGTCGCTTTTGTCACAGTTTCGTCACAATGTTAATGTCAAATTAGTCACAAATGACACTTTTTCACAAATTTGTCACATTGTGACCACTTTGTGAAAAGTCACAAAAGAGCTCTAAAACGGCCATAACGACTTGACATTTTAGTCACTGTGACTTAACATCGACGTCACGTGACGTCACATCGACAATCGAAGGTCACAAAGTCACAATGTGACTTCACAACGACATTACACTGACGTCACCATGCTTTACGGGACGTAAAACCGGCAATTCTCAATATTCTCCAATATTGTTGCAATGTGTTTATGATTTTTCGCAGTGCTGTTTTATTTTCTAATAGGTTTGTTTAAATATATCATTTCATTGAAGGAAGAAATTAAACTTTAAACTATATTCAGATTAAGGTATGAAAAGGTTTCATAATTTATGAATAGTACATGAACTTTAATACTTTTTGTATTATTATCATTTATCAATTATAAGTTTACATTAATATTTGTAGAAGACGAAGATGTTGCTCAGGCATGCTGTTTCTAGCGATTTTTGACGCGTTTTCCCTCTATGATTTTCCGTCATGCGTCTAATACAAAATGTAAGATGATATTTTTTATGATATTTTAAAAAAATTTCGAATCTCTATTTGAATACATTATTGATTTTCGATAAAACATACAAAGTACATTTTTTGTTAGTGGGCGATATAAAAATTTATATTGAATACAAAAATTTATATCGAATATAAAAAATTTATATTGAATATAAAAATTTATATTGAATATAAAAATAGATAAATACATATGTAAAAAAAACTTTAAGAAAAAAATGCCATTTTATATATACTACCTTTGACAATAAAGTGAAATGATAGTGAAATTTCGCAGCAAGAATTATATTTTCCTATTTCAACCTTGTACCAACTATTGAAACTGTGCTTCAACAGGAGCTCCAAATGGCTATTGTTGGCCATTTGGAGTTGGTTCAAGTTTTCACCATCTTACAGTTGAAGCTATTCAGCACCAAAATTTGTTTCAAACTAGGACAAGAATCTTAAAAGTGTATGAAATAATAGTACTAAACACATGAATTGAACACAAAAATAAGATAAAGATTTATGTTACTTTTCCCCAAATAAAAATTAAGAATAAAGTGAATTTTAAAATAGCTAACGTGTCAAAAGTCCATTTCAATTGTAAATATACCAGTAAAGCATGGTGACGTCAATGCAACGTCGTTGTGAAGTCACATTGTGACTTTGTGACCATCGATTGTCGATGTGACGTCGATGTGAAGTGACAGTGACTAAAATGTAAAGTCCTTATGGCCGTTTTAGAGCTCTTTTGTGACGTTTCACAAAGTGATCACAATGTGACAGATTTGTGAAAAATGTGTCATTTGTGGCTAATTTGACGTTAACATTGTGAAGAAACAGTGAGAAAAGCGACGATATTTAAATTGCCAGAAACATGTTTTTTAAAGTAAATAACATGTTTTGGAGGATATTTATAAATTTCTAACGATTTTTAAGAAAGTCACTTCGAAGTCACAATGTGACGTCACTGAGTGGTGGCATTTTGGTCACAGATGTGATGTGACGAAAGTGACTCACAGCGACGTGACTGTGACCATACATGCTATTAGGGTACTTAGTTCACCATTATGTGAAATAATCGAAGTACATAAAAGAATTTAATAGAAATATCTTGTAAAGATTCATGTTACATTTCACTGAAATAAAAATTATGCATGAAGTGAATTTTAAAATAGATAATGCTTCTAAAGTTCGCATCAAAAGTTAAAAATAATAAATAAATAAAAATCTTCTAAATTAATTGAAATACGAATACTTCGAAATTGTATAAAATAATAGAATTGGAGGAATTATTATTTTGCATATTTCAGGTAACGATTCGTGTTATTTTTCCCCCAACTATGAATTAATAATGACGTGAATTAAAAAAAAAATGCTAACGTCTCTAAAGTCCATTTCAACAGTGAATATACCTACTTCGACATTATGTGAAATAATAAGTAGTACGTAAATGTATTTTGTGCAAAATTCTTATAAAGATTCATGTTACGTTTTACTGAAATAAAAATTATGCATGGAATGAAATTTAAAAAAGATAATGCTTCTGAAGTTCGCTTCCAAAATAAATAATAATAATAAATAAAAAACTTTAAAATTAATCGAATAAAAATACTTAGAAATTATATAAAATAACAGAATTGCAGAAATTAATTTATTACAAATTTTAGGTAACGATTCGTTTTATTGTTTATTCAAATAAAAATTATGTATGGAATGAATTTCAAAATACATAATGTTTCTAAACTTTGATTGAAAAGTGAAAAAAAAATACTTCGACCTTGTATAAAATAATAAAACTGCGGAAATAAATTTAATACAAATTCAGGAAAATATTCCTGTTATTTTTACTGAAATAAATGATGAGTAAAATGGTTGTAATGAGTTTTAAAGTAGATAATATTAATAAAGTTAATTTCAAAAGAGAAAATACTTATTCCGACATCATAAATAATAGAACTAAAACAATGAATTTGTTACATGATTAAGATAAAGATTCATATTACTTTTTAACCAAATAAAAATTAGTAATGAAGTGAATTTTAAAATATCTAACGTCTCTAAAGTTCATTTCAATAGTGGAAATACTTACTTCGATGTTAGGTGAAATAATGAATTTAGTATAAAAATCTTCTAAAGACTCATGTTACATTTTACTCAAATAAAAATTATGCATGGAATGAATTTAAAAATAGATAAAGTTTCAAAGGATCCTTTCAAAAGAGACAAAAAATACGTCGACATTACATAAAATAATAGAACTGCAGAGATGAAATTTCAGGTTCTTCAAGTTATTTTTTATTCACATAAAAATTAAGTATCAAATTAATTTTATAAAGGATGATGTTTCTAAAGTGCGTTTTGAAACTGAAAATATTTAGATTGACATTATATGAAATAATAGAACTACAAAATAAATATAATATAAAAGTCAAATAGCGATTCATGTTGTTTTTTCCGAAATAAAAATTTATACTGAAGGGATTTTAAAATAGCTAACGTCTCTAAATTTCATTTCAATAGTGAAAATACTTACTTCGAAATTATATGAGATAATACAGCTGCATAAATGAATTTAATACAAAATTCTTGCAAAGATGCATGTTACATTTTACACACATACAAATTATGCATAGAATCAATTTTGAAGTAGGTAAACAGATTAAAAATACTTCGACATTGAATGAAATAATTGAACAGCAAAAATGAATTGAATAGGAAATTCAAAAATGATTTCTGTTATCTTTTATTCAAATAAAAATTGTGAATTGAATGAATGTTAAACAAGCAATGATTTTAAAGTGCGCTTCAAATGTAAAAATATTTTCTTTGATATTATATGAAATAAAAGATGTACATAAATTAATTGAACACAAAATTTAGAAAACTCATGTTGTTATCACTTATTATTAAAAGCGATATATTGGAATCGTTTTAGCTGCATATCATATAAGGAAGTCAGAAGAATTTAATATAAACTTGAAATAACGATTCGTGTTGTCTTTTCCGAAATAAAAATTAATAATGAAGGCATTTTTAAATAGCTAACGTCTCTGAAGTCCATTTCAATAGTGAAAATACTAACTTCGAAATTATACGAGATAATAGAGCTACATGAATGAATTTTATAAAAAATTCTTCCAAAGATGCATGTTACATTTTGCACACATACAAATTATGCATAGAATCAACTTTAAAAGTAGGTAACAATTCTAAGATTAGCTTTAAATAAGAAAAAAAATACTTTGACCTTGGATTAAATAATAGAACTGCAGAAATGAATTGAATAGGAAATTCAAAAAATGATTTCTGTTATTTTTTATTTAAATAAAAATTGTGAATGGAATGAATTTTAAAACAAGCAATGTTTCTAAAGTGCGCTTCAAAAGGAAAAATATATTTTTTTGATATTATATGAAATAACAAAAGTACATAAATGAAACTAAAACAGAATTCAGAAATTCTATGTTTTTACTTATCATTAAAAGCGATGTATTGGAATCGTTTTCGCTGCATATCCCATAAGAAAGTCAAAATAATTTCCTCCGTTTTAAGATTGAATGCCATTGCGATACTCTACCATAACTCACAATGAAATATTTTTAATATATATACCTTTTTAAATTAAGTGTAATAACCATGTAAAATACAATATTAAAACAATAACGACTTTAGTTCTTCCTTAAGAAACTTTGTATTGTATGAAGTATTTATTCATTATTTTTGACTGAAAATGTACATCAATAAACGCAAATATGCCAGATATAAATTAAAGATGTTCCTTTACACTCAATAATAATGTCGATGGTATCATTAGTAAAATTTCCATATCAGTCAGAATATTCTGAGCTTGATTGAGAAAATTATATTTAGATATCAAATAAACTGAAATCAAACAACGTAGTCTAAATAATCAAACAATATTTATTATCATTTCATATCTGATTATAGAAATACAAAAAATAATTCAACTTCCTTAATGAACCCAATGAACTATATTCTTTTGTAAATTTTGAAAGAAAGGCTTCCTTTTATATACGTACATGATTATTCACGATGATTCTATGATGATCATGATGTAAACGGATCAAAAGTGTAAATGAAAACTGTGGTAGCATAGTAACCGATTTTAATATAATTTTATAGTCATGTTCAATTCATATTCAAACAGAGTTACACATAATATTTTGACAAAAAATAAATTATTTTAGCTGTTTAAAGTTTTAAAAAACATGTGATATAAAATGGCAGGCACGCAATTGTTGAAATTCTGCATCTTCAAAACTATTTAACAGCAATGATTTTTTTTTTAATATTGTAACCTCTGAAAATCTATCTTTATTTTTATTGAATAATAAATATCTGGTTTTACTATAATTAACTTTAAATTGCTTGCAAATTTTGAAAATTTGTATATTTTTAGAAAATTAGAAACGATATAAAATTTAAAGGAATTAAAAAAATCTGTGAAAACTGATGTCTGATGTAGTATTCGATATGAAAGTCGAACCCAACTAAAAAAAAATGTAGAAAATATGTAGGCATTTAACCAAAAATTCTGCGGGTAATTTGTAGGTATTTGGCCCAGTCTGCAGATATTTCTAAGACTATTTTTAAAATTTCTGCAGATATTTCTAATATAAAGGTGAATATGCAAAATTTCTTCAGATTACTATAAAGTTTCTGAAGAAAGTTGCGATTTCTTTAGACAATCTGGAATTTTTTTTTTCTTTAGTGAGGCATTCTCCAAATTTGTAATTTGTCATTTATTTCCTTCATCTTCGAAAAAAAAAAAACTTGGAAACTTTTAAAATACAGTAGAAGTCCGAGATAGCGCGGTTGTTGGGAGACATGTTTCACGTCCACGTTATAACGTAGCCGCGATAAATGGAAATGGTGTCAAAGAAACAGTACGAAATGATGAAAACACTTACACACTTTATGAAATGTAACTAACTTTACTGTAAATGTAATTAACGTAATTCATTGAACACAAACTTAATCTTACGCCATCTTCAAAATGTCCATAAGTGTTCTTTGGCGAACTGGGGCGTTCTGTTTCTTTTCGGTGTATTGTTTCATACTACAAAATAGAGTAGATGGATACAATCTGAACTATCTTGCCACTCCATCGACGAAATTGCCTTCGTTAAGTATGAAATGACTTCACTAACATACGTAACTTAGTCTTTCATTACCACATCATTTTCAATTTCATCATCATCTTCTTGCTCACTGCATTTTTTATGCTCTACAGCATCAATGATATCCTGATCTGTTATGACCTCTGAAATTGGTTCCAAACTCTACAGTTTCTATCCAGTCATTTAAATCGTCAACAGAGTTATCGATATACATAGCACTAACCGCAGACTACAAGACCCTTCATTGTGTTTCACAGAAGTTTTAAACGCAAAATGTATCCTAAAATTGAGAATTCTTTTTGGGAGACATATTTTTACATCACGTTAAATCGAATTCGTAGTGTATCGGACCGCGTTATTTCAGGCTTATACTATAATTACAAAATGTAGCCTCAAAAAATACATAAAGGGAAGTTCCGACGTAAACAATATTGTATAGTCATAAGGATCAATAAGTCCTTGATATACTCAAAAAAATTCAAGATTGCCTTTTGATTCCTAACATAACAAGTTGGAAATTGCACGTGAAGCGTATAAGTACGTGAAGCGCACGGAATACATTTGTGTGGCCCTGTAATTTAATAATAAATATTCTTTGCATCACAGATTGTACAAAATGTATTTTTAGTACATATTTCATAGATTCATGTCAATTCTATTATGTTCAAATGAGTGTAACACCATTAAAATGCATTTGGAACTTTTTTCCCCATTGATCGTAATGTAACGGAATACTTTTGATTGTCCCTGTAATTGATCTATCCATCCGATTTTTATAACATTTGAAATGACTCGACAAAATTATGTAATAAATATACGTTTTAAATTTCAAACGATTAAAATGCATTTGAAACTTTTTTCCCCATTGACCGTAATGTAACGGAATATTTTTGATTGTCCCTGTAACTGATCTATCCATCCGATTTTAATAAAATTTGAAATGACTCGACAAAATTATGTAATAAATATACGTTTTAAACTTCAAACGATTAAAATGCGTTTGAAACTTTTTTTCTCATTGACCGTAATGTAACGGAATCCTTTTCATTGTCCTTGTATTTGATCTATGCATCCGATTTTCATGAAATTTGAAATGACTCGACAAAATTAAGTAATAATTATGTATTTTAAATTTCACACGATTCGGTTGGGTAGTTTTTGCGTTGTTATATGCGGACGGACAGACAGACAGACGGACAGACGGACAGACGGACGGACTGAGCGACAACAATAGGTGCTACGTATTTACATAATTACGAACGCACCTAAAAACAGGTTCATAAAAGTAAAGTTCTTGACATTCCATAGACTATTCCTCTTTTTCCTATTATTTCTCTTAGACGTATTCATCCAAATGACCTCAGCGATCACATAATCTGGTCTGATACTTTGGATCAGTCAGCAGAATAAATCGAAGGTAAAATATTTGGAACTGCAGAGAACGCCGCATTCGAAATCACATTAGATTAATTTTAAACACAATTATTCAATCGGTAAATTAATTATAAAAATGTAAATTTTCCAAGTAGGAGAAAAAAGTCCGGGATGGGATTCGAACCAGAGATTTATTGAAAAAACACCGTAATCACTGGCGTTAATTTGATAAATAATTTAAAATACTTTGTTAAATCACCATAAAATGAAAAATTAAGCAGGACGCATTTCGAGCTACAACAATAACAGCTCGTCATTAGCTAAACCCAACTGGTATCCGTAAGGCACAGAATCAAGATATTCGACTCTGTGCCTTACAGAGCATTTTCGACTCTATACCTTACGGACACGTGTTGGGTTTAGCTGATGACGAGCTATTATTGTTGTAGCTCGAAACGCGTCCTGCTTAATTTTTCATTTTATGGTGATTTAACAAAGTGTTTTAGTTTATTTATCAGGGATGTATTGGCTTCTCGTGTACAACTAGTACACGAGACTCAAAATTGGTTAATTCCATGCCTACATAATCATTACATATGAGATGGATGTTTATAAAAAGAACGTAAGGTCATACACTTTGCGTAACTCTCGTTCTACATTATAAATCCAAATGCAAATGATGTAGATTTTTTTTGTATTAGCAAAAACATTGTTCAATGAAATTTTTGTTCTATCAGTGAGGGGAATCATGTTTCATAGTGGACAAATTTCGAATTTTTCTTTCAGGAAGCATTCAATTCATCATTTCGATATCTTTTTAAAACCCGGTTTTTATTCCAAGTATGTTATTTCAATTTACACTGCTCAAAACAATTAAATGATATTGCGGTTTTAGGTGGATTTTGTAAATGGGAAACTTTTTAGCTGATTGATACATGGTCGACAGACATAGTAGGTTATATGAGAATAAATTACACATGTTTGGCAGAAAAAAATGCATTTTATTGCGCATTTGTGTACAAAAGAAAAAAACACAATTTGTGCATATGGGAAAAAAGAATAAGAAAAGGTGTTTTCTTCAAAGAAAATCATTTTCAGTATGGGGTATGGTTTCCACGGGCGGCCAGCAACGTTGAACACCATTGAGGCATGGACTCAATGAGGCTATTAATGACGAGTTGGGGTATTCTGCCCCATTCTTCCAGAAGAGCTCTTTCCAGTTCTTGGAGAGTATGTGGGGGTTGTTGGCGGCCAGAAACTCGTCTTCCTAGAGCGTCCCAAACGTGCTCGATTGGATTCATGTCTGGAGAACACGCTGGTCATTCCATTCGAACGATTCCTTCCTCGAAAAGGAAATCCTCCACGAGGTTTGCACGATGTGGCCTGCACTTATCATCCATAAAAATGAAGTTATCTCCGATTGCTGCAGCGTAAGGGACTGCAATAGGTCTGAGGATCTCATTCCTATATCGGCGACCAGTCAGAGCTCCATCTCGAATGATGTAAAGGTCAGTGCGCTCGTCAATGGCGATGCCACCATACACCAACACTCCTCCACCGCAAAATCTGACACTTTCGTGCACGAACACAGGATTATTCCTACAGCCACGGTCCCTCCAGATGAAAATACGCCTATTATCCGGATGCACAGAAAAACGGGACTCGTCAGAAAACAGAATATTGCTCCATTCATTTCTCCTAAAGTTGACATGCTCGGCTGCCCACTCCCTGCGGTCGCGACGATGCCTTGATGTTAATCTAACACATACCATCGGTCGGCGAGCATACAGACCTAAAGCATGGAGCCGGTTTCGGACAGTCTGAGTTGAAATCGTGGTGCCTGTAGCCGAGCGAAGGTGTTGTTGGAGAAGAGTAGCGTTCATGTTTCGGTGTCTCCGAGCTGTTAACGCTAAGTACCGATCTTCATTGGGCGTTGTTGCCCGTCTACGACCTTGCCCTGGTCTTCGGCCAGCAGATCTACTCTCAAAAAACAGTTCCAGATCCTGGAAATGACTCTTTGTGACACTCCAATGGCTTGCGCTACTTCGGCTTGAGTTTGGCCCCCTTCTAACCTACCAACAATTCTCCAAGCTTCTGAATCTGTCAAATGACTTCGCTGAGACATCGTACTCATCGAAACAAAGCAATTACTGAATGCCGATCATCCTTGTCTTCATTCTCTTTTATCCAGTTGAAAGTCAAATTTCATTCGCTGCCGCTGAAGCGACGTTTTTGACGTCGAACTCAAAATTTGTATACTCCACAGTTTGAAAACCAGAAAAATTTGCATTTATGATTCTCGTCTTCTACTTACGGCAAAAAAATTTCGTTTATATCTTTATTTTATATAAAACTTCAAATATCCTTTAATTGTTTTGAGCAGTGTAGTTTAATTTTATAATAAGAAATTTTCAGAATGCAGTTTTCATCATTAACTTTGCAGCATTTGTCTTTTTCTCCAAACATTTTCAAGAATTCTTCTCAGTTCTTCTAAAGAGCTTATATTACTCAACATAGTTTATACCTATATATCCAAAATCTTTGGTTAAATATTTTTCCTTTAAATACCTTCAGGTTATGGACGGCAGCTCCTATGAATAACGAGACATGACTTAAATATATTCATAGAGAATGTATTGTCATATCTCGTATCCTTTGACATTTTATCAATATTTTAAAATGTGCTTTGTACTATAGAGTTTTGATATTTTCTTTCCATTCATAAAACATTCCATTTATATGACAAAACCTTATCATTTCGATAAATGTGCAAAATTTTTTAAAGTGAGATTTTATAAACCTTATTGTTAACATCGTAATTTAGAGGGTGGTCATAGTTTAAGAGCACATTTTTGACAAACACTACAAATTAAACCATTTTGAATACTTTTAAAAGCTTTGATATTTATTTATTTTTTCAGAGTATGCGGAGATATGCTATGCAATAAAAATGAGTATTTTAAAATTTTATCGATAGGTGATGATTGAGTGTTTCCTATTTTTATAAGGAAATATTAATAAAAAATAAGTCACTTTAAATCAATATCTTTCTAGACAACGAAATCGTTCTCCATAATAGAGATATAATTTACTACCATTTTAATAAAGATATTCTATAATTCGAAAAATTCTATAACAAAAATATTCCTCGATGGAATAATGTCAATTAATGAAGTAACATTTTTTGTTTTTCAAGTTATTTTTTTCATGATTCCTATTCAATTCCCCTGAAGAATTTTCAATAAATTTTAAATATTACAGACAGGCTCACAAAGTCTTTATTTTGATATTTTTACTTTAATTACCTTTAGGTTATAGATGACTGCTTCTATGAAAAACGAGACATGATTGGAATACTTTCATGGAGAATGCAGTGCCAAACGTCGTATTTTTTCGTTTGATCAGTATTTCGAAATATGCTTTATAAAATAGCATTGCCATATTGCAATTTCATTTATGAATATTACATTGCCATTTCGATAAATATGACAAATATTTTAAAGTAAAATCGCATTTTCCTTTCAAATAATAATCCTTACATTGAACAACATTATATATAGCGTGATCAAAGTTAAAAAGCAAGTTATTTGGAGTGCACTAAGTTAAACTAACTGGAATACTTTTGAATGCTTTGATAACCTGTCGTAATCGGAGTCGTTTCATACAATGAAAATGATTGTTTTTAAATTTTATTGATAGGAAACTCTTGAGTGCTAGATATTTTTATAAAGAAATATTCATAAAAATAAATCATTTTAACACTAAAACGCCGGAAAATTTTACGCAAGTTTTATAAAATATATTTAAAACCAGAAAAAATATTTGAAATTATTTAGTTTATTTATGTAGCTCATTGCATTGCAACTGATATATACTTTATTTCTTGAAGATTTTTCCGGTTCGAATCGACAATTAGTCCACTGATCGGTGTAGAATTGATACCTTCCCGGTGTTCTAGTGTTAATTCAAGAAATTTCTAGATAACAATATTTTTTCCTAATAGTGATATAATTAACATAATTTTGATAAAAACACTCTACTATGCAATCATTTCTTTAAAAAAAAGTTTCTCATTGAAGTAATGCTAATTAATGTTGCAATGTCTTTTATTTTTGTCGATTCATTTTTGAAGATCCCTTAACAATTTTCAATATATTTTAAACCTCGCAGGGAGATTTTCAAAATTTTCGTTTTAATATTTTCCCTTTATATACCTTCAGGTTATAGATGGCAGCTCCTATGAATAACAAGACATGAGTTGAATACTTTCATGGAGAATGTCGTGTTATATAGCGTATTCTTTGACGCTTGATCAATATTTCAGAATGTGTTTTGCAGTACAAAGTTTTCATATTTTGCTTACATTTATGAATATGACAAAACACTGTCACTAGGATAAATGTGTGAATTTTTTTAAAGTAAAAAATTATAAACTTTATTTTTAACATGATTATATACAGGGTGATCATAGTTAAAGTGTATGTATTTGACAAGCACTACAAGTTAAACCATATGGTATTATTTTAGAATCTTTTATATTTAAACTTTTTAGAGTATACGGAGACGTTTTATGCATTGAAAATGATTGCTTTAAAATTTATCGATCGATGATGCTTGAGTGTTAGATATTTGTATATGCAAATAATCATAAACCTCATTTTAAATAACTCATTTAAAAATATATCAATTCTGGAGAACGATATTTGTTTAACAATAGTTACATAACTCTAATCATTTTAATAAAAATACTCCATTGAGCAGCAATTTTTACAACAAAAATCTTTCTGAATGAAATAATTATTTTCGCAATATCTTTTGTTTTTAATGATTTATTTTTCAAGATTCCTACTCAATTTTTCAGAAGAGTTTCCAATATGTTCTAAATTTTGCAGGCAGGCTTTAAGCATTTATTTTATTTTCTGTTCCTTTGTATACCTTCAAGCTATAGATGGCAATTTTCTATGAAAAATGAAACATGAGTTCAATATTTCCATGGAAAATATAGTGTCATATCTCGTACTCAGTTGACGTTTGATCAATGATTTAAAATGTACTTTACAGTATAGAGCTTTCAGATTTTGCTTTCATTTATGAATATGACAAAACGTTGCAATTTCGATAAATGTGAGAAAACTTTTAAAGTGAACAAGTACTTTCTTGTCAATGTATAAACTTTATTTTTTATTATTAATATATACAGAGTGGTCATAGTTAAAGCGCACGTTTTTTGAAGAGCACTACAGTTAAACTGATTGTAATCTATATTATAAAGGTCAAATGTAACTGTGCGTAACGGGTACGCCATTTTGCTAATGGCAACACTTTCATATGCAATTCGGTTTTGAAATTTTCGGTACTGCAAATTTCATACTTCTAAACATCGCACATTTTCAATATTTTATACCGTATAGAGAAAAAAAGTACTTTTAAATGCATTAAGTTTGAAAATTGTATCTTAATTTATTTTTGAGATTTTTTTTTTTTTTTTTTTTGCAGTTTTAAATACAATTTTTATAATTGTGACAACAGACGTACTTTCTATTAAAAGTAAATAAAAAAAATTACACGGAGGTAAAATGTAGATGGATGTGCAGTATGCCATAAAATTGGTTCGTAATATGATGTGCTTTATCATTTGGGTCTTATGTACCGCATTTTATAATTACATTTTTAGCGCCAGCCCCCAGCTACTGTATTTAATCTTTATTTTTTTTTACTCGATGGAAAGAAAGCCATGAAGTCAGAAGTTTTTGTCCAACAAGTAGCGATTTATGCTAGAGAATTTGATGATTCTCAACTGGATGAATTAATTTCCCTGAGTTAAACAAGCAATACAGAAGATCTTGACAATAATTCTAATTGGAGACTACAAAAAAATTGCTAAGACGTCACAGGAATATTTCCTATCGTATTTATTGCATGCAGATTATTTCGAAAATTTCATTTATGCTTGATTATTGTTAATTTTTTAATATTTTTTCCACCTAATAGCAATCGAAATTTCAAGTTTCAAATTAAAATGATTTTAAAGGGATCAAATTAAAATATTTTTTTTTTTTACAAAAAGGTGCATATGGATATGAGAGGTGAGTATGTAATTTTTGTGGTGGTAAAAATGATGTAGGGGTTTCGATTTTGCTGTAGACAAACAATATGATTTTGTCAAAGTGGAATAAATTTTACTACTTTTCATTTTTGGAATAAGTGTCTTAATAAGAATCTTTGGAATACGTGCCCAGCATAAGTGTCTTAATTGATAACTTTATCATAATAAGAGATCTTTATTGTATTTTTCAGCTTACATATACGATTAAAGTTTATATTTAATAATTTCTACAAATGAATTTTACAGAAACAGTTTTTTATTTACCATAGGTTAAATATAATTTGCATAGGAGTTAGACTTACCAATATCAGGTGCATTTTTTATTAAAACTAATTTTGTAGGTTTAAAATAAATCAATAAACAGATTTTCTTTAAACGTTTTTTTCGTCGAAATTCGACGGATTCTAGCTTGTATTTTTAAAAGCTTTGTTATTTATATTTTTAGACTATTAAGCAATGAAATACGCGCATCATTATGTGCGCACATAGAGTATGCACATTATGCGATGAGAATTATTATTAAATAATTGCTTAATTATGATTAATAAATAATTGTTTTATTGATAGATGTTGCATGAATTTTACATATTTTTGTTAGTAACTATTAATAAATATAACTCATTTTAAATCAATATCTTTCTAGACAACGATATTTTTTTATAACAGTGATATAATTACTATAATTTTGATTTAAAAAAACACTCAACTATGCAATAATATCTTTAAAAAAGTTTCTCATTAAAATAATGATATTTAACATGGCAATATCTTTGTTTTACACCATTCGTTTTTCAAGATTTCTACTGAATTCCCCTGAAGAATTTTCAATATATTTAAATCTGATAGGAAAGTTTTCAAATTTTTTATTTTAATTATTTTTTTTCTTTTAAATAGCTTTAGATTGTTTATGGCAGATCCTATGAATAACAAGACATGAGCTGAATACTTCCATGGAGAATATAGTGTTATGTATCGTATTTTTTGACGTTTGATCAAAATTTCAAAATGTGTTTTGCAGTATAGAGATTCCATATTTTGCTTTCATTTATGAATATGACAAAATACTGCCATTACGATAAATGCGTCATTTTTTAACATTATTATATACAGGGTGATCATAGTTAAAATTTACATTTTTAAAGAGCATTACAAGTTAAACCATTTGGAATGATTTTAGAAGCTTTGATATTAATACTTATCAAAATATTCGGAGACGTGTTATGCAATGAAAATGATTGTGTTAATTTTTTTTTAAAATTGGTGGCGCTCGAGAGTTAGATATTTGTATAAGCAAATAATCATAATACTCGTTTGAAAAAACTCATTTTAAAAAATATACTTCTACACAACGATATGTTTTCCACAATAGTTTAATAATTGCAATAATTTTGATAATAACTCTCCATTGTGCAATAATTTCTACAACAAAAAGCTTTCTGAATGAAATAATTATTTCTGCAATATCTTTTGTTTTCAAAATTGCTTGTATTTATGAATATGACAAAACACTGCCATTACGATAAATGTGTAAAAAATGTGAAAGTAAAAATTTATAAACTCTATTTTTAGCATAATTATACATAGGGCGATCATAGTTAAATTGTACGCTTTTGACAAGCACTATAGGTTAAACCATTTGGAATAATTTCAGAAACTTTGATATTTATACTTTCAGAGTATTCGCAGACGCGTTATGCAATGAAAAATATTTTTATTTTTTATTTATCGATTGGCGACGCTTGAGTGTTACATATTTGTATAAGCAAATAACCATAAAATTAGTTTTAATTAACTCATTTAAAAAATATATATTTCTACACAACGATACATTTCTACAATAGTTATATGATTACAATCATTTTGATAAAAACACTCCACTATGCAATAATTTTTACAACAAAAAACTTTTTGAAAGAAATAATTAATTTTGCAATATCTTTTCTTTTCCATGATCTATCTTTCAAGATTCCCACTCAGTTTGTCTGAAGATTTTCCAATATATTTTAAATTTTGCAGTCATGCTTTCAAGTTTTATTTTTTGTTTCTTTAAATATTTTCAAGCTATTGATGGCAGATTTCTATGAATAATGAGACATGGGTTGAATAGTTTTATGGAAAATGTTGTGTCATATCTCGTATTCAGGGAGTTGACGTTTGATCAATATTCAAAAATGTGCTTTAAAGTATAGAGTTTCCATATTTTGCTTTCATTTATGAATATGAAAAAACGTTGTCATTTCGAAAAATGTGCCAAAAAATTTTAAAGTGTGAAAGTGCTTTCTTGTCAATGTTTAAACTTTATTTTTTATTATTAATCTATACAGAGTGATCATAGTTAAAGTGCACGTTTTGAAGAGCACAACAGTTAAACTTTTTCGAATATTTTTAAAAGCTTTGTTACTTATACTTTTTAGACTATTAAGCAATGAAATATACACATTATACAATTATATGCGTACATAGAGTATACGCTTTTTGCAAGGACAGTTATTATTAATTAATTGATTAATTATGATTAATAAATTATTTCATTGATAGGTAACGCTTGCATTTTACATACCTTTATTAGTAACTATTAAAAAAAACTCATTTTAAAACAATACCTTTCTAGACAACGATATTTTTTATAATAGTCATGTCTTTAGCTTAGATTTACTATAATTTTGATAAAAACACTCTACTGTGCAATAATATCTTTATAAAAGTTTCTCAATGAAATAATGATAATTAACGTGTTTTAAGCAATACAATATTTTACAATATCTTTGTTTTACACCATTTGTTTTTTAAGATTCCCGCTCAATTCCACTGAAGCATTTTCAATATATTTAAATCTGGCAGGCAGGTTTCCATTTTTTTCCCTTTAACCTTTCACTGCACTGTGTGCCAAATATGGAACTTACCGATAAAATCCTTCTTTTTTCGTAATGATTTGACATTTTGGTTATCTGAGCTTTATGGCATATCTAGAACATTTAAACAAAGAGCTATGTACCAGTTTTTCTCACTTGCTGGCAGTGCTTTATTAGCTATTAATTTTTTTTTTCGAAAAAAAAAGTCTCGTCTGCATCGGATACAACAGTAGAATTTGCTTCACCTTTTTCACACAAAAATATTGAAAGTATCACAAGATAAAATTTTAGACATTTGATTATATCACATATTTGTAATTAAGGTTGCTTGAAACTAAAATATTTCAGTACATCAACTTGAAATTTTGTTTTTGTGTTTGTGCCAGATATGGAGCATAGAGCATAAAGCTCATTAAATATTCTAACAAAAAACAATTTATAGAAAGATTGTTTATTTTTTCAAATGCTGCCGATATCCCTGGACTCAGTCATCACTGGATATCACTGAACCCAGTGTTGATATAAAAAAGTCACAAAGGAAGGATAAATTCCTGAAGAGAAAATAAAATATTTAGAAAGTTATTCCTTAAGTGCTGAAATTATGGCTCTGGAGACTTCCTATCATTTTTTCCTTTTTTAACTCTGAACTTTTGAATATTATTTCATAAGAGACACGTACATACAGCATACAAAACGATCTTTCTCACACTTTACAAAATTCCATTACGGATATTACTAGCGTGATGTTTTAGGTAACCAAACAATTAAAGAGACAATGTCTGCCAAAGGATTTTAAAAAGAAATCCGACGATTTTCACATTTTAATGCTAAGGAAGTTCCTAAAGACATGAATGGCCATGACAGACTTTTTATATTCAGGTCTTTAATAGAGTATATGAGGGCAGTGGGATTTATTATATATCACCTGATTTGGATCAAGATTTGCAGCAGAAACTTCTAATTAAATTTTATATTTCTAACTTTGAAGAAAATAAAATCAAAATTGATTTCTTTATTTTAATTTTTTTTCCGAATATTTCTGTGTGAATTCAACATTACAGAAAAACAATTGCTTACCCCTTTAAAGGGGTTAGTACCAGTAATGAAAATTTAATGCATATGCTCTTTTTGTATACATAATACACTAGTACTGTGAGTTTCATGCCCAATTTGATACAAAAATGTAAATATCGCATTGTGGGCATTGGGACACATATTTCTCATTCTACAAAAATTCAAATTAAAACAAATTACATGAAGTCAGATTTTTTAAATTATTTTTCCTGCATTCGTGACTACATAATGTAATCAAAATACGTTTTTTTATAAAGAAAAGAAAAATTCTGCAGTGAAGGGTTAAATAGCTTCAGGTTGTAGATGGCAGCTCCTATGAATAACAAAACATGAGTTGAATACGTTCATGTAGAGAATGTAGTGTTATATATCGTATTCTTTGACGTTTGATCGATGTTTCAAATGTGCTTTTCAGTATAGAGTTTTTATATTTTGCTTTCATTTATGAATGTGACAAAACATTGCCCTTTTTTTAAATTTGCGAAAAATTTCAAAGTAATAAAGTTTTTTTTGTCAATTTAGAAACGATATTTTTTAACATCATTATATACAGAGTGGTCATATTTAAAATGCACGTTTCTGAAAAATTCCACAATTTGAACCATTTAGAATATTGTAAAAAGATTTCATACATGTACTTTTTAGAATATAAGGTACGAGTTATGCAATGGAAAAAATAACGATAGATAGCGTTTAAATCTTAGATGTGTTTAATTAGCAAAAATAAATCATTTTAAATCATTAACTTAAAAGGAAATGACATTTTTTGATCGCCGTGAAATAATTATTACCATATTGATAAAATATCATTTTAGTTTAAAAATTAATTAAAACATATTTCTTTAATTTAGAGGTACAAAAATCTCCATTATTGTATTTACACATAACGCCATGTGTTTTAATATTTTTAATCGTACAATATGCCCCATTAATTTCCAAAAATGATGTAGAACTGCAGAAAATATTATATGAAATACACACGCTGATAAAAAAAAAAATCTGAAATTCGTAGATATATTTTTCCTGCTGTGAAGCCTCTTTTCACTACAAAAGTTCATTTTATATTAAAAATCAGAAAATTTCATCATGATTCTTGAAAATAACACAACTGACGAAATGGAAGTAAGAAACAAAGGTACACTGTAAAAAAAAAAAAAAAAAAAAAAAAAAAAAAAAAAAAAAAAAAAAAAAAAAATCTGCAAAGGTACTAACTATTTTCTAGGAAACTGGGATTCCAAGAACTTTTCATGTAACGATAACAAGAGAAATCCATGTAACCGATTCTGAAATTGGATTTTTGCTGTTACTGTTACAGGAAAAATTCTAGGAATCCCAGTTTCCTAGAAAACGTTTAGTACCTTTGCAGATTTTTTTTTTCTTTTACAGTGCACTCCGTTATCTTCTGCAAATCAATTTGGAATATTTAATAAGTCACACGTTGCTACACAAAAAAGAAAAATTAAGGAAGAATCCTGGCTTCTTTGAGAGATTTGTATCGTGCTGCTGATTTGCAAACGTGTTGCTTTTGTCATGGATAATTAAGATTACTATATTTCTTATCAGGTTTATAACAAAATTATGATCCAATTTTATAATAGAAAATTACCACATCTTTAAACAGAGTTTTTTCTTCTTTTATTTCCGAAAACGGAAAACCTACTCTTGGAATGTAAAGACTCCGGCAATAGTGCTGCCGGTAGTTTTAAAGTAATTTTACGATTTTTGTTAACAGTGTATCTATTTAATACTATCTCAAGGAAATTATTACTTCCCATCTAATGCACTTTTGTGCTCATCGGTATACGTTTCGGAAATAACTTTTAAGACCATATTTAAAAGCTATAATCGAAATTCTTTTCGAACGATAACATTTTATTTATCGTCACAACTACCGATTATTTTAAGCTACAGCTATAGCCTTAGATAATTTCACAGTATTTTATTTTAACATCTTGGAAATATTATTCAGTTATTGAAACTGTGAAAAAATATGAGGTGAAACACATTAACATAAAAACGAAATACACGACAAAAAATAAGTGAGAAAATATTACTCAGGTCGTCAGTTTCTGGCAACTAACTTATCACTTTTTTCGTTTTCCAAGCTTATCGGTAAAAGGATTTGTTATTGTCAGATTTCCAAGATTTGATTGTCTTTTACTAGTGATTTGCTTAGTTTAAAGCGTCAAAGTCATTCCGCGGAAAATAGTTGTTTGCTTTCCGAGCGACTTTCTTGCAGTCCTAGGTTAACGTTTAATCGTTCATAACTGTAGGCAACTTTAGCGCTTTGTGCAATAGCACACTAAAGTTCTAAAATGTTCCATGCTCTGTATTTATTCGATTAAAAATTTAATTTCTGAATTAGTCTATGATGTTTCATCAAACATTATATGTATGCGTTATAAATGTTACAATTGTTCGTCAATGACATTTTTTTTTAAATGATTTCCAAAAATGAGTTGATATATTTTTTTAAAATGATTTCCAAAAATGATTTCATATTTTTTTATTGTATGAGCATTTTAAGTTCTTCATATTTATGATGTAATACAAAATCTTGAATCAATGTAATACCGGAGAGAATTCTCTAAGAAATTTGAGAGGAGAAAGAGCTGTATTCTGTTTATACTGCCTAATATTCCTGCGATGCTGCTTAATTCTAACTAAAATTTTCCGTGTTGTTATGCCGATGTAGAGTTTTTTAACATTATTTGACAATTTGATGGGTATTCCATATACCAGATTTTTAATCTATTGGAATTTTGTCGATCTTATTAGTAACGATGGCATGAGATAAAGAGGTGGAATTGCAACAAGATTTATATTTTTGTGTAAATTTTTTTTCTTTCCAATGTATAAGGGATATAATGAACTTTTCTATAAACCACAAGCTGATTCTTATCCTGTCGTTGGCCAGATGTGGGAGGTGTATTATCACACCCAATTATAGTCATTTCTAAATTAGACTATATATATAAATCGCAATAGAACTTCATAATATAAGTGTAAAATGTATTCTCAACTTAAAATAATTTTATATACACAATTTTTTTATAAAATATTTTCATAATATGATAAATAAAATTAATATACATAGAATTTATAAATGCCTGAAAGAATAAATATTGGAAATACTCTTATCAAGATGTAAATTTTTCCATTTTTCAATATTGGGTGAAAAAAGTCCGGGCCAGGATTCGAACCAGGGATGTATTGGCTGAAGCCGCCAATGCTCTACCAACTGAGCTATACCGGACACAAACACTGGAGGACTATTTCACTCAATTAACCTCAACGATCACTTTATCTGGTCTGATACTCTGGATCAGTTCAACAGAATAAATCGAAGGTCAATATACGGAACTGCAGAAAATCGCTGCATACGAAATTACATTAGATTAATTTCAAAAACACGATTATTCAATCGGTAAATTAATTATAGATGTAAATTTTTCCAATTTTTATATCAATTGCTTATCAATGAAAACTGCTGGAATTTATAAAACGATGGCTGATAAACAAACTCGACTTTTTTTTAGAAAACATCATTATCTGTTACAAAACTTATCAGTTGGATCTCAACGAGACAAAATGATAATATTGATTGCTTGATTAATGACAGAAAGAAATGATATATATCATATTTATGTTATGTTTTTCTATTTTATTCCTTATTACATGTTCTTTAGATAATGGTTTGGAAAGAGCTTTTGTCTGTTGGCGGAAAATATATTACATTGAAAATCATCGGATTAAAAATGCAGAATTAAGCCATCCCCCATAAACTGCATCTTAATCAGCGCATTTCTGTCCATTTAAGTCTGAGTCATAAATTATATTTTGCTCCTATCAGCCACAATAGATATTTTTTTCGAATTTTGTTTTTTATCTACAAGCATACTTGCCAAAATGCAGATTTTGTAAATGAAGAAAATGTACTTTCAAGCTGAAAATTTCTTAAATTAAATATATCTTGTATTAAATGTGGTTTTATTTGCAATTTACATAATTTCATTCTCAAAACAAATTTCAGGATAAAGTATGTGTTTTTTATAATTAAATACAAAAGACACAGGTTGGCATGTAACATGTGGCTACATATTGGCATGTTGTCTACAGTAATGTACATTTAGAGGGAACAGTATTTTTGAGTTTGTTGAAATTATCAAAAACAATATATTTTTTAAAGTACCAAAATACAAACATTATGCATATAACATAAACATCACTTTAAAATATCAATTTAATTTAAATGCTTTAAGGGATAAATTAAAATAACATAAAAAGATTATAGCTTGACATGTTTCATTGCTCTTACGGCAACATTTTCAAAAGCAAATAAATGATAAAAAGAAATTTCTCGAAATAAACAGAAAAACACAAATCACGTGAACTTGAGCATATAAAAATAAAACTGGAAATAAAAATGAATAAAAATAGTTGTGAGCGTGAAATATTACAAAGTATTGTCTTAAAAACCTTTGAAGCATTTCTTTCCATATTTAGGTAGCTCCATGGAGGCAAATTCATTGCAAACATTGTCTTTACGTATGAAGATTTCTATTTATTCTCTTATGATTGATGGAAAATATTTTCTAGAATTGAATATTATTCTGCTATTTTTAAAATCTATTTGTAATGGTTATTTTCTATATAATCTTGAGATAGCTGTAGTTTTCCTATTGTATTGTTACAATTAGACAAAGAATTAAATATAATATTTGACATCGCAAAGAGAAATGGTTATAGTAAAAGTACAACAGACAAGTTAATTAAAAGCATGGATGGTAAAAAGAATAGTAACTTCAAACTACAAAATTCGAATATATTCTCTCTACAATATTTTCCTGGATTTTTCGAACGTTTAAAATATAAACTCAATAAATATAATATATCCATAGTTGCAAAACCGTCTGCTAAATTAAAAAACTCAATATGTAGGAAAATTGACCCAATAGAACCACTTCAAATATCTGGCGTATATGAAATACCATTCACAAAACAAGATGGAACAAAACAATATTACATTGGTGAAACAAGTAGAAAACTCATAACTAGAATTAAAGAACATATAGCAGACATCAAATACAATAGGAAAACTACAGCTCTCTCAAGATTATATAGAAAAGAACTATTAACAATAGATTTTAAAAATAGCAGAATAATATACCCTTCTAGATCATATTTTCCATCAATCATAAGAGAATCAATAAAAATCTTCATACGTAAAGACAATGTTTGCAATGAATTTGCCTCCATGGAGCTACCTAAAATATGGAAAGAAATGCTTCAAAGGTTTTTAAGACAATAATTTGTAATATTTCACGCTCACAATTATTTTTATTCATTTTTATTTCCAGTTTTATTTTTATATGCTCAAGTTCACGTGATTTGTGTTTTTCTGTTTATTTTGAGAAATTTCTTTTTATCATTTATTTGCTTTTGAAAATGTTGCCGTAAGAGCAATGAAACATGTCAAGCTATAATCTTTTTATGTTATTTTATTTTATCACTTAAAGCATTTAAATTAAATTGAAACATTATGCAATTGAGATATTTTCTCTCTTTTTGCCTATATTCTTAAATATATTATAGAGAAAAATAAATGCTCTATATAACATTAAAATTTAAATTTTAAATTAAAAAAATCTCTAACTGGTTAACGAAAATCATCAAATACTGCTAATTCTAAACTATGCAAATTGAATACAAATTTTGAATAAAATAGAATCATAGCTCATCTACTTCTAAATAAATACATAAATACTTTATACAAAAATATTTGTTGTTTAAAATTCAATTTTAGCCCAAAAAATCAATATTTTCGTAGTTTTTCCAAGTTTTTAAAGTCAAACAAAATGCAAGTTTTTGCCTTTTTATTACTTCTTTTTTACACTGAAGATTAAAAAAAAAACTCCTATTTCGTTAATTATTAAAGCTGTAGCTCATATAGTTTGAAAGTCCATTAAACGCAAACTACAAATTTAATGATAGGAAAAAACGGGTTTTAAATTTTCAAGGAATTCGGACTTATTCTCATGAGTTAATGATTATATATGAAAAAATAATCCAAATTTTTTTAACAAGACTTTCTGAATATTGTTAAGATGAGTAATAATAATAATAAATCGAAATAATCATAATTTCTTACTCCTAAAAGTGTTATTCATTCTTAAAACTAAATGTACGTTTATCTATCCATATATGTGGGAGCGATTCTTTCTCCAACAGCCAAGTATCATGTCTTGTAAGGTTCTTCATATCGCAACTCTGACAGAAAAGGTCTTTAGAAAGCAGACGATTTTCTGAAAAAACTCCATTCAGAAGAAAAGCCGAAGAATAAAGAAATGAACGGAGGAGATCGTTGGATGGAATGTGGGGAGAGTTGGTGTTGACTTTAGAAGAATGTTGATTAAGATGACGCGATTAAGATGTTTTAATTAAAGTTTCCTTTTGAATGTTCGAATTGTAAATATTAATATGTAAATATCTTTTTTGTAAATATTAACGTTTAATATAAGTCATTTAAAAGTTTAAAAACGGTGTCAGAATTTAATTTACCTCCGAGTTTATTTACTTATGTGTTCGGAAGAACTTTTATAAGAAGAATCTCCATAAATTTTGGTGTCAGAAGTGGGATAAACGAACGCCCACAGAGAAGAAATATATATATACTTTAAATAATCTGGAAGCCGTTATTATTTAGAATTGTGATGGAATCCTTGCTGGAAATTATTATGAGGAAATCTTTTTTTGAATATATGTTTAATGATATGAAGCTGTTGGATACTGCGACAACAATGCTGTTTAAATGTGTGAAGCTGAGCATCTGATTATGAAGTGAGTTTATTATTTCATTTTTCTTTTCAATAATGGAAAAATTAGTTGATTTAAAGGAATTAGAGTTTTCTTTGAAAACGGAAAAATCAGATAGTATTAAGATATTGCACAAATTAATTTTTGGAGAAATCGGTGACAGAAATAATCGACGTAGAATTCGGAATTTTACTGGGTTTACGTTTGAAGTAGATTCCGATGAATATCAAACTAAATTCAAAGAAATTAAAGATAATTTTTCTGTTAACGACTTAATTACCATTTGCAATGTTTTGTGTATAAATAATTCGGGAACTTATGATGAAATTGCTGCCAGAATAATTTCTAGTTTATGTGATTTTAATATTTTAAAAATTAATATGATAGCCGATGTAGGTACTCTTAGTGATGACGAAAGTGTTGATGAATTTAATGATGATTTACAAGATAAAACTAAAAATATTTCAACTGTTTTTGAGAATAATATGAGAAATGATTCTGGAAGTTCTAATTGTGAAAGTAATGAAAATCAGAAAATTCTAATTCCTGATTATGTTATTAAACCAAGCATTTCTATTAATGATATTGAAAGTATGATTACAATGTTTGAAGGTACTCAAGTACAAAATATTAATAAATGGATTGCCGATTTTGAAGATATTGTTTCATTATTTAACGTTAGTGATTTGCACAAATTGATTTTGGCTAAACGCCGTATGACAGGCAAAGCAAAATTATTTCTTGAAAGTGAAACAAATATTAATTCGTGGTCTAAATTAAAAGCCCTACTCATATCTGAATTTGGTCAAACGTGCAATTCAGCTGAATTACACGAATTGCTGTCCAAAAGAAAAATTAGACCACATGAATCGTTAGATGAATATTTTTTAAATATGAAACAATTATGCTCAAAAGGCAATATTGAAGATTCTGCCCTTATTCAGTATGTAATAAATGGAATTAATGACCCCATTTCTAAAAAATCTTTTTTGTATGGTTGTCCCAATATTGCTGAATTTAAACAAAAATTAAAGATTTATGAAAAAATAAGATCGGAGTATGAAAATGCAAAATTTCATAAATATGAAGGAGCTAAGCCTAAAATTAAATCCGAAGTTGAAGTTAAGAACAAATTTAAGCCTGTAAAGCCAAATATGCGTTGTTTTAATTGTGGCGGGAATAATCATAAGAGTATTAACTGTGTAAATAAAGATAAAGGGCCGCTTTGTTTTGCTTGTAACGCTTATGGTCATAAATCATTTCAATGTAATAAATCTAAAGATACAAGTGTTAAAAATGCTCAGTCACAAGTAAACATTATTACATCCCAAGATTTAATTCTGAAAGAGATAAAGCTTTATTCTTTGCGTTTAATCTCTTTAATAGATACTGGTAGCCAAAAGACTTTGTTAAAGAAAAGTATTTATGATAATTTGAAGAACTTTGTAGAATTAAAACCTACGAGTATCTCTTTGACCGGTCTAGGAAAAGCCTCAATTAAACCAGAAGGTTGTTTCAATTCAGAAATCGAAGTAGATGGTTCAAAATTTAAAGTTACTATTTTTGTCGTTAAGGACAGTTGCATTAATTTTGATTTAATTATTGCCACTGATGTTATTCATCAAGGTACATTAACTATTTCTGAGAATAAAGTGAAACTGTTTAAAGCTGAAGTTCAGTCTAATGACTTTTTAGTTAATATTGTAAATGTTTTGGATGAGCCTAAAATTGATTTAACTCACATTGCTGACAAAAAATTACGTTCAGAGTTATACTCTTTAATTGAAAATTATGTACCAATTAAAACTAAAACAGTAGATGTTAAAATGAAAATTAATTTAACTGACGAAATCCCAGTTTGTTCTTCTCCTCGAAGATTACCGCCATGCGAGAAAAAAAATAGTCGAAAACCAAATTGAGGAGTGGCTAGCTCAGGGAATAATTCGAGAAAGTTCTTCTAATTTTTCTTCGCCGGTTGTGTTAGTCAAGAAAAAAGATAACACAATGAGACTTTGTGTTGATTACAGATGTCTTAACAAAAAGACAGTACGTGAGCATTTCTCCTTGCCAGTTATTGATGATGTAATAGACCAATTACATTCTGCCGAAGTATTTACCACCATAGATTTGAAAAACGGTTTCTTTCATGTAGATGTTGAAGAAGACTCGCGGAAATACACCTCGTTTGTTACTCATGAAGGACAATACGAATTTTTGAAATGTCCATTCGGGTTGACCAATAGCCCTAGTGTTTTTCAAAAGTATATTTATAATGTATTTCGAAACCTATTAAAAGATCACATTGTTGTCATTTATATGGATGATTTAATAATACCTGCTAAAAACGAAGCTGAAGGTCTAGAAAAATTAAAACTTGTACTCGAAACTGCATCGGAATATGGATTAGAATTAAATCTTAAAAAATGCAATTTTTTGAAGCGTGAAATTGATTTCTTGGGGTATAGAATCATAAATAATAAATTGTATCCCTCTCCACTGAAGACTAAAGCAGTAATAAATTTTCCCGAACCAAAGTGTACCAAAGATGTTCAAAGTTATTTAGGATTGACAGGATACTTTCGAAAATTTATAAGAAATTATTCGGTTATAGCTAAACCGTTAAGTGACCTGCTAAGAAAAGATTCAAAATTTAAATTCGATATAGAAGAACAAAGAGCTTTTAATGAACTCAAACGTATTTTGTCGTCAGAACCAGTACTTTTAATTTACAATCCCAAAAGTGCGACCGAAATCCATTGTGATGCCAGTATTGATGGCTATGGAGCTGTTTTAATGCAACAATCTCCAGTAGATAATCAATTTCATCCAGTTTATTTCGCAAGTAAAAAAACCACCGAAGCTGAACGGAAGTACACTAGTTACGAATTAGAAGTTTTAGCTGTAATTGAAGCCCTGAAAAAGTTTAGAGTATATGTGCTAGGTATCCCATTTAAAATTGTAACCGATTGTAATGCATTTAAAATGACTATGGATAAAAAAGAAATGAGTACAAAAATAGCTAGATGGGCAATAATGTTATCCGATTTTGATTATGTTATTGAACATAGACAGGGTAGCAGTATGAGACATGTCGATGCATTAAGTAGGTATCCTATTTGTATGGTAACCCAAGATAGCTTAACTTTAAAAATTATCCAAGCTCAAGAAACCGATGACCATATTAAAACAATAAAAGAAATCCTAAAGGTGAAATCTTATGATGATTATCTAGTTAAAAATGATGTTCTTTATAAATGTGTTAATGGTAATGATTTATTAGTTGTACCGGAAGACATGCAAATGAATATAATCAAGGCCGCTCACGAAAAAGGTCATTACGCAGTTGCAAGAACAGAGAAAAGTTTAGAAAATGATTTTTACATCCCTAAAGTTAAACAAAAAATTGAGAAATGTATAGCAAATTGTGTTCCCTGTATTTTAGTTAACCCATTGGCAGTCAAGCTCTCTGCATTCAAAACCTTTCAGAAAGGTTTACTGAAAATATATTTTGTGTTTCTGTAAATGTTCATTCTTTGAGAAAGCTAAGTCATTATATGTGTTTCTCAAAAAACTGCTTTTCCCCCTGCAATATTTGCGGGTAATCAATAATCTATTCAAGACCATTGTGTGTGTGTCTAGCAAGGACACTCAATTTCTACTTCCCCTGACAACCGGTCTCCCACCCTTGGACACCTGAAGAAACTAATCCCTGTATAATCTCCTCTAGAAGAAATTGGGGAATCTTTTTGTAATAGGGAACATGTGTTGATTGCAAGCATTCTTGAAAACAGGTAAATCGCATTGAAGTAAAGAAAAAAAAAAAAGACAAATAGAAAACGTGATATTTTCGCACTGATTTTAAGAGTTATAGCTTATGAACTATTTTGTAAAAAACTCTCTTGATATAAATTAGTTGTAGCTAATATACATGTCTTAATATAGTTTTATTTATTTTTACTGCAGTAAAAAAAGATATAATTAAACATTGCTATGCTTTTTACAAGTATAAGTAAATTTAATTTAATTAGCTAAAAACATCACTTTTAATAACCTAACCAAGCAGATTTTTTTAATTTGATATAACATGCAGTTAAATTCAGATATAACTTATTAATATTTTTAATTACACAAAATTATTAGGAATTATTCTTCATACAAGATACCTTAGATTAAAGACTTTCTGCAAAGTATAATTTTAGAAGGTTAAAAAATATATAATTAATTAAAAAGGAAAAGCAGGATTTCAAGAATATTTTATCAAAACCCAAGAATGTAGCAAAATTAATTTAAGATTTTTAAATATTGATTCAGATCTATTATAAACGTATAAGATAAAATGAATTTTTAACTTCATATTTAAATTCATATATGGTTTCACTTCTTTACTAAATCAAGCCTCTAAAGAATAGATTTTTGAACTAGATGAGGCGCCATAGATAAATTTATCAAAGAAACTCATGCTTTAAAAAATTCTATGAAAAATAGAAAATAACAAAACAACGAAAGAAAACCCTATACTGTTTTGTCGATTAAAATATCAGACAAAGAATGTAACAATATTAGATAATAATTAAATATGATTTTAGAATGTATTTTTAGATTTCAAAATTTATAAAATGAAAAATGTTTGAACTAATAACCAACTAAAAATCATTAACTAATGTTTTTAATTACAATTTACAACATAATATCGGATTTAGTTAAGATTACAAAAGGATGTAATGTTATTCTCTTGCAGAAGTTTGGAAATCGATACTAAAATGATGATAAATTTGTTTTTTTAAATTTTTGTATCGCAAAATATAGGAATAATTTTTTCAAATGTGATTTGAAAAAACATTTTAGAACAAAGTTTTTTTTTTTTTTTTTTTTTTTTTTTTTTTTTTTTTTTGTCGGGATAAAAATTATCTTTAGCGGTACCAATGTACACAAAACTTCATTAAATATAAACCTTAAGATCTTATAAACTATGTAAAAGAACTTCGTGATACTTCAGAAAAAAATAAAATATATATACATGTATGTAGTTTCCAGGATAGTTAAAACAGCTCCTTTCATCAGGTGAAAAAATCGGGGTTGTGTTCACCGAAACAAAAAATAAAGGAATATAAGCGAATGCAAACTCTATTTTTTCCATCTGATGCAGAAGAATATTTTAACTGCTATTAAAATGATATTCAGGATTTTTTACTAGCCATTTCCTTTAAAGTAACAAGGTGTGATATTTTTACACAAATATTTGCTTGAAATGTTCTATAAGAAAGCTTGGATTATAGGAATACTTCGAATGTAGAATATTTCTCTTATTGCAATACGTTACAAATAATTACATTTATAAAAAAAATGCCTTAATAAAGGAATTCTCAAATTTAAAATAGTTTTAAGTTAACGGTTATTTTATTTTCTACTATGATTTTTTTTTTTTTTCGTTTAAATTTACTAATATTAAATCTAATTAATCATACTAATATTTCTATTAAGTATTTAATAAATGACAAAGACAGAATTTATATTTCTGTATTTATAGAAAAGGAAACTCAACTGGGAGTGTTCTTTGAACTAATTTTAACAGTTTTTTTTTTTTTATTATTATTACTGAATTTTGCATACAGCAGCACAGACATGATTTTGTTTTAAGAAGGGGTGGGGCGATGGTGTCAAATTCGAGACATAATGAACACACTTTCTCATGCATTTCCCTGGAGTAAAATTTAAAAATTTGAATTCATACAAAGCTTTGAAATTAAATAATTCTGATATAAAGTAAAACACACACAAAAAACCCCATAAGTTTGAAATTATATCTTGAATTTTAAATTTCAAGAATGGAAATTTTACAATAAAATGAGTGATCTAAAACTTTATTTTTTTTTCCATCACATCAAGATAATATGTACACATGAGTATATTAGAGATCTGCACGGGCCGGAATTTCCGGGCCCGGCCCGTTTAAATGTTTATATTTTAGGCCCGGTCCGGTCCGTTTTGGCCTGTTACAATTTCTACGATTTCTAAAAAATTGATATTTTTATCATAAAATTAAGATTCCTTTAAGGATTACTGCATACATATCTATGGAAGGATTTTACAGTATATTTTACAGGAAATACACATTAACAACATTAATGATTACTTAGATTCTTAGGTTTTCAACATTCGAATGAAGATTCATTAAAAAATTAATAAGGCTTACAATAAAAGAAAAAGGAAATAAATCTAAAAACATCGTTACGTTTGAAGCTCTTTAATAAAAGAAAATTTATAAAAATATTTCTATGTAATTTTATTAAAGATTTTAAATCCAAATCCATTCTTAAATTCAAAGAAGCTCCTTTCTGACACATTTATGAATTCATTTTTTCTCAGAAACGCATAAGATTAGCAGGTATCTATATTGAGAAACGATATAATCAAATGGTGTTATCCATTTTTTGATACAAGCATTTTAAAAATACTGTAAGCAAATAAAATACTGTCATAATTAGCGTTTTGAATAGAGTTTCTGGAAGCGATAGCATGGAAAGGGAGAAAAACCTGCAATCATTGAGTAACTATTATATCTCAACAAGGTTATACAAGTATTTTATTTACTTTAAAAATGAAAAACGCTATTCGATTCCAAATCCCTTCAATAGTTAGGCTTATCACTTTCATACTTTTACAATTTAAAATTAATCAGAAAATGTGTCAAACTTTCACATTATTGAGA
This sequence comes from Maratus speculifer, assembly GCA_964019185.1. Classification (NCBI taxonomy): domain Eukaryota; kingdom Metazoa; phylum Arthropoda; class Arachnida; order Araneae; family Salticidae; genus Maratus; species Maratus speculifer. The sequence goes on along the minus strand of OZ025291.1, from coordinate 440,880,235 downwards.
AATTAATTTAGAAACCATCAAGAGGTATATATCCAAAGATTAAGCTAACATAAGTTCTTTATCACTGTTAATAATTTTACAAATCATGTTTTCTGCCCTACAGATCTTGAGGACAATTAAGTGTAGTTCCGGTCCGACCAGTCTATGTGTAGAAAAGTAATACAAGCTTGATCTCGGCCCGGCATGAGTCAGCTAAAAAAATATTAAAACGGGTTACACACAATGTAACTCTCTGATACCGATGTCTACACTCTACATTTTTATATTGATGTAGTCGAACTAGTATAGCTCGTGACGCACATTTACACTTATTCTCGTTAAAACCATTTTCGTTGAAAATACCTCATATTTTATTGTTTTTGCTGAAATCTTCAGAACGGACCAGCAGGCCCGAATTTTTTTTTTTTTTTTTATCAGCCCGGCCGGCCCGCGGGCCAAGTCCGGGCCTGTGCAGACCTCTAGAGTATATAATTCTCAATTCTAAATAAATTGGACAGGGGGGGGGGGGAGAACACACATCTGAAAAGTGTATCTGAAAAAAACGTGTTATTTAAAGGGAAAAAAGACAGAAAAAAAGAAGGGGGGAGAAATATAGAAAGAAAAAATGTGACCGAAAAAGAGGGGACAAGGAAAAAACAGGACACGAAAGAAAAAAAATGCTATGCTTATATTTAATTCAGCATTATAACACATATTAAAGGCATTATAACACAGTTATGTGAATAGAAATGTTTAACATAAAATGAATAATGCTTACTTAAAAGGCGATTAAATAAACAATAATAGGTGTTAAAATTTTATTTTATTTATTTTATTTTATTTAAAAATCGTCTATAACTATACAAGATTAATACTATAATTATTAACATCTATAATTGTTTATTTAATCGCCTTTTAAGTAAGCATTATTCATTTTATATTAAAAGCAAGGCGAAATTTTATTCCGTCATATATTTTATATGTATTTTATATGTAGAAATGTTTATTTTAAGTCAATGTCTACTAATGCAAAAACTGGAAAATGTGCGAATGTTTGCATACAAGAATGCTCTTTACATAACTACTTCATTTTAAGCTTGTGCGTGTATAAATTCACTTATTTATTTATTTTCTGTTTATTTTTTATTTATTTACATATATAATTTTAAAGAAATTAATTAAAATAAAAATGAGGGTTTTTAAAAACTTAAATTATTTGAAATGCTTGTTTATTAGCTTAAAATTGTATTTTTAAAAATAATAAAATTTTTTGATCAATAGCATTAGTATTTTTAATTGCTAATTGAACAAACAGACAAAAAAAAAAAAAAAAAAAATGATAATAAGCTAGGGACAAGATTAGAGGCCGTAATTAGAAGGGAATAATAGGGGGGGGGGGACGGCTCATATTTTCTTTTTCTCTCTCTCTCCGAAGCAGAAAGATAAATTAATGCATATTCATTCTCTAGATACTATGTTTCCTATTCAACTGTTGTAATAACTTAATTTCATGCAAAGAAAATAATAGGATGATTAAAAAATAGAGTGTATAACTAGTGCAATATTAAACATCATATTAGTGCAATAGGATGAGCTAGTTTTGAAACGCGTATTTTAGTTACAATTTAGTATTTCTGCAAAATTGTGAAAGGGCCTCAAAACTAAGTTGGTTTTTGAACAGAATTTCATTTGGATTTTCGGAACAGAAATTTATTGGGTAACTTTGGAATTTTTTCCAGGAAAGGCTCAAAACATCAGTGATGCTAGGGCGGGGGGGGGGGCGGGGGGGATGAGTCACCTTCAGAATCGCCTTATGTATGGTCTTGAACAAGGCCTTTGTTGAGATTACACCTAAAATAAGGAAATTTGCAAAGTTTGTTATCCCCCCCCCTTTTTTTGACGCGTTATAAAAGCAATTTATTATTATTATTATTTTTTTTTTTTGGTTATAGATTATGAAATTTCCAGATATATTATTCTAAATATTAAAATACGAAATAAAATAAACGCTCCTATAAGATACTAGAATAATGGATAAAAGCGAGCACCCCCCCCCCCCTCTTACACACACACACACATATACTCCCAAAAAAGAGAAATATCGCATTTATTTAATAGTATACATAACAGAAAAGATAAAGTTTTGCTTGTGGAATTTAGAATATGTAACAGGGATAGTAAAGTTGTATCCTATTTTTTAATGACATAAAGATCATACTTAAAAATTAATTTATTTATTTCTGACATGGTACAAAAAATGATGCCTAAGAATTAATTTATTAATGCCAGAAATTGAGTATTGATAAAAACGAGCGTTCTCGTATGTGATTATTCAAGCGATTTTCAAGAAATATTCATCTACGAAAATTATACAAACCAAATATTTGGTGTTTCGTCACTTCTTAGTACTTAAATACAAAAAAAAAAAAAAAAAAAAAAAAAAAAAAAAAAAAAAAAAAAAAAAAATCAATTCCTTGCCACCTTTTTTCTCTTTTTTTTTCACTTTTTTCCGGTCACAGATAAATAGATCAGAAGATATTATATTCAGTCCTTATTTTGTTTGTGTTTAAATGAGTAAAATCCAGGACGAAAAAGAGCAACTGATGGAAAATGCGTAGATGCTTTTAATAAAAATGAAGTCGAACATTTTTTTCATTTTTTAGGTGTAAGTAGAATATTTTTTCAGTGAACTCTGTCGAAGTTAATCCTTTGAAACAGGACTAAAAAAGAAAAAAATATCCACCTTGAGAAAACAATCGTTTATTATTAAAGATGCAATTCATCTATCAATAAGTTAACCAAAAAAAAAAAAAAAAAAAAAACAGCAGTTATATTTCCAAGTACCGTGGTTTTATGTCGTTACGTTTGTCCCGAAAATTTCATGTTGTATTGCAAGCTTTTTTTTTTTGACGGGGGAGGGGGGGGATGTTATTTTATAAACAGTCACGAAAAAGCTATATCAAAGTTGTAATTTGCTTTAACTCCAAGTCTCAAAGGAAAATTACTGCTTGTGGTCACTTCAACTATTAAGACATAAGTTTTAATTTATTTTTTATTCGGAAATGCCTGAAACTAGCTATTGTTCAGAAACTATGTAATCGAATTGTTTTATTTATTATTATTTTTTAAGGAGGGAGGGCAAACGCAATAGATCATGCAGAAAATATTGTCAAAGTGGACGTTTTAAACCGAATTTCTACTTGAAAGTAGAATAACTACTCATAAGTGTAAAAAACCTATTTGTCACATGATCAAAATCACTTGTAATTCAATTGGTAATTTATTTACTAAATAAGTGAAAACACAGCTCGATTCCAAATTGTTTCCACAATCAAGCATTCCAGTTATATACCTTTCTGTTAAAAAATGAATTTTTAAATGTGTCAAAATATTTATATATGCTAGCTAGCCAATATGCTAGCTGAGCACAGTAGTTGAATACTTTTTCGTAAATGCTGCTAATAATGAAGAACTAATATTTATAAGTATGGTAAATGAACACTTGAAAGGTTTGAACGAAAAATTGAAATTTGCAAAACGATTACTTTTGATGAATTACTTAAACAAATTTTTAAATGTTTTAATATTTTTTGCATATATATTTGCATATAAATTAAAAAACAATAATTGTACAAATAATTTAAAGATTTAGTAATCAATTGAAAATTTTAATTTCTGTTCCTTTTGTGCCTCCAATTCTATTCTCTATTCCTTGTGTGTCTTATTAACGTAATTTACACATTTAAGCTTCACCTTTAATGACTTGTTATTTTTATATCCTTCTGAACGATTAATTATAAACAACAACCAAAACTCTGAATAAGAGACATCTCTATTTAAGAGACAAAAGCTCCGGTCCCATGGGTGTCCCTTATTCAGAAGTTTCACTGTATATATTTTGTTATCGAAATTTGATTTTTTTTACTTTTATTGAAAAATTCTGTTATAGGCAAGTTTCGTTTACACAAGTTTTATAGTAATACAGTGCTATACTACAAAGTGAACGGTTTAACAACATCTGAAGATACCTGTAAAAATGGAAATTGCCTAAAAAAGGAATTTTTTTTTAATATTCAATATGTTAAATTTCACGTGCTAAGACGGAATCCTGTTTAAAATGAAATATTTTAACGGTTCTTCTGTTTCTTGTATTTGTTTCTTGTAGTTTTGACTTTTTTTTTGTAAATATGATTCAGTAAACGTTTTCTGTTCAGAAGGGGAGAGGGAGTTATACCCCAGAACCTATCCTTATAAAATCTCCCCCCCCCCCTTCGCCCCAAAGAAAGTTCTGAAATGGCACTCCTGATACTAACAAAAGTGATACAGCAAAAGTGATGTAAGAAAAAAAGTTTTAAGTATTTAGTAATATAATTAAGTGAAAAACACTGAAAAATTTTAAGAAAAAAAATTAAAAGAAAATAAATATTTATTCTTTGAAACAATATAGTAAAGAAATGAAACGTGCAAATGTCTTAAAATAATGATACTTATTATAATGAAATATGTTCTGGAAAAGAATGATAAAATAAAATAAGCAAACATTAAAATAATATTTCATGAATTTGCTTAGAACGAATTTATAACACCTCATCTACATATAATCTTTAGATTCACCTTAATATTTGTTTTGAGGTACAATGCCATTTTTAACCATACACAGAAAACATCATACTCTAAGCATTTTTTAACAAAATTTCCAAAGCACAAATTCTTTCAACTACAATAAACTACTTGACAGGTAATTTACCTAAGAACAGCTATTGTGCAGTGAAAAGAAGGAGGAGCAGCTACACGCCTACTCTACTCCCCGGCAGGAACAATGGGGCAATGGGGGGAAAAGCACAACCGCGCTCACGCGCTCTTAACCTTTTCCAGGTAGAAAAACTCAACCGTCTACAAGCGCTTATAACCATTTAGGAGCATATGAGTCTGGGCGTTCACAGACGCTCTTAACCATTTACAACTACAATACTTCGGGCGCGTGTGCGCGCTTATAACCACCAAAGGGTTAATAGAAAATGTGGTAAACAAGAAGGCTTACTTCAACCAATAGAAAAAGAAGAAACTCCATTACATACGTACCATGTTGATCACTTAGGTCCATTAGAAAGCACTAATAAAAATTACAAACATATCCTTTCGGTCATTGACGCATTCACAAAATTTGTTTGGTTGTATCCCACAAAATCTACCGATGCTGCCGAAGTAATTTCTAAATTAGAAATCCAAAAATCTATCTTTGGAAATCCAGTTCGAATTATATCAGATAAAGGTCCTGCATTTACCTCTAAAGCTTTTGAAGATTATTGCATCAATGAAAATATTAAACATATCCCGATTACCACTGGATTACCCAGGTCTAACGGCCAAGTTGAGCGTCTAAATTCTGTCATAATATCTGTTCTGTCTAAATTGTCTGTCGATAATCCTAAAAAATGGTATACACATGTAAGCAACGTCCAACAGGTGATAAATTCGACTTTTCAGAGAAGTATAAGCACAACTCCTTTTGAATTGATGTTTGGTACTAAAATGAAACTAAAAAATAACATTGAAATTACTAGTCTTCTGAATGCTGAAATACAATCTGATTTTACAAATAATCGCGAAGATATGAGAAAAAATGCTAAAAAACAGATTTTAAAAGTCCAAGAAGAGAACCGTAAAACTTACAACCTCAGACGAAAGAAAGCTAACAAATTTAAGATTAATGATGTGGTTGCTATAAAACGCACACAACAAGGTCCAGGTTTGAAGTTAAAACCAAAATATTTAGGTCCGTACAAAGTCATAAAAGTAAAAAATAATGACACCTACGATGTAAAGAAACTTGGATTCAACGAAGGACCCATGGTCACCAGTACATGTGCAGAGTACATGAAGCCGTGGACGGACGAAGCTTGAAAAAAAAAAGAATTTCACCGATTGTGACACTATACCAACTATGACAAACCTCTGGACTGACAACTAATAGAATTTTAACTTTATTCTCGAAAAGACGAAAAGACGTAAGGTAAAAGAAGATGAAAAGACGTATGAAAGAAGACGAAAAGACGTAAGATAAAAGAAGACGGAAGACGTAAGAAAGAAAAGACGAAAAGACGTAAGGTAATAGAAGATGAAAAGACGTATGAAAGAAGAAGACGGAAAGACGTAAGATAAAAGAAGATGAAAGGACGTAAGAAAGAGAAGATGAAAAGACGTGAAAAAAATATATGAATTTTTTCAAGAAATAATCTAAGCTTTGATAAACAATTTGAATAATGACTTCTTTTTTTCAATTATGACTTTGGATGCTGTTTTTTTTCCTTTATCTTTCCAGATGATCCAACTGCTGCTGCCTCCAAAGGGACGAGCATTCGAGGACGAAAGCCTAGTCAGGACGGCCGTTGTGGGAGCGATTCTCTCTCCAACAGCCAAGTATCATGTCTTGTAAGGTTCTTCATATCGCAACTCTGATAGAAAAGGTCTTTAGAAAGCAGAAGATTTTCTGAAAAAACTCCATTCAGACGAAAAGCCGAAGAAAAAAGAAATGAACGGAAGAGATCGTTGGATGGAATGTGGGGAGAGTTGGTGTTGACTTTAGAAGAATGTTGATTAAGATGACGCGATTAAGATGTTTTAATTAAAGTTTCCTTTTGAATGTTCGAATTGTAAATATTAATATGTAAATATCTTTTTTTGTAAATATTAACGTTTAATATAAGTCATTTAAAAGTTTAAAAACGGTGTCAGAATTTAATTTACCTCCGAGTTTATTTACTTATGTGTTCGAAAGAACTTTTATAAGAAGAATCTCCATATATATACAATTCGGTTTTTAGAATTTCTAAGGGGAAATACAAAAAATACATTAAAAATGCTTTAAAGATTCTTGAGATGATACGACGTTTTATAAATATATTTACACAGTAAATATACAGGGTGTCCAGCAAACAATACCCTGATTTCAAAATTAAATTTCTCAAAAACAAAGATCGATAGTAATATGCGATAAACGGTTTTTTTCATTAGGTAACCTGTAAAAATCTTATGCAGAAATTTCAAACAGTGAATACTTTGAAAAAATTGCGTTCCGATTGCATAGAATGCTTTGATTTGATATTTTTCTTGTTTTAGATTGCCTGCAGAGAAATAATTTTTCAGATTACAGTGCAAAATTTTAAAGATTTTTCGAAGTAAATTTTTAGAATTTCGAAATTTCAAAAATTTATTTAAAAAAAAAAAACTATAAATATGGCACTTTAAGCCGAAAAACACATTCTCTGGCAACAATCTAAAGCAAGAAAAATGTCAAATCAAAGCATTCTTTGCAATCAGAACACAATCTTTTCAAAATATTTACCGTTCAAAAATTTTGTATAAGATTTTTACAGCTTACCTGATAAACAAAACGTTTACTGCATAATTCTATTGATCTTTGTTTTTGAGAAATTTAATTTTGAATTCAGGGTGTTATTTGCTGTTATTTCAAACAAACTTTAGTAATTAGAAATTTTACTGGCTAGTTTATGCGTATAAAAAATAAGAGTTTAAAATAAATAAGACCATACTAAAGCTGGTGTAGATATTCCTATTCAATAAAAATATTTGCTTTGAGTTGTTAAATATTATTTCTATTCCTTTTTCATTCAATCAACTTCAAAAATATGTTTACTTAGGCACGCGTAAAGTAATTTGGCTTTTATAATGTTTGTTTTTAAATAAATAACTGTTTATGCGTCGGAAAATATTTGTATAAAAAGAGTATATGCTTATTTTTAAGAATGCATTTTTACATTAAATAAATATTTTCCTTGTAAATTTTAATAAAAAAAGAATTACTTGGTTAGAGTTTAATAGTTTGTAGAACAAACAAAAAAATGTTTATTCATAAATGTGTTAGAAGGGTTTAAAAACAATTTCGAAAGTAAACATACACTGTTAAAAATCTGCTGCATTTTGATGCAACGCACTCCACCGCTTGTATATAATATATCTATTCCAACGAATGAGAAAGCTCCATTTCACGGCCAAGTAACCGTTTTCTATACAAGCAGGGGAGTGCGTTGCAGCAAAATGCAGCAGATTTTTAACAGTGTAAGGTAACCATTAAATTATCAGAATTTTAAAACATAATAGCTACAAATAATTCAACATTTAAAGTCACATACCTAATATAATAATCCTAATATGCATAGACGTGATTAAATATATTAAATCATTTTAATTATTTATATTATAATTTTTATATTTTTATTATATTAATTTTTAAAAATTAGAAGAAAGTAGATTTGTGAATTCTAGAAAACGCATAAGAAAGCAAAATTTAATTTTATTACAGAGGTAAGGTAAACGAGTGTAACATTTATTTAAATATCTAACAATATACTTGCTGTGGTTAAAAACAATCACTGCCATATTTTTATTTAATTTAAATTAAGAAAGTATTTTATTAATCTGCATTCATTTAATATTAAAATTCGCACTTTAAAATAATTTTATTCCCCTTGCTTTTTAGAACTTCCACTCTAAGCTTTTCTTTATTTCATAACGTTTCGTTTCTTTTAAAATGATAAAGGTTGTTTTAATATCTGTACTACCGGGAAAGAAAGCATCTGAAATGTTTTACAACATTCCATTTCTGATGTCATATCCTATTGGTAACCACGGCCCCTCCAATCAGATTAAAATCAGTATTATACGTAACTGAAATTTTGGTAGCATTTTACCACAAATTTTAGCATTCTATATTAAAAAAAATAAAAATTTAATATTAATAAGGTTTTTTTCCTATTCCATATCATTAGATGTTATTCAGCGAAAGTTTATCATTTTTATTTCCTTTTTCTTGTCCCTGCAAATTGGCAATATTATTTCTCATGGCAACCCCTCCTTGATACTTGTGAACAAACTTGTGCGGAATTACTAGTTTTCGATTGCTGAGCGGGTGGATAATAGAACATCGGCTGCTGGAGTTTTTTCATTGTGAGAGGCTACGTGCATTTTGGGCGATTTCCCTATTCTTTTCTCGATCATGGTTTGTCCAGCTATCTGTGATGGAGTGTCTGATGTTTGAAATATTTTACAACAGAAACACGTTATCTCATTGTGAAAAAAAGGGCAAATTAATACAGTGTTCCGTTTTGGAATATCGAATCAGAAGTTTTTAACTCAACGTTTGCGTAGTTATTATTTCAATGCAAAACCGCTTCTCACATTTACACTTTTGGTTTTTTATTCTCAAATAGCTCAGAAATTTATGAAGAAATAATTAAACAGAAATTAACATTTCAAAATACGCAACGCAACTCCAAAGCCATAATTTTTTCTTCCGAGACAAAATATAAAAAAAAAACACATTAGAATATGAAAAACTGTTGCCATTTGGAACTAACAAATACATAAAAACAGAGATAATAAGATATGTAGAGAGTTAACTTGACATACAGTTTCTTTTCCAAAGATTATATAAAGTAAGACAAGAATCGACCATATTAGATCGCCAAACATCCTTTTCATATCCATATCAAGTTTCTCCGGTTCTTCAAGAATATCCTGGATTATCATGTGAAGATTGATATTTTTTTCAAGATGAATGTTTTGTTATATATATATTATAAAGGTGGTATTTAATAAAAATTATGTACCATTATCATAAAGAAAAGAGTTTCGATAAAAGGTATTTTTTTAAACTTTTTTTTTTTTTTTCAAGTTCTTCTTCTGTGCATTTTCATTTGTTTTTCAAGATGTAAATTTAGTTATTGCAGAGGCTTCAAGTTATCGTTTTCTTTATTTCTCCTTTTATTGATTATTAAATAATATTTTTTGCAATTTATTTACTAAAGAGTGCATATTGCGGCCATAATTGCGTTTTTCCTTGATGATATTCTTACGATCACTAAGAAAATATATAGTTATTTGAATTATTAAATATATTTTAAGTAAACTCATTTTTTAACTTTATGTCAGTCAGAAAAACAGCCATTAAACTGGATTTTTTTTTTGCCATTTATAAATGTATAACAGCTTTTAAATATTATGTTTTTGGCAGATGTGTGATGCTAAACCACTCAACAATTACAAAAAATCTACATCTCTTGCTGACATCACTACACGTTGGATGTTAGACTTATCTGGATGCTTTTACACATTTCAGCATCTCCCAGACAAAGAGAATGTATTGGAAGAATCTACTTATAATAAAAAGCGTCTTCAGATCTCTCTGAAGACGCTTTTTATTATAAGTAGATTCTTCCAATAAAAAGCGGATGTGGGAACGGTTCCGGCATAAGCCACTCCAAATTGGATATCGACTGCAGCTAGACGCCACGTTAGGCTTAGCTGAAAACAAATGCTAAAATGATTGTTTTAAAATTTCTTGCATTTGAAATAATGTTTGTTCAGCATATTTTCATAAAAAAACCCAATTATAATACATAAAGATAGCAGCGGAAGTGTGAACTGATAAGTTTTTAGTCATTTAAAATTATGATTGTATATTATCGGCTCAAAGCGCCGTTTTACACTGATCTCACAAAACTTTAGTGCTGCCATCTATGAACTAACAAAGGACTCGCAAACCTGTTTTTAAACTGTTGTCCTACATAGCTATTGCGGACTTTTTTAATTTAGTTTTATTATTTTTTTAAGATGCTAGCATAAGACGCTTATTCTTTTAAATTTTGTTTTCTATTATAAATAAAATAAGCTTCCCCCCCTTCAAGTTGTAATGGATATATCACATATTATCATAGTTGCATTAGTATTATTGAAAATTATACTTTCCACATCCTCTTAAATCAAAATTTTATCTGCTTTGATGTAATTAATATATTTAGTGCATGATATGGAATAGATGACTTATAGATGTGCACCATAAATTTAGCGATTTTTTTCGCGCCAAAAAGCCGTTTTCGAAAACTATCGGCAAATTCAAACTGCATGAAAAACCCGTTTTCAAATACAGCGATCACTTTCAAAACTCCTGAAAAATTGCATTTTTGTAAATATAAAAAATGAATAATTTACACTATGTCACGCAGCCCCCTAAAGCCCCCGTTTTTTATTTTTATTTATTTATTTATTTTTTCAGGAGAAAAAATATAAAATATTTAAGTGATCGCCATATTCCAAAAAGAATTATTTTGCAAATTATTATTATTGTTGTAATAAATACTGCTTTGATTTTGAATTTAAAATTTGTTTAAAAACTAAAAATGAAATAAAAAATAATAATAATAAATTTTTATTATTTGTATTTGTAGAAATTTATTGCTATCTTTAAAATGTGCTTTTCTACAATACAAACTCTTCAATAATAAAATCTTCAATCTGTTTGTTTGTATGAAGTATTATGAAATATTTCATCTGCTTTGATGTAATTAATATATTTAGTGCATGATGTGAAACTGATGACTTATAGATGTGCACCATAAACTTAGCGATTTTTTTCCCGCCAAAAAGCCGTTTCAGAAAACGATCGGCAAACTGAAACTGCATAGCCCCCCCCCCCCCTTTTTTTTGAGAAAAAATTTTAAATATTTAAATGATCGCCATAAAAATCATATTAAAAAAGAAAATAAAAAAGGTTTTATTATTTGTATTTGTAGAAATTTATTGCAATTTTAAAAATGTGTTTTTCTACAATACAAACTCTTCAATAATAAAATCTTCATTCTGTTTGTTTGTATGAAGTATTACGAAAATGAAATGCAAGTGAAAATTCCGTCATTTTTGACGGGGTTATATACTAGTTTCTAAATAAGACACATTACATTCATACTGAAGATCTGAATAGCAATGCCGAATAATAAAGAGTGTAAATATCGAGATTATATCTTGCTGCCATAATTCAATGTTTTTTCTTGATGATATCTCTACGATCACTCAGAAAAAATATAGTTATTTGAATTATTAAGTAAATTTTTAAGTACAAAAAAGTGTTAATATTATCTTATAATGACAGAGAATTATAATAACAGAGAAAAACATCTTATATTGGTCAGTCTCACTTTCAAACAAATATTATTTTAAGCTAAAATTAACAAAAACCTATAAAACACAATTATTCAAATTATTAAAAGAAATAGAACGAAAAATCACCGGACAGAAGAATTTTTAAACAGACGATATTTATATATACGATTACAACAGACGATATTTTAAAATTATTTATGCATTTTAATTTTTTTTTCAATTTTAAGAGAAAATGGACGATTCTGCTGCCACAATTACAAAATTGGTACTCAAAAATTTAAAAATAATTTAATATCTCAAAAATAAATGGAGATACAGCTTTGAAACTAATTGCATTTAAAAGTACATTGTTTTCTCTCTAACGGTTTAAAATTTAAAAAAGTACGATATTTAGAAGTGACTAATTTGTTATACCGAAAATTGCAAAATCGAAATTGCAAAGGAAAATGTTTCGCATTTTAATTTCTATTTACTTTTTCAATTTTAAGACAAAATGGAGTGATTCTGTAGCCACAATTACAAAATTGGTACTAAAGACTATAAAAAATTAATGTTTCAAAAAAAAAATGAGGTACAGCATGCAAACAAATTGCATTTAAAAGTAAATTTTTTTCTGTATACGATGGTGTAAAAATTTAAAATGTGAGAGGTTTAGAAGTGGAAAATTTGCAATAGCAAAAATTGCAAAACGAAAATTCCATTCGCAAATGTTGCCATTCGCAAAATGACGTATGCGTTACACACAGGTAGGTCACGCCTTTATAATATAGATTAGCCAATATGTTAATTAAAAGCGTATCAAGCGACCTATTTTTTTAAGTGTCTCTTTTTTCACCAATACAAACTGATTAGAATTGAACTCTGGTGACAGGATAAGGAATATTTGGCCAACAATATGCTTCTTTTAAAATGGTATTAAGACAAACGGTTTGCAGAAAGAAAAACTTCAGATCTTAATCGGGCCGCAAAGATATTTTTCGCATTTTTTTCTTTAAGAAGGCAAGGGATTACAGGAAAATGTTGTTCACCAGTTTTTTCGATTCAAAAGACACTATGAGGCATTACATATATATATATATATATATATATATATATATAAATATATATATATATATATATATATATATATATATATATATATATATATATATATATATATATATATATATATATATATACATTTTTTTTATCTTGCTTTTATTGATTTGAAATTAACACGTCAAAATGTATTTTTTAATGACGAATACAAGTATTTAATTTTCTTTGAATACAGTGAATGAATATAAATTCCTCAACAAACTTCATTTTCGACTGTTTTTTATGTACAAGCTGTTTCAAGAAATCATTTGCGCAGGAGATATAAAATCATATATAATTATTTTTTTAATGATTTCGGGAAAAAGCTTTAATTCTAAAAGTTCAGATAATAAAGACTGTAAGGAACAAAGAAAAATAACTAATTACATAATTGATTGAATAATAATATAACAGATTTTCATTGATAAAGGTAGCATTTGACAATAAAAGCAAATAGATATTTGAAAAGTTTCAGATTGTTTTCGGAAATTCATGTTTGTGTCACTTACCTCCTTTATTATTCGAGTTCTCAAAATGACATTGACTACCACTTCCGAATGATGAG